>CM024472.2:19130528-19730528 GCA_014182885.2 Eucalyptus caleyi
GAAGTTCGCTGGCCACTACTGTTCAGAATGATGTTTCAAATATATGTTTCTCATTTCATTAGAATGCTCATGATAGATTGATAGTCATCTGCATCAACAGCACTAAAGGAGCACAACAGAAGATTATCAGGCAGAAGATTGTCGACGGTAGGGGGAGGGAAGCTTGGTCACCAGCAATAATTTAGTCACCTATCCGATTCCAAGCACTGAAATGCCACAGTACTCAAACTTTGGTCATAATTGCTTGCTTCGACGATTCCATTCCTTGACGTTGCTTTTGTTATCTCCTTACTCATATCCAAGGTCAATCGCTATAGCTAATCATTCTTCATTCGACCAAACTGCATATGCTATGTTCTCCATTGCTTTATGTATGAAGCAAAGGCTGGGAGCTGTTGCTACCGTCTATGTGAAAATGGACTGTGATTGAGTCTGCATTAATGATTTGAACATGCTGCATTTCCTTTGCAATGATTTGGATGTGAATCGTTGCTTTACTTTTGCATTTAAGCTCCCTAGCCGAAATGTATACCACATGTTTGATGAAATTCCTGAACTAAATAAGTGCGTATTTGATTCAGATCTTGACCAAGAATTTCGTTCATGACTAGATTTTTGATCGATTTTGGTCATATCAGCCTAGTTGTGTTCTGTTTTTTCATCGAAAATCATAGGAATTCCATTTTGAACTTGCTTAGGATTAGCTGGAGCCTTGTCAATACATGCTGATTTGCAACTGTTGCGGCCCTAAGTTAATGTCCGTTGATCCTTCAATTGATGCTATTCCACTCAAGTAAGCATGTGCAGTGACATAAGATTGTGTTTTGGTGAATTTAATGTTCGCTTGGAAAGATATTATGTCATGGATGAATTAAATTCTACTAGAAATCGATCCTTGGATGTTGACCAAGTCTCGATGTCCCATGATTTGGTGTGCATTTGATTCCAGCTTGAGGCTAGTTTGGATATGGGATCATATATGTTCATGCTAGGAAAGTAATATGGTGAATCTCATGCCAATTTTGCGAGAATTATAGTCATGTGATTGCTTTGTTTAAATTCAACATTAATTTGGTCATGGATTGATGCCATTTTGATCAAGTAGACTCATATGTGCTTGTAGGAAGATATGGCTTCAATTTCATGTTAATTTGTCATCAAACGATCATGATTTGCAGTCTCGTATGCTCTGTCACAATTCTGATTGCATGCTGGAAGTCATGGATTGAGCACGGATTAGATGGATTTTGTCTTAGCTTGGTTGTCTTTTTTATTGCCCATGTTCAAGTTCCTTGTCAATTTCACATGTGCAGATGGCGCTAGTTGGCTGTAAATCCCACTAGAATGAAATCAAGGACTGCATGTCAAAAAAGATACATATTAACAGAGGGTCTCAACTCCTAGGAGTCAACACTCACTTGTGAATATTCACATTGGCTTAATTCCTTAAAAAGCACAAACTTTATGTCGACCCCCATTTTGACTTAATTTTTTTTTTTTTTTGGTCTAGAAAATATCAACTTCCAATTCAGTCCCAAATTTGAGCCCCGTTTAATCGCCGTCCAAAATCACTGTTGCAGGTCTGATGTGGCAGTTAGTTGTAAATCCATGTCAGCTAACTACTCTCCAAAAAATGCTTTGTTGTTCTTAAAATCTGGGAAAAATCGAAGCAATTAGAGCTGGATTCTTCAATTCTGCAGACAAAAGTCTTCAAATTCTGCGTTCGGGAACCTTCAATTCATCAAAGAGACTCACGCTCGAGAGAGTTGGTTTGTTGAGCTTCTAATAAACCAATTCTGAACACTGCTGGTCTCATGATCCCATGGACCAGTGCTTGACCAAAGCCAGCATCTTCTGCAGGATCATTCTCTGTGAATCACCCGCATTCAAGGTATTTGATTGATTTTGATTCTGTTTCTTCTGAATTGTGGATGGATAGCTATCTTCTTCAATGTCAAAGCTCATTTCAATTCATGGTTTTGCATCTCATGCATTATTCTTGCTGAAAGATGCAAGCTTGATGCCCTGTTGCGGTGGGCGATCGTGTGCGGAAGAATTACATCCACATACTGTTCTCATATTTTGCCTATTGGAAAACTTAATGGAATGTTGAAACTTCCACATTGCATTGTTTGTTGTGCATAATTAAGCATTGCTGATGCGGCTATGTGTTCGACAAACATTTTGGGAATGTATGACAGATGACAGGTAGAATGATCAGATCCTTCTTCATTCATTTGATCTATTAATTTTGTACTTTCAGCTCTGTGAAGATGAAAAGTGCCTATGAATATTGATTCTAGTCTTCTGAGCCATGGGTAAGGTGTTACTCATCCATCATTCTGCAATAGATGACCCCTTGAAATTATTGTTCTTAAACAAGGATAAACTGATGGGGCAAAGATGTCTTTTTTGCTTTCATGATTGACTTCTCCGTTGTTTAGCCAGGACTTCTTAGTCTCATCTATTGTGTAACCTTGCTTCATAAACAATCAATTGAGATGAATTAATGTGTCTATACGTGAAGTTAAGATTTGCACATGAAACTACGTTACAGTTAGAAGCAGATGCTGCCATCTGGTTCTAACTTTAACAACCTACATGCTTGGTTATAGCATCCAAGATGACTGAGTCTTGTTTTGTAACTCGTCGCCAATCTTCCTTACTGATGACAACTTTCTTGCTGTCAGCTTGCATCCAAGCAGTTGTTCTCATGGCCTAAAGAACCCACATCTTAGTTAAAAAAATTCTATTTCGGATCAGCATTGATCCTGGCAATTGAATGTAGAGACTAAAAAGGGAGCATTGAAGAGAAAGAGAGCTTTTGACTGTTATTAATGGAGAATGTCTACTCAAGAAATTTCGCACTATTGTTTTTTCACAAACCAACTTCTATTCTTTGAAAAATCTTTTTGCGATGTAAGACTATTTATGAACTCACTCACCTCAATTGTACTTGGGACGCAGTGCTTCGTCCACGATCTCCTGCAAATCTGTGGTTTTCATATCCGGCGGGCCTTACTGTTCAACGACCAAGTCGAGTACATTAATGCCACGCGGGACATGCTGCGGTCCCTCGCCCTGAAGCTGGATCGTTGGCATAGGAGGAGCGGGGTTTATAGCCGATGGCAAGCTAAGTAGCAGGGGACAATCGGGGGTTCCTGAGTGCCAGATAGGCAGTTACTTTTTGTCCAGCGTGGATGCGCTTTCATGGAGAAAAAGATTGCGGGATAGCTGAATAGTTCTAGCATTTTGGAGGCAATGTCAGTATAAAGAAATGGTGGAGGGGGTCCACTTAGGGGAGACCCATCATTTTCCTGTACCATGCCTCCGTGTTTCAGGGGGGAAGGCGTCGCGGAATCAGGGCTGCCAGCCCACCTCCGAGGGGGTTGTAGCCGGTCTGGCAATGGGGCAAGTATCTTTATCGAGGCCTTGATCCTAGCCTCTATCCAATCTTTCCTGGATGTCATAGCCTTTTAAAGTCTTGCTAAGGACCATGGTCCACTTATTTTCAATTGAAAATTGTATGGCCAGTTGCAGGCCGGGGATTTTGCTCTTCCGTCCAACAGCACCTTTGACCATCTCTTCAACAGCTACTTTGAAAATTGCAATTCTGTAAAAAAAGATTCAAAGCTTGCTGAAGGATTCGGTTTCCGACTTATTGATATTTTATAAGCGTGGTCATAAACTACCAATACTCTGAAGAATTTTGCCAACATAAGAATGGATTTATAAATTACCAACTTCTTATCAACATTGTAAGGGATTTAGTAATATCCAAATAAATTAGTTTTATCAATGTCAAAATAAATTAGAAAATTATGTTTTTTTTTTTTTTTTTTTAATTTTAGACGTGGTTTGTAAGTTTTTAACGATGTTATTAATTTACTTATGTCAGATTAATTTGTAAGTAACCTCTTAGCCTAGTTGGTTAGGATCTCACCCTAAGATACGGGAGGTAAGGGGCTCAAAGCCCCTAATATTTATCTTGTCATTTAACTTGTCCCTCAAATTGAGGCATGTGTTCACTGCTGCTTTGATTCCACCTTCAAATGCATGTACTCAATTCGGGCTTACTCGAAGTCAAGGGTGGCTTTCCTCCTGGCGCCCCATGAGGATCTGTTAATTTCTTTCGTTGATCAATATACTTCAATTTTTGGCCTAAATAATCTATTTTTCAGTATAGAATTTGCATATCATGGATATACATATAATTTATACCTTTTTAACTAGAATTTATATTATATCCACAATCAATACAAAACAGCCTCTATTGTGACACTACAATACTTATACATATATGCTGAATATCCGATTATGTTAGGTTATTTAAATTTCGGAGTACATGTGTAAGTATATTTTATATACCATTGATTAAAAAAAAAAATTGGGTGACTAACCAAATTAGGAGGGTTGCTTTTTAAAGAATATTGGCTGCTGTTAGTAGTAAAACAATTTGTATGAATTTGGGACTAAATATATAATTGCGTATGGTCATGCACACATTAACGAGACACTTTCTAGCTTTTTCAGCAATTCCTTTTTAATTTCTATTTTACTAGGTATCATATACTTGAAAAAAAAGATATTCTTTACTTGAATAATATTAGCATTCACGTATATGAAGTCGCCCTACCAATTCAATTATATATGTAATTCAAAACTTATGCATTGTCACAAGATTAATGGATAGATGTCTATTTAATATCAATAAGGTGTCTAGAACTCTCTAAACATCCAACTAATCTCCATTTGGTGTGATGGTCCCTCCATCTCACACACATCGGGTAATCATCGGAGACTCACAAATGTGTGCTCATGGGAGTGACCACAAGAGAATGTCCAAGTGTCGTGATTTGATCACAAGCTTTGACAAGAAAGATAAACACACTTGCCACTTGAACAACCTCTTGGGATTAAAAACATAAGTATTGCTTAGTTTTCTTGGAATAAAACTAAACAGATCTAATATAAAAGTGAAATCTCTTGATCTTTTCCTTATAAAAGAGTTCTTCATTTCCTAAATGATAATTGTCATTGTGACCGTGTTTTTATACTATCTACTTTTGAAATTTTTTAAGTTGCCACACTCGATTTACGTGTGGGCTGAGCCCTTCTTCTTATTCTTTATAACTGCGGGAAGGGTTGGAGAATATTTCTTCTACACTAGAAAATATTACTTATTTAAATTCCAACAATAGTCTCACATTATACATTGGTTTTACCATGTAAAAGAAAGAATTAAGATGTAACCCATGCCGTTACGGGACTGAAAAACTAGTTTCCTTAAAGTTTAGATTCAAATGATGAGGCATTATTACTGAAAATCTTATTTGTGTTGTTGCTTCATCCTGCAGATTGACTTACACACTAGTTTATATTCATCAGTCACTGGAGTTTGATCCATCTTTTTGTTGAAGCTGGTCCGGTCGAGCTTTGGTTCTCTTCTTACAACAACCAATGAACTCGTCACCTAGGAGTCTCAGAAAATTCCTCGAGTACATTAAGAGAAGATGCATTGATGTTCTCTTTATATCATAATGCTTGTTGAGGGGAAGATGGAAACTTCATTGAGTTCACTAGTTAAATGGCAATCATGTGGCAATTTTCAACAGAAAGTCTCGTAAAATTTACAATTCTAGAAAATACATATGCACTAGACTTTTTCCATAGGATTCCAATGTTAAAAATCTCCAATTGAATTCCTTAATTGTGTAAAGCAAAGTGAGTCAAGTTAGGAAAGATTAGGAAAACACGAAGTTTTGTCCTTCCACCACTACAAAAGATCAAACATTGTTTTTCTCGAATTTTTCAAATGTGGTTCTTGTCATCCTTGTTGAGATATCCATCTGCCTCACCAGCAATCGACACCAAAGTGCTTGAGGCTTGCCCTTTTCTTTGGGGGCACATGTGGCCCGAGAGCATGGGTCTGAATTGTCACGGCCCATTAGCCATCCTAACTAAAATCTATCTATTTGGGCTCATGTACACTAGGAAGAACCTTAGAATATTTTCAAATGGCTGAGGATCCTTCGCTCAAGGGTTGTCGGCACCTTCTTAGATATTTTTGGAGCTTCAATTAAGATTACTAGAAATAAGGTAGAAAAGGATCACATGAGCGCATGCATTATTAGACAAGGACAAGCCAGATAGCTTGTCCCCTTTCTTGAGACAGGCTCACATGTGACTTTTGTCAGTCGGTGCAGCTTAGCTGTGCCCTTCCAACTCTTACTTGGATTTTTCTGGATTGGGACAACGTGTGAAAAGAGAGAAAAGATGGTACGCTAGAGCTGGGTCCTCAGACATGAGGCCTGACACGGTAACAAGCTTTAAATTGACATGTGACAATGTATCAAGTCGTACTCTCATCTGCAGAAAGGGTTGACGTAGCACGAAGCTTCAATAATTGCTAAGTGACTAACAATGGCCAAAGAATACTTAACTCTACCCCGGTTAAACTCCTACCCTCCCTTTGTCCTGTCTTCCACCTCCACTTCTGCGTTTTAGAGAGAGAGAGAGAGAGAGCAGCATCGGAGCATAATCAAGTCGTGGCATTTTATTTTATTTTTTGGCGATTTCGTAGATGTTGTAGATAATTAGATGACACACTATACAGCCTGCGCACATTGACGATGGGCCAAGAGATGCAAGCGATAGTCATTTCCATATTTTGGTAACTTAACATTTGCTTATGATCTCTAATAATCCGTTCGCTAGTACTAAAAGTGGACTGTAATGCTAATAATGATGCCAATGGAGTGAGCACGCCACCATCAGCCATGGAAAGAAGAATAGGAAAAACACAGCAGTTTGGCCTTGCACCATACCAAAAGGTCGTAATTGTCCTTCTCGACTTTTTCAATGTAGTTGCTGCCATCTTCGCCGGGATATTCATTCACCTCACTAGCAATCGACACCAGAGTGCCCGAGGGCTGCCCCTTTTCGGCCTAGGAGCACGAGTCCGGATTGGCTCGGCGCGCCAGCCATCCTAATTGAGATCAATTTCGGTTCATGCACATTCGGAGGAACCTTACAATTCTTTTCAAAGTAGGGGGTCCTTCACTAAAAGCGTTGCCGACACCATGGTAGATATTTTTGGAGCTTCAATTCATCTCATTTAAACATCTGTCACATGTCCCACCTCGTAATGACAGAGAGTCTAGAAAATGCAATATATATTATGGGCCCCGCTGAACTTGTGGATTCAAGGGAAGAAGGCACTCAATTTTGTGTTTTGCTCTATTTCCTCCCTTTTTTTTGGAGGAAAATGTCTTGCGGATTCACTGGAAAAATCTTGCTCTAGTGTTCCTTTCAATTCCTTGGATCTTTATTGCGTCCCCTCTTTTCACCCAATTCGTAAAACTCACTTCATTCCATGGAATAGCTCGATTAGGTTTGTTATGGATCTTGCTCTCACAAGCAAAATTGGTAAAATTGAATGTCATGGCTAATATATTAAAAAAATTTACTACGTCCACAGTCAATGGAATAGTAGAATACAATAACTATTCTATTCCAAGGAATAATTTTTGATAAAAAAATGCTTCTTTTTTATTTTTTTATCGAGAATAATTTCTAAGCATTTAAAAGCGTATGATAACTTTCCAAAATTTATTTTCGCGGAATAAAATCACATTTGGCATTGTCCTCAAAATTTCTAATCTAAATATTTTTCTTTTAATTTTTAAATAATTTTAATTTTTCTTTTCTTTTCTTTCTTTCTTCTTCAAGCTTTGGTTGGTCGTTCAACTAGATGAGGGCCGATGACCTCATCGAAGCATCGCCGGCCCTTGGAAAGGGTGCGCCTCGTCGGTCGAGCCTCACTAACAAGTAGATGAGGCTCAGATCTGGCGAGACTGAGTTTGCCCAACCGCCAGTGGGGCTCGAACTCAGCAGGCCACCGTGAGGTCAACCTCACCTTGATTGGGTGACCTTGACCTCACGGTGGCTCAATTAGGTTGAGCCCCATCAGAAGCTAGGCGAGTCCAACCTCGCCCAACCAAGGCTCATTGGTGGCCATGAAAGGCTAGAGTGAGGCTTGTCTGGCCACCGACGAGGCTCGTCGGACCTTGCCTAATTGGTTGTATGCAACTGACGATGGTGGACAGCGATGGCAGCGATAGAAGAAGAAGAAGAGAGAATGAAGAATAACAAGAAAAAAGAAGAAGAGAAAAGAGGAAAAAGAAATTTTGATTGGCTTGATTCTGAAATTGTTGCTAGGAACAAAGAAGCAATCTTTTTTTTTTTTTTTTTGGTAAAGGTAATGAAAAAGGCAATTTTTTTCGCTCCTTGATTCTTTTTCAAACCTATTTCCGAAAATCAAAAATTTATCGAATGATTTATATTTCAAATTTATTCTTAAAAATAAAATAATAAAATTAGTCATTATTTGGCAAATTGCAAGATGCGTCTTTAGTTCTTATTGCGACACTATAATTATTATTTGTGCACGATGACTATTCGATTTTATTAGGTTATTTAAAATTTAAAATTATATTTATAAATATGTTTTCTCATTGATTAAAACTATTTTAGTTTTGGCCCTTTTGGGTGGTCGACCGATTGCTTTTTTGTAGAATATTTATTGCTGTTTTTCGTAAAGCAATTTGTACGAAGGACACGTTAACTTGAAGTTGGTAAGGACGATGTGCAGAAAGAGAGGACAGTACGGTAGAGTGGGGCCCCTCAGGCGTGAGGTTGACATAACAAGCAGCTTAAACGATTGCAACGTGACCCACGATGTACCAAGCCGTACTCTTCATCTGCAGCATGAATGAGTTCGACATGACACGAGGCTTTAACAATTGCCGAGTGACCGATGATGGCCAGAAAGTAACTTGACTCAATCTTGGTTAACCCTTCAGCTCACTTTGTCCTATCTTCCTCCTCGTCTGCATTTTAGAGAGAGAGAGAGCAGCACCAGAGCGACGATGGTAGACGTGTCAAGGAGGGAGAGACACGAAAGGATTTGGGAGTTTGCAATGAGAAGCGTCGGCTTCGTGATGAATTGTCCACGTTCCTTTTTTCTTTTTTCTTTTTATGCAGAGAATTGATCAGAAATAGGTTCATCACGTGGAGGTTATTAGCAAAGACAGATTAGAGAGAGAGAGAGAGAAAGGGTAGTCAAGCTCAACCATGGAATAGCGACGAATCCATATAACCCATGATATGGGGTTAATGATCCCCCTAACGTACGTATAATTACGTACAAGTACGTATGATTATTACAAGTATACTTCATATTCCCTACATCCGTTGCCGAGGTGTAATCAATCAATAAAATTGGTTTTTTTAAAGAATTTTTAAGGTGATTTTTTTAAATATAAATGATGATTATAATTAGTAATTTCTGTACAAAAAATGAAAAGGCCATATTCCATGAACATCTCCATTCTCAAAATGGAGTTGTGTACGTAGCTCAAAACCTATATGTATTCACAGGATTAATAGATAGTTGTTTATATTAATGGAGTATCTAAGATTTTTGAGTATCTGACGAATCTCCACTAGGTGTGGCGGTCCCTCAATTTCATACACACTGGATAATTATTGGAGATGCATAATTTTTTATATTACATTCTTTGTAAAATCTGTTATTTGCCTTCATCTTCTTTTTTCTTCTTTTTATTTACTTATTATTTCTCAATTTCTATTCAAAGTCCCAACTTATCGTTCTAAATTTGGAAGCTGAGCTCCCTTCCTTTTTCTTCTTCTTTTTTAACCCCGGGAAGGTTTAGTGGATATTTTTTCTATACTAGAAAATATTATTTATCGAAATTCTAACCTTAATCTCACATCATATATGTATTATTTTTTTCTCAAAACTCTAGACTAAAATTAAACGTGGCTTGAAATGAGAGGTATGATTGGCAGATATCTCGTAGGAAGGCTAAAAATACCTAAGAAGTTGAGACGAAAGAGTAGATGAAACAACAATTAAGACCATTGAAGAAACTTAATTACATTTTATGTAATAGATGAAGCAATGATCATAACAACAACTTAAAATGGAAGAACACAAATATTTGTTTACGAAGTAGAATAATAAATGAAACCTGACAATATGATATTAGGAAGAAAATAAAAAATTTTAAATCATGCCTTAGGAAGAATGTAGGTCTCATTAATGTAGAACTGGACTGACCACCTTGAGTCCGCTCATTTCCTTTGTTCCTCCCACATTTAATAGGAAATATTTTGTGGGCTCACGAGAATTTTTCCATCCATTCTCTTCACTAGAGCAATCAACATGGACAATTCAATCGATGCGTGGTTTTCTCTAATATTGTATTTAAAAAAAGGAATAAATGAATAGTTTCTTTTAAGGAGAGATGAAATGAGGTGAAAATCGTCAGAATAATTTCCACGTATTCCAATCTCGAACCAAGGGGCTTTAGTGCTTATGTTAAGCCTTAGGTTTGGGGGAACCAAATTTGAATCGGAAAAGGACAATGATTATCCACGTGGCATATGCATGAAGGATTTATATTACATAATTAAGTAAACTAATATTACTGGGAACCGGGTATGTAAGGTTGACAATGGTAAGACAAGCACATGCATTACGCAAGGACAAGGCAGAGAGCTTGTACCCTTTCTTGAGACGGGCTTAAATCTCTTTTGTCGATTGGTGCAGAGCTGTGCCCTTCCAACTCTTACTTGGATTTTTAAGGACTGGGACAACGGGTAAAAAGAGAGATAGGACGGTACGGTGGAGCTGGGTTCCTGGACGGAGGTTTGACGTAACAAGAAGCTTTAAATTATCTTGAGACCCACGATGCATCAAGTCGTCCTCCCATCTGCAGAAGAGGTTGACATAGTACGAAGCTGTAATAATTGCGGAGCGACCGACGATGGCCAAAGAGTAACTTAACTCTACCCTCGCTGGGACTCTTAACCGCCCATTGTTCTGTCTTCCTCCTCCTCGTCTGCGTCTTAGGGGGAGAGCGGGAGAGGGGGAGCAACTTGTGTGGACGTGTCTGGTTGATACCTGATAGGGAAGGAGGGAGACACGTAAGGAGTTGGAGTTAGCAGAGAATTGTTCACTTCTACAGATACCTGGAAAGAGGGTCATTGGGTTGAGATTATTGGCAAAGAGAGGTCAGAGAGAGGTCAGAGAGAGAGAGATAATTATGTACAAATACACTTCATTTTCCCTGAATCCGTTAACAAGATATAATCAATCAATGATATCGGGTTGTTTTAGAACTCTTAAAGTGAGGTTCCATGAAATAAAATTATTATTGTAACTAGTAACTTCTATACAAAAAAAAAAATGAAGATGTATCTTCCATGAAGCTTCAGTTCCTCGCAATAGAGTACCTAAATGCACAAGATTAATAAATAAGTGTCTCTTAGATATCAATAGTGTTCATGGCTTTTTGACTATCCAACTAATTCTCATTAAGTGCAATGGTCCTTCAATCTATGCATATGTGAAAATTACTAGAGATAAGCAATTTTTATATTACATTCTTTTGAAAATCTTTTAGGGCGCGTTTGTTTGTGTTTTTTTTTAAAAATTGTTCCAGGAATGCAATAGAAAAAAGTGTTTACATTCCGAACAATTTTTGAACAAAAAAAAAAGGCGTTTGGTAAACTTATTCCGGAAATAAAAAATAAACAAAACATGTTTGGTAAATTTGGATAATTTTTTTATTTCTTTTATTTTTCTATTTTTTTCTTATTTTTCCTTGTTTTCTTTTTTCTTTTTTTTTTTATTTTTTATTTTTTTCTTTTGGCCGGTCGCCGGCCTCGGCCATGGCCGGCGACCGGCGAGGCCGAGCTCGCCCGGCGGGCGGGCGCGGCCTCGCCGGCCACCGCCGCGCGAGGCCGAGGCTCGCCGGCCGGGGCGAGGTCGGCCTCGCCGGATCCGGCGAGGCCGACCTCGCGCCGGCCCGGGCGAGCCCGATCTCGCCCCGGATCCGGCGAGGCCGAGGCTCGCCGGCCCCGGGCGAGCTCGGCCTCGCCGGATCTGGGCGAGATCGGGCTCGCCCGGCCGGCGCGAGGTCGGCCTCGCCATGGCCGGGCGAGCTCGAGCTCGCCCGATCCGGCGAGGCCGACCTCGCCCGGCCGGCGAGCCTCGGGCTCGCCGGGGACGGCGAGCCTCGGCCTCGCCGGGCCGGCGAGCCTCGCCGTGGCCGGGCGAGGCCGCCGGCCCTCGTCGGCCGGTCGCCGGCCATGGCCGAGGCCGGCGACCGGCCAAAAGAAAAAGAACAAAAATTAAGAGAAAAAAAGAAAAAAAAAAAAAAAGTGTTTCTCATTTCTGTTTCGAAACAAAAAACAAGAAATTTGTGTTTCTTGTTTTACATTTTCTTTTGTTCTCAGGAACAAAAGAACAAAAGGAACAGAAACGCACCCAAACGCGTTTCTGTTCCTTTTTTTGTTCCTGAACAAAAAAAAACAGAAAACTATTTAAAAACAAAAAAAAGTGCAAACAAACGGGTCCTTAGGGCGCGTTTGTTTGTGTTTGTTTAAAAATTGTTAGGGAACGAGGAAATAGAAAAAGTGTTTCTGTTCCGGGAACAATTTTTGAACAAAAAGGCGTTTGGTAAACTTATTCCGGAAATAAAAAATAAACAGAAACATGTTTGGTAAATTTGGATAATTTTTTTATTTCTTTTATTTTTTCTATTTTTTTCTTATTTTTCCTTGTTTTCTTTTTTTCTTTTTTCTTTTTATTTTTTTTTTTTGGCTCGCCCGGCGGCGGGCGGGCGCGCCTCGCCGGGCCACCGCCCGGCGAGGCCGAGGCTCGCCGCCGGCCCAGGCGAGGTCGGCCTCGCCGGATGCGGGCGAGGCCGACCTCGCCGCCCGGGGCGAGCCCGATCTCGCCCGGATCCGGCGAGGCCGAGCTCGCCCGGCGGCGGCGAGCCTCGGCCTCGCCGAGCCACCGCCCGCGACGCCGGCCAGCGGTGGCTCGGCGAGGCCGAGGCTCGCCGGCCGGGGGCGAGCTCGAGCTCGCCCAGCCATGGCGAGGCCGACCCTCGCCCGGCCTACGGCGAGCCTCGGGCTCGCCGGGGACGGCGAGCCTCGGCCTCGCCCGGGGCCGGCGAGCCTCGCCGTGGCCGGGCGAGCCTCGGCCTCGCCGGGGGCCGGCGAGCCTCGCCGTGGGCGGGGCGAGGCCGCCGGCCCTCGTCGGCCGGTCGCCGGCCATGGCCGAGGCCGGCGACCGGCCAAAAGAAAAAGAACAAAAAATTAAGAGAAAAAGAAAAAAAAAAAAGTGTTTCTCATTTCTTTTCGAAAAAGAAACAAGAAATTTGTGTTTTTGTTTCGTTTCTTTTGTTCACTGAACAAAAGAACAAAAAAGGAACAAAACGCACCCAAACGCGTTTCTCTTTTTTTGTTCCTGCGAACAAAAAAACAGAAAAACTATTTAAAAACAAAAAAGAAGTGCAAACAAACGGGCCCTTAGTTGCCACATTTGATTTTTATTTTTATCTCAATTTCTATTCGAAGTTGATTTGGCAGCTTGACTTCTAAATTTGGGAGCTGAGCTCCCATTCCTTTTTTCTTTTCTTTTTTTAAATTCTTCTGGGAAGGTTTTGTGAATGTTTACTCTATACTAGAAACTATAACTTATCTATTTCTAAACTTAATCTCACATGATATATGTTTTTCTTTTTTCTTTTTTCATGTCGGAAAAGAACTAAGATGTAATCCTTGCATAGTTATGAGGCCGAAAAATAGTTTGATTAAAGTTTTGATTTAACCGATGAGGCATGATTATTTAATATCCAACGGCAGGAGTTTTAGGGCGCAGGCTTGGAAGAACTTTTGGTTGACGATTGCATCATAATTAGCTTAAATAAAAATAGGGAAATTGAGAACAACTCTTGTGGATCTTGTCTTTGTTGCATTTTGTCAATCAAATAAGGTGTTACGGAGACGCAATACTTGTTGACCATCGTCATCAATGAATCCTCCGGTACACTTACCTATCTAGAAAAGCTTGGTGAAATCGAGGAAATTACAAATTATTCTATGCAAATGCCCACAAGGACACCTAATCTGTCATGCTTGAGGAATGTACAATCCTTCGCACTATCTTATTTAGAAAGAGTTGTTGAGGTTTAAGGTTTAGGGGAATTGAGATCTTTGTTGCATGCGATTCAATTGAAAGATTACATATCCTATGCAAGCTGAAGAAGCTAAGGTGTGTTGAACCGAAACGCTGTCCTAAGTTAAGACCCATGAAAGGCGGCAATGGCTCACGGTCTTTAAAGTACTTGGAGACCAAAGGTTACGGACCTCTCAAAATGTGTTGCCTAATGTGTCGAGATCAACCAAGATAGAGACGGAAGTGTAACAATCGTAGTAGTTATTGTGGTAAGAAAACACCGTGATAGGTGATGTGGTTGTGGTAGACTTGTAATATTTTAACTAATTTTTAGGTGTCACAGACTCTAGTTCTTCATCTTAGGAATTATTTTGTACGGCTTGTGAATGCATTAAAAACTCAGGATATCAATAACTCGACCTATTCAATTTTGTGAGTAATGCTACCTAAGTATTGAATGATGAATTATGATTTTGGTCTTGTTTCATCGAAGTTCAGATATTCAAAATTTAATTAAATAATGGATTGCCAACATCAAAGCAAATACATATTGATGAAGGGTCCCGACTATTAGAAGTCAACGTCCACTTGCGTACCGTCAATAGTGTGAGTTAAGTATCTCAACTCAAATTATATTTTGCACTAACATTATAGCTTGTCATCGGCTCAGGCTCATCAATCCATAATAAGAAAGAAGAAGAGATGAGCTGTAGATGGTTTGTGTAGAGAAACAAAGTGGACGAACAATGCAACGTATTCATTCTCTACAATGGTGCATGAAGATATATTATACAGGGCTGAGAGTTTTTTTTTTTTTGTTAATTAATATATTCTTATTTAGTCCAATGCGACCTGTTTGTGGCATAACAAATGAATTTCACAGCTACACATCGAATATATGATACCTTTGTAATTAGAACTTTTATTTTGTATGCGGTCAATAGAAGAACAACTTATATGGTGGCACTACACTATTTATATGCGCATGCTGACTATTTTGATTATATCAAGATATTTATATTTTGAATTGTATGGGTAAGTATATTTTACCATTGGTTAAACTTTTTTTTTTTTGTTATGGGTGATCGACTAAATTAAGAGGTTGCGTTTTTTTTTTTCTTTTCTCCAAAATATTTGTTGTTGTTATTTGTAAAATAATAGGTGCGGATTTGGGACTAGATATATAATCATTACATGGCCGTGCCCACATTAACGTGATGAAGTTAATATTAGCATCCATATGTATGATGTCTAAACGACATCTAGGATAGTAAGTGTATGAGGTTGTACCGCCATATGGTGCATGGGGTTGATATAACACAAATCTTAGTAATTGCTACGTAAACGACAAAGGCCAAAAAGCAACTTTAAGTTTACCATGCTTAGCTATTAACATCACTTTCTCTATCTTCATTTTGATTCAGCAACACGTCTATTTTTCTGTCTATTAAATTGAAATTGTGACCGAAACTCTAGACTGAAATTGAACGTAGCCTTAAATGAGAGGTGCAATTGGCGGCAATCTCGTATAGAGGTTGACAATATTGTAGAAGTTGAAATGAAGGAATAGACGAAACAAAAAAATTAAGAACATAAATGAAGCAATGTTTAAAACAACAATTTATAGTGGAAGAACACAAATATTTGATCATGAAGCAGAGTAACAATGATAGGATATGTAGGATATGAACCTGACAACATGGTATCGGGAAAAAAAATAAAATTTTCAAATCATGCCTTAGGAAGAATATAGGTCTCGCTAATGTAAAACTCATTCGACCACCTTGGATTCTCTTATTTCCCTTTGCTTTCTCTCACAAGTAAAAGGAAATATTTTGTGGACCAACAGGAAATTTTTTTCTCTTTGGTTCTCTTCCATGGATCAATCAGCACGCACAGTGTAATTAATGCATGGTTTTCCCTAATAGCATACTTAAAAAAAAAAAAGGAAAGAAATGAATGATTTCTTCTAAGGGAGAGAGAGATATAGTGAAAATTACCAGAATAATTCCTATACGTTCAAATCTCGAGCCAAAGAGATTTAGTGATTATGTTAAGCCCTAGGTTTCGCTTAGAGGACGTTTATTACATAAATAAGCAAATCTAGATTACTAGGAACAGGCATGTAAAGGTTGAAAAGGACAAGACAAGCACATGCATTGGACAAGGACAGGCCAGAGAGCTTGTCCCCTTTCTTGAGACGGGCTTGCATGTCCCTTTCATCGGACAGTGATTTTTTTTCTTTTTTCGGACAGTGCAGTTTGGTTGTGCCCTTCCGTGGGACAAGAAAATCCAACTTGGATTTTTCTGGGCCGGACGACGTGCAAAAAGAGAGGAAGGACGGAATGGGGTCCGTGGGCGTGAGGTTAACACAACGCGAAGCTTCAATAATTCCCAAGTGACCGATGATGGTCAAAAAGCAACTTAACTCCACCCCGGTCATCTTGCGCTGTCTTCTTCCTCTCCTCCTCGTCTGCATTTTAGAGAGAGAGAGAGAGAGGTGTGTTTGGTCCGTGTTATTGAGGGAGAGACCCGTAATGATCTGGGAATCAACATGAGAAGCATCGGCTTTGTGAATTGTTCCGTCGCTTTTGCATAGAATGAATAGGAAAGAGGGGCATTCCATGGAAGTTAGTAGCGCAGAGAGAGGGGGAGGGAGAGAGAGGTGGTCCCATATAATCCGTGAAATAGGCTGACATTATTGTCGAGTGCAAGCAGCCCTGGTATGGAGTTAATGATCCCCTTAAACATACATATAATGACACACAAGTAAACTTTATATTTACCGGATCGGTTGGCCAAGTGTAATCAATCAATGAAATTAGATCTTCTCAGAACTATTAAAGTGAGGTTTATGAGAAATAAATGATGATGATAGTTAGTAATTTCTATAAAAAGAAAATGAAAAGGTATTTTCCATGAACCTTCATTTTCTCTCAACGAAGTGTTTAACATTTTGAACATTGGATTAATCTTTATTAGGCATGCCAGTCCCTCCATTTCACACACTCTGAATAATTAACGTTGACACACTGTTTTTATATTACAAAATGTATTAGTTGCCGCACTTGAAACTTTTTTTTTATTGATTTTGGCAGCTTTACTGTTTTAAACTTGGGAGCTAAGCCCCTTCCCTTTTTTAAACTCCTGGCAAGGTTTGGTAAATATTTACATACAAATACACTTTATATTCACTGAGACAGTTAATGAGGTGTAATTAATCAATGAAATTGGGTTTTCGTTAGAACCGTTAAAGTAAGGTTCTTAGAAAAACTGAAAAATTAATCATTTTCAGTAAATGTTTATTGAATTTTCCTTGTTTCACGAAAAATAAATTGATTGGAGAAAACATTTTCTATAAAGAGGAAATTATCTTTCTAAAATAAGAGAAATGTTTTCTATTTTTCAAATAAACTCACTCTCTTTTTTATCTCACAACTCTTACAAGTCCCCACTTCTTTCTTTCTTTTTTTTTTCTATTTTTAAAAATTCGAATTTCTTTTTTTATTTTCTTCTATCTGAATCGGACACCAGCCGGCGACGGACGATCAGCGACCGGTCATGGGCTAGTCTCGAGCTGCCCGGCTTCTGTTGAGCTCAGGCGCGATTTCAGCGAGCTCAGAGCTTGGGGACCTCGACGCTGCTGATCGCTGGAGCTCTGTACGTATGAAATGATTGATAGACGGTGATGATGGCATACAGCTAAATAATTCTCGCACTCCGCAAACGGTGGGGTCGAAAAGGCAATTTTAGTCGATAAAGAAATGGAGGGTTGGGGCCCACTTGTTTTAAATCAGTGTCCTTAAGGTCAAGCATAATCAAATGGAGATACGATTAGATGACATCTCTGTATAGCCCGTGGGCATCGGAGGACGCGAGGGGCATCAGTGGGAACATCAATATAGTAAGTAACGCCACATATGTTATCCACGCTTCGTGCCACCTGTTTCTGACCACCATCGTATCGTCTAAATGATTTCTTCCTCGCTCTAGGAGCCCTCTCTTTCACCTGATCTTCTGCGGCTCTTCTCTTTGTCGGAACCGCCGTGGGTGCATCATATTGAATCTTTCCCCTTCTTCAGTCATTGGGGTTTCCGGGTTCCATCAGTTTCGCCTGCCTCGGAATATAAAAATTCTTGACTCTCGTTTCTCCACAAAGAAGGAAAGAAAGCCAGAAAGGTAGAAGAAGTCGAAACGGGGGGAAATGGAGGATATTGCTCTGTGCGGAGCTTCCGAAGTGGCAAAGTGCCTGGTGGCTCCGATCGGTCGGCACTGCGGCTACGTAATGTCCTCCGACCGCTACGTTCGCCAACTTAATGATGAAGTCAAGAACCTGGGTGACACGAGGGATGAGGTGCAGCATTCCATCGATGAAGCTCGAAACAACATGAAGCCGATCAAACCCAGGGTCGAGAGATGGGTGAACGACGTGGAGACCGTCGCTAACGAGGCGCGTGACGTGCTGGATTACGACGGAAGAGCTAAGAAAACTTGCTTCTATGGGTGGCTTCCCAACCCAAGGGCGCGATATCATCTCGGCAAAAAGGCGAGCAGGACGGTCAAGGACATCCAGGCACTCATTGCAGGGGGTCAATTCGAGAAGGTTGACTTCGAGAATCCTCCGCCAGGGCTTGTTGGCGCTGCTCTCGACGTGAATTCGTTGGCCGGTGATGGGGGCGACTTTATCACCGATTCGCGAGCTTCCATCTTTCAGGGCATAATGAAAGCTCTGAATGATGAGAAGGTGAAAGTGGTTGGGGTCTACGGGCCTGGCGGCGTGGGGAAGACTACGCTGTTGGAGATAGTCGAGAAGAAACTCAGGAAAGATGGGAGACCGTTCCGCATGATCGTCAAAGCGGAAGTGTCGCGGACTCCGGATTTAAATAATATCCAAGGCCAGATTGCTGACGCCTTGAGTCTGAATCTGAAGGACAAGGAAAGCCAACAGGGAAGAAGAGATCTTCTGTTTCAGAGATTGCAGAGGGACCCAAATGAGAAGGTTCTCATAATATTGGACGACCTGTGGGGAGCACTTGATTTAAAGGCGGTTGGAATTCCTCTGGGAGATGAGAGCAGGAACTGCAAATTGTTGCTTACTTCGAGAGATAAAAGTGTGCTGGAGCAAAAGCTGCATGCCGAACAAACATTTCGTCTTGAAGGTTTAAGCGACAAAGAAGCTTGCATGCTATTTGCAAAGATAGTCCGCGACAAGCTCAAAGACAATGAGGAATTGATACTAAAGGCGGTTCAAGTGATAATGAAGCTTGCAGGTTTGCCTCTTTTGATTACCTCCGTTGCAAGTACCTTAAAATGTAGCGATGTGTCCACATGGGAGAACATGATAATAAAAATAGAAGACCCAAATATTGAGAGAATGGTGAAGTGGAGTTACGACCATTTGGAGAGTGAGGACGCCAAATGCTTATTCTTGCTTTGTGGTCTTATTGGTGGGACCATTCAAGTCGAATGTCTACTGGGAATAGGCATGGGTTTGGGCTTGTTTGAGGGATTCAACAACACAGTACAAGATTCAAGGAATAGATTGAATAAGCTGCTCGATAAACTCCGTTCCACTTGTCTGTTGCTGGATGTTGGCAACGACAAGGAAAATGTGACCATACATGATCTTTACAGCGAGGTGGTCATCTCAACTACATTTAGGGGTTAGCATTCCTTAATGATGAACAGCAATTATGGCTCATGGCCCAAGGAAAAGCTTGAGAAATGTTGGGCAATACGCCAAGTTGATGTTGGCAGAGATAAGCTTGCTGAACTAATGCAGTGTGTGTTTCCTGAATTGAAGATACTCATGTTGTCTCAACCGGAAAATTGGAAGGGAAGACCTGCACACCAACATGATCAGGAAGATTGCTGTAGACTAGATTTCACATACATGAAGGAGCTCCGAGTCCTATATCTCCGCTCCATGCATATCACCACTTTACCTTCCTCGATGGAAATCCTTGGGAACCTCTGCTCATTATATTTAGACCATTGTAAGGTGGGAGATGTGGCAAATCTTGGCAAGCTCAAAGCATTGCAGATTCTTAGCTTTGTAGAATCTAAAATTTCTAGGCTGCCTAAAGATATCGGGGAACTGACAAATCTAAGATCGTTGAATCTAAGCGATTGCTACTCGCTTAAGATAATCGAGCCTGGAGCTCTAAAAGGCTTAATCAACTTGGAAGAGTTACATATGAAGGGAAGCTTTGATCGATGGATGGGCAAGGATGAAATACCATCAAAATTGTGTAATGCTGAGCTTGCCGAGTTGAAGAGCTTGAAAAAGATAGCCTCTCTAGAAATATCGATCCATGATTCCACCATACTCTTGGAGGATGATGACCTGCCATTTGGGAACTTGAGCAAATTTTGGATTGAGATAGGAAATTTTTGGATCACCATAGGAAATGTTGATGGGAGAGAATTTGAAGGTTTGAGAACCATGAAGCTCAATTTGGAAGGGTGCGATAGTATTCTTTCAAGAAAATGGATTCAAAAAACTCCACAGAACACTCAATACTTATACTTATGCAAGTTGAGTGGGTTCAAAAATGGTGCTCACGAATTGTGCACCCAAGGATTCCGAGAAGTGAAGTATCTCAAAATTGAAGATAGTCGCTCAATCAAGTACATTGTCAATTCATCTCACAGCCTCCCTCTCACTGCTTTTAGGAAGTTAGAGTCTTTGTTCCTTGAAAATCTTATTAATATGGAGAAGATATGCCAGGGCCCCATTGGACCAGAGTCTTTTGGCAAATTGAAAGTCGTGAGTGTTAAACATTGTGACGGATTGAAATACTTGTGGTATCTTTCAGATATACGAAGACTTGTACAGCTAGAAGAGATTGAAGTGGGGGAATGTAACTCATTGCAATCCATTGTCACACATGATGCGGGAGAAGATATTGTTTCTACCAATAACAATGTTGACTTGCCTAATATACGCCGTCTGATATTGCATGAGTTACCAAATATGACAAGCTTTTGCAGCAAAGCTGAAAGAACATCAAAGGATAGTCCAATCCAGGTAATTTTTTTTTTTTTTTTTTGCATTTTTTCCCTCAGTCAATTTGTCCTATTAGGATGAGATGATATTGGTGTTCACTCAACGGTAGTACATACTGCATTTAACTTTGATTATTCGTACAATTTGATTCACGTTTTGATTTACAAATAAAAAATCCTCTCAAATAGAACAAAGACCACATTATAATTAGAGGGAAGCCTCTTTCCACGACTAATTTTATTTAATTTTTTTCAATGGTAGATAATTGCACTGATAACTTGGGTTTTTACTGTGACTAATTCATTATTGACTAATTCATTATTTATTTAACATTCTTAATGAGTTGAAAAAAATAGTTGTGTGCTGAAAAAAATGAAAGTGAGAATGAATCTTGAATGAATAAATATAATTCAATAATTTCAAAATGAAGAAAGCGACGTTTGGAGATTCAATAAATGTATGACGAGCAAGGAGCCATGTAACAAAGAAAGTCCCCACGATTCATGTCTCGCCTAACATGTAATTTGCAATTGATTCCAACATGTCATGCCGAGTTGCCAACGTCACGGTGT
This sequence comes from Eucalyptus caleyi, assembly GCA_014182885.2. Taxonomy (NCBI): domain Eukaryota; kingdom Viridiplantae; phylum Streptophyta; class Magnoliopsida; order Myrtales; family Myrtaceae; genus Eucalyptus; species Eucalyptus caleyi. The sequence continues at coordinate 19,152,166 of CM024472.2, forward strand.
CAACAGTGCGGTTTTGTTGCATTGATAGAATGATAATGGTGGGGATATCCTCAGGAAAATAATCTCGCTTTTCATGGAAGAGAAATTCTTTTTTATTTTAGCTCGAGTTTCACTTATTTTCTCTTGAAAATAGCTTTACTTGTAACAAACTCACCTTTTTTTTTTTTTTTTGAGCAAGAACAAACTCACCTTTAATGAGTTTCATTATGGCATTTTGTTAGGTTTCATTGCCTCACTTGGAATCCCTAGTAATGGTTGGACTCCTTGGCCTAGAAAAGATACTCTACGGTGAACCCTCAATAAAATACAATGATCTGAAATCGCTAAAGATAAAAGAATCTAAATCCACGTTGAGCATTCCCAAAGATTGGATGCTAAAGCTACCAAATTTGGAGTCAATGAAAATTGTGGGCTCTCCATCGGTAGAAGTAGTTTTCGACCTGGAGGAGCTAAAAGTCACTGGAGAAGTCGAGATTCTCTCTTGGCTAAGTACATTGGAGTTATCTAAGTTGCCAAACCTGCGGTGCATGTGGAAACAAGATGTACAATTGCAAGGAATATCAATATTTCAGAACCTGAAGAAGCTCTCTATCAACGATACGGGACTGTCATTTCTCTTTCCGGTGTCTATGACTAAATATCTTAGAGAAATTAGAGACATTAAAGTGGAGGATTGTCCAAATATGAAGGCCGTGATTGTGGATGAAGAAGGAAGAGATGAAGAGATGGATGATATTATAGAGTTCCCATTATTGGAACGACTATCTATAAGCCGATGTCCAACAGAGAAATTCTTCTCATATTCTCATGGAAAAAAAGAGTTAATAACCACCACTTCAGATTCACAAGATACTTATTCCGATTTCTTCATTGATCAAAAGGTACAAATCTTTTCTCTTGAGATTACGCCCATAATAGTCATAGGCATGTGATTTATGGGGCAAATAATAATATTTCTTTGAAGATATTTTATTTGGTTTTATTAGTTAAAATGTTTTTCTAATTTATAACTACAATTGTCAAAGTAAGGCCGTTAGTGAAAATTCCTTGCTTCACCGTATTAGATAGATCTATATTAGTCCAAATTGTCAAATTATTCATAACTATGATCTAATGCATAACTCTTGTGAGGAGATAAGTTTACCAAGCTTGGAGAAGTTAATACTCTACTCGGTAGGATCCTTTAACAAATTAGCCAATCTCACCTTGAAACAAGATGTACAATTACAAGGAATATCAATATTTCAGAACTTAGAGAAGCTCTATGTCTATGATACAAGGTTGTCATTTCTCTTTTCGGTGTATGGCTAAATGTCTTAGAGAAATTAGAGACATTACAGTGAAGGACTGTCCAAATATGAAGGCGGTGATTGTGGATGAAGGAAGAGATGAAGGGATAGTTGATATTATAGAGTTCCCACTATTGAATCGACTAACTATAAGCTGCTGTCCTATGGAGAAATTCTTCTCATATCCTCATGGAAAAAGAGAGTTAATAACCACTACTTCAGATTCATAAGATACTTATTCTAATTCCTTCTTTGACCAAAAGGTACAAATCCCCTCTCTTGAGGTTATACCCATACTAGTTATAAGCACGCGCTTTGTAGCTCTTTGAAGGATTTTTTATTTGGTTTTAATGTGTTCATTATTTACAACTACATTTGTCAGAGTGAGGCCACTAGTGAAAATTCATTCTTTCATTGTGTCAAATAGATCATTAAGATTAGGCCAAATTGTTAGATGTTTCATAGCTATTATCTAACGTATAACTCTCATGAGCAGGTTAGTTCACCACGCTTGGAGCATTTAGGCCTTTGCTCAGTAGGATCCTTCAAAAGGATATGGCACGATGAACTTCCCAGAAGTTCTTTCTGCAAATTAGCCACCCTCACCCTTGAAAATTGTTTTGGGCTACTCATCGTCTTCCCTTCGACAATCATAGGGAGATTGCACAACCTGAAAGAAGTCAAAGTTTCAAACTTGAAATGCTTGGAATCATTATTTGACTGTGGATCCTTTGGTTCAAATACGGAAAGAAAACTTGTGTCGCTCCCTAAATTGGAAAGAGTGGAGGTGAGAGGAGCAAGAAGGCTCAAACACATGGTGAAGAGCGACTCTCACATGGTTTTGGGTTTTCCTGGTCTAACAAAAGTCAAGGTTGAAAATTGCTCCGAGCTAACATATCTCTTCCCCAATTATACGGCCACAACTTTAGGGAAACTTGAGGACTTGCAGATTAGCAAATGCAAATGTATGAAGGAAGTGGTTCCCAAGGAAGAAGGGGGTCAATCAAAGGCAGAAGTAATTAGTTTCCCTTGCTTAAGTGACTTATCACTTGAGAAGCTTGATAACCTAATTTGTTTCAGCTCAGGATGTTGTTCGTATGATTTTGCCTCCTTAAGAAGTCTAAGAATTAGGGGGTGCCGTAACTTTGGAGCGTTCATCCCAATTCCTACAAGTGTCGAGAGGCCATTAAGCAAGATGGCGGGAGAGGATGATGAATTGCCACAAATATTGTTCAATGAGATGGTTCGCTCTATCCCTTCTAATGATCCTTCGTATTCTTACATTTCATGTTTTAAATCAAACGATATAATAAATTTGTCCTACTTATCCTTATTTTTTCACGTTATCCTCATGTAGGTAACATTTCCCAATATAAGAATTCTAGAAATTGAAGGCCCTCAGTGCAAAGAGTTATGGAACAATCAAATTCCCACCGATTCCTTTTGGAAATTGAAATATCTTGGTTTGAAGTGCTGTGACAATCTCCAACATATTGCCCCATCCTATATGTGGAAGAGGCTACAGCGTTGTCTTGAGAATCTAGAAGTGATTTCATGCTGTTCGATCGAGATCATATATGAAGGTGATGGGATGGACATAGAGGGTGGTGAATTGAGGTGGTTGGTTTTGCATGATCTTAAGAACTTGAGGCACATTTGGCAGTCTGACAATCTCCCAAACGTCCCGTTCCCAAACTTGAGAGACATAGAGACTGTGAGGTGCCCCCATTTGGAAATGGTTTTCACTACCTTCACAGTGAAATTTCTCAAGCAAATCAAAGAGCTAGTGGTGGAGTCATGTGAAGATATTAAACAAATTGCGGGCCATGAAAAAGCGGAAGAAGCAACCGGCACGACAATCACCTTCTCCGAGTTAACTATTCTTAGACTTCTCGAGTTGCCGAAATTCAAGAGCTTCGTACCTGAGAGATACTCTCTGAAATTCCCGTGCCTTGAGAATTGCCCATCCTTGCAACACTTGAGCATAGTAAGCTGTGGCGCGGAGCCAAACCAAGCCCTTGGTGACTGGGAAGGCCACCAATTGGTACGACAACTAGACATGCTCGTCCGCCAATGGGATTTGTGAAATAGACTCGGATGATTTTTGAAGATCCATAAGTCAACTCTCTCGGTGATTTCAAATTGAATCCTTTTCCTCTCACTTCATTGCTGATCGTCACTGCTTCCTGATTACCGCCAGCAATTTCCCCACCGTGAAGGTGTGTAATGCCGAAGTGCTCTCAAAACTCGGTCATGATCGCTTGCTTTGACAATACCATTCCTAGACGGTGTTTCTGTTATCTCATTACTTATAACCGATGTCAATTGCTGTAGCTGATCGTACTTCATTCACCAAAACCACATGCTCTATTTTCTGATGCTTTATAAATGAAGCGGAGGCTGGGATCTATTCCTACCGTCTGTGAAAATTGGCTGTGATTGAGGTTGATGATTTGAAGCGGTGCTCCTCAGCCGAAATGTATACCTCGTGTTTGATGAAATTCTTGAACTAAATCAGTGCGTATTTTGATTCAGGTATTGGCCAAGAATTTCCTTCATTACTAGATTGTTGATCTATTCCTCAACAATAGGTAGATCTATTTATAGCTCAATATGTCGGTGCACAATGATGATGCGATTACTAATCATTCATTGATTGCAATGGGAAACTTATTAAAGACACTTGCCTCTGAGTTGCTCTGATTCTGCTCCAGTCATCACAGCTTGAACCCCCAGATTAATGGTCGTGCTCCTGCACAAATTCTATTTTTTGCTTCCTCCAAACTGAAATACAAGTATCAAATGTCATCTCAACTTTGCAATGTAGATCATGCCATGGTTGCCTTGGGACATAGATCTCGTGATCAGGTAATAATATATCCATGTTATTACAATGCTAAATGTAAATACTAGCTTAATTACCACGAACGTAGGGTTGCTGCGAGGAAAGAGAATGTAGGGTTACTGTGAGGAAAGAGAAGACGTTCGAGAAAGAAGAGAGCGTGATCTGAGGGAGAAGTGCAGGGGAAAAGGACAAAATTGAGAAAAAGACTAAAAAGGAAAAAAAAAAAAAGAAAGGAATTTAAAAATTAGAAAATCAATAAAAATATATTTTTTAAAAATTATTTTTAATCAGACACAGGTCGGGTCAGCTATTACGATAGAATTTTTTTATTCCCTGGGGTCCACCAACGATTTTCCTTCTCCCATGAATTCAGTTACGACGGCAATAACCAGAAGGACATTTTCGTCGTTTTAAATCAGGGCACTTCCGTCATTTGACTAGGAAGTTCTCGATTCCGCTTCGCGTCCGTAGCCTCTCCCATGCTCCCTAGCTTCACCGCTGGCCGCCAGCTCCACGGGAAGCCACCGCCGGCCTTCCGTCTCTAACAACGGCAGACGCACGAAGAAGGGACACAATACACGCGCAGAAGAAACAAAGCTCGATCTTGGAATCCAAAGTTCATTGTCGTTGATTCGAGGTTGGCCTGAGGTGAATCGACATCGATTCCAGTGTTCATGACTTCGATTGGGGGTTCCAGTGTCGTCTGGTTGCAGTTTCGATCGCGCGCTACTCTGACCGCGAGGGGCTCCTTCGCTTCGTTCTTGCGCTTCAGTGATCGGTGGAAGCGTGCGGTAGGTTCAAATCCCATGGAAAAGGACGCTCGGGCTCAGTTGACTCCCAACCGTCACTTTCGAATCTTCTCTCTACCGGCTGAGCTCTATCCGTTCTGTCCCGTTGCTGGCCATTAGAATCGATGCTATAACGAGGCTGTGCTCGCTGTCTGGAAAGTCGCTGAGTCGTCATTTTGAGCTCGTGCCTTCCTAGCCACCAATTCATCAGGTCATCTCTTCTCCAATTAAACTTCGTTATTGGTGTCAAATTTGTTCTAAAGTTGCCTCTCTCAATCGACTACGCTTGATTCTTGAATTTTCACTTTGTGAAAAAGTTATATTTTTCATTGTAATATCCAAGTGCGGACTTTATCGTGACATATGGTGCACGAGATGGATGAAACGTTGATAGATTGATGAGTTCTAGGCGCAAATTGTTCCAGTCTTTATATGTCTCTTATTGCATGTTTAGTTTTGTCAAAGTATAGACGATGCTGATCCCTATTCCATTGACATTCTATCCATGACATTATCGCTTCTTTCCATGGCGTATGATATATCTTTTTAATTATTATTATTATTTTTGGGGGAGGGGAGGGAATGATTAAGCGCTTTGATAATGAACATTTATGATTAAAGACAACGAGGGGATGAAAAGATTAGATGAGATAAGGAGAGAGAGTTTATCCGTTTAACCTCTTTTTGTCATGCGTCACGAATTCACCCCCTCCCTCTCATATTCTCCTTGTCTCCATCATTATGTATGTCTCTTTGGTCATGGAAGTTCATTCTCGAATCGCATTATCATCCTTGCTCAAAATGAAAATATACAAAAGGATCGAGAAACACGTCTTATGAAGAAATGAGAGTAAATGGAGAAATGGTCCAAGTGATAGGGGTCTCGTTATTGGCATTTTGGTGCGAATGAACTCATGGAAGATGTACAAACACCATTACAGCATTTTGGTGTGAACGTACTTGAGGGGGCTCCCGAAGTTGCCAATCATCGGGAACTAATTATTGATCATGTTGCTGGACATATCTTGGCCACTGGTATCTCCATGATTCCAATGAGCTCGGCCCCAAACACGTCATTTTCCTTCACATAGAACTCCACCTTCACGACGGGTGTGCCTTGGGAATATAGAACCGCTTGTCACAGGGGGTTCTTACAGTTTGGGATCATCCCAGTCCGGCCAACCGTGGCCCCGTTGGGCATACATAGGGGGCACCTCCCTGAGGAGTAGGCGACGGGGCAGGGGCGCAAGATGGCCCCAGCATGGAGTAGCACTGCCTTATTCTCTCTGAGTGCAGGTCCATGTTTAGGAGGGATTTGGCCTCCATTTTAAAAATGTCTGATTTTTTTTTTAATCGGTCCTACTCTATTCATACTCTAATTTTTACTCTTAGACTATTGTCATGTCTTCTAACAGGACTTGCGAGTTGAAACTCACACTTGAAATTAAATTGTCGCTGTGCAGGAAAATTGATCCCTACTGTAATGTCGTAAATTTTAATCCATTGGATGCATCAGCTAATTGCTTGTTATTCTCACCCGCACTTTCAATTTTTTTAGTTGGAACATCTTTCAGCCGAGCATGACTTTTCTGGTCAATTTCCTTCTCATGTCAAATGGCGACCTGATTAATTTAATGGACTTGAGTTTTGGGCACATTTGAAAACAAGTGGTATCGTCAACCAAGTCACACGTCCGAGTACTCCAGAACAAAATGGGGCCACTAACAATTTGCATTTTAAAATTTGGAGGTCCATGCTCATTCATTTAGGCATACTTCTGCTATTATCTAATTTATGTATTTATTTTATTAATCATTACAAGCCCTTTTTTGACATTTTCCTTTTTATTAAATTCGTTCTGTCAATAAAAGAAAACTTCATATTCTAATGATAAGAATATGGTTAACTTAAATTTGAGGTAACTTGTCGATTAAAATTCATGAAATACTTTCTCCAATCACATTAATTGACTAAGGCTCGAATCACAACTCATCAATCTCAATTCTATCACGAACTTTTTAGTCTAAAAAAATCATAAACTTTCACTATAGTCCCAAATCCATCCTCACATCCAATAATCACTACTAGGTTTTTCAAAATTATCATTAGTAGGGCCAGTTTTATGTTCAATAACAGAACACATGTCTTCATCATCATCCTTACTTCCTATGGAATAATAGCAGCATTTTGATATCGATAATTTTGACGAAATCAGTGGTGATTGTTAGATGTGGGGCATATTTGGGACTAGAGTAAAAATTTGTGATTATTTTTTAGATGACAAAATTCAGGGTAAAAATTGAGATCATACTTGAAATTGTTTATTTTTTTTTTTTTTTTTTAGGGAATTAAGATTTATGAAAAAAACTTGATAACTGAGACACTCTTCTTGCTCTATCTAGCAACAATGATCTTTTTTTCCTTTCAAAGAAAAACAACTAGAGATTTTCGTCCACTTCCCTTACGTTGCCGCCTCCTCGGCATATATACTGCTTTGTACATACAATGGTCCATCTTTTTTAGGTAAAATTTTCCGTCCTTGAAAAAGAGTATTTATATACGATAAAATCATCATTAATTAAAATATTTTTAGTGAAGAACTTCTTGTTAGACACAATATTAAAGTTACATATTGTCATCATCTATACTCATCAAGCAAAAAATCTTGTTCAGATAACCATTTAAGTTCGTATGGAATATTCTAAGAACACTATTCACAAAATTTTCAATTCAAGATTTGTAATTTTTGACTTGTTAATGATTACAACACACATTATTTTGACTCCATATTTCATGGTTGAATCTCATCTTCCCTCGATCTAAATCCCAACATCACTAAACAGGTCCGAAATCGATTTTGTTCCCGCACATTGTCTTTTTTATTGGGGAAGACTTAAAGGACAGAGACAAGGCTGGCTCATGTAGGCCCGTGAAGATTTTGTCGGCCCATTTCTTGCGAGGGTATTCACTATCCTAGTCCATAGACATTCTAGAATCATCTCGTCATTTTATCGGCACGTTTTTTTTTCTTAATTAACTCTATGTAATCTTAATTTGTCTAATCAAATTATTCTACTTTTAAATGAATCATACAATAATCATGTCCATCGAACACCAAATTTAGGCCGAATACACTGATGTGGCCATCAGGCAAGCTTGATTTGTAACAAGGCTAAAACTCAGTCATCTTAGACTCCTACATGGATACTACTGTGGAAAAATTTAGCCAACATTGATAGTGTCAAAGTATGATGTGGATGAAATTTAGCCAATACGGATGCTCATATTGGAAAAATTACTATATGATGTGAATATGTCATGTCAATAACTGCATGATAATTTTGCCAATGAAATTTAATATATTTAGCATTTACTCTTCTGAGTTTATTCTGGAAATGTCCATTTTGACCGGTTGGGTTTTCCAAGTAAGAACGTCCTTTTCCCTAAAACATTACACGTGATATAAACTAAATATTTTTGACAAACATTATGTCACCCAAATGTCCGATTATTTCATGTCTAATGTCATTTTCAAATAGGTGCAAAAACCATTCTCCAAGAACCAGCCCATTTGCTCGGACAGTCCATATGATCAACAAGGTCGGATCAATGTCCTGTTCACTGCTCTAGTTTATTCAACATTGATCATAAGCTTCCACAGAGGAAGCTCGGCAGCCCGAACATAAGTCCATGAAAAGCCACGTTTAGTCAAACAAGTCACTGATGCATGAGAGGAATAATCAAAATTGGGTTTTGGGAGCAAAAGAAAAGCGCCAAAAAAAAAAAAAAAAGAAAAGAAAGAAAAGAGAGATTTTTCATGAAAAACGATGGTGTAGTTTTTTACTTTATGAAAATTTATTGATGGTGTTGCCTACATGCTTATCACTTTTTCGTAAAGTTTAGCTTTTCATACATTAATATTGACATGAATTTATCACTTAAAAAGAAAAGGCCTCTATTTTCTTCCATAAAAAATATGTACAATAATGCAAAATCAATTCTATAACGAGTATCTATCCAGCTCAGCAAATTCTATAACGTTTTTCTCGACGGGATTGTCTCGTTAAAAGGAAAAAAAAAAAAACCAACGCGACGCCCTCCACGTAAGAAAGAGTCCGTGAACTCTATTTATTGTGTGGACATATATTGATGATTTATTGAAATGGGCCAAACTTATTTATGGACTAAATTGAGTGAATTGGGTTTGTCTGAAAAAATTATCTCATGGGCCAGTTACGGATTCGGGCCAGATTCATAAATCCGAAAAGGGTCGATGTGGTGGTTCTAATGGATTCAGATTTTTATTTATTATGTTTTGTTACAAAAATGCATATTTGATTTATTGGAAAATATTTAGGTGTGATCAAGTATTCTTAAAAGTGCAGTTGCAATCCATGTGTAAGTGCAACAAGTCAAGTCATAACAGGAAAAAGGAAAAACAAGTCATAACAGCGAATCCTGTTTCCAACTTTAGAATCTGGTCTTGGTTCAAAAAATCACGGTAGAAAGGTAAAATTGCACAAAAAGAAAATCCTTCGCATGTCAATGAACAATCAAAATGCGTGACCTAGTCTTAATTTTTATTTTATCATTAGCATTTCACATCAAATTGAATTTATAAAATATAAGTCACCTATCCTCTTGAATCGAAAAGGAAATCTCAAATTTAAGAAAGGGCCATGCTAGTGGCTACGAAATAATTCATAGTCTGATTATCTAATCAACTAACAATAGCTTAGAGCTTAAATAAGACGTCACTTTTCAAGAAATATGAATCTTCCACGTTGGCTCTTTGTCGTCACCACAACTAATTTATATTTGAAAAGAAATTATAAAAACAAATTCAAATGCGGACGAATGACGGAGCAATGGCGGCTTCCAACGAGAACAACCCAATCTTTTTAAATGGGCTTATTTTCTTTCATTGCTGGTCGAAAGAAACTTCCTCCAAATGGGAACGTATATTAAATGTTGATTATAAGCTTCCATAGAGGATGATAATGCCGGACAACTCTGGCATTTTGCAGGCAGTGGGCCCGAGGGCAATTTTAGCACGAAAAGTTGGTGGACTGGGCTCGCTTGATTTTAATCAGAGGGGTACAAGGTTTCGGAGATTTTATTTTTATATATGGGGCTATCTCCACTCTGTATGACTAGATCCATTAGCTTTTATTATATAGATAAAATCGACATCAATGATTTCTAGATATGCAGTCACGCGTGTCTATGCATGGTTACTCCATTTTCATATTTCTCACCTACTGATTACGTTCAACGCCGAAATAAGAATCTTTTTTTAACATGAGATTATGAAAAGCCAAAACAACAAGTGAGATGAATTGGCTATATTTCTTAGTCATAACATAAACAAACAAAAGGAGAAACTTAAGGAGATGTAATCCTACTTGGTGACACCTAAACAGCGTCCTAGGCAGCTGGCCTACGGAAGTATGTTCTTATCATCTTCTGATGAGACAATCCCGTCGAGATTCATCCAACAGAAGCTAAGTCAGCCTGGCCAGCACGATCGTCCACCATGAATGTTTTTAAATAGCCTTGGTGGTTAAATGAAAGTGACAAAGCAGCACTCCACTAAGGCATCTATGTTTGAAAAATGATGAATTCCCGTGAGGTTCTTTTGTGCCTTGGCCTAGTATAAGGGGCAAGGGAGAGCATTAATTTCAAAAAAGCTTTAGCATGACATTCCCCTGTTAAGAGGGTGAAAACTAAATAACCTGTCAAAGGCATAAGAAGTACTCAATTCAGAGCCTAACCATGTTTTGCCCACCTTGGTGTCGATTTCTAGTCTATTTAATTGATTTATCCGAATTTGGTTTAACTGCATGGCCCCTATCGAGGGAAAACCCGTAGATGCTTGCGTAACTTCAGTTAGTTCAGAGGACAAGTCTACTTTTCGCGTTCGAGAGAGAGAGAGAGAGAGAGGGCCAGGCAAAATCACTAGCTAGTTTGACCGGAGCCATCATAAGAAGATAAGAGATAGTAGTAATATAATTTAGTTAAGATAAAGTGAGTCCTGATCAACCACACAAAGTAAATTTATCTAATTGGATTTTACTCTTTATTTTAGCATCTATATTTGGATTATAAATATCAGTACTAAATTAATGTTTGTACAGAATTATAATCATGATGCATCGTGGAGGCCGAGAGAGCTTAAGTCAACGTTTGCGCTTTAAAAAAGGTCCATACTTTCTCTTACTTTCGTCCCACTGTGACCAAAGCAGAAAGGGAATATACGTAGTCTTAATTGCGGGATAGGGCCAAATTGGTGGCAATCAATAATGCAGATTAAGACTATTTTAATCAAATAACAATGGCTTAGAGCTTACATAAAACAATGGTTTTCAACAAACTCTCGGCCGGTGACGTTGGCTCTTTGTCATTGCTCAACCTTTCCTTTCTTATTTAAACGATGGCATGCAACTCGACAATAGTAATGTGACCCAAAAATTTTAGTATTAAAACATATATTATTATTATTTGCAACCTTTCCTTGCAAGTTAGCCACCGGGGCAATCATGTTAACATTCATTCTTGAGAAAATTATCAATAAAATCCTAAACCTTTTGTAATTTTATTAATTCAGTCCCAAATTTTTTTGGCCAATTTAGTCAAATATTTTGTAATTATATCAATTTAATCCTAAATCTTTTGTAATTATGTTAATTCAATCTTAAATCTTTTGTAATATGCTAATTCAATCTACCTAACCAAATTTGGCTAGTCAATATTAATGTGGATAATTTTTAATAATATATATTTTTTTACAATAATACTATTGCGACCTTGAAGGGGTGTCTATAGCTACTTCTCCTTTTTCATTTTTGTTTCTTAAAAAAAAAAAAAAAAGGTAGGGAACATGTACTTTGATCAAGCCCTCCAGCTTTTCAGCAGACTTACGTTTACAAGAGACTTGCCTCTAAACAACTATCGCAACCTCTCAGAACATGTCGTTCTAGAAGTTACGAGCGGTAATGATGGGCTCATGACCTACATCTTAAAAAGCGACAGTCACAAGTTTCGATTGATATTACAAAAGATAGATGTACAAATTTATAAAAACCATTCATTAACAAATCTTTGATACTCGCTAAAATTCTACATTTATTGGTTGGACAAAATTTAAGAGTTATAACTAGGCAATTTTTTTTTTTTTAAAGTTTTTAATCACAAAAAAGGGTTTTCTTTTAGAATCCAATATAAAGGAGAAAATTCCAAATAAAGGCCCAAAGTGCCTTCATTTTCTCACATAAGGACCTAAAGTTGATTTTACTTTAAATGAGAGATTGAAATGCTATTACTTTCTCTAATAAAAGTTTAAAGTGAATCTTGTTTTAAATAAAGGTTTGAAGTAATTATGTTTGTTTCAAATAAAAGCTTGACTTTTTAGTTGGTCAAGGGCCCAATGGCCAACCGGCCACCGGGGATGCTAGAAAGGTTGGGCGAGAGTCATCCTCACCGGTCATTGGTAAGGGCTGGCCAAGGCCTGCCATCCCTTGCCGACTGCAGGCAAGGCCACCCTTGCTTGATCTGGCAAGGGTCCACCTTGCTTAGGGCCAACGAGGACTTGGTGGCCGTCCCTCGCCAGTGGCTAACAAAGGTCACCGAGCCCCTGTCCACGACCAGCAAAGGCTATTAGGCCTTATCGACCTTTAGAAGTAGTTGACGAGGCTGGTAGAGCCATCATCAACCCTTATTATTAGCCGATGAGGGTTGTCGAGTCTTGGCCAACCGCTGTTAACCCTTGTCGGAAAAAAAAAAAGTGAAAATAAATTAATAAAAAGACAAATTCAAACTTGGACGAATGACATAGTGGTGGCGGCTTTTAGTGAGAACAACAAAATCAATGAAAATGGTTTTTTTTTTTTTTTGTAATTGATGGTCGAACGAAACTTCCTCGAAACAAGCCGAGAGCAAGACAATCTTTGAAACTGGGTTTGTTTTCTTTCATTGCTGGTGGAAGGTAACTTCAACGAAAGGCAATAATAGTTTTTCTAGGAAATGTCTTTTTCAGAAAAGATAGGAGATAAGTACAAGGGATGTGTATTGATTTTGATCCTAGCCTAGAACTTAATTGGACCGGACCAAACTGGCCAAGCTAGGGTAGTTCGATCCGGTTCTCAAGTCCATCCTTACTGCTTTAACGTTTTGTTGTCCATTGCTCAACCTTTCCTCTCTTATTTAAACGACGGCATGCAACTCGACAATAGTCATGTGAGCAAAACATTTTAGTATTAAAACATATATTATTATTATTTGCGACCTTTCCTTGCAAGCTAGCCACCAAGGCAGTCATGTTAACCTTCGTTCTTGTGAAAATTACCAATAAAATCCTAAAACTTTTGTTATTTTATTAATTCAGTCCCAAACTTTTTTTGGCCAATTTAGTCATAAACATTTTGTAATTATGTCAATTCAATCCTAAATCTTTTGTAATTATGCCAATTTAATCTACCTAGCCAAATTTGGCTGGTCGACGCTAATGTGGATAATTTTTAATAATATAAATTTTTATAATAATACTATTGCAGCCTTGAAGGAGTGTCTATAGCTGCTTCTCCTTTTTCTTTTTTCTTTTTAAGAAAAAAAAAAAGAAAAACATAAAGGTAGGGAACATGTACTTTGATCAAGCCCTCCAGCTTTTCAGCAGACTTACGTTTACAAGAGACTTGCCTCTAAACGACTATCGCAGCCTCTCGGAACATGTCATTCCGAGAGGTTACGGGCGGTAATGATGGGCTCATGACCTACATCTTAAAAAGCGATGGTCCTAAGTTTCGATTGATATTACAAAAGATAAATGTACAAATTTATAAAAACCATTCATTAACAAATCTTCAATACTCGCTAAAATTCTACATTTATTGGTTAGACAAAATTTAAGAGTTATAACTAGGCAGTTTTTTTCTTTATTTTTTAATCACAAAAAGGGTTTTCTTTTCAGAATCAAATATAATGGAGAAAATTCCAAATAAAGAACTGAAGTGCCTTAATTTTCTCACATAAGGACCTAAAGTTGATTTTATTTTAAATGAGAGCTTGAAGTGCTATTATTTTCTCTAATAAAAGTTTAAAGTGAATCTTGTTTCAAATAAAGGTTTGAAGTAATTATGTATGTTTCAAGTAAAAGCTTGACTTTTCAATTAGTCAAGGGCCCGATGGCCAACCGGCCACCGGTGATGCTAGAAAGGCTGGGCAAGGGTCGTCCTCATCGGCCATTAGTAAGGGCTGGCCAAGGCCTGCCAGCCCTTGCTAACTACAGGCAAGGCCACCCTTGCTTGATTTGGCAAAGGTCAACCTTGCTTAGGGACAACGGGGACTTGGTGGCCGTCCCTCGCCAGTGGTCGACGAAGGTCACGAAGCCCTTGTCCACGGCTGATAAAGGCTAGTAGGCCTTATCAACCTTTAGAAGTAATTAACGGGACTGGTAGAGCCATCATCGACCCTTATTAATAGTCGGTGAGGGTTGTCGAGTCCTGGCCATCCACTACTAACCCTTGCCGGAAAAGAAGAAGAAGAAGAAGAAGAAGAAGAAGAAGAAGAAGAAGAAAAGTACAATAAAAAATAATTTTAGATTAAAATTGTAATTGAATGAAAACGCCTTTGATTGGTTGAAATATTTAGCCAGTGACGATTGGTAAAGTCAAGTCCTTATTTGAAATGACTATGTCTACTTTAAGCCCATATTTGAAACTACTATAGCCAATTTATGCTCTTATTTGAAATAATCATGGTCACTTCATACTCTTATTTGAGAAAATAAGAGCACTTCAGGCCCTTATTTAGAATTTTTCCAAATATAATGTAATAGCTATATGTAACAACACCATAGGCTAATCAAGAGACATCGTTGTACACAAATTAAATAGTTGTTAAGGGTAGCTAAGACTAAGCCAAATATTGATCAATTAATTGGAGAAAGTAGAATAATGCCAATTTATCTTCTAGTGAGACATGGTTGTACACACATTAAATAGTAAGAACAGCTACATCACGGGCTTATCGTCATTTTCTTTATTACATCAGTCACGGTCTACTTTCATAAAGAGTAAATGACATTGATTAATCTCTTTGTTTATTTTAACTTTTGTGTTTAACTTTATCTTATAAAACATGTCATTTTTTCATGGACCCAAGCCAAATGCTTGCTTTGGCTCTTGAGGTCATCGGTTCATATCCTTCTTATAAAAACAAATCAATGTGGATAGACACGTCGAAGAAGTTAAGGGTGATTATCCCATGGAAGCCCAGGAAATGTTGATGATAAGTTTCCGGAAGTTAGATTATGAGGACAAACAAGTATTTCTGGATTGTGTTGTTTATGTTTCTCAGGGTGGGTTATGATATTGCATCTAATTATGGGAAAAGGATATGTTGTTTAGGTTCGCAGGGTGGATTATGATATTGCATCTAATTATGGGAAACAAATCCATTTCGTGTCTTGAATAATAAAAACTATGTTTGGTATTTTAGAAAACGAAGGTGCAGTCCATGTAAAATGCAACAATTAAGTAAAGAAAGTACGATCGAAATATAAAATTGCACTTAAGAAAAATTCATAGCAAGAAAAATTCATAGCACGTTGCTCTACATTCAAAATGCCTAACCTAGTCTTTATTCATCTCACTGTTAACCTTTTCCACCTTACTAAAATTATTAAATATACGTAATGTGCCCCCTTCAATTAGAAAGGGAATCTCAATTGTAGGATAGGGCCAAGCTGGTAGCGATTAATAATGTAGATTCTAATTATTTTAACCAAATAACAATTACTTTAGAGCTTAAATAAAACATTGCTTTTCAACAAACTGTGGAACGTCCACATTGCCTCGTTGTCATCGTGACAACTGAACCACATTTTAGAGAGAAATTAAAAAGAAAACAAATTCAAACGTGGACGAATGACATAGTGATGGGGGCTTCTGGCGAGAGCAACACAATCTTTGAAATTGGGTTTATTTTCTTTCATCGTTCGTCGAAGGAAACTTCCTCAGAACCAGTCAAAAGCAAAATCTTTGAAAATGGGTTTATTTTCTTTCGTCGCCGGTGGAAGTAAACTTCCTCCAAAGGGGATAAGATATTTTTTGGGGAATATCTTTTTAAGAGAAGATTACTACCCAAACATGGAGTTAATTGACATTATGATTTCTGTGGTCATTAATCAACTAATCATCCAAAAGGAAGAGCACATCAGGATTTGGCACCCCTAAATCAGACTCGCTGTTTTATTGTACATTTATCCATACTTTATAAAGGAGTTATTCTCTTTTATTTAACCCAGTAAACTATCCTGATCGTACACGCAAATTTATTTAATACGTGCATAGTTATTCACGGTTTATATGACTGCAATCCCATTATAATGACTTCCTCAATGGACCATTTTGCTGATAATAATTCAACGTATGTGGACGTGTCGAAACAAAGGTGAACCATTTTGATCACATCCTTTTCATTAAAAGATGAAAAAGATGAGAGCATTTTTAGATATCAATGCCGACTCTATCTCCATATCCGATGTATGAAACGCTGTTCTGCTATGGTGATCAAGAAGAAATCCTCTAGGATGCCAAGGACCAAACGATACTAAAGCCTTTTTCTAAATCCTAATAGATAGCTTATCAAAAGTCACGATTTCATCCCTAGCTTGAAGTACTTTTTTTTCCCAAAAGTTTTACGGAACAAGAATATTTCTTCTATATTAGAAATGATTCATTAAAGTTTAGATTCAAATAATGAGACATTATCAATTAAAATCAAATTATAAAAGTTATGGATCACAAGCTTCGAAGAACTAGGAGTTGATGGTCACGGCACAATCAGCTTAACTATTAATATTTATGCAGAAATTGAGTGTAACTCTAGTGAATCTTATCTTTTTTGAAGAGGTCCAACTTGGAGGAACATTGGGATAAGTACACTAATGGTGCCAAAAGTTGTGTACGGCGCTCACTTTGGTACCAAAAGTTTCCGTCGGATCACTTAAGTGCCAAAAAATTTGAAAAACGCTCACTTTGGTGCTAACTCCGACGAAATTGGCCGGAAATCCGACGTGGCCTTTTTTTATTAATTTTTGACGCCGACGTGGCTCGTCGGAGAGTTGAGTCAGCATCCAAACACCAAAACGATGCCGTTTAGTGTCTCCCCCAATTCAAAACCCTAATCTCCGGCTGTCGCCGTCCTCGACGGTCCTTGCGCTCGACGGCCATGGCTTCGACCCCGACCTCGACCCCAACCCCGACGATGGCCACTCAATGGCAACGGCTCCGACCTCGACCACGACCCGACCCCGACGATGGCCACTTGGCAGCCGTAGCTCCGACCCCGACCTCGACCCCAACTGCGACGATGGCCACTTGACGGTCGCGGCTCAAACCCCGACCCCGACCCCGACGATGGCCACTCGACGGCCGTAGCTTCGACCCCGATCCCGACCCTGACCTCGATGATGGCCACTTGGCGGCCGCAGCTTCGACCCCGACTCCGACCCCAACCCCGACGACAGCCACGGCTTCGACCCTGTCGAAACCCTAATTTCTTCCCCATGTGAGCTAAACGGCGTCGTTTCCATGAAGCCATCCACGTAGGACAGCAAAACGACGTCGTTTTCTTAAGGAGAACCGAAAACGACGTCATTTAAAGGCTTATCGATTTTTTAAATAAAAAAAATCATTTTGGCCGGAATCTTTCGCCGGAGGCTAGAATTTTTTGCCGGAAGCCGGAATCTTTCGCCGGTGGCACCAAAGTGAGCGTTTTTCCTCCGATTTGGCACTTAAGTGATCCAACGGAAAATTTTGGCACCAAAGTGAGCGCCGTACACAACTTATGGCACCATTAGTGTACTTATCCCAAAGAACATTTCTCACCATGGCAGCATCATTTTAGTTTGTCGATGTCAAAACTTGATGTTGTCCCAACATTGCCACATATTTCAAACGAACTTGAAAGCTTGTCAACTCTCATTATCAATGAATGCTTGGCACTTTCTTGTTTTGAAAGGCATGGTCAAGTTGAGGGAACTGCGAATTATTAGGTGCGAATACCTCGTGAGGACACCTAGTCCGTTGGCTGGTCCGTTGGGCTATAGGCCTCGTAGACATCTCAATTAAAAAGACTTGTTGAGATTCAAGGTTTGCGGTGATTAGGATCTTTGTTGCAGTCAACAGTTTTCTATTGCGATTCAATTGAAAGATTACCTAATCTATGCTTGTTGAAGAAGCTTTAGGTGTGTTGAACTGAAAGTCTGTCCTAAGCCAAGAGCCAGGGTAGGCGGCAACAGCCTAGAGTCTTTAAAGTACTTGGAGACATATTGGATGTCTCTTGGAGCTACCACCTAAAAGGTACAACTTATGAAAATTGCACTATGCTGCTTGCCTGTACAGGAGACATTGTTGCACATTAATGTCCACAATAAAGTTTCATTAACCAAGGTCCCAAAGAGTAGAATAATATATGGGAAAACATTTTCCGATTCTTTTAAAGGAGAAATTATTTTCCTAAATTTAAGTTTCGATAGGAAAACCATTTCCATTAACTCATTTCTTAAATGAACCAAACGACAAAAAATGAGGAAAATGTTTTTTGCAAAACAAACACACCCTTAGTTTTATTACCAAGCTTGTGGCCGTATCGAATGATGAAGAAGGCATAATGAAACCATTAGATGCCAAATCTGAAGGAGTAGGTCTTGTTATAAGACTATTGATTGATGACGGTGGTAACACGACCCTTACTGATGTTATTTTAAGCCAGTTATAGGCTAGCTTCAACTCAAACACTTCTCTATACTTGTGTCATCACAATCGCTTGGATATATTGATTTTCTTGCATATGTAGTGAATGTTTTCAAAAATATCATGGCATTTAAGTGAATAGTTTTTAGAAGTCATGATATTTAAATGATAAAAAATTATAAAAATTAGGTGATTGAAAAAAATTATGATATTTAAATGAGTGCGTGTGAGAATTGTAATGACAGTTTTTGAAGTTGGCAATACATTTACACCAGGTCCTGATGGATTCTCGGTAGAGTTCTACAAGACTAATTGGGACTTAGTGGGGCCGTTGGTGGTGGAAGCAATCCAGGATTTCTTCTCTTCGGGACTACTTCTAAAGGAGGTAAATACCACAATCCTCGCCCTAGTTCCTAAAGTCCCTAACGCAAGTGCAGTCACTGATTTTAGGCCTATCACTTGTTGCAATACCATTTATAAAGTCATTACAAAAATCCTTGCTAATCGCATTGCTGCTGTCTTAAATGATTTGATAAGCCCTTCACAAAATGCTTTTGTAAAGGGTAGGAGGATTAGAGATAATATCCTCATCGCTCAAGAGTTGTTTGCTGGATTTCACTTAGAGTCTTATCTGCCCAAATGTGCTGTTAAAGTTGATTTCCATAAGGCCTATGACACGGTTGATTGGGATTTCTTGGAGCTTGCTCTCTGTGCTTTCTGTTTTCCCGAGTGGATTATTTCGCTAATTATGGTATGCGTACGTACGCCGAGATATTCCATCTCTATCAATGGTGATTTGCATGGTTTTTTTCCCTGCTGGAAGAGGACTTAGGCAAGGTGATCCTATGTCACCTTACTTATTTACCTTAGTCATGGAAATTTTCTCTGGAATCTTGCTCTCCTGTACTGCTAGCAATGACTTCAAATATTTCTGGAGATGCAAATCTGTGCAACTGACTCACCTCTTTTTCGCCGATGACGTATTCCTTTTCTGTCAAGCTGATTGGGCGTCGGTGACGTTGTTAAAAAGGGGTTTGGACATTTTCTCCTCTTGGAGCGGCCTCTACCCAAATAAAAACAAAAGTGAGATCTTCATCTCAGGAGGGGATTTATCTCTTTGTAATATGATGAAATGGGCCTTCAGTTTTCAGGAAGGGAAACTGCCAGTTCGCTATTTGGGTGTTCCGATTATTACTACTAGATTGGGCAAAGCAGATTGTGTTGCATTGACTGATCGTATTACTGCTAGGGTTCAATCTTGGGCGCAACGCTTTCTATCCTTTGCCGGGAGGTTGCAACTTATAAGGTCAGTACTCCTTTCAATTCAAGCATATTGGACTAGTGTCTTTAACCTTCCGTCCTCGGTTATAGATAATATTGAGCGCATTTTGAGACAATTTTTATGGAAGGGCACGTCCCTTGGCCGGGGTGGAGCCAAAGTTTCCTGGGACAATGTCTGTCTCCCAAAGGTTGAGGGTGGTCTAGGCATTCGGAAACTTAAAGATTGCAACAGAGCCTCCATGCTTAAATTTATTTGGATTCTTTTCACTGATAAAGAATCGTTGTGGTGTCGGTGGGTACACTCTAACTTCTTAAAGAGAAGAAACTTTTGGATTTCTTCCCAACCTCGTTGTTGTTCTTGGGCATGGAAAAAAATCCTTCAACTAAGAAACTACTTTCGTTTATCTTTTGTGTGGAAGATTGGGAATGGCCTATCAGTGTCTCTTTGGCATGATCACTGGCTTTCTTGTGGCCCGCTTGATGCCTTTATCCCCTGCTCATTCCGTGAAGGCGTATGTCTTCCTGACAATGCTGTTGCTGCGGATCTGTTTACCTCTAGGGGTTGTTTATTTAAATGTTTTTTGGAAAGATGGGGGATCTCTCTCCCAGTCCTCTCCTCGACTTGTGACAGGTTTACCTGGTGCTATGACGCTTCTGGATCCTTCTCTGTAACTTCAGCATGGAATTCCTTTAGAGACAAGAAGGATCGTGTTGATTGGGCGTCTTTTGTTTGGGACAATGCGCTAGCCCCGCGATTCCAGTTTAATTTATGGCTTATAACCAAAAATCGCCTGCCAACTCAGATGTTGCTTCTTTCTTATGGAAGGATTGACTATAATGTTTGTGCCTTTTGCAAGGATGTTCCAGATTCTGTCGAACATTTATTCTTCGGGTGTCGCACCTCGGCTTCTCTGGCCTACTTTTGGGCCGCCAGGTGTAACCTCCCCTGGCGGAATAGATGTTGGAAAGATATCCTCAGTTGGGCATTAAATTTCTTATCCGGAAAGGACTTCTTCCATTGCATTGCGCGGTTCTCGTTTGGAGCTATGTGTCACCTTATTTGGAAAAAGAGGAATGCCATTATATTTCGGGGCGAATCCTTAATGGTCTCGGCTCTAAAAAACCACCTTATTAAGGTTGTGAGGGATAAAGCTATAACATTCAAAGATGTTCCTCCTACCCCGAGGAATAAGAGGCTTCGGCGTGGTTGGGGGTTCGACCCTGCGGTGTTCTCTCGTCTGCCTAGTGCTCCTTAGTTGTTGCTTTGCGTGAGTTGCTCCTTTCTTTATTGGCTCTTTGTTCTTAGCCGCCTCCTTGGGGGCTGAGGGTTTGTTAGCCTTGTTGTTACCTCTTTCCCGCTTGTTTGTTTTGTTGCTGTGCCTTGTGGCATTCTTGGTTGCCTTTGTGGCTTTTTACATTGGCCCTCCTACACTTTGTCTCCTTGTTAGGATTGAGTGTAGGTTTTTGGTGCCGATCTTTTGTATTTCGCCTTAGCTTTATTTATATATCATTACCTTTTACCAAAAAAAAAAAATACATTTACACCGGCAGTACGAGATGTTTTAGCATGAAAATGACAAACTTTTACAGTGGACGAAAGGACGGAACTGATGGTCGCCACATAGCACAACAGGAGAAAGTATCATTGCACTTAGTGGGACTCTATAATTTGTACAACTTTATTGAAGCTGATACTTAAAAAGAGCTCGTGAAGTGAAGTTATTGATATTGGGGTGCATCATCTGAATCGGTATCTAGGCTTAGCTCGTTCCCAAGTGGAGATTGGTGCATCGCTGCTGCAGTGCTGCTGATTTCTGGTGCTAAGGTCAGATGTGTTAGACCATTAAGCATAAATCAAATTTGGAGGTCCCGACTGCCAAGCCAGCGTATACCCCGACCAATGAGGAAGTGATGCGTGGCTCCACGATGCGCTAGCGGCTCCACTGGTTTTTCTGCACAAAGTATATTATTGTCCCTTTTCTGCTTAAAAATTTACAGACATTAATAGATCTGCTGCCGCTTTTTTCTCTCTCCTCTCTAATGGAGTAGGCCTGCATGCATTGAAGGAGCTTTGTCTCTCGTCATTTCTTTCCTTCTCCCTTCAAAATTTTGGGTGAGAACTCGCTCTCTGGCCCAAAGCACGTTGCTCCTCCGCCTTGCTCCGGCGCCGGGTCATCTTCGGTCTCTGCCCCAAAGCTCGTTGCTTCTTCGGCCTGCGTCGTTGTGTTCCTTCTCCGCCCTGCTCCGGTGTGGTTTCCCTGCGCAAGACGGCGAGGAATGTTCTTGCTGTAAGTCGTAGACTCCAAGCGACAAGAAGTTCCAGCTCTCTCCGATTCGGCTTCGGATCCACTACCTTCGCGGCTCATAACAGTGAGTTGATTCTTTCCCCTCTTCTTTTCTTTTCTTTTTCTTTGCTGTTTTTGCTCTTCTTTTTTTTTTCTTTAGTTTTAGTTTCTTTTGTTGGTGGGTGATTGCACGAGCTTGGCTATCGAGTCGGCAATTTTGCCCGTGAGTGTCCGGTGTTGTAATTTTTGGGAGGTTGGTTTGTCTAGGCTAGCACTGAGTTTCAGGCCGAGGCGAAACGAATGGTTGGAAGTTTCCGGGAAACCGGGGAGATTAGCAGAAAACGAATGCTTAGTAATATTGATGACGATGTGGAAGTATTTCGTTGAAACGAACAGTCGGCACTTGTCTGATTTTTCTGTTGTTGGCTTTTGTCTTCAAGTATTTCGGTGGAAGTAATTCGATTGGGGAAAATGGCGGATATTGTTCCGCCTCCCTCGGCATATATACATTCTTTAACTTTCGTTTCTCCGCAGAGAAGGGAAGAAAACCTGAAAGAATTCAAAAAGGGGGAAAATGGCGGATGTCGTTCTGGGCGCAGTTTCCATAGTGTCAGGGTGCCTGGTGGCTCCATTCAATCGTCTTTGCGACTATCTGATATCCTACGAAGATGACGTTAGCGAACTTGAGGCTAAAGTTGCGGAGTTGCGCATTGCGAAGGAAAATGTGAAGGATTCCATCAATTATGCTCGAAACAACGCGAAGCCTATCAGAGCCTATGTCAATGAATGGGTGAAAGATGTAGAGAAGGACACCGAGGAGGCGTACCGTGTTCTGGATGACGACAAAAGAGCTGAGAAAACTTGCTTCTGCGGGTGGATTCCCAACCTGAAGGTGCGATCTCGTCTCAGCAGGGAGGTGAGGAGGAAAGCCAAAGACATCCAGAGACTCATTGATCGGATTCCATCCGGGCAGGTCTACGACGATCCCCCTCCAGGGCTCATTGATGGTGCTTCCGACGTGATTTCCTCGGCTGGTGATCGAGGTGACACTATCTTCAAGTCTCGAGCTTCCAAGTTAGAGGACATAATGAATGCTCTGGGTGACGAGAAGCATAAAGTGATTGGGGTCTACGGGGAGGGTGTTGTGGGGAAGTCTACGCTGTTGGAGCAAGTCGAGAAGAAACTCAGGAATGAGAAGAGATTGTTCCAGATGATCGTCAACGCAAAAGTTTTGCAGAATCCGGACTTGAATGATATCCAAGGCCAGATTGCTGACGCCTTGAAACTGGATCTGAAGGACAAGCAGAGCCAACGGGGAAGAAGAGATCATCTGTTAAAGAAATTACAGATGGATTCGAGTAAGAAGATTCTCATAATATTGGACGATTTGTGGAAAGAATTTGATCTGAAGGAGGAGGTCGGAATTCCTTCGAAAGACGAGAGCAAGGGATGCAAGTTGCTGCTAACATCGAGATTTAGAGATGTTCTGGAGCAAATGGAGTGTCACGATTCTATATTTCGTCTTGGAGGTTTAGAGGACGACGAAGCATTTAGGCTATTTGAAAAGAAGGTCGGCGACAGGGTCAAAGACAATGAGGAATTGAAAACAATAGCGGATCAAGTGGTCAAGAAGCTTGCAGGTTTGCCTCTTTTGATTATCCTTACAGCGAGGTGGCTGTCTCAGATTCATTTAGGGGTCAGAATTCTTTCATGATGAACAGCAATTATGGCTCATGGTCAAAGGAAAAGCTTGAGAAATGTTGGGCTATATGCCTAGCTAATGTTGACCAAAAGAGACTTGATGAACTAATGAAGTGTCAGTTTCCTGACTTGAAGATACTCATGTTGTCTCAACCGGGAGGCTGGCGTTGGAAACAAGAACACGAACGTGAAGTGGGAGATTGCTCGAGACTACCAGATTTCACATACATGAAGAAGCTCCGTGTCCTATATTTTTGCTCGCATATCGCCAGTTTACCTCCCTCAATTGGAATCCTTGGGAACCTCCACTCTTTATACTTAAAATATTGCAATGTGGAGGATGTGGCAATTCTTGACAAGCTCAAAGCATTGCAGATTCTCAGCTTCACACAGTCCACCATTTCTAGGTTGCCTAAAGAAATCGGGGAACTTACAAATCTAAGATCGTTGAATCTGATCGAATGCTACAAGCTTGAAACAATTGAGCCCGGTGTCCTCAACCGCTTAACCAACTTGGAAGAGTTACATATCTATGGCTTTTCTCAATGGATGGGTAAGGATCAAATACCATCGGAATCATGTAATGCTAGGCTTGCTGAGTTGAAGAGCTTGAAAAAGCTATCCGCTTTGGCAATATTGATCCCTAATCCCACCATGCTCTTGAAGGATGGTGACCTGCCATTTGGGAACCTAGATAGATTTAAGATCAAGATAGGAAATACTCGGATGTTAGATGAAGGTTTGACAACCATGAATCTCAATTTGGAAGGGTGCGATAGTATTCTTTTGAAAAAATGGGTTAAGAAAATTCTGCAAAAGACTCAATACTTATATTTAAGAGGGTTGAGTGAGTTCAAAGAGAGCCCTAAGGAATTGTGCACCCAAGGATTCCAAGAAGTGAAGAGTCTCAACATTATAGACAGCCCCTCAATCAAGTACATTGCCGATTCATCCAATGGCCTCCCTCCTTTTGGGAAGTTAGAGTCTTTGTTCCTTGAAAATCTTATTAATTTGGAGAAGATATGCCATGGCCCTGTTGCGCCAGAGTGCTTCAACAAATTGAAAGTCATGAGGGTCGGACGGTGTGACCAATTGAAATACTTGTGGTGTCTTTCAGATGTGCAAAAACTTGTACAATTGGAAGAGATTAGCATGAATGAATGTGGCTCAATGCAATCCATTGTCACACATGATGCAGGAGAAGATATAGTTTCTACCAATAACAGAGTTGAGTTGCCTAACGTATGTTGCTTGCAATTGTTTGAGCTACCATTGTGATACATCAATTCAGGTAATTTTTTTTTTTTTTCATTTTTTCCCTGTGTCAATTTGTCCTGTTAGGATGAGATGATATTGGTGTTCACTCAACGTCAGTACATATTGCATTTAACTTTGACTATTTGTACAATTTGATTTAGGTTTTGATTTACAAATAAAAAATCCTCTCAAATAGAACACAGACCATACTATACTTAAAGGAAGCCTCTTTCCATGACTGAATTTTTTTTTAATTTTTTCAAAAAAAAAAATTCAACATTATATAATTGCACTGCTAACTTAGGTTTCTTCTATGACTAATTTATTACTTATTTAACATTCTTAATGAGATGAAAAAATAATGTGCTGAACAAATGAAAGGGAGAATGAATCTTGAATGAATAAATAAAATTCAGTAATTTCAAAATGAAGGAAACGCCGTCCAGAGATTCAATAAATAGATGGAGCCACGTAACAAAGAAAGTCCCCATAATTCATGTCCCACCTACCATGCAATTTGCAACTGATTCCAACATGTCATTCCAAGTTGCCAACATCACCGGATCAACATCACTGTTAAGTTGAGCCGCATTAACAACATGATAGCGGTGAGGATTTCCTCATGAAAATGATTTCTCTTTTCACGGTAGAGAAATTCTTTCCTTTTCTTTTTTTCTTTTTTTTTGTATTTTAGCCCTAGAGTTTCACTTATTTTCTTGTGAAAATAGCTTTGCTTGTAACAGACTTACCTTTAATGAGCTTCATTATGGTGCCACGTCAGGTTTCATTGTCTCACTTGGAATCCTTGACAATGTTTGGATTCCATGACCCAGAAAAGATACTCTACAGTGAACCTTCATTAAAATACAGCAATCTCAAATGGCTAAAGATAGGAAAATCTAAATCCGCATGGAAGAGTATTCTGAAATTAGATTGGATTTTGAAGTTACCGAATTTGGAATCAATGTCACTTGAGAGCTCTCCAACAGCTGAAGTAGTTTTTGACCTGGAGGAGCTAAAAGTCATCAAAGATGTCGAGATTTACTCTCGGCTAACGAATTTGACATTAGATCACTTGCCAAACCTGCAGTGCATGTGGAAACGGGATGTAAAATTACAAGGAATATCGATATTTCAAAACCTAAGGGACCTCTTTGTCTATAAAACGGGGCTGTCATTTCTCTTTTCGGTGTATGTGGCTAAATTTTTTAGAGAAATTAGAGTCATAAGAATGTGTGACTGTCCAAATATGAAGTTAGTGATTGTGGATGAAGAAGGAAGAAATGAAGGGACATATGATATTATAGAGTTCCCACTACTGGAGCATCTATCTATACAGCAATGTCCAATGGAGAAATTCTTCCCATATCCTCATGGAAAGAAAGAGCCAGTAACCACAACTTCAGACTTGCAAGATGCTCACTCCAATTCCTTCTTTGATCGAAAGGTACAAATCCCTTCTATCAAGATTTTACCCATAATAGCCATAGGCACATGCTTTTGTGGGGGGGGTGATAAAATCTCTCTGAAGAATTTTATTTGGTTTTATTAGTTAGAATGTGTTCATTCTTATAATTACATTTTTCATACTAAGACCATTAGTGAAAATTCATTCTTCCATCATATCAAATATATTGTTAGGATTAGGCCAAATTGCCATATGTTTCTTAGCTATGATCTAACGTATAACTCTCATGAGTAGGCTAGTTTGTCAAGCTTGGAATTTTTATGGCTTCATTCAGTAGGATCCTTCAAAAGGATATGGCAAGATGAACTTCCAAGAAGTCCTTTCTGCGAATTAGCCACCCTCATTCTTGAAAATAGCTTTGAGCTACTCTAATGTCTTCCCTTTGACAATCATACGAAGATTGCACAATCTAGAAGAAGTTGGAGTTTCAAATCGTTGTTTGATTGTAGGTCCTTTCGCATTATCATGTATTAGAACGAACAATGTAATAAATTTATCCTACTTTTCCTCCTTTCTCAAATTATCCTCATGCAGGTTACATTTCCTAATATAACAAGACTGGAAATTAGTGGCATTCAGTCCAAAGAGCTATGTAACGATCAAATTCCCACCGATTCCTTTCAGAAGTTGGAATCTCTTCAATTGAGTAAATGTGACAATCTTCAACATATTGCCACTTCTTACATGTGGAAGAAGCTGCAGCTCTGCCTCAAGGAACTCAAAGTGATTTCATGCCCTTCGATCGAGATCATATATGAAGGTGATGGGACAGATACAGAGACTGGTGAATTGAGGACGATGGTTTTGCGTGATCTCGAAAACTTGAGGAGCATTTGGCAGTCCAACAGTCTCCCAAACATCCCGTTCCCAAATTTGAGAGACGTAAAGGCCGTGAGGTGTCCCCGTTTGGGAATGCTTTTCCCTACCTTCACTGCGAAATTTCTCGGGCAAATCAAAAAGCTGGTGGTGAAGTCATGTGAAGATATGGAACAAATTGTTGGCCATGAAAAAGGGGAAGAAGCGACCGGCACCACAATCACCTTCTCCGAGTTAATTGATCTTAAACTTTCTAAGTTGCCGAAATTCAAAGGCTTCTTACCTAATAAATACTCTCTAAAATTCCCGTGCTCCGAGGACTTCCCATCCTTGCAAGTCTTGAGTATAGTAAGCTGTGGAGCAGAGCCAGACCAACTCCTTGATTACTCGGAAGAGTCGGACCAAAGCTATGGAGCAGAGTCGGACCAACTCCTTGATTACTCGGAAGAGTCGGACCAAAGCTATGGAGCAGAGTCGGACCAAGTCCTTGATTACTCGGAAGACTCCCAAACAGAATGAAGACTTTGTAAGCATTCATAAGACATCTGGTATTCCTTCAATATTTCATTGCTTTGGTTTGGCTCTCTATTCCTTTGAATCCAAAATCAGTTTGTATTAGCTAAGCCACAATTCTCAGTGGGACCCACAAGCACTCTACATCACGTGGCCCTCTCTCTTCCTTTTTCTCTCTCTCTCTCGCTAGCTCTCTTTCTTACTCTCTTCAACTAACGATTCATCGATTCCCTTTTATCCATCCACCACCAGCCACCGCTGAGAGTCCACCGCTGAGAGTCCAACGCTGGCCACCACACGACATGGCATGCTGAGAAGGGACAAAGGACAGAGAGCATTGATCGAAGGCTCTCGGTGATTTCAATTGAATCCTTTCCTCTCACTTCGCTACTTGTCGTCACCGCTTCCTGATCACCACTTGTTCTGCTACCACGAAGAAGTTCTGTAATGCCGGAGTGCTCGAACTTCGGTCACGACTGCCTACTTCGACGATTCCATCCCTTGATGTTGCTTCTGTTATTTCCTTACTCATGTCCGATCTCAATCGCTATAGCTAATCGTTCTCTGTTCAACTAAACCATGTATGCTCTATTTTCCGTTCCTATTGCTACTGTCTGTGTGCAAATCGACGACTGTGATTGAATGGTTGTATTAATGATTTGAAGTAATGCTCCTCGGCCGAAATTAATGTATGCAACTTGTTTGATGAAATTCCTGAACTAAGTTGGTGTGTATTTTTTTATTAAGTTCTTGACTGAGAATTCCCTTGATTACTAGATTGTGGATCTATTCTGCTCATTTAAGCATATTTGAGTTATGTTTCTTCATAGAAAAACCATAGGTGTTCAATTTTAAACTTGTTTGGAATCTGCTGGAACCTTATCGATACTTGTTGATTCGCCATTGTTGCGGCCTTGAGCTAATGTCGATTGGTCCTTGATTTTATGCTATTCCACTCAAGTAAGCATGTGCGGTGATATAAGATTGTCTTATGGTGAATTTCATGTTTTCTTGAAAAAGAAATTATGTCATGAATGAATGAAATTCTACTAGAAATTGATCCGTGTATGCTGACCCTGTCTTGATATCCCTGATTGGGTGTGCTTTTGATTCCAGCTTGAGGCTAGTTTGGTTATGGGATCATATATGTTCATGCTAGGAAAGTAATAGGGTGAATCTCATACCATTTAGCGAGAATTGGGTTCATCTCTAAACTTGAATATGCTAGAATGAAGTATTGCATGCTGACTATGATTGTTTTGTTTAAATTTGGCACTGATATGGTCTTTGATTGATGTCATTTTGATCAAGTAGACTCATATGCACTTATAGGAAGATATGGCTTCTATTCATGTCAATTAGTCATCAAAAGATCACAGTTTGTGGTCTTTATGCTCTGTTACAATTTCGAACATGTGTTGGAATATTTGTATTAGTTTGGTTGCCTTCTTTATTGCCCGTGGATAAGTGATATGCATGTGCATGATTAAATTGATGAGATGTGTGCTTGATATTGCCTTGAGAGTTTGATTGAAGTTTAATTCCGTAATTCTCGCGATTCCAAAGGAAACCCTCTAATAGTACACATATTTTGAAGGTGATCTGTAGACTAAGCCAGATATGAGGAAATCTCTCAACAAAGCTGGTCAATGAGGCCCCTTGAAATATTGCATATATGACACTTGCCACCAAAGTACATGTATTCTCTTCATCTCCTTCGACACTCAGCATTCAAGGCTTATTTACAAGAGCTATTGCTTAAATCTAATTGATCCTTCAAGTGTGTGTTTGTGCCAACATACCATGCACAACACCAATTGCAACCTATGTCCTTTTTCTCGGAGTGTTCATTGGCCACTACTATTTGAAATGATGTTTCAAAGATACGATTTTCGTTTTCCTCCCTCCCCCATAGAATTCGCAAAAGCATGTCACCAGCACTACCATTAACCTGCCCATGAAATCCATCAGTACCCTACCCATATGTTCCACCAGGAGTAGGTCCCTAGTTTCGATTGTCTCTCCTATAAACTATTTTGCAATGGAGGTGCAGAGCTCCATCTATCTCCTTACAGCAGGTCTCTCTGTTGATGATAGTAATTATTTTTTATGACCTTGCTGATTGGAGGTCCCTTGATCTGAAAAAGTTGAATATTTTCCGTCTAAGAAGTTTATGCTATAAATCTCGAATGGAAAACACTAAGCCAAGAACTTGATGAGCCATATGAATTTATCTTAATGTCCACACGATAACATCGACTCATCCAAAGCATTTTATACAACAATGGCATCGTGTGTCCTTTCCACAACTTGCTTTAATTAGTAGAGAGTATCCATCTGAATCACGACTTTGTCCTGCTCATGAATGCTCATTCTACTCATATTTCTCAATTTCAGCTACTCAAAACACTACGAACCCAAAGTCACTTGAAAATTTTGTTATATATCATTACATTTGCACACTCTCATAATCGAATGCCACTAATTTTACAAAGTCGATCATGTCGTGAGAGCATCGAGAAGAGTGGTGGGCAATCCGAGGATTTTGCCACCCACATCGGGAAATGTTTCAAAACCGGCAAAGGACCAACTTTACCATCTCTGCTCACATGGATGGGATACTGCATCAGGTGGCCTCTCATTTCCTTGGGATTATGTTGGTCCTCATCCACATAAGCTTTCCAATTCCGCTTGGCTATTTTGTTCACCCTCTTCACACATTCAGTGCTTTGAGGTTCCCTAAAGCTGTCTTCTAAATCTCCCTAGTGCTCCGCCCAAAGCGACATCCTATAACCATAAACCTGTGCAGCATAAGTTAACATTATTAGTCACAAGCTTAAGGTTTTGATATATGTCGCTACACTTGCAAGGGAGTCTACCTAGTACCTCTATTTAGATAAGAGGCTAATCCGGTGTACTAAGCTGGCCATGCGGATAACTCTTTTTCCCAACCCAAGTGTGATGTGGTTGATAAGCCCCCATCGCGATTTCAGTGTCTCTTGAGCCATCTAGAGATCTTTGGTTGATATTTGCCGATCCCATGATCACATACTCATCATCTACTATCATCCCTTTGGCATGCACATATATCATGAACCTGCGAAACTTTTGAACCGAAGCCTGCATGGATAGAAACGACAGCATGTTTCAAAGCAGAAGTCTTTTTACCACTCATTCAAAAACCATAGCTCTTAATGACTATTTTTGTTTTGCTTTTTTAACAGATAAGTCAAAGGAAGAATCCATGAAAAGAGTATAGACATATACCAAGGCATTATTTTCGGATTGTTGATTCATTGCTTGGGATGAAGACTGTGTAGAGGACAAGGGCTCCTGCTTGCCAAGGCAATAGAAGTTCAAGTAATCTGATGGATGGTACTTGCGTGACAACCTAGCTTTTTTGAGAGCCTGGGCTATAATTTTGTACATCATCGTCATGGTTTGTCCCTGTCCACATTATCAATACACAAATATGAGAGTAGTGAATGTTTATCTCTTAGAGAAAAATACTAAAATGACCTAAATAGGGGCGGGTCTCAAATTTTCACCTTTAAGTAGCTAGGTTTGTTCTCGCTTGGATAACTTCCTTTTCCGCTTAACTCGTTCATCGCGTTGTTTAGTTTCAAGTTGCTAGGACATTTTATTTATTGATATACCGTTATTGAAATGCATGTGTCATCGCTATTTGTTTGCAAGATGAAAGAGTTTATCCTTGATCCGACCAGCCGAAGAGAATTTCTTGCACTGTAGCACTAGTAGGGACACCCTCCGGCCACATCGGTATCACTATATACACATAGAAGCGCTCGTTTTCACCGATCTTACTTGCGATTTTCAATGCCAGCTCCATCGGCACTAGATTGTTTGCACCTCGCTTGTCAAAACCAAATCAAGCATTGGTTGCCATCAAAACTTGAACTCAAGAAATTAGAAAGGCCGACAAAACTAGAAAATGGGGGAAAATCTAAATTTAAAAGGTTTGATCTCGAAATATAACATATTGAATTATAAGTCAATTTTAATGTCTTATACAGTGAGTTCTAGCTATTATTAGCTGATACACAATCCCCAGATGAAGCAAAGTCTCAATACTCTTTACTAGAGGTGCTATTACTCAATAAACTCAAGTCAGTCAGAATGAATAGAAATGTGCATCTTATGCCTGCATTTTTGTATGATGGCCAATGGTAGGAAGAGCCAAGAAAATACTGGTTTTCAATGTAGATAAAGTGTTGCGCTGATTTAATCGCTTTCACATACGCCGTGTGAATGCTCTTGTCTACTTTCAAGTTCTTTTCGCATAAAAGATTCTACAAGCATGAAGAGATTGAAAGAAACGACATTATCATTGTGGGCTTCAATCTATATTCAAAAACACTAATGATTGTGCATAAGAAAATAGTGTGACTTTCTAATGTGTTGGAAAACTTTTCTAGTTACGCATATATAACAGCCACTTGCAAATCTACTAGCACGGTATTAGTAGCTAAAACTTACTTGCTTTGCAACTTCTTCAACGCTCTTTGGGATTTGCTTTTACAGATCCCAAATCAATCGATCTGAAGATTTAGGCCAACGTAAAATAGAAATGAAAGGATCAGCTTAGGTCGAATGCATTGTGGGCCTTCACACAGAAGTGTTCATCTTGCAAGGGGTTCTTATAAGTCGGGATTATTGACACTTGAATTGTACCAACAATGAAACAATAAAAAGAATAATAATAAAAAATTTGTCATACGCGACAGCTAGTATGATAGAATTTTTCATTCCCTAGGGCCCACTGCCGATTTCCCTTCTCTCTTGAATTCGGTTACGACAGTAATAACTAGAAGGGCATTTTCGTCGTTTTCAAATCAGGGCACTTTCGTCATTTGAAGAGAAAGTTCTCAATTCTGCTTAGCGTCCGTAGCCTCTCCTGTCCTCTCTAGCTCCACCGCGGGCCGCCATCTCCACCGGCAGCCACCGCCGGTCTTCCATCTCGGACCACGGCAGGCAGACGCACGAAGGAAGGCTCACAACACGCACAGAAGAAACGAAGCTCGATCCTGGATCCGAAGTTCAATTTTGTTGATTCGAGTTTCACCAGAGGTGAATCAACCTCGATTCTAGTGTTCATCGATTGCGGGTTCCGGTGTCCTCTGGTTGCGGTTCCGGATCGTGTACTGTTATGATTGCGAGGCGCTCCTTCGGTTCTTTCTTTCACTTCAGTGATCAGTGGAAGCTTGCAGTAAGTTCGAACCACATGGAAAAGGACGCCCCGCCTCAGTTGACACCCAACCATCACTCTCGAATCTTCTCTCCACCGATTGAGCTCTTCCACTTCTTGGTCTAAGTCAAGCCCAAGAGTCGTCCTCGCGTCAAATGAATCAGATACTGCCCAGGAAGTGTTCGACGAAATGACCGAAAGACTCTATCCGTTATTCTGTCCCGTTGCTGGCCATTAGAATCAATGCTATAATAGTGAGGCTGAGCTCGCTGTCTTGAAAGTCGCTGAGTCGTCATCTCGAGATCACGCCGTCATCGCCACCAAATCATCAGGTCGTCTCTTCTCCAATTAAGCTTTGTTGTTGGTGTCAATTTGTTCTAGACTGGCCTCTCTTGATCTCTGTTCTATTCCTCTTTTTTTCTTTTTTTCTCTTTTTTTGGCTCGCCTTTCGCTTGACTGCTTCATCGTCAGACATTTGCTGCGTCGTCGCGCGGAGACACTCCTCATCACCAAAACCCAGAAGCGGGACTGCGATGGTAGAAGCCCAGGAGATGCGGTCGCGATTGCTTTCGATAATTCTGCTTGCGTAGCTCACTGCATCAGAGGGATCGAGCCGACTAAAGCCTTCCACGAAGAACAATAATCATCAATGCATCACACATAACGAAAATCACCGACGTGCCGTTCCGATACGAGCAAGATTATCTCGAAGCAGTTTCGCCTGGATAGCAAAACCGCCGAATAAGAAGGAAGCAACGGCAGGACATCATCACCTGGAGCTTGAATTCATGGAAACGAGCAGCAATGGCAATGATCTGCACCTGGTGCGGCTGAAGGTCTTCTGGCAGAGAAATTGCTAGCCGAAGACAACGAACGTGACTCGGTATCTCTGTCTACTCCGAACTCAGCGTCGAGGCAGAGCGAGCGCTCCTTTCTTCGGTCAGATCCAATTGTTGCGGTAATTGGGCTGATGGGTCTGGGCCACGGATCAGATCAATCGGTTGCTCTTGTGGGCCGCTCCAGTTGGACCAACTTTGGGCCTTTTATTATTTGTTATTTATTTTTATTTGTTTATTATTTATTATTTTGTTCTTTTTATTACCATTCATTGTTTTTATTTTTTATTTTTTACAAAACTGTAATTAAGGTGTCGACAGTTTCGAATTTATTTACTCTAAGGTTTGAAGAAGAATTTCATTCCATTGAGAACAAAGTACAAGATGTATGTTTTGTTGCGTCAAATCTTTACCTACCAACGGCGAGATTTATTTCAAATCGATAGGAGAAATTGACCAAAAAAATGGAACAATTGAGTTGAATAGAATCGGGTAGGTGTTGATGATATATCGACCCATTTAAAATGACTTGATTAACGGTGGATGTGTTACGAGATCAACGGTGGGAGCCCATTCTCTGGGAAAAGCTACAAGTTGGAGATATTGTGAAAGTGAGTAGGTGTTTATGCTTTCGGACTGCTTTTTTTCTTTTTTTTTTTGGTGTGATTTGTCATGTGTCTGTGTTTCTTCCGGTGAAAGAACCTGTATTTTATTGAAGTGAATCATTTGTGTGTGGAAGGGTGTCATCTTCGGAGTGTTATCTTTATGTTGGAATTGGCAATATCATGCAACACAGTTTTTACCATTTCGTGTTAGCTCTCCGATTTTATATGGGGTGATTATTACTAATTGAGCTTCTGTAGCCATACTGCCTTCACTGTTTATTCCACAAATTCTAAATATCTCTCTCTCCAACATCCAAGCTTGTCTTCTGCGTTTGAGACTTTACTAAGCTTGTCTTCTGCCTTCGAGAGATTTTGGTGCTTGGAAGAAGCCATTTGCTCTTCTAATTCTGGGGAACGGTGACTAAGCATCATGTGGCTCTAATTAGGATAAGGCGAGAGAAGTTAGTCTGAGATGATTTGGTCACATTGAACAAAGGTTTTTGGTGCTTCAACGAGGAGGGGTAATCTGGGTACGAAGACTCGGGTTAGAAGTGGGAAGGGAAGACCTAAAAGACGTGGAAAGAGATGACAAAGATGTGGACCACATAGAGGTTACATAAGAAAGAAGACACGGTGCAAGTAGCTGGCTTCACCTAGAGGGATCAGGCTTTTCTTGTTGTCGTTGTGGACATCCCCGTATTGTGGGAGTGTAGCTTTGAAACCGAGAGGAACCTGCTATGAGAACCCTTTATTGTAGGAGTGTAGTTTCTCCTAGACGTGCAATAATGCTGCATTCTGTTGGCTGTACTCTTCGATAATGCTGCATTTAGCTGTTTCCCCATGTATCAATAAATGTCATTAAATTTGGCAATGGCTGATTCATATTCTGATTTCCTTTTTATTGTGGTGAAATTGTTTCTTGCACCCGTTGCAGGTTAAACAGGATGACTCCCTTCCCGCAGATCTGCTTTTTCTTGCTAGTACAAATGCTCATGGTGTCTGCTACTCTGAGGTTTAAGATCAGTCATTCTTGAATCTCGATGATCTGGTTGCATTCCATTGCTGTTATATATCTTTGTCATGTTTGGCTTTGCTTTTTCAAATTTTCAGACTGCAATTTTGTATGGCGAAACAACTATAAAAATCCGGATGGCTTTGGAGAGGACATGGGATTATAATACCCAGAGGAAGCGTCGGAATTCCAAGGTGAAGCTTTCTTTTGATTTCTCCGTTGAATTCTCAGTATTTCTACGGATTCCACGCCCATTCTTTTTTTCTTTACTATTAATATTTCCGTATGACTTCATTAAATTTTATTTGTGACAAAAAGGACATATTTGATTTATACGCACTAGGAGGGGAAGTGCCGAAATATACTCATGATTATTAGTGTAGGTCTATACTCGGTCCATGGTGTACAGTGGGATATCTATAATTACTATATTGAATAATACGAATAGTAAGGGAGACCAACCCCAACCTTCCAATGATCCCTCTCTTGGATATCATTTGTACGGTCATTTATATGTTTCCGTGACCAATTTTCAAGCAAAATGTTTGTTGTTTTGTGCTATTATTAGGCTTTTAAACTTTCAAGGATAAGATCATGTTATTTTGTTAAAAATACTTTGGAGTCTGAGATTACTAGACAACTCTAAAACTTAAGTCAGTTGTTCACCGAACATTGCCAAATGCGGAATGGTTGCAATTGTCATTTTGCCGTATAACTTCTTGCATACCACACTTTAAGAGCCCTTATTAGCACAACTTCATGCTATTAAAAAAGGCTTTACTATTTTCACGGAAGGATTCGACAGTTGGCTCTGCTCTTCCTCTCTCTCACACACTGCAAATCACTTACCTTCTCTCAAAAGTTTCCTATACCTCCTGCTTTATTAGAAAGGAGTGGAATTATACTCTTTTTACCTTTAATCATGTTGGTAAAAGATACTTTGTCTCTTGTCTGATGAATATTAACTGCACATGAGGAGAATAGAGGAGGAAAGCGCTTTGTATGGATGAAAGAAAGACCCTGGACGCAAATCAAGGCAACCAGTAGATAATCTGAAAAATAGAAAGGAACTTAGTCGCTGTTGTACAAGAGAATCACTGTTTGGATATCCAGGAGCCTAAAGGTTGAACTCTTAAATAAGTGCCGCAGGTTTCTAATACCCTCCAATATGTTTTTTTTTGGAAAGATCAACTATGCCACTTGGTGTAGGTTCCATATATTCGTTTGAATCAATAAGCTCATCCCTTTCTTGTGCAAGTCCGTGCGCTCGAAGATTAAGTGGATATAGCTTGTTCATTGCCTTCGACTTTGTAATATAGTAGTGGGAAAATGAGATTGCTTCATTCTTTTTGCTGGAAAGTTTCTGGTGGACATAGCTTCTAGCCTTGACATATCTCTCCTTTCCTTTGCTTTGCTTGCTTTTTACAACTTCATGTTGTTCTGATTTATACCTCCATATGATGAGCTCTGGGAACATTGATGGCTGTTCAGGATCTTCCTGATGGTGGTGTATATTTTTGAATGAAACATGAAGATGTGAATGACCTCTCTAACCCCTCCTTTGATGTGCTGTACATGGACATGTCTCATTCATTGTTATTTGCTGGTCGATTTTCTTATGCCAATAAATCTTAGATGAAAAGCCATTTTATACGATCTTTATTCTTCCCAGAATCCCTTTTGAAGCCAACAAATCAGCATTGATACTACTTCCAGTTAGCTTTGCTTTTTAAACCCACGCAAGGAACCAAATATGTTGGTGTTCTAGTTGATGGGTTGGCATGCCTAGAATTTCCTTCCAAAATGACATGTATTTGTGTTACTTATGAGACGTAAGATCTGGAACTTTTACCCACAGACCTGCTTGGAGCGCCAATGCTGGAATGCCGATGGATCAAATTATAGATTTTATGACCAGTTTCGGAATATTTGTGATGAAGCATTCTTTTGATTGCTGTGTAGTAGATTAAACCACAAGCATTTGCCCTCCAGTTGGCTTTTTGTGAGGTCTAAGTAGCTATTTTCTTCTCTGCTTCTGTGAACTAAAATTAACATGCGCTCTGTTTACGCACTTGTACCACAAGCATAAACAATGGCTTCCTAGCATGCACCAAACAATCATCATGTTCTCCGTATCTGCCTTACAGAGCTCACAGATTTACCTTCCAACAGAAAAAGAAAATAAAAATCATGAAATTCTTTGGCTAATTGCAGGCTAAGTGCATTGTGAACAACCAAACAATTCGTTGTACACGTTCACTGGCAATCTTACACATCAAAAGCAAACTTTACCTCTCCCCCAAATCAAATTCCATTGTGGGTATGGTTGCTTTTTTCTGCTTGTTTATTGTCCTTTATTTATTTTGTAGGTCTTCATTTTTTTATTCATTCGGTTGTTGTAAAGTTTTTTGACGCTTGAAACCTCTTACTCAAGTTCTCTGCATCTCTTGCAAATATGTGCTTTAGAAATACGTTTGATCATTCAAGTAATGTGGATTTAATCTATTCTTCTGCTTCTAATTATTTATGTTGATTTGGACTCTTCATTCACTAAACTGTGGCACCGTGGCATAACTTGTTCTCAGGGATGCAGTCTTAGGAACACTGAACATATTGTTGGTGCTGTCAATTTTACTGGTTATGACACTAAGGTATGCTTCCAGAAATCTCTGTTTTGGTCCTTTGTTACTTTCCTTACTAGTGGAGATCTCTGATTAGATGAAACAGATTTAATTCTGCTGAAGTGAAAATGGTATCTTTGTAATACAAATATGCCCTGAATTGTGACAGGCATTCTCCACCTCTCTTGAGAACATTGATTTTATTAGGTCCATCTCTTTTTGGCGCTTGCGGGTTATGATGAATGCTGCGAATGCTCCTTCCAAGAAGAGTACATTAGAGAGAAAACTGGACAAACTTATACTCACCCTTATTGCTACTCTCTTTGTCAGGTGCGCCATTGGAGCCATTGGCAGGTGTGGCCATTTCCTGCTACGGATTTCTCAAATATGCTCCCGTTATTACATGAAATTACTTATTCTTAAAAAGTTCGGAGAGTCGGTCTCAGAAATATAACATATTGAATCAGAATGCACTCTTAATGTCTTGTACAGTGAATTCTAGCGATTATTAGCTGATACACAATCCCCAGGAGGAGCCAAATCTGTACACTCTTTACTGGAGGCATTATTGCTCGCTCAATTCAGTCAGTCAAAATGAACAGAAATGGGCATCTTATCCTGCGTTTTTGTATGGTGGCCGAGCAAATATTGGTTTTCAATGTAAATGAAGTGTTGTGCCGATCTAATTGCTTTCACATACGCCGTGTGAATACTCTTGTCTACTTTCAAGTTCTTTCCACAGATAAGATTCTGCAACCATGAAGAGATTAGAAGAAGCAACATTATCAATGTGGAATTCAATCTCTACTCAAAAACAGTAAAGACTCTGCATAAAAAAGAAGAGTGACTTTCTAATGTAAGAACACTTTCCAAGTTATACACATATAACAGCCAATTGCAAATCTACCGGCATGGTATTAGCAGCTAAAACTTACTTGCTTTGCAGCTAAAACATATTCTCCAGTTGCATCTTGTAAAGGCAAGCCAAAAGAAAGAACTATTAGAGGTCAAAAATTTGTGTCGAAAAAAATAGAAAACTTCTTATACTGTAAACATTCATTAAGCCGACAGTAAAAGTAGGAAAATCCTTCACTGATTGTGCACCATTGATAAAAGGATGATCCTTACTCTACTGTAGTGGCCCAACAAATCGATAGTGATGGAAGCCACAGGCAGGCAAAATTTCCCAACCCGGTAGTACTCTGATCATCCCGAAAACCATAAAGACATTTCCATGTTTTAGCAATGCTTAATTACATGTGAGTATGGTCTAGTCTTACTGTCTTCAAAAGGATCAGCTCAGGCTGAACACATCGTGGTCCTTCACACGGAAGCGCTCATGTTGCAAGGGGTTCTTATAGGTCAGGATTATTGACACATGAATTGTACCAACAATGAAACAATAAAAAGAAGAATAACAATAATCATAAAACTTTTGTAGACACAACAGCCGATTTTCCCTCCTCTCTTGAATTCGGTTATGACAGCAACAATCAAAGGGACACTTTCGTTGTTTTAAATCAGGGCACTTTCGTCATTTGATGAGGAAATTCTCGATTCTGCTTCGCGTCCGTAGCCTTTACCGTCCTCCCTAGCTTCACCGTTGGCCGCTGGCTCCACCGGAAGCCGCCGTCGGCCTTCCGTCTCCGACCACGGCAGATGCACGAAGGAAGGCACACAACACACGCACAAGAAACAAAGCTCGATCCTGGAATCCAAAGTTCATTGTCATTGATTCGAGGTTCGCCGGAGGTGAATCGACATCGATTCCACTGTTCATGACTTCGATTGCAGTTCCGGTGTCGTCTGGTTGCGGTTCTGATCGCGTGCTGTCTGACCACGAGGCGTTCCTGCGATTCGTTCTTTCGCTACAGTGATCGGCCGAAGTTTGCGATAGATTCGATTCGGATGGAAAAGGACACCCCGGCTCAGTTGACTCCAACCATCGCTTACGAATCTTCTCTCCACCGATTGAGCTCTTCAATTTCTCGCTCTAGTCCAAGCCCAAGAGTCGTCCTCGCGTCGAATGAATGTACGGATACTGCTCAGGAAGTGTTCGATGAAATGGCTGAAGAAATCCATTCGTTATTATGTCCTGTTGGTGGCCGTTAGAATCAATGCTATAATAGTGAGGCTGTGCTCGCGCCGTCCTCGCCACCAAATCATCAGGTCGTCTCATCTCCAATTAAGCCTCGTTATTGGTGTTGATTTGTTCTAGAATCGTCTCTCTTGATCTCTGTTCTGTTTTTTTTTTTTCCCTCGCCTTCCACTTGACTGCTTCGTCTTCAGGCATTTGCTGCGTCGTGGCGCCGAGACACTCGTCATCACCAAAAGCCAGAAGCGGGACTGCGACGGTAGAAGCCAAGGAGATGTGGTCGCGATTGCTTTCGATAGTTCCGCTTGCATAGCTCACTGCATCAGAGGGATCGAGTCGACTAAAACCTTCCACAAAGAACAATAATCATTGATGCATCACACGTGATGGTAATCATCGATGTGCCATTTTGATACTAGCAACATCATCTAAAAGGAGTTTCGCCTGGATAGCAAACCGATCGAATAACAAGGAAGCAACTGAAATGACATCAGCTGGAGCTTGAATTCATGGAAACGAGCAGGGGCGGCAATGATCTGCATCCGACACCCCTGAAGGTCTTCTGGTAGAGACATTGCAAACCGAAGACAACGAACGTGACTTGGAATTTCTGTATACTCCAAGCTCAGTGTCGAGGCATAGAAGGCTAGGCCAGGCTAGGGGAAAAGGTTGAAAGGTGGGAGTAATGGGACTGGTGGGTCTGGGCCGCAGATCAAATCAATGGGTTGCTCTTGTGGGCCGTGCTAGTTGGACCAACTTGGCCTTTTCTATTTGTTATTTATTTTTATCTTTTTATTACTCTTTTTCTTTTGTTCTTTTTTACTTCCATTCATTGTTTTATGCTCTCTTTTTTTTTTTTTTAGAAAAATGAATGCTTAATTTTTTTACAAAAATTTAGATGTCGACAGTTTCGAATATATTTACCTAACATTTAAAGAAGAATATCATGCCATCGTGAACAAAGTACAAGATATTGTATGTTTTTGTTGCGTCAAATCTTTACTTCCCAAAAAGCTAGAGTAGTTTATTGATCGATGGAAAAAATAGGCCAAAAAAATGGGACAACCCAATTGAATTGAATCGGATATGTGTTACTCAATTGATGACTTGGATTCATATAGACCCGATTTCCAATCTTGTCCATTTGGCA
Source organism: Eucalyptus caleyi (assembly GCA_014182885.2). Classification (NCBI taxonomy): domain Eukaryota; kingdom Viridiplantae; phylum Streptophyta; class Magnoliopsida; order Myrtales; family Myrtaceae; genus Eucalyptus; species Eucalyptus caleyi. The sequence continues at coordinate 19,193,688 of CM024472.2, forward strand.
GGTTGAAGTCCTAGAATATCATGATGGAAGATTAAACAAAGATCAGTACAAGGCCGGAGAAAGAGATTGTTTTCTTTAGTAAAAATTGATTCCTTCATGTTTTATTTTTCCTGTTTGAGGACTCTTTTCATTTTATTGAAAGTTCTCAAAGTGAAGAAATGATTAAACATCGCAAAGAGTCAAGGAAAAAGGAAAAGAAATGAATAAGTATGTTGAGAATAACATAGGTTTAAATAAAACCAATTTTTATAAAATTTCACCCTAAAAACCGATCATGATTGGTCAAGTGGTTCAAGACTTGATTTGCAAGTCAAAGGTCAGAAATTTGATTTCCCAATCTATTATCCATTTTGGAATAATTATGCGAACAACTTGGCATAATTAATTTGAACAATATCTGGTGGCGAACACATTAACCTGTTGGTGGCCAAAGATTGTTGCAGGTTGGAGAAACTCCAAATAGAATGTCCAGCAAAAACATTTGAGTTGCCATCGATGCCCTTCAATGACAGGTTGTAATTGTACTTTGACGATTTTCCATTTCCATGATGATTTTGAGAGACTTCCCTTCACACATAGAATCATAATTTTAAAAAATATATTTTTTTGACAATAATGATCTAGGCCATCGGTATCTCCACGACCCCAATGAGCTCATCATTGTCCTTCACGTGGAAGTCTGCCTTCAAGACCGGGTGTGTCACAGGAACGCAAAACCACTAGTCCTGTAGGGAGTTCTCGCAGATCGAGGTTGTTAACACTTGAATTTTGCCAACAATGCATGAATACCAATAAAGGTAATTTTTTTATACACTATTAACACCCGAATTTTGCCGACCATTCAAGTCTCCATTTTTTCCAAAAAAAATATATATATAAAGAAGAAAGAAGAGAGAGATAGCAAAAGTTTAATAAAAGTTTTGAAAAAAAAAAAGAAGAGAAAAAAAGGATATAAAAATAAAATCGAGAGGGCTCGTGTTGTCCAGCCCACTTGGCAATTTTCGGCCTTTTCATTCCTAACCCCTCTCTTTCAGCCCATTTCTTTTAGTTCGGTTTTTTTTCTTTTGGCCCATGAGTACAATTCACTGTCCTTGGCCCATCTCTTTCATCGTTTCTTTGTTCCCATAAGCACACCAGAGCCTAAAAAAAGAAGCCCAGCCCATCTTCTCCTTTTCCTTGCACACGCTCACCCCCGCGAGAAGAAGAGCGTCGGTGACGCAAGGAAGAGAGAAGCAAGAGTGACGCGCGGGTGACGGAGGAGGGTGTGTCTGCGTGCGCGCGGGAGCGGGGCTGTGAGCAACGAGTCGTGACGAGAGCGAAGCCGGCGCCTTCTAAAATCTCGGAGCCACGGCTGATCGACGTCGTCAGCTTTCGTTCATTGACGAACACAAACTTTCTGAAACTTGCATTCAAAAGCGCACGCCATTTCTTGCAAAATCGGTTGTCCGACGGTGTTTAGATTCATTATCGATTCATGTCCACTTCATTAGTTGTTGAACTGAATCTGAATCTGTGTTTTTCCCTTTCGGTCATGTTGTGCTCTTGCGATTCCTTGTGCTGGTCGTCTATGGACACGAGTTTGGAGTTGCTATTCTCAACCTCGTCGCCGGTATTGCCCGACGCTCGAGGCTGCCAAGTCAGTGCATTCTTTGCTGTTTTAGTACGCTTCCTGTGTAATTCTTATACTGTTTTGTGCGATTTTGGAGCTCATAAATTCCTTGCCGGAGTGGCTCGCTCTTGGCCGGAGTCGTCGGTGATGGGGGAACATTTGAACGTCAGGTATTGATGTCGGACCGATAGGGATTCCGGCGAGAACTTGTGTAGTGTAGTTCAATCGAGTTCGTCAATGGTGGTTCCTTATAGAGGAAATATGGGTTGTCGCGAGGAAAGAAAAAATGTTCAAGAAAGGAGAGAGCGTGGTCTGAGGGAGCAGAAGAATGTGCAAGGGAAAAGGACAAAATTGAGAAAAAGACAAAAAAGGAAAAACAAACTGTGATTCAATTGAAAGATTACACAAGCCACGCAAGTTGAAGAATCTAAGGTGTGTCGAACCGAAAGGTTGTCCTCAGCTAAGAGCCAAGTAAGGCCTTAGTAACTTCATGCTTGGAAACCGAAGGTTGTAGATCTCTAGAAATGTGTTGCCCAATGCGTTGAGATCGACCAAGATAGAGACCAAATTGTAACAACTATAGTATGTGATGCGGTTGTGGTAGAACTTGCAGTATTTTAATTAATCTTTAGATGTCATAGACTCCACTCTTTCATCTTAGACATCATCTTCTAAGCAAATGCACGCATTAAAAACTCACTTGGGTTATTAATAACTTGATGGATTCAAATTTGCAAGTGATTCCACTTAAGTATTGCATGATGAATTGGGAACTTTTTATCTCGTGTCGTCGAAATTCAAATATTCAAAATTAAATTAGAATTTTTTGGTATAGCAAATTGAATGTCGCAGCTTCATATCGAATATATACCTCTTAAATTAGAATTTTTATTATGTCTGGAGTCAATGGAAGAACAACTTCCATTGTGGCAATACACTAGTTATAGGTGCATGTTGACTATTTGATTATATCAAGCTATTTAAATTTTGAATTATATGGGTAGGCATATTTTACCATCGATTAAAATAATTTTTTATTTAGGGTGATCGACCAAATTACTAGGTTGCTAGTTTTTTTAAGACTATTTGTTACTGTTATTTGTAAAATAATTTATATAAATTTGGGACTAGATATATAATCATTATATGGTGCCCACATTAACATGATGAAGTTAACATTAGTGTTCATATAGAAGAAGTCTGAATGACACATAGGACAGTACGGAAGCTTCATGTTAGCTTTCACATTTATGAAGTCGAACTACCATTTGGAGCGTGACGTTGATATAATGCAATTCTTGATAATCGCTATGTTGTTATGAAAATTGAATTACATCGTGAATTACTTGTATCAAAGCAAATACTTATTAATGAAGGGTCTCAACTACTAGAAGTAAATATTCACTTGTGTATGAAGTCACTCATCTCAATAGTACTACCAATACTATCGGTTAAGTTTCTCAACTCAGACTATGTTTTTCACTAACATTTATAGCTCGTCATTCGCTTAGGCCCATCAATCTATAATAAGAAAGAAGAAGTAGAAATGAGTTGCGAATGATTTGCATAGACAAACAAAGTGGACAAACAAGACGTCTTTATCCCATGCATGGTGCATGGATATGTATTATATAGGGGAGGAGGTTTTTTTATCTATTTAATTTTGATAATTAATATCTTCTAATTTATTCCTATGCCACTTTTCTTTGGTATAGCATTTGAATATCGTAGCTACATATAGAATATATATACCTTTTAACCTAGAATTTTTTTTACGCCTACGGTCAACAGAAAAAATCTTCCATTGTGGCACCACACTCTTTATAAGTGCAAGTTGACTATTTGATTGTATCGGGTTACTTAAATTTTGGATTATAAGGGTAAGCATGTTTTACCATCGATTGAAACCATTTTTTGTTATGGATGATTTTTTGTTATGGGTGATCAAATCGACTTAGGAGGTTGTTATCGTATTTTTTTAAGGAATATATTATGATTTTATTTGTCAAATAATTGGTAAGAATTTGCAACTCGATATTTAATCATTATATTGTGCCCACTTAATATGATGAAGTTAATATTAATGTTCATATGTATGAAGTTTGAATGACAAATAGGACAATACAATGGAGTTGTGTCCCCCACCAATTCACCAAGGCGTCATATTAGCTTTCACATTTATGAAGACGTACCGCCATCTTGATCATGAGGTTGACATAACATCAAGGTTAATAATTGCTTTGCTCAAATATTCAAAATTGAATTAAATCGTGAATTACCCACATCAAAGCAGATATATATTAATAAGGGGTCTCAACTGCTAGAGGGCAGCATTCGCTTTTATAATCACTCACCTTGGTCGTGCCTTGGACATAGGCGGTTGGGCCCAAAGGCAGTTTTAGTACAAAAGAAATGGTGGGGTGAGCCTCTGTCTTTTACCGCGGAGTACAGGACGTAGGGGTTCTTTCTTTTATTTTTTATTTTTGGTCGGTCAGGACATAGGAGTTCAAAAAAATAAAATAAAATGGTTTCCTTGTGACTATTGGCAATTTTAGTTGGAAAATTCCGTGAATGTTAAGCAACAAATTAAAGTCAAACAATGATAATATTTTATTGGGATAATGACTTAAATGATTTTTAAATTTTGGCTTAATATGCAATATGATCCATGAACTTTAAGTTTGTTTAACGTAATCCTTAAACTTTAACTAAATGTGCAATATTGTCCTTGAAATTTTAATTTATTTAAAATGATCTTTAGAACATTTTTATATGTTCAATTTAATCCCTAAAATGTATAAAGATATATTTGATTAATTTAGTGACAACATTAAATATTTTCATTAAATTAAACTTGCACTAAAAATTCTTGCCATCACCGGCAGATGTTCTAGATTTGATTGGCAATGACCACGAGCACATGAAATTATTATTATTTCCCTCATGTAATGGGAGGGAACCAAATAAGCAAAAATCATAAAATCAACAAAAACTCCAGAAATCTTCAAGTGAAATTAAACGTTACAGAAGAAATTGAAAGTAATGGGAGGGGTGGAGTAATTAGCAGAGAGTATTCGAGAGGCCATAGAGGAATGCGCTGCCTCAGTGTAGTGGATGCCATCCCAGCTCACGTGGCGCGACGACTCCTCGCACACGGTGCCGTTGTTGTAGCACGCCATTAACGGGTTCTCAAATCCTACTCATATTGGAATGCAAAAAACACGCAAACTTAAGTAAATCGACTATCATTGTAACTTTGTAACCACTCCTAGGGCACAAAACAAATGAGCGAGATACTCTCGCTAACTCTTGAGTTTCGACTTGACAATCGGCCCTAATGGAACTTGAGGGGACTCAGATTAGAGGCGATGGAATCCGTACCATGTATAGTGTAATTGGCGATGAGATCGTATTTGATCGCGAAGACGTTGACGTACACGATTGAGGCATTCTTCATCTGACTCCTCAGATCTTCGCAAAGGGACTGCAATCGCCGATTGAATTCCCGAGCAGCATCATTGCGAGATCGGAGGCATCCGAGCTCATCGATGTCGCTCGCATCATGGGTGGTGGTGACCAATATGTAAGGTAGACAGCCCAATGGCCCTGTGTTGTGCACCCATAAATTCTTCCCTCTGCTTTGGTATATGCTCTCCAGAAAATTAGATATACTCTACAAAAAATTAGTTATTTAAATTAAATTTACATAGATGGGATTATGTCTAATCTTTTGGTAATTGTTGACTGACCCATATGGCGAATCTGATTTCTTCAATGAAGATCGGGATGTTCCCGACGACCTGCAAATATGGAAGGTTTGTGAACTGAGCTGTGAGGTCGTTTTGGCCGATGTCAATGGTGTAAAGAGCGTCGGAGAAGCCATCCTTGCCGACCAAATTCGCATGGCCTGAAATTTGGGACACCAAATCAAGATATCTTAATTTTTCCTTTGTGGAGGTTAATTTGTCTAGTTAAAGGATGGATTACCTCTCGAGAGAAGCAACGGAGAGCGAGATCGGAAAAGGAGGAACTGGCGGAGTTGGACGCCCAAGCTGAAGGGCTGGTCGCGAGGGATGGTGGCTGCGCCGGACACAGCGAAATTGGCACCGTTGCTGAAATTTGGGCCCAATGATTCCATGTATGGACTCAAGAAGCTTCTGTATAGGCTCTCACCTATTTTGGATTTTATGCAAATCTCAACAAAATCTCATAGTGTGTACTTAAGACATTACTATTTTAATAGATATAGTCCAAAAAATTTCGGCATTTACATGATTTGGTCCTCTTAACTTTTATTCAATGAAGTCACCTAACTTTTTGGATTTATGCGATTTGATCATTAAAGTTTTATCTTGCGTAATCGAGTAATGATTCCAATTCTAGCTCAAATACTTTTTGTTAGACCTAAAATTAACATTACGTTTTTTTTTTTATATGTTTTCTTCAAAGAACATCGAAAGAAAGTGTTCGAACTAGTGCTCATCATGCGCTGAAGCCGCTCCTCCCTAGGGAGGACGCCTCGGGAAATCGCAGGATAAAGAGAGTGAGAACTCACAGAGGAAATCAATTGTCAACCGCCCTTGCACAGCTGGCCGGTGGCCTCATGAAAGAAGGCGCGCCCGTTGGGCAATGCAACATTGATCCCAAGCCCCGCCAACCAGCCGCCGGTGTCCGAGTTAGAGTCGCCGAAGTTGAAGATGACGGGCTTCCTCTTGCACGGAGAAGCAGCCGAGCTTGGAAGGCCAAGAAAGAGTCCAAACATCACGGCGTAGCACCTCAAAGCACGGAGGCTGGGAACGCAAGAGCCACCTCCTCTCTTCTTCTCCATTTTCTTTCTCTCCTCCGCTTTCTTTCTTGTCGCTAGATTGATTGTAAAAGTGCAAGAGAGAAGCTGTTCATGTAAAAATTCAGAGGGGTCTTAAGTTGTGGATCTCTTCGTGGAATGTGATCGTCTTCTACTGTGATTGCTGACAATTTGAATTGTCCCACCGGAGACCATCTAGAAAAGAAAATATCTTGGGAGTTCATTTTCTTTTCTGACGACTTAATTGGAGGAGCAAAAAATATTGACTAGTCAAAATCTAAGCAAGTTGGTCCATGAACTGTGTTCATTTTCATTAAACGAGATTGTTGACTAAGTAGTATCGACACCACTACGCGACACGATATAACACGATACGACACATCAACATGTCGCTTATCAAAAATCAGAGAATTTTGATACATTGGAACACGTTATATATATATATATATATATATATATATATATATATATATTTTTATTATATTTATGATTATTTCAATCAAATTAATTTAATTCAAATTCATAAATAAATAAATAATATAAAAAAATTCTATAATGAATTTACACTAATAATATTAATCTATCATTTATTAATATCATTTTCACAAATTCAACTCCATTCCAATAATCTATAAAATTTGAAGGAAAAATACAAGCAATTCAAATTCTAACTCGTGTGTCAGATATGTCGGAGAGAGAGAAAAACTTGATAGTGAATTGTGTATTACGAGAAGTGAGAGTCATAAGAGAAGAAGAGAAGACAATGTTTTTTTCTTTTCCAATTTATTATTTTTATTTTTTATTTTTCAAATATATATTTTGACACATCATTTATTGAAAACTTTTAAAATTGATCTCGCATGTCAAAATCATATGTCAAAACTCGCATATCAAAATTTCAACTCAAGTGTCAAAGAGTGTCAAGAAAGTTAACTATGTATTAGATTTTCTAACATGTATTGACTAAGAGTAAAAAAGTGTCCGAAAGTGGTGGAGAGCATTTGACACATGTCCAAGCATCCGACACAATACAAAGACTCTCTAAGAGTGTTGATACTTCCTAAACTATTGACACCTTATATTGGTTACTTACAAAAAAAGAAGAAGTAAAAACGACAAAAAAAAAGAAGCTATAAGGTAATTAAAAAAAAAAAGGAAAGTGAAAATATTGTAATTGCTAACAATTTGAATTGTCCCCATTGAGGATCATCTAGAAAAGAAAATGTCTTGGGAGTTCATTTTCTTTTTCGATGACTTCAATGGGGAACAAAAATCATCGACTAATCGAAAGCTAAGCAAGTTGGTCTGGAACTGTGTTTATTCCCATTAGATGAAAGACGTGACTGTTAACACCTTATTTGTCACGCCCCGATCCTCAGGCACGCGCACATCCCTTAACTTTTTGGTCGATTTTAAATTGCGATATCCCAGGACTATGTATCGCCGACCCTTTCATTTATATATGCACATGCGGAAGCGGTTATAAATCCCCAGACAATAAAACAATGGGATATACAAGTAGGGCTAGGAAATTGAACCTGAAAACCACACCATTGCAATCATATACAAGCCATACTAAAACGATTGGTTTCTACTCAAATTGATTCTATAACAATCGTCATCGGATCCTACTGGATCATCCTCGGGGTTCTCCTTCACGTACTCCTCCTCGGGTTCCTCAACAGGGATCTCCTCATCGATTCATGCTCCTTAGGGTCCTCATCCAGTCCCGAAATGGTTATTCAATAACCACCGAGACAACGTCTCAAAAAGTTCTACCCCTAAGACCCGATTAATAAACTAATACACCTTAGGGCTGCCTATGCACAACATGAGTCGAGGACTTACCTTGGCCTCGATTCCACCCGCATATTAGCACAGATCATACAGCACCCAAGCAATCATATTATAGATCGAAGCATCGATCTAATCGACCTAGTCGATTACACACCAAGAAGACCCCTCACGGTCATCTCTATTCAATCATTCAATTCACAACATCAAACCAAGGCAATGAATCACACCAAGTCACTCTCAGATCGAATCATCAATCAATCGACCTAACATTATAAGTCGCCACCATTTCTAGGTCATTCATCCAACACCAAGCAATTCCTTAGATTTAGTGGCTTTACGGTCCCACCCGACCTTATCAATATCTAGTGGCTTTACGGTCCCACCCAACCTTTCCAAGATTTAGTGGCTTTACGGTCCCACCCGACCCTTTCAAGATCTAGTGGCTTTATGGTCCCACCCGACCCTTTCAAGATTTAGTGGCTTTACGGTCCCACCCGACCCTTTTTACAATGTCATACTCTGTCACCGAGCCACGTGCATTCTCCAGGAAGACATACCGAGTCTCCGAGCCACGTGCATTCTCTAAGGCTACCTTTTCGCCAAGATGACATATTCAACCACCAAGCCACGTGTCTTTCCCACGTGACATTCCAATTCACTGGGCCACGTGCATCCTCGAGGTGGTTTACCACTTCACTTTCGATACTAACAACCGATTCTCGACCGATTCTCAATCACAAGGCCAAAATTGCCTTATTTAATAACATACTTAAAAATACACCATTAAATCAATTCGACACAAATTAAAGCTCAAATAAATAAATGGACCGCTCCACGACAATCAGCATGAAATTCCGGTCACTTTGGCCATTCCAGTTGAATTTCCGGAAAATAAATAATTAATTAATTAATTTCGAAATTTAAATAAATAAATACAATAAATTCAATTTAGACAATATAAAGCTCAATTAAATAAATGGACTGCGCGCCACGATCATCGCATAAAATCCCTCATTGGCCATCCCAGTTGAATTTCCGGAAAATAAATAATTAAAAATAATTAATTTCGAAAATTAATATTTAATTCCTAAAAATTCCACCTAGGCCCGATTTGCTTAATTAACACCCGATAAGGGACGGGAAAAATCCCAAGAAGCATCCAATAAATACTACAAACAATTCTCTATCTAATTACACTAACCACACAACTAATATGCAAAGCAATTAACTAATAATCACTAATCAATTCTAATCTAACAACCTAATTACATTTAATTAAAACTAATCAACCTTTAAGTGTAATTAGCACACTAAGGAGGCATTAGTGAGTAAAACTCACTTGGTACAAGCGGGGATCGGGACACCGCGATGGCGGCCGAAATCCAAATTTTCGGCGGTGTCAACGGACACTCGGGCCGGACCTATAAGCTTCGCAAGCCCACAGAAATTCTGGGCTTAGATCGAACTTGGGTCAATTGACTTCGCGGGCTGAGTTGTTGAAACTTCTTGGGCTTCAAAACTGGGCCTGCGTTACTAGATCATTGGGTTTAATTGTAACTGAACTGGGCTGAGCTTCATTGATTTGTGGGCCGAACAAGAAAGCTTCATGGGCTGAACAAACAAACTGGACTGGCTGTCTTCGTGAATGGGCTGTTCCCGGCCTGGGCTTCTTGCTGACTCACGGGCTGAAGGAACGCTTTACGCGAGAGGACACGGACGAACGGTGCTACTTCGTTTGTGGACTGGCGCGGCAGAGACGGGGAAGCAGCTGCTGGCGATGAAGACATGCGGCTTCGTGGATTGAAGAAGCTGGAGACATGCGGAGATGCGGACCAAGAGGAGTCAACCTCAGTGGTCGTACGGGTTGATTTGCTGACCGACTTCACGAGTGGACAACACGGGCAGCTCAACCGAAAACTGAAGACGCATGGAGATTTCTTCGGTGGATAGTGTTGTTGGCGTCTGATCCGTGTGTGGGCTGTTGCGGTCAACTAAGGGGTTCTTGTGAGTGCAGCTGTTGACTGGAGATGCGGAGGAACGGACGAGTGGCGCGGCTGCTTCGAACCGTGTGGGTGGAGTCAACACTTGGGGAGACTTCACCGTTTATTGACCCAAGCTCGCTGGATTGAAGACGTGTGGAGGCAAGCGTTGATGTTGGAGCAGCTTCTGCCGTGAGCTGTCTTCACCGAGTGGAGCTGGACGAACCGCAGTAGCTTCAGTCAACACCTGGGGACTTCGCTTGAAGAATTTCGCTGAAGTTAACCAAGAAAGCAGAAGATGGTGGAGCAAGGGTGAGCTGGCCGTGCGAGAGGGGGCAAATGGCGAAGGGAGAGAGAAGGGTCGTGAGGATGAGTCTTTTGGTGGAATTGCAAAGAAGATGGGCACTCAATGGACCTGAAGTTTCGCTGGTTCTGCTCCCTTTCGCTGGTCACGCACGGTTTTGAGAGAGAGAGAGAGAATGGAGGGTCCCCTTTAGCTTGATCTTTCCACAAAAATCTCCCATACTCACTCTAGGCCAAGTATTTATTCCTTGGCTGCCATTGAACCACCCAAGCTCTTTCTTGGACATGTGAATTGGTCCAAAATGGTAGTGGGATGGGGGCACGAAATCGCTTCGATACCTCCTCCACCGATCACTCATTTCTTCTCAATTTAACCTTGTAGCGCCCTCAATAAATCCAAGTGATGCCTCAATGCTTCAATTGAATATTCTCCTCATCCAATAACCCATCTCACATCTCAATTTTGTATTCCATTTTAATCCCCGGCTCCAATTGCATAGAAATGACATGATTAATTCAATTGAAATTAATACCGAAAATTTTGGATGTCACATTATTTTTGCTACATAAAAAAAAAATGGTAAAAACGACAAAATATAAAAAAGGAAGGCGAAAATACTGCGATTGTTGACAATTTAAATTGTCCCCATCGAGGAGCATCTAGAAAAGAAAATGTCTTGGGAGTTCATTTTCTTTTTCAATGACTTCAGTGGGGAGCAAAAATCATTGACAAATCGAAATCTAAGCAAGTTAATCCATGAACCGTGTTAATTTTCATTAGACGAAACACGTGACTCATTGACATCTTATTTTTGTTACATAAAAATAAAAAATAAAAAAAATGATAAATAAATTATGTAGTAAAAAAATAAAAAAAGGAAAGCGAAAATACTATGATTGCTAACAATTTGAATTGTCTCCATCGAGGATCATCTAGAAAAGAAAATGTCTTGGGAGTTCATTTTCCTTTTTGATGACTTCAATGGGGAGCAAAAATCATTGACTAATCAAAACTTAAGCAAGTTGGTCCATAAACCATGTTCATTCCCATTAGACAAAACATGTGGCTGTTGACACATTATTTTTTTACATAGAAATAAAAAAAATGGTAAAAACAACCAAAAAACTATATAGTAATAAATAAAAAAAAAGAAAGCGAAAATACAAAAAAAGGGGCTATAGTACGAAGCATGGATAAATAGGAGAGAGGAGAGAATTTTTTTGATAAAAATTAATATAAAAAAAGTAAAAAAAAAAAAGCACTAATAAAGCTTGGGTGGGCCATTTATACCAGGCCCGTTTTCTTTAGTAAAATTTTCAGTCCAACTTCCCGATTTTCCTTATTTTCTTTCAGCCCACAATTTGAGCCCAAAAAGGTGAGGAACGGAGATAAAAAAAACTCACGAAACTCGTCCGATTCAGAGTACTTTGCCGGAGTTTCTTTGAATTTGGCCGGAAATAGCTTCAAGTCTTTTGGTCGCCGGTCGCCGGTCGCAGTATCTCTCCACGGCCGAGCAACGTAGATACTTTCTGAAGCCGTTCGCCCGATCGACGACCTTGTGGAGCTCAGTTACCTTGATCCTTCGCTCTCAGTCTTGCCCAGGTAAGGTGAGCTTCCTCTTTCTCGAACATGCTGTGTCTTAGCCCTGTCTTTCAAGAGCCCGAACTCGATCGGCAAGTTAATAAGTAAATCATGATAAGCTGGGATCAATTGGCTGCACTTGTTTATAGGGTTCAAAGGTGGTTCTTCACATATGATTATGAGATAGTACCGGAAATTCCCAGGCACGAGCCCGATGATTACACCGAGGCAACGGGCTTGGAAAGCAGGAACCAGCTCGCGCCGGATGAAAATGCGAGCTTGCCTATTTCTCTAATTCCACTCGAGACATCAAAGTACACTGGGTTTGCTTTCGACTCACCTGGGTATGAGTCATTTTTCGCTTCACAACATGGGGTGTATGCCTCGCCAAAGGCTTGGGCCGTCATAAGAAGAACCAGCATGAGGACGAAGCCGAAGACATTGCCCGAGAAATGAACTTTAAGTGCTACACTTCGATTTGGGTAGTGAGCCGTACAGATTCAAAGTTGTAAAGTTAGCTGTACCATAATTGTTGCTTCATTCTTGTGAATTTTATATACGGACATTATAGTTGCCCTCCATGCGTCAAACCCGATGCCCTTTTAGAGGAGCCACAGTGGCTATTGCTTCCCTAGTTAGTAGTTCGGATGTAAATGTATATGTTTCAACGGAAGGAAAGGGAGGGATGTGATAATTCTAGACTTCTGTTACTCGTTCCAGATTGTTAGGAATGCTGCTTACGTTCATCCTCTACGTGCATTTAAGGGCTAGTTCTAGCTAAACCGCGAAGTCTTAAGTGCTTTTCTTGAAACGTCTTGTTATGTCATCCTGTTAATTGTTTCTTGACAAAGCTTTCTTCATAATGGCGGCTCCCCTTTTTATTCACGACCGGTTTGCTCTTCATTTCTTGCATCGCAGCTGCTTTGTTGGCGGCAACATGGAGTTCCTTTTGCCTGTTCTATTTCATTGATTCTCTGGTCGCTTGTTCTCTGGTTGAGTGGGAGATCAAGGTTATTTTAGGCGCTACTCCGGGAGCCATCACTAGCTGCATCCCTAAGTTGTTTGAGGATGACAAACCAACCGAACCTGTGTCCAAAAAGTCGGGTGGTTTATTGGGATTTTCTAAAAGTGTGATTGTTGAAAGCACCTCATTGGTTGAAGAAGGAACATTTTCTCAGATTTTCAAAACTGCTGCAAACCACGTCCTATGATCCCCTTCCAACACACAAGTAATTACAAACTAAGTTCGGTCCTTGCATAAGTACTAGCGGCTTTGTGCTTGATCTTTCCGTCTATGCAAGAGAAAGGCAGAGGATATCTATTGGAGCAGTATCCTATTCTGTTCTGTAAGCAAAAGCCATTGCAAGAAATCGCGTGTAATCACCTTAACGCTGGACCAAATATTGCCAGAAGAGGCGTGTTATTAGGTGGTAGAGGGACGAGAATTTCTGGAAGTAGAAGTTTAGAGCAGCTTCTTGTCACTTCATTGTGAGAATAAGGAGGAAAAAAAAAAAACCTCACGAGGAGCTGATGAACTTGGCCAAGTTTCTGAGACACTTGACTGATGGGATTCGTCCAACCGTTCTTCATTAGCATCGTAGGCCCCGTTTGTTTGTATTTCTTTTTTTGTTTTTAAACAGTTTTTTTTTTTTTCGTTCTCTAACAAAAAGCGAACAGAAACGCGTTTGGCGCTTTCTGTTCCTTTTTGTTCTTTTCGCTCCTGCGAACAAAAAAAAAAATGTAAATGTTAAAACACTTTCAAACACTTTTTTCTTTTTTCTCTTATTTTCTTGTTCTTTTTTTTTGGCCGGCGGCCTCACCCCATGGCGAGGCCGACCTCGCGCCGCCCGGGCGAGCTCGATCTCGCCCCCGATCCGGCGAGGCCGAGCTCGCCAGGCCGGGCGAGCCTCGGCCTCGCCCGGCGGTGGCCCGGCGAGGCCGCGCCGCCCGCCGGCCGGGCGAGCTCGGCCTCGCCGGATCAAGGCGAGGCCGACCTCGCGCCGGCCCGGGCGAGCTCGATCTTGCCCGATCCCGCGAGGCCAAGCTCGCCCGGGCGAGTCGGGCGTCGCCGGGCGGTGGCCCGGCAAGGCCGCGCCGCCCGCCGCCGGGCGAGCTCGGCCTCGCCGGCCGGTCGCCGGCCAAAAGAAGAAAAAAATGAAAAAGAAAAAAAAAAAAAGGAAAAATAAGAAAAAAATAGAAAAAATAAAAGAAATAAAAAAAATTATCCAAATTTACCAAACATGTTTCTTTTATTTTTATTCCTAACAAGTTTTTACCAAACGCGTTTTTTTTGTTCAAAATTGTTCTCCGGAACAAACACTTTTTTCTATTTCTCTCCCTAACAATTTTTAAAACAAACGCAAACAAACGCGCCCGTATCATCATCATTCTCTAAAGCCAGATACATCCCGCGCTTTTCCAGCGAGAACCCAAGAAAGTATGGTGGGTCTCGCAGGCCTACATCTATTCCTGTCTCCTTTTAACATCCGAACCATTGGCTTGGATTCTAGATATCTAATCTTCTAAAAGCTGGTCTTCACTTTTATCCCCCCATCTGGTCTAATGTCAAAGCGTGTATCGGATCTTCGAGCCTGAGAAGCCTTCCTTTAAGGCCGGCAAGTCCACCGGTCATTGGCCGAGGGCCAGCAGCCCCACCACCCTTGTAAAGAAAAAAAAAGAGGATAGTAAAGAAAATTATAATTTAAAGAAATTAAAAAAAATTCTTAATATTCATGATGGAGAGTTTATGCCATGACATAGCAACATATGTCCTCGATACGTAACCAAAATTATCCCCACAAGGATGTTCGTGTCTACTCCAGTTAAATGTAGGATAACAAGTTTGTCAATTTAGCTTGATTTGGTTTCAATTTCAATCCTTTAGACTAAAATTAATTAGACCTTGAGGCCGCACGCCTTGCACGTGCTGGTGTTGGAGAACGTCAGCACCTCTCATGCTTCTGCAAGATAATCTTCTCGCCTTCCCCAGTGCTCTCGATCGCAGTCGAGCAGGCTTCGCAATCAACGAGCCGCTGGTTCAAGTGGTCCAAATTCGGGCACCTGTGGGACATGTAGATCTGCGCTCGAGACACAAAAAAAACTGCACATGATTTGTTCGTTTGCATGTAAAGATGTGTGATTCAGGATCAAAAAATTATTAAAGAAATCTTTCTTTCCGTCTAAATTTATAATGGATTGGCCACCACAATCGCAAACTCGATTGCTTCGTGATCCGACGTAAGCAATCGAAGTCTTGATGAATTACCTCACGACAAACGTCGCAGGAGGAAGAAGGAGATCAAGGAGATTGCAATCTAGGAAAGCCCATGTTCCTCCTCCCATCTCTCTCTCTCTCTCTCTCTCTCTCTCTGATGATTGAGGCTCAAACTGTTTGAGTTTGAGGGACAGTAGTATGATTTCAAGTTCGACGAACGTTGAATGTGAGTTGGAATCGGTGATAACGAGGATTTCTTTGAGTGGGTTGAGTATTTGAATAATCATGATTCTCATGAAGGTAACTTCGCATGCTCTGTTTCTGGTGGCGTGAAATCCGGTTGAGGCCGAGACTGTACTGATGAACTCAAACATGTTTAGATGATTCGGTGATTGTGTGGATACGAAACTTTTCCTCATCATTGCATTTAGATGCCCTTTATTGAAACGCCTACCACTTGTTTGATTGAATTCCTGAACAGCACTAGCATGGGTATTTTGCAAGTATTCTTGCATCGTGATGATTATCTGGTAATAGCGTGCTTAAACTGAGAGTTCTCCAAGGCATATGACATTATTTTCGTTGACATTGGTTGAACTCTCCCGATTGTGCTCAATGCTCCCATGACTAAGATTTTTTTTTTTTTTTTGTCAAAACAGAACCTATTATATTTAAGGACCAAACTGATTACAAGTAGCAGCTATCGCATCAGCGTAAATAAGATCTAAAAGAGGGGGAGGGGGAAAAACAGCCCAGTTACTTTGCTTGGAATTAACCCTGTGGGCCTTCGCAACCCAGTCAACAGCAACATTCACCTCACGACGACAGAAGGCTAGGGAAATGTTGGGAAAAAACGAAAGCAGGAAGGCAGCTTCGGAGAAGAGGCTTCGTTCTTGCCATGGCGGCAAGCGCTGACCCTTCAGTGTCTCGATGAGGGTTTGGCAATCCGATTCAAGAGCCAGCACAACATGAGAGAGGTCTTGATCAATCAAATGACAAAGAGCAAGCAAGCAAGCATGGATCTCCGCCTGCAGAGCCGAGAAGGCAACAAAGCTATCTGAGAAGCCACCGGTAAGTTGTCCCTGCGAATCACGACACACACAAACCATAGTCCCTTCCCTGCTTCCCTGTTGATAAGATCCATCGATATTGACCTTTAAAACCCCTAGATCTGGGGGTCTCCAAATAGTTCCGTGATGCTGAAACAAAGCAGCTTTGCAGGTGGAAGAACGAGCAACAGTAGAATCCACACGAGATTGAAGCATTGCTTCTTCAGCCACACGATGTGGATTAGGATGTTTTCGTCCAAAAATAAATGTATTTCGAGCCTTCTAGATGTGCCAAAGGACTGTGGCAATCACTAGCAGACCAGGTAAGGGTTTCTGATCACCGGCATGCTCTATGATCCAGGCTATGATATTCCTTATATGTTGAGTTTGAATGGGGAGGTTGATCTGAGGATTACTCCAAACACGCAAAACCTAGGGACAGAACAGGAACAAGTGCTCCAAGGTTTCCGAGGTGTCTTGATCACAAATAGGGCATTTTGGATTGTCAATGATATGTCTATGATGCAGATTAGCTCTTTTTGCTAAACTATTTTGACATAGTAACCACAAGAAGTGTCGTACCTTAAGAGCAGTGTGCATTTTCCACAATTTGTGCCATAGTAAAGATGGATGTTGATGTGAGGTTGAGGGTGCGCTATTGAGTTTAAGCTCCGCTGAATGTTTGATATTGTGATATGCTGATTTAACTGTGTAGTCGCCATTAGAAGTAGTCCAAATAAGTTTATCCATGGCAAATCTAGGTCGTACCGGAATAGATGCAATCTGGTGAACCACTTGGAATCAAAAAATCTTTGGAGTAGAGAGTACTTCCATGTGCTGGTAGAGTGATCAATAAGATTAGCCATTAAAGTGGACTCTTCTCGTTGAGGAGGTCCTGTTAATCTGCCTATAGGTAACCACCTATCTTCCCTGATTATGATGGAACTCCCATCTCCTACCGACCAGCAAACATAGGGAAAAATCGCATCCCGTCCACTCAAAAGGCTCTGCCAGCCCCATGACGGGCGAGAGCCTTTTTCTGCCTCATCAAACCGTGTGGTTGGAAAATATAATCCTTTAAACACTTTACCCCCACAAGGAGGATGGTTGAAGAAGTAATTGCCATGCTTGCTTACCCAGCATGGCTAAATTAAAACTGAGGAGATCCCGAAACTCTAAACCACCAGCTGCCTTTCTCTGTTTTAGTACCTCCCAATTTCGCCAATGTATGCCTGTTAGTTGTCTATCATTCTGCCACCAAAATTTCGCAATTCTTTGTTCAATAAAGGTACATAGAG
Source organism: Eucalyptus caleyi (assembly GCA_014182885.2). Classification (NCBI taxonomy): domain Eukaryota; kingdom Viridiplantae; phylum Streptophyta; class Magnoliopsida; order Myrtales; family Myrtaceae; genus Eucalyptus; species Eucalyptus caleyi. The sequence continues at coordinate 19,211,323 of CM024472.2, forward strand.
AAATGGGTAGTCGAAATATGGGCATGGCATACTGTGGTATGGATTGTACTACAGCCTTCAACATAATCTATTTCCCCGCCTTTGAGAAAAGGTTTTCCTTCCAACCTTCCAATCTGGTATTCACTCGAGCTAGTGTCCAAGAAAACACGTCCCTTTTCGACCTACCCCAATCAGATGGTATACCGAGATATTTCCCACAACGTTGCAATATAGGTACTCTAATAGCATTAGCCATATTTTCCTGTAGAGAAGTAGGGCAAGATTTACTAAAAAATATACCAAATTTGTTGCGGTTCACCTCTTGGCCCGTGGCAAAGCAATACTGATTTAGTAGATTTGATAAAATTTTGACATTCCCGAACTGATCCTTCTACAAAGAAAATTGCATCGTCTGTGAAAAGAAGGTGTGAAAGAGTTGGGCACCATCTGTTGAGTTTAATACCTTTGAGTGTCTCCATATCAAGTGCATTATGAATGAGAGATGATAATAGATTGGATAAAAGGATAAAAAGGTATGGGGAGAGAGGATCTCCTTGGTGAAGGCCCCTGGTAGGATGAAAGGTCCTAAGTTGATCGCCATTCATGTTGATACAAAAAGATGTAGTTGTGATACACTGCATGACCAAAGTACTCCATAATGGATGAAAGCCTAACTTAAGTAGATAAGCATGTAAAAAGTCCCATTTGACTCTATCGTAGACCTTCCGGATATCCAACTTGACAACAGCATGAAATTTGTGCTTCCTCCTTTTAGATCTAAGTTGATGTAACACCTCCTGTACTAGCAAGATATTATCTTGTATCTAGCGCCCACCCACAAAAGCAGATTGTTCCTCAGAAATTAGAGTTGGTAGCAGAGGTTTCAGTCTATTTGCAAGCACTTTAGAGATAACCTTATAGGCAAAATTGCATCAACTAATAGGGTGAAATTGATCAAGACTCTCAGGGTGAGGGAGTTTTGGAATCAAAGCAATAATTGTTTTATTTAAAGCTAAAGGGAAACGGCTTGTGAGAAAGAAATGCTGAACCTCTTTGAAAAAATCATCTTTGATAATATCCCAATGAGTCCTATAAAAAAGACTAGTCAACCCATCAGGACCAGGAGCTTTGGTTGCTCCCAGCTGAAACATAGCTAGTCTCAACTCTTCCAAGGTCAACGATGACGTTAGAGCGTTATTCATGGCTAGCGTCACCACTGTAGGACACTAATCTAAAATAGGTTCAAAGTTGCGAGCTCCGACTGTGGTATATAATGATGAGAAGAAAGAAGTTGTCATCTCCTGAAGCCGACTAGGATCCTTGACTAAGAATTTGAACATACCATGTTGGCTTAATTTGCTCGGAATTATGTTATCTGTATCAATCTATGATGTTTGTATATGGCTATTCTAAAATTCCAGACAACTACCATCCTTGAATTGGAAATGGTGAAATCCTTCTTCAAAATGTGCATCGTGTACTCTGTACTTCAGTGAATTCCTATATGGACTTCATCCTTAGCTTGATCTTGCAAGTAATTGGTTTCGTATGCTTGGATGATTATGCCTTGCATTTCTTGATCCATTCATTGATACCTCAATACCTTCTCACTGTCAATGATATTTGGTTCTTTTTTTATTTGGCGATTGCATAGGCCTCTACCTGTTTGATTTTCTTGGTTGACTGAAGATTCTGAAGTTCATTCCTCGATGTCATTTGCTTGTGTCTTTTCTGTAAATGGCGTGCAAGTCCCTGTCATAGTTGACACTCAATTGATGAGTGCATAATGAGCTGTTTATGCCATGACCGAATGCTTTGCTCGATTCATTGTCCACATTGCCGATTTGTATGCATGTTCAGTTGTTGCCGAATGAGCCTCAACCATGGGAATTGACTGTAGAATGTGGCTCAATGCTGTTTTCCTGTGTTTATGTTGTTCTGTGTTTCAGTTTTTGCAGCATGATGTTCTTTGAAAATGTCTCCGCTGGAGCCGCCTGTGAGTAATTAGAATGTGGTCTTTACGATTTGATCCCTAGAGCTCCTATTGTGTAAAATTAGAGTTGTTTTCAAGTTATTCGAGTCACATTAGCAATATATGTTGGATTCATGTCACGTGCATTTTTTAATGTTTTAGTAGTGATTTGCTTGAATAAATAGAGTTCACGTGCCATTCTCCGAACCATAGACTACAAGTTTTGGACAACTCCTTAGTTAAATAACATGTCCCGGGTTAGTTTCTATAAGTGGCCATGACCCCAGGCCAGGTTCTTTAGGGGTTGTTTGGTAACCATTCAAACAGTACCCAATTCTGATTTTTTGTTCCCGAGTAGTTTTGGAAACGTAATCGCGTTTGGTAAAATTTTTGTTCTCGAGAACAGATTTGGAGTAGAATCAAGAATAAAATTAAAAAAAAAGTTGATTCTTTGTTTCTGGGAACAATTCTAGAATCAAATCTACCTAATTTTTCCTTTTTCCTTCTATTTCTTCTTTTATTCTTTTTCCCTATCTTGTTCTTCAAGTGTCGCCGCCGCCGCCATTGCTGTCTGCTGCCACCACCGCCCCTTGTTGAACGCCACTGTCCACCGCCGGTTGCTGGCAAGCTCATCGGAGGCTCGCCTAGCTGTCGGCGAGGCCTGGTGAGCTCACCCAGCCGCCAACAAGGCTTGGCCGACGAGGCATGGCCTCGCTGAGGGCTGGCGCTTCGGTGAGGTTGCAGGCCCTCGTCTGGCCGGTTGCCAGTCGTCCTAAGGCCGGCGACCAACCACCTTGAAGAAGAAGAAGGAGGAGGGGAGGAGGCGGGGGAGGAGGGGAGGAAGAAAGGAAAAAAAAAAAAGGAAAAATAAAAAATTATATAAAAAATAATAAAAAATGATTTGAAATATGACTGGAAATTTTGCTATATATAGAATACATATTTAATTTTATATTTTAATTTATTATTTAGTATTTATATTAATAGTTTATACTATAGTTTACTATTTACTATTTAATAAAAATTTGATTAGTTAATATGTTTATTACTTAGTATAAATATAATTAATTAATAGAATTTCTATGATTTGATAAAATTTTAGAATTAGAATAGAGATTTTATGTAGTTACCAAATGCATTTCTATTCATTTTCTATTCTAGAACTAAAAATTTTGTGCAATTACCAAACGCGTTCTTTTGTTCAAAAATTATTCTAATGTAATAAAAAACAATCATTTCAGATCAGAAATTGTTCCCGAGAACATAATAGTTACCAAACGCGCCCTTAATTTACCGGATCATTTCGTGCGTATTCGTCATACGTTTTTCCTTGGAATTTCATTTATTAGGGGATATTTATTTAATAGCTTTGAAATAGAATGGATCTTGGATTTATCTCACAGGGATTCTTGTCCCGGGGCTCAATAATGAGGCCATGTGTATTCATTACCTGACATTGTATCGGGTTTATTCTCTCACACTCTGCTTTTATTGCATTCATTGTGATTAATTACTTGTTGATTGTGCACCCATGCATTTACATTGTTTAGATAATATATTCGAAAGATTGAGAATTGGAACTAAAAGGATGATCATTAGATAATTAGCGTAATCAAGCCTCCGACTTTGGATCAATGGTTTGCCGGAGTGAAGTGTACTATTGCACTTCACTTGGCTCTTAATGATCCTAAATAGAGTAGTGGCGATTCCAATAAAATAAATTTTCTTTGATTAATCAATTGAAACTCAAACATTGCAATAGTTGGGATTTAAAAGAACTCACGTTGAATAAGAGCGAGCACCTCGAACAAAGGGATCGCTTATTTTAATTCGACAAATCGGTAATACCCGCCCCTCTAAGATTCCTTGGAGAGGGTCGCAACAATTTATGAGAGGGAGCTTTCGAAAATTAGTTATGGTAATACGTGTCATGGTGACTGGAGGAGGAGGATTTAAGGGGCTTGAGATTTTGGCACGTTTTAAGACAAATGGTGTCGTCAACCAAATCTCTTGTCCACATACTCTGAAACCAAATGGAGTCACCGACAATTTGCTTTAGAAAATTGGATGCCCATGCCGTTTCATTTCGGCATTCTTGTGCTGTCTTTTTTCATTATTTAATTTTTATTTATCATTACAGATCATCTTTTGACCAAAGATCTCCATCCTCATTGCTTTAACGTTTTGTTTTCTATGCTTAAATATTTTCAACCTTTCCTTATAGGATAGCAACCAATTCAGCATGTCCACCATCATTCTTGTGATAATGTGCTTATGTTGTCGATTGGTGACATGCATATTATGTGTACCTTAATCTCCATGAATGGCAAGTTTGAACCGGAACCTCATGACACCTGTATTTCAATGATCTTTCTAAATCCCTCGCATTGACCCTCATTCTTATCGTGTTTATTCTTCATGGAAAAACTGCAATCAACAAATGTAGACAACTAATGAGTGTTTAATGTAGGAAGAATCTTTAGATATAAAATTAATAGGCAAAACCACAAATAATGAATTTTGTGGGATGGGGAGAAAGGGGGAGAGAGATCATGAAATTAAATGATGGCATATAAATGAGGAATTAAAGAAGATGAAGTAAATAGAGCTGTTAATAAAAAAAGTGATTTTTTTTTTTATCAGAGGGACTTCACCTCTAAGATAATATAAAAATAATGGAACTCATGAAATTGATTTGAACAGATTTTCTTTTAAGAATATCGACATAATTATTAATCAAGTTTTGTCAACAAAATTAAATTGATTTGTTCAATCTGACAATCGAAAAAAGAAATTAATAGTGGAAGAGATTCATAGCTACATTTACTTTCAAAGGGAGGATTTTTGTATTTTTAAATTTGAATAAAAATAAATAAATTTGACCAAAATTACGTTGTTTTAGCCTTATGTGTCATATCAATCTATATATATATCAAATAGCTTATAAGTTTTAAGGTAGGTCAACCCAATTGTTCATTTATGTTAACAAATCAGTATTCTTTAAGCAACATTAACTCTAATTTTGTATCTTACTACTTGTTTTATTTGATAGAACCAAAAAAACTTTAGTAAGCAGTGAAATCAATTTTCTCTCTAAAACATTACATTTGTATCTATATGACATCACATGTCATGCATGGAGAATCTCGAATAGAAAATGAAATATTCAAGTGATTCTTCATCGAAAATGACTATTATGTACAAATAATTCTTTTTTTATTAGATTTATAAACATTAATATTTTCTTACTCTTGTTGGCTATTTACTACTTAAGAGTTTTGAGATGCAATGTTTATAATTAGTCTATTGGAAAGTTACACTTAAAATCTTCTTGTTCATAAAGTCAAATTTACTTGTTATTAACAAGAAATTTTGCTCAAAACTCATTAATAATGAATGTAATTAGTTAGCAAAAAGCACTTTTATTATAATGTATTATCCAGAAATTTTCCTAATATACTTTTACGTTTCTTTTGACAAAGCTCTTCAAATTTTATTTGGAAAAGAAAAGAATCATTTTATTAAATAAGAATGCATTTAATGTGCAAAAGTCAATTTTACTGTTTTATACATACTAGATTTTTAGGCTCTTCCAAGAATTTCACAAGACGGACAAAAAAAAGAAAAAACAGAGAATTTCACAAAATACATCTAAACGAGTATACTAACGAAACTACAATCATAATAATTTCGTCTCATAAAAAAGATCAAAACAGGTTTCTTCCTTCCCGATCGAAAAGGCTAAGAAGACATCCTATAGCCATAAACCTGAACAGAGCTAAACATTATCAGTCACAAGCTTTTAGTTATTTGTAAATGCCGATGCACTCAGCGGTGGTGTTCACCTGCTTGAACTCTATACACAATTCCATAGTTGTGCCCTTCGAATCGAAAATCAATTTGCATGAGCTAATACGCAATTCTCGGTGGGACCCACGTGCACTTTCCATCATGCGGCCCTCGACAGAATTTTCTGGCTCTCTTCCTTTCTCTCTATACATCTGACGATCTGAGTCGATTCCCTTTTATGCTCAGGTTCGGTGCACTCTGCGGAGGGCGCCAGAGCAAGAACAGAGCCACCTTCACACACGCAAAAGGAGCTGTGCAAATTCTCTCTAGCTCTCAGTGATTCCGATTCCTTTGATCTTCATTGCCCTCTCCGTCGCCCTCCATCCACCAACTGTCGCTGCCGCGCTACACACGCTGAGAAGGGGCAAGAACAGAGAGCATTGGTAGAAGGGACTCAGGTGATTTTTGAGCATCCCTAAGCCACTCTCTCGGTGATTTCGCTTGAACCCTTTCCTCTCACTTCGTTGCTGGTCATCACCGCTTCCCGATCAGCTAATGGTTCCGCTGCGGTGAAGAAGGTCTGTGATGCCGAAGCGCTCGAACTTCGACCATGACTGCCTGACTCGACGATACCATTCCTTGACGTTGGTTCTGATATCTCCTAACTCATATCCACGGTCAATCGCTATAGCTAATCATTCTCCATTCAATTGAATTGCATGTGCTTCGTTTTCCATTACTTTATGGACGAAGCAGAGGCTGGGAGCTATTGCTACCACCTGTGTGAAAATGGACTGTGATTGAGGCTGAGTTAATGATTTGAACTTGCTGCATTTCCTTTGCAAGATATGGATGTGATATCGTCGTTTTACATTTGCATCTAAGCTCCCTGGCCGGAATGTATACCACCCGTTTGATGAAACTCCCGAACTAATTAAGTGTTTATTTTGATTCGGGTCATGACGAGAATTTCATTCATTACTAGGTTTTTGATCGATTTTTGTCATATCAGCCTAGTTGAGTTCTGTTTCTTCATAAAAAATCATAGGTATTCCATTTTGAACTTGCTTTAGATTTGATGGAACCTTGTCCATCCATGCCTATTCGTAACTGTTGCAACCCTGAGCTGATGTCCATTCCACTCAAGTAAGCATGTGCAGTGATATAAGATTGTGTTATGGTGAATTTCATGTTTGCTTGGAAAAAGATATTATGTCATGAATGAAATAAATTCTACTGGAAATTGATCCTTGGATGCTGACCGTGTTTTAATATCCTTGATTTGGTGTGCATTTGATTCTAACTTGAGGCTAGTTTGGTTATGGGATCATATATGTTCATGCTAGGAAAGTAATATGGTGAATCTCATGCCAATTTTATGAGAACTATAATCATGCGATTTTGTTTAGATTCAGTACTAATTTAATCTTGGATTGATGCCATTTTGATCAAGTAGACTCATATGCGCCTGTAGGAAAATATGGCTTCAATTCATGTCAATTACTCATCAAACGATCATGATTTTCAGTCTTGTATGCTCTGTTACAATTCTGATTGAGTGCTGGAAGTTGTGGATTAAGCACGAATTAGATGGATTTTTTCTTAGTTTGATTGTCTTTTTATATTGCCCATGGATGAGTGATATTCTGTGTTCAGATTCCTTGTTAATTTCTCATGTTCAGATGGCACTGGTTACATGTTAGTCCCACTAGACACATATTAGCGAAGGGTCTCAACTCCTAGGGATCAACACTCACCCATAAATACTTATGTTGGCCTAATTCCCCCCCAAAAAAAAAAAAAAAACACAAATTTTGGGTCGACTTTTAATTCTAACTTAAACTTTCTTTTTGTGTAAAAAAATCACCAACTTTCACTTGAATCCCAAATTTGATCCATGATAAATTGCTGTCCAAAATTGACGTTAGAGGTCTGACAGGGTAGTCAACAATAAATCAATGTCAGCTAACTACTCTCCAAAATGATGCTTTGTCAATCTTAAAATTTGGGAAAAATTGAAGCAGTTAGAGCTCGATTCGTCAATTCTGCGGCCGGGAGTCTTCAAATTCTTGTGCTCGGGAATCTTCAATTCATTGAACAGACTCACCCTCGAGAGAGTCGGTTTGTTGAGCTTTTAGTTAACCAATTTTGTACCCCGTGGGTGTCGTGATCCCAAGGACCGGGGCTCAACCAAAGACAGCATCTTCTGCAGGATCATTCTCAGCGAATCGCCCACATTCAAGGTGCCTGATTTATTTTGATTCTGGTTCTTCTGAATCGAGGATGGATAGCTATCTTCTTCAATGTCAAAGCTCATTTCAATTCAGAATTTTGCACCTCGTGCGTTATTCTTGCTGAAAGATGCGAGCTTGATGTCCTGTTGGGTTGGGGATTGTGTGCGGAAGAATGACATCCACATATTGTATTCAACATTATCAGAATGTATGACTGCTAGAATGATCAGATCCTTCTTCATTCATTCGATCTATTTTCATTTTGTACTTCTAGCTCTGTGAAGATGAGAAAGTGCCTATGCATACTGGACTCGGGTCCTCTTAAGAGTAAAATGAGCATCAATATGTTATATACGTGGCCTTGACTGATGAGGCAAAACAGGTCACTTCAGCTTTCATGATTAACTTCTCCGTTGTTCAGCCAAGACTCTTATAGTCTCATCGAATCACTCTCTCTAGATTGTGTGACCTTGCTTCATAAACCATAAATTAATAAATCAAGATGAATTCGTTTGTCTATGCGTGAAGTTAACATTTGCGCATGAAACTATGTTGCTGTTAGTTGCAAATGCTGCCACCTGGTTTTAACGACTTGATTATAGCATCCTAGATGATGAGCCTTGGTTTTAACTTGACAACAATTTTCCTTACTAATGACGACTTTCTTGTTGTCGGCTTAGATCCTATTAGTTGTTCTCATGGCCTAAAGAACCAACATCGTAATCATAAAAAAATTCTACGTGCGGATAAGCTAAGTAGCAGGGGAGGGGGGGCAGTCTCGATGCCAAATAGACAGCTACCTTTTGTCCAATCTGGATGCGCTTCGATAGAAGATAATAGTGCGGGACAGTCCAACGGCTCTAGCATTTTTGAGGAAGTAGAGCCCAAAGGCAATTATAGTACGAAGAAGTGGGCCTATTTATTTTTAATCAGCGGAGTACAAGATTTTGCCAATTGCATGGTCAGTCTGCAGGCCGGCGATTGTTCTCTTGCGTCCAACGGCACTTCGACCACCCTGAAGACTCTCCGACGGTTACTTTGAAAATTGTAATTCTATAAAAAAGACTCAAAGCTAGCTGAAGGATTTGGTTATCAACTCAAAGCTAGCTGAAGGATTTGGTTATCAACTTCTTCGATTTTTTTTCCTTTTTTCGTCCCTGGCCAACTATTTTCTCAATCGGTGATAGCATGATTCGATCTTGAGTTATGTCATTTGCCATCACGGTTGCACCTCATGGAGAAATCTACTACTTTCTTCTTGTCATGCATAATGACTATTTGAGAAATCGATACACGAGCATATTTATTTTTCTATATGTCATTTGCAGGTTAGGCTAGATGTTTGTCAAAATACAAATGTGAGTTGTATTAGAAAGTTACACATCAAAGATTGATGTGATGCGAGTAGTTATATCATAGTTGGTCTATAACTTATTGATTTAAATTTTTGAAGTTCAACTGAATATGTTGATAGGCTCAAATTTGGATTCTCTCTTGACAATCTCCCTGGACTCCCAATGTGTATTAATGTTTGGTAAATATCTCAAGGAAATTAATGTGTATTGGTGTTTAGCGAATATCTCAAGAAAGAAATCTCATGCCCAACGGTTTCCAAGCAGCCTAGCATCGTGGCGTAGCACAACAGTCTCAATAGCAATTTGTGATGAAGGTGGACATTGTTGTTGTTGCCAAAGGCCCCATTTGGTTCAACATTCCCAAGGGGCTTTCAGCCTCGAAAGCATTTTGGGAAAAAATTTAGGTGTTTGGTTCAACATTTGGAGGTGTCCTTGGCCAAATGCTGGCCTTTGAAATGCTGAAAGCCCAAAGCAGGTGGGGACCTGCTTTGGGCTTTCAGCATTTCGGAAATGTAAGTCCACCTCTACTATTCATCCGTTGACTTCTTCTTCTTTTTTTTTTTTTTAAACCGATCATCATCCTAACACCCCAACCGCCGCTGATTGGCGACGAAGTTTCATCGGATTTTATTTTTATTTTTTTAAAATATAATAAAAACCCTTTGCAAATGTTGGGTTCACCTTTTTTTGTCATTTTTATCTTTTGACAATCAATAGTCCAACTTTTTATCCATACACTAGAATGATCATTAATTTACAAAGATGGTTAATACTAGAATAATTTAAAAAAATTATTTAAAGTTGAAAACAAACCTAAAAGAACCCTAGGCCAAAAGTTGAGCTTTGTATCTAATCTATAATCAAATTCTTTTAATATAATTTTTAAATAAATTTACTAATATATATCTTTTACATTACTCTCAACATGAAAATGTAAAAATGTTATATAGTTATTGTTTCTTTTTTTTTTTTTGCAATTTTAAAAATACTAAAAATAAAAAAATTAATTTGGTCACACTAAAGGGCTTTTCAAATATATGTTTACCAAACAATCTTGCAATTCCGTAAAGCACTTTTCAGTTATAGTTTACTAAACAGTCTAGAATTTCGAAAAACCCATTTATCTCAAAGGTATTTGCATTCTCCTAAGGGCATTTCCCTAAAGCTGAACCAAACAGACCCCAAAGTGGAGATTCATGTTTGAATTAGGGTAGAATAGACCTATTATTGAAGTCATACATGAGTGACAGGGAAATTGATGAGAAACACATGTAAGTGTGTTAAAAAAATTCTACATTGGAAAATTGGTAGGATAGTTAATATATCCTAGTTGACCCAAAATTAGATATGTTGAGAAGCTTGGAGTTAAACTCTCTTTCACAATCTCCCCAAGTGAAGTTATCGAGTGTCCAATAGTTTTTGAGGTCAATAGATTTTTCTAATGGCATGCTTGAAAGGCAATTAGAAGGTTTGAAGGCACTGGTGGGGCTACATCGTGCCTCTTAATAGTCTTTGTGAAAGTAGCGAAGTGCAATGGACAATAAATTATCTTTGAACGTTGGTTCAATGTGCAATGTCATCTTCAAACTTTAATTTGTTTATGTGGTCCATAAAATTTTGATAAATGTTTAATGTAATCTCTACACTTCTAATTTGTTTAAGGTGATCTTTGAACTATTGGTAAATATTCAGTATAGTCATTCTCGTTTGTTCAAACAACAATATGATGATAGGGATTATAATATGTTGAGTTGAATTTTTAAAAATGATGAGTCAATATATCTATCTTATTATATTTCTAGTTTAGAAAAGGGAAAAACAAATTAGGGACTTCAAATATCTCATGTGCAAATTTATTTTGTTAATTTGGGGAGAATTACCAAAAAAGTCATAAACCTATTGCAATTGTGTCATTTCAGTCATAAACTTTTTTTTTTTTGTCAATTTAGTCCTAAACCTTTTACAATTGTGTCAATTCAGTCCATTCGGCCAAAACGCCGCTTAGGGACAATGGCCGACGAACGATTTTTTAATATATCTTTTAATTTATTTTCGAATTTTTTAAAATTTTTGAATGTTTTTTTCCCACCATCTTCTTCCTCCGGCTGGCGGGGTGAGCCTCGCCCAGCGATGGTGACCTTGCCGGCCATTGGCAAGGCTCAACCTCACCATGGCTGGGCAAGGCTAAGGTCGAGCTTCGCCTTGGCTAGGCAACGGCAGCCTTGCCATCACCAAATCTGGCGAGGCTTGACCTCACCATGGCTAGGCGAGGTCGAGCCTCACCTTGGCTGGGCGACGGCGGCCTCGCGGTCGCTCGGCAAGGCTCGCCTTCGCCAGTGGCCAATGGGGGCGAGCCTCGCCGGTCCACGCCTCTGGTCAACTGGCCAAAGGTAGAATAAGGTGGGAAAAAAATTCGAAAAAAAAAAAATTTCGAAAAAAAATTAAAAAAATTAAAAAAAATCGTTCTCTAGCCAGTTGTCCCCAGTTGGCATCCATGTCAGCGCCAACCGGCCAATTTTGGTCGGATGAACTAAATTGGCACAATTATAAAAGATTCAGAACTAAATTGGCAAAAAAAAAAAAAAAGAAGTTTAGGACTGAATTTGCACAATTATAATAGGTTTAGGACTTTTTTGGTAATTTTCCCATTAATTTGAGATAAATATCTTATGTGGATGATCCATGTATATACTTTTTTGTCTACAATTCAGAATTAATGGAATGGAAGTCACATTAACATATTTTGTTAACTTTAATTAATGAAAGGACAACATTAAATAATTTGATATAGTTTAGAAATTAGATTGAACCTTTGTTAATAGTCTAGAGTTTGGGGACTACATTGAACATTTACAAAAGTTTGAAGACCACATCTAACAAATTACAAGTTCATAAGCAACATTGCATATTAAATCAAAGTTTAGGGACTCCTTTTGTTTCATTTTCCCTTAGAAGGAAAGTGAAAGTAGGAACATGCACTTGCATGCACAGCTTATGTACCACACGTTTTCCAGTTGTCTTGTAGATGTTTCAAACATATTTACCTTAATATTTTGAGAAAAATATCATGTCATCATGAACAAAGTACAAGACACTATATTATTTGTTGCATTAAATATTTACTTATCAAAGGCTAGAGAGATAATTCTTGATCAATGGGACAAATGAGCCAAAAATTTGGGAAAATCTAGTTGAATAGGACCCGGTATATGTTGATCAAATATTGACCCGTTTAAAATGACTTGGGATCAAAGTCCTATAAAATGCTGTGTAAGAGATTTCTCTAGTGCAGGATGATTCTTTCATATTTTTCTTTTCCTATTTTGAGTATTCTTTTTCACTTTTTTTAAAGATTTTAAAGTGAAGAAAAGATGAGATGGTTGAGGATTTTTTTTCTTATCTTTTAGTTCGAATACTTGGCTTCTATGATAGAGGATTATTTTTCCCTTTATTTAAAGGTTCCAAAGTGAAGAAATGATGAGATGGTTGAGAAATTTTTTCTCATCCTTGAGTTCAGATGCTTGGCTTCCATGATAGAGGATTCTTTTCCTCCAGCATAGGGATTCTTCCTCAAATTATTCAAATTATTCTTTTCTTCTTCAAAGTCATCATCTCCTTCCAACGCTAGATCCAAACCCCATGTCTCTAACAACACGGACATCGTAGTGACCCATATAGACTATTTTTAGTATTCTTTCACTTTTTTTTTAAAGGTTTTAAAGTGAAGAAAAGATGAGATGGTTGTGGATTTTTTTCTCATCTTTCAGTTCAGATACTTGGCTTCTATGATAAAGGATTATTTTTCCCTTTATTTAAAGGTTCTAAAGTGAAGAAATGATGAGATGGCTGAGGAATTTTTTTCTCATTCTTGAGTTTAGATGCTTGGCTTCCATGATAAATTATTCTTTTCCTCCAGCATAGGAATTCTTCCTCAAATTATTCTTTTCTTCTTCAAAGTCATCATCTCCCTCCAACGCTAGATCCAAACCCCATGTCTTCAGCAACACGGACATCGTAGTGACCCATATAGACTATTTTGAGTATTCTTTCACTTTTTTTTAAATGTTTTAAAGTGAAGAAAAGATGAGATGGTTGATGATTTTTTCTCATCTTTTTATTCAGATACTTGGCTTCTATGATAGAGGATTATTTTTCCCTTTATTTAAAGGTTCCAAAGTGAAGAAATAATGAGATGGTTGAGGAATTTTTTCTCATTCTTGAGTTCAGATGCTTGGCTTCCATAATAGAGGATTCTTTTCCTCCAGCATAGGGATTCTTCCCAAATTATTCAAATTATTCTTTTCTTCTTCAAAATCATCATCTCCCTCCAATGCTAGATCCAAACCCCATGTCTCCAGCAACGTGGACATCGTAGTGACCCATATGGACTATTTTTAGTATTCTTTCACTTTTATTAAAGGTTTTAAAGTGAAGAAAAGATGAGACGATTGAGGATTTTTTTCTCATCTTTTAGTCCGGATACTTGGTTTCTATGATAGAAGATTATTTTTCCCTTTATTTAAAGGTTCCAAAGTGAAGAAATGATGAGATGGTTGAGAAATTTTTTCTCATCATTTTAGTTCAGATGCTTGGCTTCCATGTTAGAGGATTCTTTTCCTCCAGCATAGGGATTCTTCCTCAAATTATTCAAATTATTCTTTTCTTCTTTAAAGTCATCATCTCCCTCCAACGCTAGATCCAAACCGCATGTCTCCAGCAACGCGGACATCGTAGTGACCCATATAGACTATTTTGAGTATTCTTTCACTTTTTTAAAAGGTTTTAAAGTGAAGAAAAGATGAAATGGTTGAGGATTTTTTTCTCATCTTTTAGTTCGGATACTTGGCTTCTATGATAGAGGATTATTTTTCCCTTTATTTAAAAGTTCGAAAGTGAAGAAATGATGAGATGGTTGAGAAATTTTTTCTCATTCTTGAATTCAGATGCTTGGCTTCAATGATAGAGGATTCTTTTCCTCCAGCATAGGGATTCTTCCTCAAATTATTCGAATTATTCTTTTCTTCTTTAAAGTCATCATCTCCCTCCAACGCTAGATCCAAACCGCATGTCTCCAGCAACGCGGACATCGTAGTGACCCATATAGACTATTTTGAGTATTCTTTCACTTTTTAAAAGGTTTTAAAGTGAAGAAAAGATGAAATGGTTGAGGATTTTTTTTTCTCATCTTTTAGTTCGAATACTTGGCTTCTATGATAGAGGATTATTTTTCCCTTTATTTAAAAGTTCGAAAGTGAAGAAATGATGAGATAGTTGAGGAATTTTTCTCATTCTTGAGTTCAGATGCTTGGCTTCAATGATAGAGGATTCTTTTCCTCCAGCATAGGGATTCTTCCTCAATTATTCAAATTATTCTTTTCTTCTTTAAAGTCATCATCTCCTCCTATGCTAGATCCAAACCCCATGTCTCCAAAGAACGCGGATATCGTAGTGATCCATATGGATTATTTTGAGTACTCTTTCACTCTTTTTAAATGTTTTAAAGTGAAGAAAAGATGAGATGATTGAGGATTTTTTTCTCATCTTTCAGTTCAGATACTTGACTTCTATGATAGAGAATTATTTTTCCCTTTATTTAAAGATTCCAAAGTGAAGAAATAATGAGATGGTTGAGGAATTTTTTCTCATCCTTGAGTTTAGATACTTGGCTTCCATGATAGAGGATTCTTTTCCTCTAGCGTAGGGATTCTTCCTCAAATTATTTAAATTATTCTTTTCTTCTTCAAAGTCATCATCTCCCTCCAACGATAGATCCAAACCCCATGTCTCCAGCAACGCGGACATCATAGTGACCCATATAAACTATTTTGAGTATTCTTTTTCACTTTATTTAAAGGTTTTAAAGTGAAGAAAAGATGAGATGGTTGAAGATTTTTTTTATCATCTTCCAGTATCCCATCTTTCAGTTTAGATACTTGGTTTCTACGATAGAGGATTATTTTTCCCTTTATTTAAAGGTTCCAAAGTGAAGGAATGATGAGATGGTTGAGGATTTTTTTCTCATTCTTCAATTCAGTTACTTGGCTTCCATGATAGAGGATTCTTTTCCTCCAGTGTAGGGATTCTTCCTCAAATTATTCAAATTATTCTTTTCTTCTTCAAAGTCATCATCTCCCTCCAACGCCAAATCCAAACCTCATGTCTCCGACAACACGGACATCTTAATGAGCCACATAGAATAGCATTATTCCTACCGGTGAATTTCTCCAACTTGAATTTCTTAGAAGCCATAGCAATAATTAAAAACAGGCAAAATACCAAGAACAATCAATTAACAGCTACCCCAGTCTTTGATACTAGTTTGTTATGACTAATGCAGAAACGTGAACAAACAAAAATGATTTAAGTAGGAAATAAATTGCATAAATAAAATGTAAACACAACGGATTTACGTTGTCCGATGGTAAAACCTACATTATGGGGAGAGTTAACAAGATGGTTTCATAATAATCGGTGAAAAATGGATCACAACTGCTCAATCACACTCACTCATAAGTGTTCCTCAATCATGGAGTATCGCAAGAATTAGTCACAAGAAATGAGTTTTCTCACACTCTCAACTCTCTTGGATGATGATTCTTAATAGTCTCTATGTCTTTCACAAGCTTTTGTACATACTAAGCACGCTCAACATGCTCAAAAGACCAAACTCAACAATAGAATAGTTATATGATTCTATCTTCCTCCTCCTTTGCGTTTTAGAGAGAGAGAGAGAGAGAGAGAGAGAGAGAGAGAGCAGCAACATTAGAGCAACGATAGTGGACGCGTTGTTGGCAAGTGTTAGGGAGGGAGATGCACGTATAGATTGGGAATTTGCAATGAGAAGCGTGAATTATTTCATTATTTTTGCAGGAAATCGAAAAGATGGTCATTATGGGGAGATTATTAGCAGAGAGAGGTCACAGAGGAGTCAAGCTCGACCATTGATTAGCGTGAGATCCACATAATCCCCGAAATAAGCTCACGTTATCAAGTCCATGCCACACTAACATGAAGTCAATGATCCCCTTAATATGCATATTTACATACAAATACACTTTATATTCATTAGTACATTTAATGAGATGTAATTAATCAATGAAATTGGGTTTTGTTAGAATTGTCAAAGTAAGGTTCTCAGAAATAGTTGATGATTATGCTTATTAATCTTTGTAAAATTAAGACTCCATTCATTTTCAGATATTAAACCGATTGAGGAAAACATTTTCTTTAGGGAAAAAAAATCTTCTAAAATAAGGGAGGGACCCTCTTATGTCTCACACTCTTGCTAGCCCCACTCCTTTCTTCTTCTTTTTTGGCTTTTCGTCCTTCTTGATTGGTGCTGGCTACAGTGGCGACCGACCGACCGCGGGCTAGCCTCAAGCCTTGGGGCCTTGGAGCTGCTAATGATTGATGGAGGGCGATGGCAGTAGACAGATGGACAATTCTCGCATTCCTTAAGCGGTGGGGTCCGAAGGTAATTTTATTCCAAAAAGAAATGGCGGAGTGGGGCCCCTTGTTTTAAATCAGTATCTTTAACGTCAAGTAATGGAGCACGCGAAGGGCGAGAAAATATTAGATGGGTTTTACTCTCCAAGTAGGTGAAATGTATCACCATACAAAAGTCGACACGTGGCAAATTTGGGCCCACCTGTCAGCGCCCAACTCTCTCTGTTAACGCCGTCTCTCTCCCATTTTCTCTCTCCTCCCCTCCGTTTCTGCCCACAACTCTTTCTCCCCCTCTTCTCTCTCCACTTCTCTTTTCTTTTTTCTTGCATTTGCCATGGCTCGAGCTCGAGTCGGCTCATGGCCGCTTCAGAACCGATTCTGGATCAACGCGACTCTCTCCGTCTCCGAATCAGAACCACCAGAAGATCCATCGCGAGCACTCCTCCTGCCGCTCCTCTTCTCATCCTTCCTCAACCTCCTCTGCTCCTTCTCTGAGAAAATATTGGGTACCCTATCAGTGCCACGCAATCGGTGTTGAACGATTCATTGCGTGACACCTGTCCCGGCATCAGTCCACGTCGTCCACAACTTCGTTTCAAACTAGCGCGCGGGAGCTTCTCTCTCTCCTCTCTCACTGGCCCACCTCTCTACACCTTCTGACGCTCTTGCTCTCCTCTCTCTCCTCTCTGTCTCTCTCCCCGTTCTCCGTTCTGTTGCGGGGAGGGAGAACAAAATTGCGAGGTTCAGAGGAAAACATAAAGTCCGCTCTGCTCTCTCTCTCTCCCCCCTTCGACGGCCCTCCACCTCCGCCTCCGCCGGTTGCCTCCGTCGCCTCCGACGCCGACGCAGCCTCCGCCTCCGCCTCCCTCTCGTGACCTCTGGTCCGCTTTATCTCTCTTTCGTCCTCTTAGTCGCGCCTCTCTTCCGGCAAACCGCGACGCCGACACCCCTTGGCCTCCCTCTCGCGACCTGCGCTCCGCTCTCTCCCTCTTTTCTCTGCGGAGCGCCCTTACTAGCCAACCCCGACGCCGACGAACCCCTGCTCTCGCGTTTTGGCCTCCCTCTCCGCGAGCGAAGGTTGCGCTGCTCGCTCTTTCTCTCTTTCCTCCGCGAAGCGCTTCCTGCTCCTGAACGCGAATGCCGCCGACGCCGTGGCCTCCCGCCGTCGCCTTCCCAAGCCCCACCGATAAGCGCCCCATTGGCGACTCCCATACGTCCGAAGGTTCGTTTTTTTTTTTTTTGGGATTCTACTTAGTAGAATTCGGTGCCATGTTAATGTTGAAGTTTAAAGTTACATCTGCACTTTTATTTTCTCCCAAAATCGCGTCTGTTGGAGAAGTTGATCCTTGCGTGCTTCTGAATAGTCATTTGCGTTGCAATTCCAAAGGTGTAACTCAGTTGTGAAGGATAAGATCAAAATTTCTCTCTAAGATATACCTTCTTGGTCCACTAATCTATCAGAAATAGGTAGTTTACTTAGGCAAATTCATTGCAGCTTGGGCTGTTTAAAGCAACAAGTACCTCTTATTTTGTTCATGTGCCAACGAGAGATATGGTGGGACATCCTCACAAGCATGGAGCCAGAAGCCTATCTCTCTGTTTGCTTTGCGAGAGAACCACTGAAAATTGCAAGTTTCTTGTGTTTAGCTGAATTTGACACACAGAGACTGACCAATTTGTGAAGATGACTAATATCACGTTTCTCCCTGTCTTTTGATGCGTCTCTGTTCATAATCAAGTTTGGCGAAGTTGGATTGCTACATGAGGGTATTCTTTTTGGTGTATTGCTGGACACGCAACCTCTACCCATTGTGCATCCTTTTGGGGAGGAAAATTTGGTACTCCCCATCAAGAAAATGCAAATTGTGCAATTCTAGATCCATCAACAGGAAAAAAACTTTACTCTTATTGGCTATTCCCCCTTTCTTTCTAGTTCAAACAGTGCATAAGTTGCTACTTTAGTGGAGATACTAACAACCCCCAATTAATCAAAAGGAGGCGATGTTAATGGCGAACCTGTGTGCCTTTAAGTTTTGGTAGCGCATTTTCAAGGTATTGTCATGCTTAGTTTGTCAAGATCATGCTATTAGTATAATGCAGGCCATCAGCCATTCCGTTCTCCCTCCCCCCCTCTCTCTCTCTCTTCCTCCTTATGCGCTTTGTTTTTTCTCTTCTCATTTTCTACTTCGGGAGATTTTACGCCTTTTTTTTTTTTTTTGGTGTTTGATAGGAATTGGATGTGGCCATAGTCAAAGCAACGAACCACGTCGAGTGCCCACCCAAGGAGAGGCACCTCCGCAGTGAGTATTCCTCCTCCGATCAGATCGATATTAGAGTTTTTCTCCTCCTGCTGTTGCTGCCGCTGCTGTTTTTGATGCGCTTGTGGTGTGGATGGGATGTGAAATGATCGTGGATTGGCGGTTCTTGTCTTATTGCAGAGATTGCCTTCGCGACCTCAGCGGTTCGCCCGCGGGCTGACGTCGCCTACTGTATCCAGGCCCTCTCCAGGAGGCTCACCAAGACGCACAATTGGACGGTACGGATTGATTCCTTAATTTGTATTTGCTTGGATCGGATGCTGTCTAGTTCGATGTGGTTCGGTGTGGATCTATGCGTTGTTTGGATTGGAAAAACGACTGTTCTTTACGGTTACTTAGCCTGATTGGTTTTGTATATAACTACTCATTGTGCAGCGCAGCACGTAGTATATTCTACTGTAATGAACTTACGCTGACACTGATGCTAATGATGCCACTGCTGCACTTACTTACATGTAAACCTCGAATGTATTGGATCGTGGCTTCAGATTGATTTTAATTGAGAGAACAGAGTTTGAGAGCGTAGCTTTTGAGGTGGATCGTATTGCACTTTGAAGGTTTTGTTCTAGCTTGAAATGGTAGCCGTTTCTTCTTTGTAGGCTTTGTGATCTTAATGCAACGATCAATATAAGGCTTGGATTTTTTTTTTAATTAAATAGCAGCAACTTATGTTGTTCGACACTCACATTCACCTTGAGCGAATAATCCATCATGAGATCTTTGTGTTGCCTTCACAACTGAAGGATTGTACATAGTCGTTACTGCATTCTGAGCTTTCATGATGGAGGAGTGGGGAGAAAGATGTCGAACTGGTCTAGCTCGGGCTTGGTTTTGTATGAGATCTATTTGCAACATCTGTGTGCATCTAGACGTAACCTGAGCTTGGCTGGTTAACTTTTTTAACTCTTGTAATTGAGAACTCAGAAAAGTTAAGAATATATACCGTACTTCATTCGGCAAGAATAAAGCATTCTACAGAAATTTCGGTTGATATGACCCTGTGTTCTCTCAGTGACTCTTATCTTTCACAAGAGCTGCCTCAAATAGTCGTTACTTCTATGTTATTTTTGTGTTATTATGCGTAGTCTCTCTGTGCACCGTGCGAGGGCCTGATATGTTGAGAAGAGGCATTGATGCTGATAGAAAGAGATGCAAATGGTGTGGGTTAGTTGTTGAACATAAAGGAAATAACCCTTTGTGAGCATGCGTGAAGAAAGTGGATTACAGGTGTGAAGTTTTGAAGGAGAGGTGTTTAACCGGAGATTAGTTGTGGTGTGAAGGTGGGTGGTATAGTATTTTTTTTGCATTGTTTCACCTTAAGGTAGGTTTTCATGTAGGGGCAGAAGCAGAAATTGAACTAACTAAAAGTGAGATCAAAGCAGTTTTTCTGGTTATATTAGTGGGTATTACAATGAGGAACTTATGTTTTTGTGATGAGCTAATCTCTAATTTACTGGTAGTCTCAGTAAAGGAAAACCTTCCTACTTATCTCTACTGATTTGCGTCTTTCACAAGTGCTGATTTTTTAACAGTCAGCATGTACTTTTGGAAGTTTGAATTCTATTACAGTCAGTGTTCACTTGTATATTATGAATGACACAATGTCTTTATGAAGTCTTGAAGTTAGTTTGATGTGAATGTTCGTTTTGTATACAGTTTTTTGATGTTACATTTCATTAACCTGCTAATGTTCTTGAGTTCTTCATGCTCTAACAGGTGGCACTGAAAACACTGATAGTTATTCACAGACTCTTGAGAGAGGGAGATCCTACATTTCGGGAAGAGCTTTTGGCTTTTTCACAGAGGGGACGAATTCTTCAGCTTTCTAATTTTAAGGATGACTCAAGTCCCATAGGTTTACCTCTCTCTCTCTCTCTCTCTCTCTCTCTCTCTCTCTCTCTCTTTGTGATGGCATTAGCTTTTAATTTTCTTGCACTAATCATTGTTCTTATCTTTAAAACATGGAATATGATGCTATCACTGTTTTTGGCATGGTTGCAGCTTGGGATTGTTCAGCCTGGGTGCGCACCTATGCACTGTTTATAGAGGAACGGCTTGAATGCTTTAGAATAATAAAATATGACATTGAAGCAGAGCGTCTTCCAAGACCTGCTCAAGGACAGGAGAAGGTATTACATTGTAGTGTATCTTCATTTTCTTTCCTTAGTGTAGTGAATAAATTCTCAATGAGGAGAACATGCTTGATTTGATTGATATTTGTAGTCAAGTTGACCAAGAAACTATGTGGAGGCTTGTGATGCTGATTTCTGAGGTCTGTCGGTTTATTTATACATATAGTTTTACAAGAATCATATAATTTGCATGAGTCATGTCATCATTGAAAGTAATTTTTCCCAAATCATCCTTACTTTTCGCTATCTTAAACCCGACCCGATCCTTACTTTGACATACAGAGACTGACCAATTTGTGAAGGTGACTAATTTCACGTTTCTCCCTGTCTTTTGATTGCTACATGAGGGTATTGTTCTTGGTGTATTGAGGGACACGCAACCTCTACCCATTGTGCATCCTTTTAGGGAAGAAAATTTGGTACTTCCCATCAATAAAATGCAAATTGTGCAAATGGAGGAAGAGGCTTTAATTTTTACTGATAGGATAGCGTGCCTTTTGGATGTCTAGGGAAAAAGACATCTGATTTCTAATCAACTGGGGTATAGAGTTAACAAATATATTTCCTTCTCAGACCTTGAATCCCTGGCCCGCCATACAAATTAGGATGGAGTGTAAAATATGTTCTCTGCGATTATGTGTGCATTCTTAGAGTGCTGTTTTCTCACACTATTGCTATTGGTGGTTTGAAATTTTAGTTTGATGAAAGAGTTCCTTTGTAATTCCATTTTCTAGTGTGTTCACATTAATAAGAATAATTGATTTTGTAATTGTTGATTTTTTGGTTGGATGACTTGGGCAGAAAAATATTTAAAGGCTAAAAAAATTCGAGAAGTAGAAGAGGCAGCATGGCGCTCAAGAATAACAAAGGTGATTTAATATCTACTCTACCAGTGCCCCTTATGATTTTGTTTTTGATGCTCAATTTTTACGTGTAGCTTGTAATCTCGATATATAGCTTGTGTTATATTGGTTTCTTGTGCAACATACCCCTAAAATTCCTCTGCTTTGTGATGCAGACTGTTATAAGGGTACGGTTTCCTGATAATCGTACGCTAGAGGCTACATTTCATCTGTCAAAGAAAATAGAGAGTTCGATTGTTCTCCTCGAGAAAGTGGTAGCTAAACCTGAACTGCCATTTTATATATGTACGTTTGCTCACGTGATGTAACTAATTTGCAATATTTCAATGATTTCGATATTCACGTCTCGAGAGAGAGATCTTCAATAGGTAAGGGGTTGTGGCTCCATAATTGCCGAACTCATTATATGGCTGATATATGCTAATTTGCCTATAGATCTTCAGGCAAAGATATTTTAACCCACGCCAGAAGGTGCTGGTAAGGTGGTCATCGCGACAAATGGTTTTAAGGTTGTATTTATAATTGATTCGTGCAAAGCATAACTGGATACAGAATGTGGACGGGGCTCCCAACATTTCACTTGGACAAAATGTCCAGACGAGGATTAAGCAATTCGCTTTGATGAATAAGTTCAAGAAGAAAGTTCTCAGAGTGAGTCCTTGAACATTGCCTTGTTGGATTTTATTGCTGTTTTTAGTGCAAAGTTAAACTTGAATCGTGTTTGCCACATTGTTAATGTAGGGAGTAGCAGACAATTTGCCTGATGAGCAAGTAAATCATATCAAAGAGATGTTCGACGTGATGGACACCAATAAAAATGGAGATCTGACATTTGAAGAGTTGAAACATGGCCTGCACAAATATGGACAGCAAGTTGCTGATCCTGATGTGCAGATGTTGATGGACGCAGTAAGATAACCTATTCAACAGCTTAGCACATTTTTTTTTTTTTTGCACATGGTTTATGTTTTCTTCTTCCATGTCGACGCATTGTATGCTGTGAAGTGCATGATTTTGCTTAAATTGCAAGGCATTTGGAAGATTATGGACCGATTACATAATACGGAAATATGTTTTTCATCAGTTAGTCAAAGATTTGATCATGAGGTTGTATCACCATTTCACATAATTGCTAGCACTTCTTGCAAAATCAAGTTCGTTTCTCATAATTTGATGAGTCACGATTTCTTGTATTAGCATCTAATAATAGAACTTCATCTTATAGGAGAACAGGCTGATGAAGATGGAAGCAGAACGTTAAACTTAAAGGAGTTTGTCAGTATGTCAGTCCACTTGAGAAGGATTGGCAACGATGACCACTTTACGCGAGCTTTTGAATTCTTTGACAAGAATTGAAGCGGATATATTGAATTCGATGAGTTGAAAGAAGCTTTGATAGATGACAATCTTCGTCCGAACAATGAAAAATTTATTGAAGACATCATTTTCGATGCTGATCTAGATAAGGTAATACATAACAAGAGCAACCTGCAATTTGCAATCTATGTATATCTTGTTCATATACGAAATAGAGTGCTTATTCAGTGATGGATGTATTCCAGGACGGTCGAATCAGTTATGATGAATTCAAGGCCATGATGAAAACGGGCATGGATTGGAAAATGGCTTCACGCCAGTAGTCAAGAGCGATTCTGAACGCGCTTAGTTAGAAGATGTTCAAAGACAAACCTTCTTCTCTCATAGGCTAAAAGATGTTCCACCCATGGCTTCTTAATCTGATCCAGATGAACCGTGGAGAAACAAAATTTAAGTCTAAGGGAAGGAGGCATTATACAAAATCATTGCATTGGTTTGCTAGGGTAGGGACATAAGTGCTGTGAAAATTTTGAAAAAATTGGGTATAAATAGTTAGATTCCTACACCGCTTGGCATTTAATTTTTATGTTTTTATTTTCCCTAATTAAAGGGAATATCAATTGAAACTACTAATCAGAGTTGGTTTGCAATGCCCATCCTAATCAACTTAAGGAATTTGGAGCCCCATGTTGCGGCAACCTGACCATCTCCATTAGCAGATGGTTATCAGTGTTAAATGCAAAGAAATGTCATCATAAAGTCGCATTTTAACTTGCAAATCTCATATCATAGGATGCTAGATCTTCTAGCTCATATCGAGTGAAATCACCGCAAGTTTGAATACAGAACACATGATATATGTAAAACTCAGCTACGTTTGTCAATTTCATGAAGTGAATTCACCCCTTAAGCCCCTTCATAGATCGTAGCACTTGTCATTTAGATAAAATACGTTGGATGATATCATCTAGGCGTGTATATCAAATATACTGACCAAATGAACCATTACATATGTACTCATAGATCAAAATTTTAAATCGTAACTTGAATATTGCAAATAAACTAAACAACTTGAGCTCATCCATCGATACCAGGAATCTATTAAAATTAAGAAACATAGCTCTATATGCTTCGCAACATTCAAATAAAGCTCATAAGAGACCCCTCCAAGCTTCAAAGCAGCTATTGCTGTTGTCCACAAACAAACGTGTCATGTTCCCATTAAAAGTACATTGCTTTTTCATGTAATGAATGAGTGAACCCATGCATTCATTGATTGTGCACGTTCATATGAGAACTAGAATTCTACTTCAGAAAAATTATCTGTTTGAAGCACATCATACACAAGCAGAATCATCCTTTCGGTTTTGCGAACCGTCTTGAGTAAAAATAGTCTTGAGTGAGAGCGCCCCCACACATCCAACAGAATACGAACTCTGAAGTAATTCCTATCAAAAAAAGGGTTAGATGAACTCCAATAGACAAAGTAATATGCAAAATATAAGACAAATGGAGTACATTTGCCTCTTCCAGCAGCAAATACACGAAATATTAAATGATTCGTGACAATCACTATTTCTTTCTCTTTGCCGAAGTAGTACGGTACTGAGGATGAAACCCTATAGCCTATATACATGGGTCGGCATTATAGGCTGCCACCATCAACACACAACAATAATAAACACAGGCCAAAAGCTGCTGCTGCTCGTACTTTAATTAGTCAGCACACCACACCAACAGTTGAGCCTCCTAATAATTGATTTGTCATTGGGAACTTGAACGATTCATACCAATAATCCCCTTATAGGACACTGCCCATGCGCTTGAACTAGTTCCTTGTCCATGAAAGTCGTGTTTCTGGTGAAAACCATCCTTCTTTGTAGATTTTCCTGTCACTGCCCTCATCGGCAATGCTGGGAAATCTGGCAATTGGTTGTAGATTTAACATTAGCATACGTGCAATGATTGCAGGACCAGTGAGACGGGTCATCAGTTCGGCTGGAACCAACTCGAGTGCTGGTAGTTCCTTTTCCCCTTCCACCACCTCTGCTTGCCATGCTGCTCCCTCCATTCTTAGAGCTCGCTGCCCTGCTGCAACCACCATGGGAATCCATATCTGATAGCCCATTCTCCAATGCTCTCACGAGGTTGTCAAAGTAGTTTCTAGTCACACTGTAGCAACAAAAACAGATGTAAGAATGTCAAACGCATGTCTCTGTGCACACATGGGCGCTCCTTCTGGAAGTCACACCAGAGGCTATTAAGAAAAGTATCTATGTAAACTACATTGCAGCTGAAGTAAAGAGGGCCACCGATTTTTCAATAAAAGGAGAGCGTGTTTGTGATGGGAAAACAGCTCCGAGGATTCTTGATTCCCAATAGTACTCTATGAACTTAAATAAATAAACAAATAATAGTCCAACAGCCTTATAACAACCAACCAATGCCATATGCACTGGAAGATCATCTTCTTGGTAAGTCCACCGTCCAGGTTTACCTTTTGAATCAACATGCATAAATAAATCAAAAGGAGAATTGCAGTGGCTAAACTTAGTATTTTTCCTAAAATAAGAAAAAACAAAATGACACATTTAGAATTGCTGTATGTTCAAACTTCAAACTAACATGGCTGACATCATTATCCTCTAGACAAATCATCCAATTTAGCATTATTGGATCTCCTCCAGAGAAAATATGTTAATGCACTAACCATATGATAGCAAGAACAAGCATATCCATCTATTAAGAAATTCCAAGGCTTCCAAATTTAACTACAGAAAGGACATAATTGTGGAACTCCCGTATGCAATGACTTGGTTGATTTTAGAAGGTCCAAAGGTTACACCATATATGATAGCCCTTTAGGCCATCGATATCTCATACTGCTGATAAAAGCATGCCCAAATAGGACTATCTATGTCCAACCTAGTAAGTAAGTCACATAAAACAGTCTTGTTTCTTGAAAGAGGAAAGACCACACAATCCGTTGTACACCATTGTCATAGAACCCAAATGATGGCAAATTCTACATGCTTAAAGTTATCTGTACCAGTTCATGTTTTCAGATTCAGCACTGTTCTTCATGATCCACCGTGCCACGGTGCCACATTCTACCGAATGTCCTCCGTACACTCGCAGCGATCAAATCAAAAGTATGTCAACACACTACTTGCTACATATTGATACAAGAAATTTCCAAAAGAAGCTTACATTCCAGCAAAAGTTGAAAGAGCATTGGCGAAACATCGTAACCTTCACGGCCAGCAAAATGTTCTACAGCGTATTCACAACTAGGGCGGGACACCACTTGGTCCGGCAAGAGGAAAATGAGGTAAAGGAAATTATATTTCATATAATAGGCACCCAGTAGTGCAAAGTCATTATCACACTTAAAAAAAAAAAAAAAAACTTCACACAAAGAAAAAGAATACGGTTGCACATATACCTTTCTATTGTCTTCAATGTACGAGCGAAGAAGATATTGAGAATACTTTTTCTTATCTTCTTTAGGCACTAATAGATTTATCATGTCTTGACCGACTGCAAAACCACAAGATGGATCAGGACATCTCAATGTTAAACATCCACGATCATCGTTTTTTGATGTGCTTATGTAACCTATCACAATGCTCACATTCATTAAATTACAGAAAAGACGCAGGAGTAAAAGCATGTAAATTTCTAAGGTGCACAATTAATCCAAAGAAATACTTCCAAGAGAGTGATATCTATCAGCTGAAA
Organism: Eucalyptus caleyi; assembly: GCA_014182885.2. Taxonomy (NCBI): domain Eukaryota; kingdom Viridiplantae; phylum Streptophyta; class Magnoliopsida; order Myrtales; family Myrtaceae; genus Eucalyptus; species Eucalyptus caleyi. Next base: position 19,238,469 of record CM024472.2, read on the forward strand.
ACAAACACACAGAGATGATGATATCACATGACGTGGTCATGTGGTACTTAACTGAGACTCGCTTCCCACAACCCATCACGAATCCTCTTGTTCCATCTGGCATGCGAGGTCCCAGGCTGCCTCGCCACAATTGCATTCTCATTACTGGTGAGACTGTTCAAAGAAGAGCCCCCAAATGATTTCCCGATTATTCTGATGGTATTGGCCTCCTCTACGTCCTCTTCCCCGGACTCAGCCTCGCTCCGCCCTTCCCCGCATTGTCATGGAATCCAAGTTTTCAAACCGATGCTCAACCAATAGCGCTGCCATACGAAGTCTAACCAAAGGTCCAAATTTGCAATTTAATTTGGCATCATTTTAGTTTTAAGATTGAGACAACACTCACCATATTCCCCTGGAAGTGAGCATCAGATTGCTCAAAAGACTCCTCAAGTTGTTGCTCTGGTCATTGCTCAGATATAGAAGCATCTTCTTCCCAGGGTTCTTCTCCATCATGTCCCTTCTTCCCCGTGCTTGAGAGGGTTTTGCCTAGAAGCGGGAAAAACCAACAAAGATGAATTATCCCAGTTTAGCAGAGTGCATTTAACCCAAACAAATCTTCAATCAATATTTTTATTAAAATCTCAAATGCATGCACATAACACAGTATGAAGTGAAGATCCCCAATCTTTGTCACCCAGCTTTCAGCAAGACTGCAGTAGAAATTACCATGCATAGAATGAGAAGTGAAGTCGAGCATACATTCGAGGCTTTGAACTAGAAAGATTTTTAACTATAAGAAATCTGCCATCCCAACTGCACTGAGGTAACACTGATTCTACAGAAAAATGTTAATCTTTTTACAGTCACATTCATTCAAAAAATTTTTGCACCACATACTGTGAACATGCAAGTAGCATTAATTCAGTCGCATCAAAAGCAGGATGAGCAGACCCTATATTCCTAAGTAGAAAATGTCAGTTCTTATCGGTGACTTTCTATGCATGATTTCATTTGCATGATTTCATTTCTTTTCACATCACGTACATTGTCAACCTGTAAGTGCCATTTATTCAGCCAAAAAAGGGACAGGCAGCTTTTGAATGTGGTCATTTTTATGATTTTCAAAATGATGGCTACCTATTTTTTTTACCATAGATTTACATAAATTTGGAAACTAATGCTTTCGTGCAACTAAAGAAGAAAAAGAGGAACACATACCCTGTGTCTATGCATTAAACGAACCCTTAGGCCACTTCTCTAGTTCCCCTCATCATTTAGCTCTTCAACCTGCAATAATAGGACGTGTACATTTTAATTATGATGAGAACATTATACATCATGATTCATCTTATTGATAGAGGGAGTACTCACTGTTTTTTCAGCTACATTGATGGATTCATATTGCACAAAAGCATGCAACTGTGTAAAATATACAATGTCAAATATTAAGGACCAATCTGGATTGACATTTACTTATTGCTTAATCTAAAATTCACGCACTTTGATTCTTTCAATCTGAAACTCCTTTAATTTTCACAGCCCTTTAATGATGGCACATAGACTCACATAAGATTTTTCATTATAGTTTAAAATTTGACAAATATTTTAAATTTTGGCAGAAAATAAAAAAAAAATACCTTTTGCTTCCAAACAAACATGCCCTAAACTTTCATGAGCACACTTGACTATAGAAGAATATTGATTGTGCTTAATCAAAATTCAACAAGATAGGCTACAGATGATTATCTTTGTTGATATCCGATAGAAACGAACACAGAGACAATGGCCACCAGACACTTCATCAATCCATGATTCTAAACTATAGAACAGAAACACAATAGAAAATAATGCATGATAGTATAGAGTCTCATGCAACCAAAATAGAGGACCTACCACTACAGTGATTAATAGTAAAAAAGATAAAAGAAAAATCAAAATAGTGATAAGAGGTTTGAATAGTTCATCTCCTTAGAAAGCTGCGAATACCTTGTTAGTATAATGCACGCCATCAGCCTTTCCCGATCTGGGTGCTGCAGAAGCTCTCCCATCGGAAGCTTGAGGCTGATGGCCTGCATTATACTAACAGCATGATCTTGAAGAACTAAGTATGGCAATACCTTGAAAATGCCCTACCAAAACTTAAAGGCACACAAGTTCGCCATTAACATCGCCTCCTTTTGATTAATTGGGGGTTGTTAGTATCTCCACTAAAGTAGCAACTTATGCACTGTCTGAACTGGAAAGAAAGGGGGAATAGCCAATAAGAGTAAAGTTTTTTTTTCCTGTTGATGGATCTAGAATTGCACAATTTGCATTTTCTTGATGGGGAGTACCAAATTTTCCTCCCCAAAAGGATGCACAATGGGTAGAGGTTGCATGTCCAGCAATACACCAAAAAGAATACCCTCATGTAGCAATCCAACTTCGCCAAACTTGATTATGAACAGAGACGCATCAAAAGACAGGGAGAAACGTGATATTAGTCATCTTCACAAATTGGTCAGTCTCTGTGTGTCAAATTCAGCTAAAGACAAGGTAATGCCATCACACACAGAGAGAGAGAGAGAGAGAGAGAGAGAGGGTAAACCTATGGGACTTGAGTCATCCTTAAAATTAGAAAGCTGAAGAATTCGTCCCCTCTGTGAAAAAGCCAAAAGCTCTTCCCGAAATGTAGGATCTCCCTCTCAAGAGTCTGTGAATAACTATCAGTGTTTTCAGTGCCACCTGTTAGAGCATGAAGAACTCAAGAACATTAGCAGGTTAATGAAATGTAACATCAAAAAACTGTATACAAAACGAAAATTCACATCAAACTAACTTCAAGACTTCATAAAGACATTGTGTCATTCATAATATACAAGTGAACACTGACTGTAATAGAATTCGAACTTCCAAAAGTACATGCTGACTGTTAAAAAATCAGCACTTGTGAAAGACGCAAATCAGTAGAGATAAGTAGGAAGGTTTTCCTTTACTGAGACTACCAGTAAATTAGAGATTAGCTCATCACAAAAAACATAAGTTCCTCATTGTAATACCCACTAATATAACCAGAAAAACTGCTTTGATCTCACTTTTAGTTAGTTCAATTTCTGCTTCTGCCCCTACATGAAAACCTACCTTAAGGTGAAACAATGCAAAAAAAATACTATACCACCCACCTTCACACCACAACTAATCTCCGGTTAAACACCTCTCCTTCAAAACTTCACACCTGTAATCCACTTTCTTCACGCATGCTCACAAAGGGTTATTTCCTTTATGTTCAACAACTAACCCACACCATTTGCATCTCTTTCTATCAGCATCAGTGCCTCTTCTCAACATATCAGGCCCTCGCACGGTGCACAGAGAGACTACGCATAATAACACAAAAATAACATAGAAGTGACGACTATTTGAACTTCAACATTAACATGGCACCGAATTCTACTAAGTAGAATCCCAAAAAAAAAGAAAACGAACCTTCGGACGTACGGGAGTCGCCAATGGGGCGCTTATCGGTGGGGCTTGGGAAGGCGACGGCGGGAGGCCACGACGTCGGCGGCATTCGCGTTCAGGAGCAGGAGGTGCTTCGCGGAGGAAAGAGAGAAAGAGCGAGCAGAGCGAGCAGCGCGACCTTCGCTCTCGGAGAGGGAGGCCAAAACGCGAGAGCAGGGGTTCGTCGGCGTCGGGGTTGGCTAGTAAGGGCGCTCCGTAGAGAAAAGAGGGAGAGAGCGGAGCGCAGGTCACGAGAGGGAGGCCAAGGGGCGTCGGCGTCGGCGTTGGCGTCGGGCGCGTAGGCAGAGGCGGAGGCGGAGGGGCGTCGGCGTCGCGGTTTGCCGGAAGAGAGGCGCGACTAAGAGGACGAAAGAGAGATAAAGCGGACCAGAGGTCACGAGAGGGAGGCGGAGGCTGCGTCGGCATCGGAGGCGACGGAGGCAATCGGCGGAGGCGGAGGTGGAGGGCCGTCGAAGGGGGGAGAGAGAGAGAGCAGAGCGGACTTTATGTTTTCCTCTGAACCGTCGCAATTTTGTTCTCCCTCCCCGCAACGGAACGGAGAACGGGGAGAGAGACAGAGAGGAGAGAGAGGAGAGCAAGAGCGTCAGAAGGTGCAGAGAGGTGGGCCAGTGAGAGAGGAGAGAGAGAAGCTCCCGCGCGCTGGTTTGAAACGGAGGAGTGGACGACGTGAACTGACACCGGGACAGGTGTCACGCAATGAATCGTTCAGGGCACCGATTACGTGGCACTGTTAGGTACCCAGTATTTTCTCCTCCTTCTCTCTATCCACGGGTCCTCTCTCCTTCTTCCTACCACTATTGCTGCTACCGCCACCGCTCCTCTCTCTCCTCCTATGCTTCTCCCTCCTAGAACCGCTCCGCTCCTTCCGTTGCCAGTGCCGCTGCCGCCGGGAGGATTCCTCCGAGGCATCGAGCCCGATGGGGACGGCGATGGCGATTCCGACTCCGTGTCCGTCTTCAAGTCTGATCGCCGCAACGATTTCCTCCTCCGACCCACCATTTTTTCAAGGGCGAAGATGCAGACTCAGCCGATGGCCACCAGTCGGCAACCGGCTGTTATCACGCGCGCGTACGCGAAGGCGCAGGCTTTGGGCCAAAGAAAGAAGATTCGATTCCGTTTCGGGGGCCCATCATCTTCTCCTTCTCCCCCTCTTCTCTCTCCACTTCTCTTTCTTTTTTCTTGCGTTTGCCATGGCTCGAGCTCAAGTCGGCTCATGGCCACTTCAGGTCAAGGAGACGGTGCGCCGCCGGATGGAGACTACGTTGAGCTTCGTTTGCGGTGAGATAGCTTGAGGCTGAGCTCGAAACTCAAGCGCTAACCAAAGCTCCGAGTATGAGGTCGAACAAGTGTTGGGAAGCAGTGGCGTCGGGAGTGGGGATACTCGGTCGAAGATGACCGAAGAAGAAGACTTCCTCCCTCGCTTTCTTTTCTTCTTTCCCACCCCTCTCTCCCTCTCTCTCTGTCTCTTCTTTTTCTTGTCTTTTCCCTTGCATGTGTCAGACTAATGAGGGAAATTTTCTCGAAAAAAGAGAAGTAAGAGAGAAGAGGGAAAGAGAGGTGTGGGCAAAAACGGAGGGGAGGAGACGGAGCGTTAACAGAGAAGTGGGCGCTGACAGGTGGGCCCAAATTTACCACGTGTCGACTTTTATATGGTGATACATTTTGCCTACGTGGAGTGTAAAACCTACCCAATATTTTCTCAGCGAAGGGCATGTTGGGGTACATCAATCTAGTAACGCCACGTGTATATATTAACGCTTCGTCCCCCTCTCTCCGACCACCATTGCATCGTCTAAATGATTTCTTCCTCGCTCTAGAAGCCCTCTCTTTCACCTAAGTCTTCCACGGCTGTTCCTTTTGTTGGAACCGCCGCGTGTGCATCGTATTGAATCCTTCCTCTTCTTCAGTCATTGTCGTTTCCGGGTTCCATCAGTTTCGCCTTCCTCCGAATATATAAATTCTTGCCTCTCCTTTCTCCGCAAAGAAGAAGGAAAGAAAGCCAGAACGGTAGAAGTCAAAACGGGGGGAAAATGGAGGATGCTGCTGCGTCTAGCTTGCGAAGTGGCAAAGTGCCTGCTGGCTCCCGTTGGTCGGCACCGCGGCTACGTAATATTCTGCGACCGGTACGTTCACCAACTTAACGGTGAAGTTGAGAAGCTGGATGACACAAGGGATGACGTGCAAAATTTAATCGTTGTAGCTCAAAACGACATGAAGCCGATCAAATGCAGGGTCGAGGAATGGGTGAGAAAAGTGGATGCCGGCACCACCAACGCGCGCAAAATACTGGAAAATGACGGAATAGCTAAGACAACTTGCTTCTACGGGTGGCTTCCCAACCCGAAGGCGCGATATCGTCTTGGCAAAGAGGCGAGCAGTACGGTCAAGGACATCAAGGAACTCATTGAGCAGGGTAAATTCGAGAGGGTCCACAACGAGATTCCCCCGCCGGGGCTTGTTGGCGGTGCTTCCGATGCGAATTCGTCGGCCGGTGATGGGGGCGACACTATCACCGATTCGCGAGTTTCCATCTGTCAGGGCATAATGAAAGCTCTGGATGATGAGAAGCTAAAAGTGATTGGGGTCTACGGGCCTGGCGGCGTGGGAAAGACTACGCTGTTGAAGGAAGTCGAGAAGGAACTCAGGAAAGAGGGGAGACCGTTCCACATGATCGTCAAAGCAGAAGTTTTGCGGACTCCGGATTTGAATAATATCCAAGGCCAGCTTGCTGACGCCTTGAGTCTGAATCTGAAGGACAAGGAAAGCCAACAGGGAAGAAGAGATCTTCTGTTTCAAAGGTTGCAGAGGGATCCAAATGAGAAGGTTCTCATAATATTGGACGACCTATGGGAGGAACTTGACTTGAAAGCAGTCGGAATTCCTTCAGGAGACACAAGCGGAAAATGCAAATTGTTGCTTACATCGAGATTTAAGGATGTGCTGGAGCAGAAGATGCTTTCCGATCGAACATTTTTTCTTGAAGGCTTAAACGACGATGAAGCTTTCAAGCTATTTGAAAAGACAATTGGCGACAGGCTCAAAGACGAGGAAGAATTGAAAGTAATAGCAGCTCAAGTGGTGAAGAAGCTTGCAGGTTTGCCTCTTTTAATTATCTCTATCGCCAGCACCTTGAAAAATAGCGGTGTGTCTGCATGGAAAAACGCTTTGACAAAACTAGATGTGAAAAAAATGGAAACCATAGTGAAGTTGAGTTATGACCATTTGGAGAGTGAGGACGCAAGGTCTTTATTCTTGCTCTGAGGTCTTATCGGGGGGACCATTCCGATTGAACTTCTACTTGGACTAGGCATGGGGTTGGGCTTGTTTGAGGGATACAATAAGACGATACAAAGTTCACGGGATAGATTGAACTCTACGTTCGAAATCCTCCATTCCATTTGTTTGTTGCAGGATGACGGCGATGACGAAGAAAATGTGACCATACATGATCTTTATAGCGAGGTGGTTGTCTCAACTCCATTTAGAGATCAGAATTCTTTAATGATGAACAGTGGCTCATGGTCAAAGGAAAAGCTTGAGAAATGTTGGGCTATATGCCTAGCTGATGTTGACAAAAAGAGGCTTGATGAACTAATGGAGTGTCAATTTCCTGACTTGAAGATACTCACGTTGTCTCGACCAAACGATTGGCGTTGGAAGGTAAAAAGAGAACATGAAGTGGGAGAGTGGTCGAGACTACTAGATTTCACGTACATGAAGGAGCTCCGTGTCCTATATTTTCGCTCCATGCATATCACCAGTTTACCTCCCTCGATTGGAATCCTCGGTAACCTCCGCTCTTTATTCTTAGATGATTGCAATGTGGATGATGTGGCAATTCTTGGCAAGCTCAAAGCATTGCAGATTCTTAGCTTCGCACGATCCACCATTTCTAGGTTGCCTAAAGGAATTGGGGAACTTACAAATCTAAGATCGTTGAATCTAAGCGAATGCGATGAGCTTAGAACAATTGAGCCTGGTGTCCTAAAAGGCTTAACCAACTTGGAAGAGTTATATATTTACAGCTTTTCTCAATAGATGGGTAAGGATCAAATACCATCATAATCATGTAATACTAGGCTTGCCGAGTTGAATAGCTTAACAAAGCTATCCTCTCCGGAAATAATGATCCCTGATCCAACTATACTCTTGGAGGATGGTGACCTGTCATTTGGGAACCTGGATAGATTTCTGATCACCATAGGACTTGTGGAGAGGGGGCCGGAATTTGAAGACTTGAGAGTCATGAAACTCAAATTGAAAGGTTGTGAGAGTATTCTTTCAAAAGAATGGGTTCAAAAAACTTTATAGAAGACTCAATGCTTACATTTACACGAGTTGAGAGAGGTCAAAAAGAGCGCTTACGAATTGTGCACCCAAGGATTCAAAGAAGTGAAGTACATCAACATTGAATACAACCCCTTAATCAAGTACATTGCCAATTCATCTGACGGCCTCCCACTCACTGCGTTTACGACATTAGAGTCTTTGATCCTAGTAGAACTTGTTGAGTTGGAGAAGATATGCCACGGTCCCGTCGCACCAGAGTCCCTTAGCAAATTGAGAGCCATTAGGGTCATAAATTGCCACCCATTGAAATACTTGTGGTCTCTTTCAGATACGCAAAGATTTGTACAGCTGAAAGAAATTGACGCGTGGCAATGTAAGTCAATGCAATCCATTGTCGCACATGATGCAGGAGAGGGTATAGTTTCTACTGATAACAGAGTTGAGTTGCCTAATATAAGCCATCTGAGCTTGAGTGAGTTACCAAATATGACGAGCTTTTGTGCCAAAGTTGAAATCACATCAGAGGATACTCCAATCCAGGTAATTTTTTTTTTTTTTTTGCCATTTTCCCTCTATCAATTTGTCCTGTTAGGATGAGATGATATTGGCGTTCACTTAACGTCTGTACATATTGCATTTAACTTTGACTACTTGTACAATTTGATTCATGTTTGATTTATAGATAAAAAAAAATCCTCTCAAATAGAACACGGGCCATATTAAAGGGAAGCCTCTTTCCACGACTGATTTCAAAATAAAAAAATAAAAAAATTGACATTAGAAAGTCGCACTGCTTACTTGGGTTCCTACTGTGACTAATTTTTTACTTATTTAACATTCTTAATGAGATGAAAAAATAGTGTCGTGAACGAATGAAAGCGACAATGAATCTTGAATGAATAAATAAAATTCAATAATTTGAAAATGAAGAAAGCGACGTCCAGAAATTTAATAAATGGATGGAGTCATGTAACAAAGAAAGTCCCCATAATTCATGTCCCGTCTAACATACAATTTGCAACTGATTCCAACGTATTATGCAAAGTTGCCAATGTCACCTTGTCAACATCACTGTGCAGTTGAGCTGCATTGACAGCATGATAGCCGTGAGGATATCCTCATGAAAATGATTTCGCTTTTCATGGAAGAGGGTTTTTTTTTTTTTTCTGTATTTTAGCCCCAGAGTTCCACTTATTTTCTTGTGAAAATAGCTTTACTTGTAACATAACTCACCTTTAATGAGTTGTATTGTGACGCTTCGTTAGGTTTCATTGCCTCGCTTGGAATCCCTGAAAATGAATGGACTCCTTGGCAGAGAAAAGATACTCTATGATGAACCTTCGTTAAAATATAGCAATTTAAGATCACTAGTGATAAACAAGTCTAAATCCACGTCGAAGAGTATTTTGAGCTCTCCATTGAAGACGCCAAATTTGGAATCAATGGACATTGTGAGCCCTCCAGCAACAGAAGTAGTTTTCGGCCTGGAGGAGCTAGAGGTTAGAGGAGATGTCGAGATCCTGTCTTAGCTAACTGCATTGACATTAAAACAATTACCAAACCTACAGTGCATGTGGAAACGGGATGTGAAATTACAAGGAATATCAATATTTCGAAACCTAAGGAAGCTCTATGTCTATGAAACGGGGCTATCATCTCTCTTTTCGATATCTATGGCTAAATGTTTCAGAGAAATTAGAGACATTATAGTGTTGAATTGTCCAAATATGAAGGCAGTGATTGTGGATGAAGGAAGAAATGAAGGGACATATGACATTATAGAGTTCCCACTACTGGAGTGTCTATCTATAAGGGGATGTCCCATGGAGAAATTCTTATCATATCCTTGTGGAAAGAAAGAGCCAGTAACCACTGCTTCAAATCCACAAAACTCCGATTCCTTCTTTGATTGAAAGGTACAAATCCCTTCTCTTGAGGTTATACCTATACTACACATTTTTATTCACATTCAACTATAGGTCGAGGGAAGCCTCTTTCTACAACTGCTTTTTTATTTCTATTATTTTTTCAATTTTAAATAATTGCACTAATTAATTGGGCTCAAGGGTTTCTAATATGACTAATTTATTACTCATATAACATTTCTAATGAGTAGAAGAAGTAGTGTATTGAACGAATGAATCTTCAAAGAATGAACGTTATAAAATAATTTCAAAATGAATAAAGCAACCTCCAGAGATTAAATAAATAGAAGATGAACGAAGAGCCACGTAACAAAGGAAGTCCACACAATTTACATCCCAACTTCATGGAAGTAAGAACTGATTCCAACACATCATGCCAACATTACCGTGTCAACGTCAACTATTTTAGGGATATTCTGGGGACATTTCCTTCTCCACTTTTTTAGGCTCGATGGAAGATCATAAGCTTTTGTTCTCCCTTCAATTAAGTTTTAAATATTTTATATTAATCGATTAAGTTTTCCGAGGTTTTTAAAAGCAATAATCCCATTTGTACACTACGGGTCCATTCATATTCTTTCAAGCAAGGGTCGTGGATGGAGGAGGAGGAGATGAAGGGACATAGTCAGTAATCACTACTTCAAATTTACTGAATACTTATTCAATTTTCTTCTTCGATGATAAGGTAAACATCCCTTCTCTTGAGATTTTATCCATAATAGCCATAGACACTCGGTACGCTAAGGTAGGTAACAATATCACTTTGAAGATTCTTATTTGGTTTATTTGTTAAAATGTGTTCACAATTTATAACTACATTTGTCGATGAATAATAATTCTTCCACTGCATTAGATTGGTGGTTAGGATTAGGCCAAATTATCAAATATTTCACATCCGTAATCCAACGCATAACTCTTATGAGCAGATTAGTTTACCAAACTTGTAGGACTTAAAGCTTAACTCAGTGGGATCCTTCAGAAGGATATGGCACGATGAAAATTCCAGAAGTTCCTTTTGCAAATTGGTCAGAATCACCGTTAGAAATTGCTCCGACCTACTCCACATCTTCCCTTCGATGATCATATGGAGATTGCACAACTTGCAAAGTGTCAAGGTTGAAAACTGTCCATCCTTGAAATCGTTGTTCGAGTTTGGGTCCCTAGATTCATATGCAGAACAAAACACAGTATTGCTCCTTGAATTGGTAAGGATCGACGTTGAAAGCTGTCCCTCCCTAGAATCGTTGTTTAATTGTGGGTCCCTTGATTCAAATGTAGAGCACAAAATTATATTGCTCCCCAAATTAGAGGGAGCGAGGGTGAGTCAAGCAAAAAAGCTAAGACACTTGGTCATGAGCCACTCCCAAATGGTTTTGAAATTTCCTAGTCTTAGAAATGTCTATGTTGAGAATTGCTCTGACTTGAGATATCTCTTCCCCAAATGTATGGCCACAACTTCGACGAAACTTGAGTGGCTAACAATTAGTAAATGCGAACGGATGAAACAAGTGATTCTCGAGGAAGAAGTTGGTCGATCAAAGGCAGAAGTGATGAGTTTCCCTTGCTTATGTAGATTAATACTTAAGGAGCTCGATAACCTGATTAGTTTCAGTTCAGGAAGTGTCAAGAGGCAGCTAGGTGAGACAGCCGAAGAAAATGATGAAACGCCACAACCGCTGTTCAATGAGATGGTTCGTTCTATTCTTTATTGTGATCATTCGTATTATCGCATTATCATGTTTTATTATGAAGAATGTAATAAATTTGTTCAACTTATCCTCCTTTCTCACATTATCCTTGTGCAGGTCACATTTCCTAATATAATAAGTTTGAAAATTAGTGGTCTTCGGTGCAAAGAGCTATGGAACAATCAAATTCCCAATGATTCCTTTTGCAAATTGGAGGTTCTTCAATTGGAGCACTGTGACAATCTCCTATGTCTTGCCCCATCCCACATGTGGAAGAGATTGCAACTTTGTCTCGCCTTCCTAGAAGTGAGATCATGCCGGTTGATCGAGATCATGTATGAAAGTGATGGGACAGATACAAAGAGTGATAAAATGACAAAGCTGGTTTTGTGGGATCTTGAAAACTGGAGACACATTTGGAAGTCCGATGGTCTGCATCCCATTCCCAAACTTGAGATACGTAAAGGTTGTGAGGTGCTCTCGTCTGGAAATGCTTTTCACAACCTTCACGGCGAAATTTCTAGGGCAAATCAAAGAGCTGGTAGTAGAGTCGTGTGAAGATATAAAACTAATTGCTGGCCATGAAGAATGTGAAGAAGCGACCAATATGACAATCACCTTCTCCGAGTTAATTGCTCTTAGACTTTTCGAGTTGCCAAGATTCAGGAGGATCTTAGCTGAGAAATCCTCGAACTATAAATCCTTGCGGGTCTTGAGCATAGTAACCTGTGGAACAATGCCGGACCAAGTCGTTAATGACTGGGAAAGCTACCAAACCAACAAGATTCTTGACCCTGATGAATTATTGTTGAACTATATGCTTTATAACTAGGGCATTCGGGACATCTGCAACGGAAAATGGTGTTTGGCAATATAGAATAACGCATACGGTAATATGATATTCCGTTTCTACATTCTCTTGTACACTCCCCACAAAGTTTGTGGGTAGTTCCTTCAATATTCATCACTTTGGTTCGTCTCCTGTCCCTTGGATCTAAGGCCGTACGGAGCGAGGTCACTTGTCATTCTGATTGAGAATGTAGAGTTGCTATTGATGCATAATTCTAATAAATGACAGTCCATCAAGACATGTCTCGACTGACAAGCACGATACAGATTTCCAGCCACTTCCTCTAAATTTCTTAAGAGTCTTTCATGGACAATAACGAGGTGCATTGCATCCAGTTCGTCTCAATAAATGATATTGCGGTTCTGCATTAATAAGCAAATATTTGGGATAACCGTTTCGCAGTTTTCGAGGACAAATATTCATGTCAATAAAATTTAAAAGTTTCTAGTAATTTTCTAGCCTTGTTTGTAGAATAAAACAAATTAGTGAATTACCAACTTTTCTGAAATTCTACAGGTGTATTTATTTGCAAAATGTATCAGATCACTCTATACTTATCAAACATTTTATCAGTTTGAACGTAAAAAACTTTTAAGGCGCAAAAGTCGAATTGTTTATGGACTATTTTTTCAGGTCAACTCAGTTGTTCATTTCTTTTAAGAAACCATTATTCTTTAAGCAACATTATCTCTAATTTTGCATCTTACTACGTGTTTTATTTGATGAAATCAAAATAACTTTACTAAGCAGTGAAATCAATTTTCTCTCTAAACATTACATGTGTATCTTAATAACATCACATGTGGTGCATAGAGATTCTCAAAATAGAAAATGAAATATTCAAGTGAGTTTTCACCGAAAATGACTATTGGGTACAAAATAATTCCTTTTTATTTGAATTTATATAACTATTTACTGCGTAAGAGTTAGATATTTTGGATGTGATGTTTATAATTAGTATTTTAGAAAGAAACTCTTAGAATTTTCTTGTTCATAAAGTCAATTTTACTTGTTATTAATGGGAAATTTTGCTCTAAACTCATTAACAGTGAATGCATTTACTAAGAAAAGAGCCCTTTTATTATCAAATATTTCCAATAGATTGCCTGCTATACTTTTATTTTTCTCTTGACAAAGCTCTTCAAATTTTATTTGGAGAAGAAAAGAATCATTTTATGTAATATGAATGTGTTTAATGTGCAAAAGTCAATTTTAAGTGAGATTTCTAGGCTATTTCAAGAATTTCCCAAAATAAATTTACACGAGTTTACTAACTAAACTGCACTTTAGTAATTTTGTCTCATAAGAAAGATCAAAGCAGGTTTCTTTCCTCTCAACCGACAAGGCTAGCAAGACATTATTTTTCTTGATCTGAAAAGGTTGAATCTCTTCCCACCAAGATAACAAGAATTTAAAGTATAAATCCGAATTAGAAAACACTTAGCCAGGAAGACATTACGGAACCATATGAAAATGACATCCCAACTCAGCCGAAGCACTACCCAAACTCGCTTTGATTAGTAGAGAGTCTCTTATCTATCTAAAACACACAACGTACTTGGTCGTGCTCATGCATCATTATTCTACTCCTCATGTTTCTCAATTTTCAGTAGTTCAAATTACCTTGATACCTTGAGCCATATTGCTTTAGAATTGAATCCAACTAACTCACATATTTGATCAGGTCATAATCATATCGGGAAGAGTGGTAAGCAATCCGAGGATTTTGCTGCACACCTGAGGAAGTATTTCGAAGCCAGCCAATGGACTGACTTTACCATCCCTGCTCACATGGATCGAAAATTGCATCAGGTGACCTCTCATTTCCTTGGGATTATGTTGGTCCTTGTCCATATAAGCCCTCCAATTCCATTTGGCTATTTTGTTCACCCACTTCACGCATTCAATGCTTTGAGATTCCTAGAAGCTGTCCTCTAAATCTCCCAAGTGCTCCGCCCAAAGCCTCATCCTATAACCATAAACCTGCACAACACAAGTTAACATTATTAGTCACGAGCTTAAGTCTTTGGTAAATGCTGATGCACTCGCAGAGGTCTTCAGCTTTTACCTGCTATTTAATAGTTGTAACCACATGGAAGTATAAAAAAAAACATGTGAACTTCATACACAATTCCACAGTTGTACAGTTCGTATCAAAAATCAGTTTGCATTAGCTAATACACAATTCTCAGTAGGAACCACATGCACTCTACATCCCGCGGCCCTTAACAGAATTCTCTGCCTCCCTTCCTTTCTTTCTACATCTAACGATTTGAGTCGATTCCCTTTTCAGCTCAGGGTGCGCTCTGCAGAGGAGGGCCCGAACAGAAACAGAGCCACCTTCACACATGCAAAAGGAGCTCAGCAAATTCTCTCCAGCACTCGGTGATTCCTTCGATCTTCATTCCCTTTTCATTGTCCTCTCTTTCGCCCTGGATCCACCAAGAGCCGCCACCGAACCTCGATCGCTGGCCACCACACAACATACACGCTGAGAAGGGGCAAAGAACAGATAGCATTGGTCGAAGGGACTCGGGTTATTTCTGAGCATCCCTGAGCCACTCTCTTGGAGATTTCTTTTGATCCTTTCCTCTCGCTTGGTTGTTGATCGTCACCGCTTCCCAATCGCCAACAGTTCTGCCTCTGCGAAGAAGGTCTGTAGTGCTGAAGTTCTCGAACTTTGGTCATGGTTGCTTTGACGATTCCATTCCTTGACGTTGCTTCTGTTATCTCCTTACTCATATTTGATGTCAATCGCTGTAGTTAATCATTCTTCATCCAACTAAATCACATATGCTCTGTTTTCCGTTGCTTTATATACGAAGCAGAGGCTGGGAGCTATTGCTACTGTCTGTGTGATAATGGACTGTGATCGAGGATGTATTAATGATTTGAACTTGCTACATTTCCTTTGCAATGATTTGGATGTGAATCGTATCTAAGCTCTTTGGCCGAAATGTGTACCACCTGTTTGATCAAATTCCTGTATTAAATTAGTGTGTATTTTGATTCAGGTCCTGACCAAGGATTTCATTCATTACTGGGTTTTTGATCGATTTTGGTCATATCAGCCTAGTTGAGTTTCGTTTCTTCATTGAAAATCATAGGTATTCAATTTTGAAGTTGCTTTGGATCTACTGCAACCTTGCCAATACATTTTGATTCGCAACTGTTGTGGCCCAGAGCTGATGTCAATTGATCCTTTAGTTGATGCTATTCCACTCAAGTAAGAATGTGCAGTGATGTAAGTTTGCATTATGGTGAATTTCATGTTCGCTTGGAAAAGATATTATGTCATGAATGAATTATATTCTACTGGAAATCAATCCTTGGATGCTAACCGTGTCATGATATAGCTGATTTGGTGTCAATTGATTCCACCTTGAGGCTAGTTTAGTTATGGGGTCATATATGTTCATGCTAGGAAAGTAGTATGGTGAATCCCATGCCAATTTTGCAAGAATTATAGTCATGTGATTGCTTTGTTTAAATTTGGTATTAATTGGGCCTTGGATTGATGTCATTTTGATCAAGTAGACTC
The DNA here is from genome assembly GCA_014182885.2 of Eucalyptus caleyi. NCBI lineage: Eukaryota > Viridiplantae > Streptophyta > Magnoliopsida > Myrtales > Myrtaceae > Eucalyptus > Eucalyptus caleyi. The sequence continues at coordinate 19,254,246 of CM024472.2, forward strand.
ATATGGAGTTGTAGTAGGAATATATGGCTTCAATTTCATGTCAATTAGTCATCAAACCATCATGATTTGTGGTCTTGTATGCTCTGTTACAATTCTGATCAGGTGCTAGCACTTGTGGATTAAGCATGAATTAGATGGATTTTGTCTTAGTTTGGTTGTCTTTTTATTGCCCATGGATAAGTGATTTCTTGTGTTCAAGCTCCTTGTCAATTTCACGTGTTCAGATGGCGCTAGCTAGATGTTAGTCCCACTAGATACATATTAGCAAAGGGTCTCAACTCCTAGAGGTCAAATACTCATTTGCAAATATTTATGTTGGTCTAATTCCTTAAAAAAGCACAAACTTTATGTTTGCTCCCAATTCTAACTCAAACTTTTTTTTTTTTTATCTAAAAAAAATCACTAACTTCCTCTTGAGTCCAGAATTTGACCCTTGATAAATCGCCATCCAAAATCGCAGTTAGAGGTCGGACAGGGCAGTCAACAATAAATCCATGTCAGCTAACTACTCTCCAAAATGATGCTTTGTTGGTCTTAAAATTTGGGAAAAGCGAAGCAATTAGAGCTCAATTCTTCAATTCTTCCGTCAGGAGTCTTCAAATTCTTGTGGTTGGAAATCTTCAATTCGTCCGACAACTCACGCTCGAGAGAGTTGGTTTGTTGATCTTTTAATAAACCTATTCTGTACTCTATTGGTCCCGTGATCCCAAGAACTGGGGCTCGACCAAAGACATCATCTTCTGCAGGATCATTCTCAGCAAATCGCCTTCGTTCCAGGTATTTGATTGATTTTAATTGTGGTTCTTGTCAATCGTAGATGGATAGCTATCTTCTTCAATGTCAAAGCTCGTTTCAATCCATGGTTTCGCACCTCGTGCATTATTCTTGCTGAAAGATGCGAGCCTGATGTCCTGTTCGGGTTGGCAAATGTATGTGGAAAAATTACATTCACATATTGTATTCACATTTTGCCTATGCAAAAACTTGATTGAATGTTGATTTTTCAGCATTGCACTGATTTGTTGTGCATAATTAAACATTGCTGCTGCAGCTATGTATTTGACAAACGTTATCAGAATGTATGACTGCTAGAATGATCAGATCCTTCTTCATTCATTCAATCCATTCATTTTGTACTTCCAGCTCTGTGAAGACGAGACAGTGCCAATGCATATTGGATGCGAGTCCTCTGAGTCATGGATAAGGTGTTACACATCCAACATTCTGCAGCAAAATGAGCATCGATATGTTATACATATGGGTTTGACTGATGAGGCAAAACAAAAATGTCACTTTTGCTCTCGTGATTAACTTCTCCATTGTTCAGCCAGGACTTCTTATAGTCTCACTCTCTCCAGATAGTGAAACCTTGCTTCATAAACAATAAACTGAGATGAATTTATGTGTCTATACGTGAAGTTAAGATTTGCACATGAAACTATGTTGTTGTTAGTTGCAGATGCTTTGTTATGGCGTCCTAGATGATCGAGTCTTGGTTTGTAACTTACCAACAAATTTCTTTGTTATGGCGTCCTAGCAGTTGTTTTCATGGCCTAAAGAACCCACATCTTATTAATTAAAAAATTCTACTTGCGGATCAGTTTAGATCCTGGCACTTGAATGTAAAGACCAAATGAGAGCATTGAAGAGACAGAAGGCTTTTGACTGTTATTAATGCAGAATGTCTTCTCAAGGAATTTTGCACTCTTGTTTTTTCACAAACCGACTTCTATTCTTGAAAAATCTTTTTGCAGTGAAGACTATGTATGAACTCAACTCACCTCAATAGTAACTAGGACGCAGCGCTTCCACCATGGTCTCCTGCAAAGCTGTCGCCTTACTGTTCAACATTCACGTCGAGTACATTAATGCTACGTGGGTCTTGCTGTGGTCCCTCGCCCGGAAGCTGGATTGCTGGCATAGGAGGAGCGAGCTTTATATCCGATGGCAAGCTATGTAGCGGGGATGGTCGGCGGTTCCTCGGTACCAGATAGGCAACTACTTTTCATCCAATGTGGATGCGCTTCCATAGAGGATAATAGTGCGAAACAGCTAATAAGCTAAACAGCTCTCGCATTTTGGAGACGGTGGGGGCCGAAGAAATGGTGAAGTTAGCCCTCTTATTCTTGATAAGCGAAGTACAAGATTTTTCAAATTGTATAGCCAGTCTGCGGGCCGGCAATTGTGCTCTTGCGTCCAACAGCACTTTGACCGCCTTGTAGACTCTCCAACGGCTACTTTGAAAATTGCAATTCTATAAAAATAAATAAATAAATAAAAGATTCAAAGCTTGCCGAAGGATTTTATTACCAACTTGTTTAGATTCTGCAGGCGGGGTTCATAAACTACCAAAATTATGAAGAATTTTACCAACATACGAATGGATTAGTAAATTACCAACTTCTTCTAAATTTCACTGGTACATTGTCAACATTGTAAGGGATTTACTAATATCCAAATAAATTAGCAAATTACGTATTTAAAAAAAAAATAGAAATGCTGTTCATAGGTTATTAAAATGTGATTAATTTACTTATATAAGATTAATTTGTAAGTATCTCCTAGCCTAATTAGTTAGGATCTCATCCAGAAATCCAAGAGGTAAGGGGCTCAAAGCCCCTAATCTTTATCTTGTCCCACGAATTGAGGCATGCTTCAATTCCACCTAGGGATGCCAAATTTGAATCCTTCAGCATGTACTCAATTCGGGCTTACTTGATGTCAGAGGTGGCTTTCCTCCTGGCGTCTCATGAGGATCTTTTAATTTCTTTCGTTGAACAATATATTTCAATTTTTTTTATCTTGAATTATCTATTTTTCAGTATAGTATTTGTATATCCTGGATGCATATGCAATATATTCATTTTTAACTAGATATTTTATTATATCCACAATCAATTCAAAACAGCCTCTATTGCAGCACTACAATATTTACACATGTATGCCGACTATTCGATTATGTGGGGTTATTTAAATTTTGGAGTATATGTTTAAGTATATTTTATATACCATCGAGTAAAACTATTTTTATTTTGGGTGATTGACCTAATTAAAAGGGTTGCTTTTTTAAGAATATCCGCTGCTGTTAGTCGTAAAACAATTTGTACAAATTTGGGACAATATATATAATTGTGTATGTCACGCCCACACTAATGTGACGCTTTCAAGCTTTTTGAGCAATTCCTTTATAATTTATATTTTCCTAGGTATTATTTACTTGAATAAAAAGACATTCTTTACTTGAATAATATTAACGTTCACGTATATGAAGTCACCCTGCTTTCCGACATTTGTAGTGTACATGTATACTTACACACATATACACATGTACTAACTGGTCTCATTAATGAGGTGTAATAATCAATGAAATTGAGTTTTTTAAGGACTATTAAAAAGGAATTGATCCGTGTATGCTGACCATGTCTTGATATCGCTGATTTGGTGTGCTTTTGATTTTAGCTGGAGGATAGTTTGGTTATGGGATCATGTATGTTCATGCTAGGAAAGTAACATGATGAATCACGTGCCAATTTTGCGAGAATTATAATCATAATCAAACTCAAATATGCTAGAATCGAAGTATTGCATGCTGACCATGATTGCTTTGTTTGAATTCGGCATTAATTTGGTCTTGGATCGATGCCATTTTGATCAAGTAGACTCGTATGTGCTTGTAGGAAGATATGGCTTCAATTTCACGTCAATTAGTCATCAAACCATCACAGTTTGCCATCTTGTATGCTCTGTCACAATTCTGAACATGTGCTGGAATTTGCGGAATAAGCATGAATTAGATGGATTTGTCTCATTTTGGTTACCTTTTCTTTCTTAATTGCCAATGGATAATTGATATGGCATTTGCAACTTGTCAATTTCACATGTCTGGATGGCAATTGCATGATTGAATTGATGAGATGTATGCTTGATATTGCCATGAGAGTCTTGGCTTGATAAATGTTTAGAGGACTCTGATGTTAATTGAAGTTTAGTTTCATGATTTTTGCAATTTCAAAGCAAACCTTCTACTAGTTTTAGATCTCGGGCAGCTACTTTTTTTGTAATATTGAATATTTTGAAAAATGCCGACTTCGTCTAAAGGTGTCCAATAGACTAGCCAATTCGAGGAAATCTCTCAACAAAATTGGTCACGAAGGCCCCCTCAATATATTTCATAGACAATACTCACTAACAAAATTCCAATTATCTCTCCCTCTCCTTCAACACTTACCATTCAAGGCTTATTTATAAGAGGTAGTTCTTAGATCTAATTGATCCTTGAAATGCATTTGTGCCAACATACTGTGTGCAACACCAATTGCGATCTACTTATTCATGATGTCCTTTCCTTCCTCTGAATGTTCACTGGCCACTGCCGTTCAAAATGATGTTTCAAAGATACGATTTTTGTTTTCCTCCCTCTCCCACAGAATTCACAAAAGTAACCCTCAAGCAAGACAACCAGCTCGAAACTTACAGCAACAACAGGGTTGCATTTGCGAAATCTACTGGGGAGGGAAGATTAGTCACCAGCACTACCAAACCCTACACTTGAAATCCATCAGGACCCTTCCCACAAGTTCCACCAGGAGAAGGTGCATAGTTCAGATCGTCTCTCCTATAATCCATTCTGCACTGGAGGTGCAGAGCTCCATCTATCTCCTTGGAGAAAGTCTCTCTGTTTGTTGATAGCAATTGTTGTTATGACCCTGTTGACTATAGTTTCGCTGATATGAAGGCACCGGATCTCTCCTCCATCCTTGATGAGGATCCCTTCTGCCGGCAGCATAATCCATATTGCTCATTGGCATCAGGTTTCTTCTTTCACCTTGTCCCGGGGTCCATAACTTTGCTGAGGAGCAGATAACCATATTGAAGGTTCCCTTGTCTATTTGCCATTTGACCTCCTTGCCCGTCATATTTAGGTTGGTCATTGTTCATATTGCAATCTCGCATTTTACCACCTGGCCTCCCATACTGAACCGGAGGTGGTCTACGAGTAATTATTCCATTCTCATACTTGTCACCTACTGATTTAGCAAGTTCAACAAAACAACAAGCGCTGCAGGGTCACAAATCATAGAAACATTGGAAAGTTGAGGTTATGGAATCAGAGTATTTTGAATGGAATAAATGACTGAAAAAGATTTGTGGCAGAGACGTAGAGTAGATGAAATTTCCTGTGGAGTCAAGTCATTCTTCCATACTCCTTGTTTTGGGGATCAATGAAGGACTCAGGTAATATAAAGACAACTCCAGGTAGATCTATTTATAGCTTAATATGTCACTGCACAATGATGATGCGGTTACTAATCATTCATTGATTGCAATGGGAAACTTATCAAAAACACTTGCCTTTGAATTGCTTTGATTCTGCTTCAGTGATCATAGCCTGAATCCCCAGATTGGTGGTCGTGCTACATGCACAAATATTCTCTTTTAGTTCCTCCAAGCGGTTGCCTTGGGACATAGATCTCATGATAAGGAAATAGCATATCCATGTTATTACAGTGCAAATGTAAACATTAGCTTAATTGCCACAAATGTGGGGTTGTGTATATCAATTTTTAAAGACAGTGTAAAGATCACTATGAAGCTAGTGCTCAAGAGAGTCATATCGACCATCACATAGGTCCAACCCGCCAATGAAAGTCGTTATTTTGTGGTTGTTTCCCAAAACAATTTATTTGTATCAAGAACAAGTACACAATAGAAACCCCCCATTTTATTGAATGATCTTTTAAGCTTACATTATCCTTTTGAATTATTTTTCAATAGAGATAAATTCTAATATAATTAGCAAATGAAAATTAGTTATACACATTGCGTGACCAAACTTGTCAGCGAGGACAATTTGCTTTTAAGAATTTGGATGCCCATGTTGGTTCATTTTGGCATACTTATGCCAAATTATATATTTGTTCTTATTTATCATTACAAATACTTGTTTGACAAAAGATCCCCTTCCTTACATATTTAACGTTTTGTTTTCTATCGATTAATTATTTTTAAACGTTCCTCTTGTTGACACCCAAGTTTACCTCAAAAGCACGTGCTGATCATAAGGGAATTTTAAATGAAACGCCTTGTTTTGATTCGTGAAATCAAGGGAAAGCAGTTTTGATTCGTGAATTCAGTGGAAAGCAGTTCTTGTAAAGGCTACTTAAGCTAGGCCTCAACAGAATTATAGGAGCTAAACTCACAGTCGATGGCCAGGAAATTAATCATCACATGTCAGGCTATAAGGATGATGTGCTGAATTCGAAAATTAAGCAGGATTAGCATTGGAATCCGAACGAAAATAACTGCTATGAGAAACGTGCATAGAAATAGGGAAGGTTATTTACTTGAAGGGCAAGCTACACGAACATCGTCGACAGGTCAGGGAGCGGTTGGTAAAGGATAAGGATGTCAAGGAGGAAAGAAACACATGAACATTGCAAGGAGTAGTGCCCAAGAAGGAACAACCGACTAAGGAACATTGGCTTTCTTATAAATACCATAGTTTCTCCACTAAGAAACCCCTCACGCAAAACACAACAATCGTTTTTATTTTATTTTTACTCGATTGCATCTTAGTTGTAGCTTTCAAGATTCCTGTCATTGATTAGATTCCGGCATGTATCTCCATTTGGTCCTGCATCGTCGATTAAATTTCGGTACTATTCCACAAAGTTCGGTGTCATTAATTAGATTCCGGCATTGTGCTTATATCTAGAGGTATTGATGTTGATTTGGATCTAGCTTTACACTTAAAGCAAGCTATGACATTGATTAAATTCCATTATAATTTGGGTCCATAACATAGGTTATCTAACTACTTGTCTTCAGATTACATCATTGATTAAATTCTAGCATCATTTGTACTTAGGAGTTGTTCGTCTTTGAGTCATCTAGGTGTAAGTTGTTAGAGCTGTATATACAAGTTGAGAATAGAACTCCCTTTTTGCATTTGACATTCTCTGTCCAAGTTCGACAAAGAATCTGAGTCTCCTATAATAAAATCAAAATGCAGCGTTTGGTGAAAGATTATTCACGGGAATCAAAACTGGTGAAACACCTCTCTAATTTAGACGTGTGTAACTTCTTTAAAATAGCATGTAACTTCATTTAGTATTAAAACATATTATGATATTTTCAACCTTTCCTTACAATAGAGAGGGAGGGAGAGAGTTCATGAAATTAAATGAAGGCACATAAATGAGGAATTAATGGAGAGGAAGTAGATAGAGCTTATAACAAAAGAGTGCAAAATCCTTCGATCAGAGTGATACTTCACCATTACGATAATTTAACAATAAGAGAACTGGCGAAATTGATCTGAATAGATTTTCTATTCAAAACGTCAATATGATGATTCATGAAGTTTCATCACAAAGATTAAATTGATTAGTTAAATCTGACAATCGAAAAAATAAATTAGTAACGAAAGAGATTATTATCTACATTGACTTTAAGCCGGGGGTGTATTTTGTTGGGTAAAAGAAAACTCGAGTTTTTTTTTTCTAATTTAAACAAAGAAGGGCGATAATTCATTTGAATTACAAAAACTAGTTGAAACTAATATCATGAAATGGAAAGAATACTATGAGATATTAAATGACTAAAAATTGAATGTGGCTTGAAAAGAGAGGTACACTTGACTACAATATGATGGAGAGATGAAAACACCGAAGAATTTGAATCAAGGGAATAGACAAAAGCTACTATAATTGCAGCAACCGAAGAACTTGTCATCTCAGGGGAAAAGAAGGAACTCATTTGGCATTTCCCTCTATTTCCTCCCACGTCAAGCATTTCCCTCTATTCCCTCCCACTTTTGAGAGGAAAATATTTTGCGGCCACAAGAAAATGTTTCTCTGCCATTCTCTTCGTCACTTCCCTCGCACCCATTCCAGCCCAACGAGGAAAGATAATTTCTAATTCTGTACTATAAATCTCCATGTTCACGGTAGATTATATCTTTGAAAACCAGAATAGTTCAACAAATGTTCAAACATAGTTTGTATTTCCGAGCATGCTCACTAAATACTAGCTTCACACTAAGGTAGCTTAGCATTGGTACATTGTCCTCGAACATACAGGTAACTTCTCCTTTGTTGAATGTAGATTATGACTTTTGAAATTACAAAATTTGGTCAAATTTCCATTGCCTTTCTAATCGCATTAATGCAATAGTAGATAAGGATTAATGCACTTTATATTCACTTGTTCCATTAATGAGAGGTATCTAATTGCGTAATGGAAGAATGCTTAGCAAGCTCAGACCCGCTTCTTTTTTTGACTATCTTACAACTGGAAAACTCTCTCTCTCTGTCTCTCTCTCTCTCTCTCTCTCTCGTGCCTGCTCCTCCGTCCAAACCAAACTGTCCGGAGTTTCCCCCAGAAATAGCAAACATTCGCTGGCCTCCAATGTCATCATCTCTGCCAGCTTCCGCTCCGGCGGTGGTGAATGACTTCACCACTTCTTCGCCTGCCCGGATATCGACCACCGGGTTTTCTACCTGTGGAAGACCAATCAGGCAACCAACTCCACCTATTTGAACAGGGGACTGCCGCGGGGGACTAACTCTACTGGTTAGGCCAGCACCATAGACACTGCTAGGGAGATACACCGCGGCTGTATGTAGGGCACAGTGCACATCGTGGCGAAGCAAGGCGGCACGGCCGTGGCCTGTTAGTGTTGCCGCTTCGAAGGCGCCTCTCTATTGTTAGAAACCACGGCGCCATCTCTACTGTTGCCTCCCCGGCTGTTTCGATTCGTCGTCTGCCACTTTCTCTCTCTTCCGGGAAACAGCTCCGCTCTACTCTCTCCCGTCCGACAAACCACACTTACACCGTTGCCTCGCAAAGCCCCATTGGCGGCTCCGATTCATCCTCCTGATGTGGCGCAACTCTGTGCCATCCACACCATCAATTTGTTTAACGGCCGCGGGGTTCTCAGTTTAAACTGAATGAATTGGTCTATGTTGTGATACCTGTTGAGCAACCTTAAGGAGGAAGCTGTGAAGTTAATTAACGCGGGACAAAGGGTGCAGCATTCCGTCGACGAAGCTCAAAACAACACGTAGCCGATCGAAGCCAACATCTAGAAATGGGTAGACAGGTGCGGAGATCCTCGCTGATGAGGCGCGCGGCATGCTGGAAAACAACAAGAAGAGCCAAGAAAACTTGCTTCCGCGGGTGGCTTCCCAACCTGAAGGCGCACTACCGTCTCAGCAGCGAGGTGAGGAGCACAATCGAGGCCATCCGGGCACTCGAACGTAAATTAAAATAATAATCTGTTTCTTTTAAAGATAGTTTTCTAGTTCACCACATGCAAGAAGACATTTTAAAGCTTTGACTTTCAAGGGCATCCGACTTGTTAGACATCAATGATTTTTTCTGGCAAATCTGTTGCTGTTGGTAATTTTTTTTCATATGGTTAGTAAAATCTTAAATAAAACGGTATCTTGTGATAAACAAAATAAGTAACTTATACTTGGCATCCATAAATTTTATTGTTTGCCTTTAGCTTTCTCTAAATACATTGTCAATTTCAGTACAACTCTAGATTCCCTATTCAATTTTTCACCTTTACTTTTAATTTGCTTGCAATTTCAGTTTCCTGCATTTCAACTCAAGTTGTTTATTTTTTGGGAAAAAAAATTCAAGTAATTTCCCCATAAGAGAAACTGAGTGTAGAAAATAGAGGTAAGAGATGCAAAGGAAATCTCAATGATAGAGGTTGTCTTTCTCTCAGTAATGAATAAAACTCAAACCACTGACTTGAAAAAGTCCGAATCCAAGGGAAGAAGGGAACTCTAGAGTCAATTTCGATTGCATAGCTCTTTTGCATCAAAGGGATCGAGTCAACTAAAACCTTCTGTTGACACCGGAATTTTTATTGACGTTCTAAATATCCATTTATTTTGAAAAAATATATATATAAATTTATAAATAAAAATAAACAGAAAATAAAAAGGAAAATAAAAAAATGAATAATGAATAAAAATGGATCAAATAAAATGAATGAACGATGAAAAATGAAGTCGTGTGGGCCGGCGTGTCTAGCCCACTTGGTTATTTTCGGCTCACCCCTTAACCGGGCTTCCCATTTACTTTATTCTCTTTGGCCCATTTTCCTCCTTTTCTTTGGCCCACAAGAGCCTAAAAAGGAAGCCCAGCCCATCACTCTTTCTTCTTGCGCGCACATACGCTCGTGAGAAGAGCGTCTGTGCAGTGACGGTCGCCGAAGAAACGCCCGTGAGCTCCTTTTCTTAAACACTCCATTCTCCCCCTATTCTGGCACCGAGAGCGTGAATCTTAATCGATATACTCGCGGATCAACCCTGCGAAAACGAGAAATACTCGTGCGAGATAATGATGTCTAGAACCTGCCGCGTCGTGTTTTGGTTGGAAATAGCGTCAAAGCTGAATCAAAAGCCTGTTCTCGTGGCTGCACAACATGTGTTCGACAAAATGCTCGAATGATGCGCCCAAATCCATGTTATCCGATCGAAGTTAAAAATTTAGTTCGAGGCTTGATTGTGCATGTGTTGTTGACGCATGTCTGCTTTCGTCGTGTTTTGCTATGTTTTCGCTTGATTTCACGGCCCACCTTTTGATGTTCGTTAATGGCCATGCAAAACCGACTTGGTTCGGCCGTCGCCGGCGATAGGCCGACGGCAACGGCCGGAGATGTAATCTGGTGATGGTGTGTGGTGGTGTGAGCGCCGGTTTCCGTAGATGGCATCTAGTTGTGTGGGTTTAAAAAATGGAGAAGAAGATGAAGGTTGGGAGGGAAAAAAAAATGGTTTCGGGGAAGAAGAGGGGAAGAAGAAGAAGTGCAGTAGAAAGGGACTTAATAAGGAAAAAGACAAAAGAGGAAAAAAAATTTAAAAAATCAATAAAAATTCAAAATATATTTCTTGTAAATCCTACCGGGTCGGATCCAGGTAGACGGGTTGGATCGGGTTTACCGGTCCAAACTCATTCCCCAAATATAATAATAATAATAATCAGAAAAATCATAAAAATTCAGAAAATCCTAGAAAATCCAAGAAATTCAAAAATTGGAACATTTCTAAAACAAAAGTGAAACAAAAAAAAAAAAGGATTCTTTGTTTTGCATTGTCTTTTTATTTGTTAGGGATAATATTAGGATACTTATATAGTTTCTTTTATAATTATAATTGATTATGCATTTAAATAGTTTGACTGTTACTTTCTTATTCTAGAATGGTTAAGACGAATCTTAAATTTCATTTGGATAAGTTGTTATGGCATTTGTCAGCACATAATCGAGTAGGTACTAGAAGGGAATTAGTCTTAAGGCTAACATAATCAAATTCTCAAGTCTAGAATATTTGGTTATAAAAAATAAGATATCCTCCCGTATTTTACTTGGGTTCTAGTAGACCGAAAAAGGCTAATGACGACTCATTTGTCAAAATTTGCATATGCTTAATTGATTTAAAATTTAGTCTGATGTCATGCGAAATATGAACTTGGTAGAATTCGAGTCAATAGAAAGTATGACAATACCCCAAAACATAACTCCCTTTCCCCTAAGGGGTTAGATCGCAACACCACCTATTAAGAACAGAATAACACAATCTAGAACGATAATCATTGACGCATTGCACATAACAGTAATCATCGATGTGCCGTTTTGATACTAGCAAGATCATCTGGATATTAAAACGGCCGGAATAAGAATGAAGCAATTGGAATTACATCAGCTAGAGCTTGAATTCTGGAAACGGGTAGCGATGGTGATGGTCTGCATCTGGTTTGCCCGAAGGTCTTTCTGACAGAGACATTGCTAGCCGGAGACAACAAATGTGACTAGGAATCTCTGTCTACTCCAAGCTCAGCATCAAGGCAGAGCAAGCACTCCTTTCTTTGGTCAAATCAACCGCGACGTCCTCACAAGGCGGAGGAGGAGGGGAAAAGAGAAGGCCAGGCCAAGGGAAAAAGCTAAAATGTTGCGGTGATGGGGCTGATGAGTTTGGGCCGTGGATCAAATCAATGGGTTTGCTCTTGTGGGCTGCGCCAATTGGCTTCTTTTATTTGTTATTTATTTTTATCTTTTTATTATTCTTTTTTTTTTTTTTGTTCTTTTTACTACCATTCATTGTTTTTATGCTCTTTTTTACAAAATGTATTCTTAATTTGTCTACTGAAAATTAGGTATCGACTGTTTCAAAAATATTTACCTAATATTCAAAGAAAAATATCATGCCATCATGAACAAACTACAAGACATTGTATGTGTCGTTGCATCAAATCTTAACTTACTAAAGGTTATCGTAATTTCTTGATCAATGGAAGAAACGAGCCAAAATATATGACAATCCCATCGAATAGAATCAGGTATGTGTTGATGAAATATTGACTCATCTCAAATGACTTCATTTATGACTCGGATTAATATGGACCCTAATTCCAATCTCACCCATTTGGTGAGTCGAAGTCCTACAAATTAGAATGGAAGATTAAACAAAGATTGGTACGAGGGAAGAGAAAGAGATGGCTTTTTATAGTGGAAGATGATTCTTTCACGTTTTGTTTTTCCTGCTCTAGGATTCTTTTTCAATTTATCAGAAGTTTTCAAAGTGAGAAATGATTAAATATGGCAAAGAGTCAAGGAAAAAGCAAAAGAAATGAATAAATATATTGAGAATAACATAGATTTTAATAAAACTAATGTGTATAAAGTTTCAATTGAAAAACCAATCAAATGACTAGTCAAGTGGCCCAAGACTTGATTTGCAAGTCAAAAGTCGCAAGTTTAATTTCCCAATCTATTATCCATTTTGGGATAATTATGCGAATAAGTTGGCAAAATTAATTTGAACAATATCTTGTGGCGAACACATTCACCCGTTTGGGATTAAAGATTATTGTGGGTTGGAGAAAATCCAAATAGAATGTCCAACAAAAACATTTGAGTCGCCATTGATGCCCCTCGATGAAGGGCTGTGACTCCACTTCGACGAATTTCCACTTCCATCATGATGTCGACACAATTTCCTTCACGCGCAATAGCATAATTAACAATAACCTTTTTCAACAATAACAATAATAATAGACAATTTTGTCTCCATACCAGAAAAGAGGCGAATATATGGTGGAGTAGTTGGCACTGAGCATTTTCCCCTTGAAATTTCATTTGCTTCCAATTATATTTTTCTTGTCTTGAATAAGTGTAAGCTTTATTTGGTATTTCAGAACATGAAGTTACAATTGATGTGAAATTGCAACAACCAAGTCATAACGATGAATTAAATGTTGATAATTAGCTTATGTAGAGGATGATGGTGTGAAATAACTGAATAAAACGTGTATTTTGTAGGTAGTGTGGCTCGAAGGTAATTTTAGTACAAAGAAATGGTGGAGTGCCTCACTTGTTTTCAATTAGCGGAGCATAGGATTCGGGAGAATTTTTTTTTTTTTATAAATAATTTTGGATTCTTTGAGGTCAAGCATAATCAAAGCAAGCGTTTATTTATTTTAGTGATTATTTGGATGTTGTAGATGATTAAATAATGCACTGTACAACCTGTGTGCATTGAGGACGGACCAAGAGATGCGAACAATCCACAATCTAGTAACTCAACCCTTTGTCTACTATCTCTAATAATCCATTCGTTGGTAGTGAAGGTGGATTTTGATGATACAGTTCACGCCGATGGAGTGAGCATGTCATGTTCCACCATGGAAAGAATAGGAAAACACAATACTTTGGCCTTTCATCATCATAGAAGGTCGACATTATCTTCCTCGAATTTTTCAAATGTAGTTCCCATCATCCTCGTAGAGATATTCATTCACCTCACCAGCAATCGGCCCTGGAGTGCTTGAAGCCCACCGTTCTTTTTTGGGGCACATGTGGCCCAAGAGCACGGGTCCGAAATGGCACGGCCCATTGGCCATCCTAGCTAAAATCTATCTGGGCTCATATACAGATATTAGAACATTTTCTGATAATCGAGGACCCATCCTTGAAAATAAGTGTTGCTGACACCTTCATAGATATTTTTGGCGCTCCAATCCATCTCATTCGAACATCAAATCACATTTCCCATCTTGCATTCACTTTATCCCTCCTTCACTGTCTCCTGTCTTTCACCGAAAGTGTTACCGACAGCCTCGCAGATAATTTCGGAACCTCAACCCATCGGACATCTGTAAAATTTCCCATCTCGCAATCACTCTCTGTCCTTTGTAATCCTTCACCGAAAATTGATGGTGACAGCTTCGTTGAGGTTTTAGCAGCCTCGACCAATCTTATTTGAGATATCTATCCACAATTCGCATCTGCCCATTCAATCCGTGTCCTCCCTGTCTTCTATCCTTCACGGTAATTCAGACATCAGTCACATGTCCCATCTCGAAACGAACAAGAGTCGGGAAAATTAAATGTGTTATGGGCCCACCGAACTTGTCTTTTAAGGAAAGAACTCATTTTGCATTTCCCCTCTCTTTCTCTCGACTTTCCGGAGGAAAATTTCTTGTGGGCCCCCACAGGAAAATCTTTCTCAACAGTTCTCTTCGTATTCCTTGAATCTTTATTTTCCTCGCTTCTTTTTCCCCAAATTCCTGAAACCGGCTTCATTCTACGGAATGGCTCCATTCGGATTCATATATACAGGTCTTGCTCTCAAAAGAAAAATCATGGTAGAAACATTTGGAGTGGCTCCATAAATAACATCTTTCGTTTGATGAGAAACTCGAGATATAAGAATTCTCCCATAAGTGCTGATGTTCTCATTAATAATAATATGTGTCAACTTGACTACTATAGTTGCATGAGTAGACATTCCTCAAAGAAACGTCAATAACATTAGTAAGCTTCTAAATTCAAATTATGTTTTGCACTCGGCATTATAGCCTGTCGTTTTTTTCTGGTCCATCAAGCTATGCTAAGAATGAAGTAAATATGAGATGTGAATGGTTTGGGCAAAGAAAAAAGTGGATGAACAAGACAACGTCTTTGTCCTCAGCAATGGTGCATACAGATTTTTTGCAGAGGAGCGAGAGGTTCTTTTAAGTTCTTTCGTTGATCGATATCTTGCAATTAACTATCTTGTATTATCTGTTTTTAAATATTGAAATTGAATGTCATGGCTACATATGGATTATGTACCTTTTTAACTAGAGATTCTTGTTAGCTCCATAGTTGATAGAATAACAACTCCAATTGTGACACTAAAACAATTATACGCGTATCATGATTATTTGATTATGTCGGGTTATTTAAATTTTTTGGTCATATTTTTAAGTATGTTTTCCCATAGTTTAAAGCAGTTTTTGTTTTGGGTGATCAACTGAATATGTTTTTTTTTTTTTTTTTTTTTTCAGAATTAAGAAGTTGCCTTTTTTAGAATATTTGTTGTTGTTATTCATAAAACAATTTGTACAAAGTTGGGACCAAATATATAATCATATATGGCTATGCACATATTAAGTCGAAGCTAGACGGGACAACGTTGAGAGAGAGAGAGAGTACAGTGGAGTCGGGTCCCCCGACGCGAGGTTGAAAAATGAAAGAATGCGTAGAGAAGCAAGAAGCGTAGAAGTTTGGGGAGAAATCTTTTGTGTTTCTTCAGTTGTATTCAATGTACAAAACTTAGTAATTATAACACAACATGTACATGAAGAAAAGGTAATGAAATATTCTACAAATCAATCTAATATCTCAATCTAATCCCTAATTGATTTAGTGTATGATTATAATCAAATCGGATTCCTGAAATATCTTCCGAATCTTCAACTATATCTTCCAACAAAAAATCAAGAAACTTTAATAATTGCAACACGATCCACAATGTATAAAGTTGTACTGTCTATATGCATCACGAGGCTGACATAACACTAACCTTCAATAATTGCAATGTGATCCACGGCAAAAAAGCAACTTAACTTTAAGCCGTTTAAACTCTTAACCTCGCTTTGTTAAGTCTTTCTCCCTCCTCCTCCTCCTCTACATTTTAGAGAGAGAGATATCAGTAGTAGCATCAGAGGAACGATTGTGGATGTGTGTGATCGGTACTTGTTAGGGAAGGAGAGAGATGCAAGGATTTGGAGTTCATAGAGAATCGGAAAGAGGGTCATTGAATTGTTAACGAGGTGTAGTCAATCAATGCAATTGTCGGGTTTTCTTAAAAATATTAAAAGTGAGGTTTTGAGAAATAAATGATGAGTATAATTAGTAATTTTTATTAAAAAAATGAAAAGGCATTTGTCATGGACCTTCAATTTCTCTCAATGGAGTTGTGTATGTAGCTCAAACCCTATGCATGTTCACAAGATTGACAAATTGTTGTCTTTTAATTATTAATGGAGTGCCGGGAAGCATCCAACAAATCTCCATCAAATGTGGCACTTCCTCCATTTCATACAGATTGGATAATTATCAAAGAGATATATATTTTTTGATACACCCGTGATAAATTTATTTTTTATATTATTATCTTTTGAAAAGGGCAAGTTGCCACACTTGATTTTTTTCATCTTGATTTCTATTTGAAGTTGATTTTGGCAGATTAACAATCTACACTTGGGAGTTGAGCCCCCTTCCTTCTTTTCCTTTTATTCTTGGGAAGGTTTGGTGAGTATTTCTTCTATACTATAAATTATTAGTTATTTAAATTCTAACCTTAATATCAAATTATTCATTTTTTTTTGCACGTGAAAATAAAATTAAGATATTGAGAATGAGAAACTACTTCCATTAAAGTTCACATATTTAAATGATGAGGCATGACCAACTAAAATTTAACAATAAAATTTCAGGTCATCAGCTTGGAAGAATTTATGATTTGATGGTCGTAGCATAATCAGCTTAGATATTAAGATTGATGGGGAAACTGAGCGCAACTCTTGTGGATCTTATCTTCATTACGTTTTGTCAAATAAACTGGGTGCTATTAGAGACGCAATGCCTATCTTCTCGAGATTTGATGTAAGGGGCTGAACATTTTCCTGTACTGTTCACATGTCAATTGTCGTACCGACCATCTAAGTAAAAGAAAGACGGACAATTCGGTGGACAATTCGGTGGAGTTGGGTCCCTCGGTGATTGGCTGAGTAGCCTTCAGGTGCATGAAGCCGTACTGCCCATGGGCACCACTAGGTTGACATAACATGAAACTTTAAGAATTGCCAAGCGACTGCTGATGGCCAAGCAGCAACTTCATCTCCATCCTCATTAACTCTTAACATCACTTTGTTCAATCTTCCTCCTCCTCTGCGTTTTAGAGAGAGAGAGCACCGTCCCAACTGGCACGGTCCACTGGCTATCCTAATTAAAATCCATTCGAGTTCATGTACCATTTTCTGAGAGTGGAGGATCCTCCATTAAAAAAAAAATGTTGCCGACAGCTTCTTAGATATTTTTGGAGCTTCAGCCCATCCCTTTGGAACAATCATTCACATTTCCCATCTCGTGTGCACTTTATTTCCGTCCTTCACAGTCTTGTGTCTTTCACCGAAAGTGTTGCCGACAGCTTCGCAGATAATTTCGGAACGTCAATCCATCAATTCGGACATCTGTAAATTTTCCCATCTGGCAAGTCACTACCAAAAATTGTGAGTGACAACTTCGTTAACGTTTTATGAGCCTCGACCAATCTTATTCAGACATCTATCCACATTTCCCGTCTCCCGATTCAATCCGTGTCCTCACTGTCTCCTGTCCTTCACCATAATTCAGACATGCGCCCCCGTCAAATCTCCAAATGACCAAGAGTCCAGAAAATGCAACATGTTATGGGCCCACTGAGCTCGTCATTTGAGGAAAAGAAAGAGCTCCATTTTGCGTTTCCCGCTATTTTCTCCCCACTTTCCGAAGGAAAATATCTTGTGGGTCCCCACAGGAAAATCTTTCTCTACCATTCTCTTCGTATTCCTTGAATCTTTTATTTTCCTCACTTCTTTTCACCCAATTCCTGAAACCCGCTTCATTCTACGGAATGGCTTCATTCGATTCTATACATACGGGTCTTGCTCTCAAAAGAAAAATCAAGGTAGCAAACTTTTGAAGTGGGTCCTCATCCGTAAATAACATCTTTTGTTTGATGGGAAACTCAAAATGTAAGACTTCTCCCATAAGTGACGATAACATCGTTAATAATAGTAATAATATGTATAGACTCGGCTATAGTTGCATTAGTAGATGTTACTCAACAAAATGTCAATAATATCAGCAAGCTTCTCAACTCAGATTATGTTTTACACTCTGCATTAAAAAATGAAGTAAATACAAGATGTAGATGGTTTACACAGAAAAAAAGTGGATGAACAAAGGCGACGTATTTATCTTTAGCAATGGTGCATGCAGATGTTTTACATAGGAGACAGAGGTTCTTTTCATTTCTTTCGTTGATCAATATCTTGTAATTTTTATCTTATATTATCTATTTTTCCATATAGAAATTGAATATCATGGCTACATATGAAATATATACATTTTTAACTAGAAATTTACTTAGGTCCATAGAATAACAAATCCTATTACGAGACTAAAATAACTTTACATGCATGATGATTATTTAATTATAATTTAAATTTCTTTGTCATATTTATAAATATGTTTTCCCATTGTTTAAAGCAATTTTTGTTGTATAAAGCAGTTTTTGTTTTGGGTGATCGATCGAATGTGTTTTCTTTTTTTTTTTGGTGAGGATGATTGACCCAATTAAGAGGTTGGTTTCTTTAGAATATTTGTCGGTCTTGTCCATAAAACGATTTGTACGAATTTGGGACCAAACATTTAATCATATATCGCTTTGCACAAATTAAGTTGAAGTTAGTGGGACAACGTTTAAATTGATAGAGAGAGAGGATAGTATGGTAGAGTGGGGTCCCTCGGCGTGGGGTTCAAAAAGCATGAAGCTTTTATAATTGCAACATGATCCCCAATGTATCAAGTCATAGTGTCCACATGACACCCCAGTTAAATTCTTAACATCACTTTGCTTTATCCTCCTCCGTTTTATCGAGAGAGAGAGAGAGAGAGAGAGAGAGAGAGAGCAGGGAGCAATGATCGTGGAGGTGTGTGCCGTGTGGTCAGTACATATTAGGGAAGGAGAGAGACTCTCAAGGATTTGGATTTTACATAGAACCAGAAATAAAATAGGGTCTTGGGGTGCGTTTGGTAATGTTTCGTTTAAAAATTGTTCTAAAACGAAATGAAAAAAGTATTTACATTTCGGGAATAATTTTTGAACAAAAAACACGTTTGGTAAATTTATCTCGGGAATAAAAAATAAACGTAAACACGTTTGGTAAATTTGTATATTATATTATATTATTTTTATTTTTATTTTATTTTTCTATTTTTTCCTCTTTTTTTCTTTTTTTCTTTTTCCTTTTTTTCTTTTTTTCTTTTTTGGCCGGTCACCGACCTCGGCCATGGCTGGCGACCGCGAAAGAAAAAGAAGAAGAAAAGAAGAAGAAAAAGAAGAAGAAAATGAAAAAGTGTTTAAAGTTTGTTTTGAAAAACAAAAACAACTTTTTTGTTTCTTATTTCTGCTCCCTTTTTTTTTCCTAAGAACAAAAAATAAAAAGGAACAAAACTCACTCCAAACGCGTTTTCCTTTTTTGTTCCCAGGAACAAAAAAACAGAAAAAGTATTCAAAAACAGAAAAAAGAAATGCAAACAAAAGAAATTGCTAACGAGGTATGATAAATCAATAGAATCAGGTCTTCTTTAGAACTATTAAAGTGAGGTTTTGAGAAATAAATGATGAGCATAATTAGCAATTTCTATACAAAAGAAAAATGAAAAGGCAACTTTCATGGACCTTCAATTTCTCTCAATGGAGTTGTGTATGTACCTCAAAGCCTATGCACATTCACAAGATTAATAGATTGGTGTTTCTTAGATATTAACGGAGTGCCTAGGTCTCTTTGAGCATCTCGTGAATCTCCATCAAATGCGGCGATCCCTCGATTTTATAACATTGGATAATTACCGAAGACAAACAGTTTTTATTAATATATTGGTGATAAATTTATCTTTTATATTACACTTTTTTGAAAAGGGCCAGTTGCCACATTTGATAATATCATCTCAATTTCTATTTGAATGTTGGTTTTGGCAACTGAACGGTCTTAATTTGGGAGTTGAGCCCTGTTCCTTTTATAGGACGGTTACTTAAGTATCATAATTTTTTGTCAATTAAGTGGGTGTCATGACTTAAAAAAATTTCATTTAAGTGTCATGGCCTTCAGTTGCTCATTTAAAGACTACAACTCCCATCATCACAAGTGTCATGATGCTAGCACTATTTTATGATACTTAAATAAGCGTCATATGTGGTGATCCTTTTTCAAAATTAACCTTCTATAGCTAGGGCATTGCAAACTTCTACATGCTATGACAATACAATTACACAAGCACTGTAAGATGCTTTTGTATGAAAATGATACAAACTTTTATGAAGAAAAAGGGACGAGAAAAGCATTTTGGTCAAAATTGGTGATCCCTACATAATACAACATTAGAAAGCCTTACTGCACTCAGCGGACTCTATTGTTGTGCAACTTTATTAAAGCTGATACTTAAAAGAGCTCATGAAGCGACTGAAATTGGAGTGCATCATCTGAATCGGATTCTGGACTCATAGAGATTGGGGCCTCGCCGCTGTTGATAGCTGGAGCTGAGCACGTATGAAATGATTGATAGACAATGATAGTCATAGACTCATAGACAGCTGGATAATTCTCGCATTCTACCCGCGGTGGGGTCCGAAGGCAATTTTAGTCCAAAAGGAAACGGTGGACTGGATTTTTTTTCGAACCGTTAAATTGAGGTTCTCCATTGAGGTGCATCATCTGAATCGGAATCTGGACCATAGCTCGGTCCCAAGTGGAGATTGGTGCATCGCTGCTGCAGTGCTGCTGATTTCCGGAGCTGAGGTCAGATGTGTTAAACGATTAAGCATTAATCAAGTGGGAGAAAATATTTGAGGGTCCCGACTGCCAAGCCAGCGTATACCCCGACCAATGAGGCAGTGACGCGTGGCTCGACGATGCGCTAGCTGCTCCACTGGTTTTTCTGCACAAAATATATTATTTTCCCTTTTCTGCTTAAAAATTTACAGTCATTAATAGATCTGCTGCCGCTTTTTTCTCTCTCCTCTCTAATGGAGTTGGCCTGCATGCATTAAAGGAGCTTTGTCTCTCGTCATTTCTTTCCTTCTCACTTCAAGATTTTGGGTGAGAACTCGCTCTCTGGCTAAAGGACGTTGCTCCTCCGCCTTGCTCTGGCGCCGGGTCATCTTCGGTCTCTGCCCCAAAGCTCGTTGCTTCTTTGGCCTGCTGCGTCGTTGTGTTCCTTCTCCGCCCTGCTCCGGTGTGGGTTTCCCTGCGCAAGACGGCCAGGAATGTTCTTGCTGTAAGTCGCAGACTTCAAGCGACAAGAAGTTCCAGCTCTCTCCGATTCGGCTTCGGTTCTGCTACGTTCGCGGCTCGTACCAGTGAGTTGATTCTTTCCCTGATTTTTGTACTCTTCTTTTCTTTTCTTTTTCTTTGCTGTTATTGCCTCTCTCTCTCTCTCTCTCTCTCTCTCTCTCTTTAGTTTTAGTTTCTTTTGTTGGTGGGTGATTGCACGAGCTTGGCTATCGAGTCGGCAATTTTGCCCGTGAGTGTCCGGTGTTGTGATTTTTGGGAGGTTGGTTTGTCTAGGCTAGCACTGAGTTCCAGTCCAAGGCGAAACGAATGGTTGGAAGTTTCCGCGAAACCGGGGAGATTAGCAGAAAACGAATGCTTAGTAATATTGGAGATGATGTGGAAGTATTTCGTTGAAAGGAATAGTCGGCACTTGTCTGATTTTTCTGTTGTTGGCTTTTTTCTTGAAGTATTTCGGTGGAAGTAATTCGATTGGGGAGAATGGCGGATATTGTTCCGCCTCCCTCGGCATAAATACATTCTTAACTTTCGTTTCTCCGCAGAGAAGGGAAGAAAACCAGAAAGAATTCAAAAAGGGGGAAAATGGCGGATGCCAGTGATGCCGGTCTGTGTGCAGCTTCCACAGTGGCAGGGTGCCTGGTGGCTCCGGTCAGTCGTCTTTGCGGCTATGTGATATCCTACGACAGCCACGTTCGCGAACTTGACCACAAAGTTGCAAAGTTAAGCCGCGAGAGGCAAAAGGTGCAGGATTCTATCAATGATGCTCGAAACAACGGGAAGCTTATCAGAACCTATGTCAGTGAATGGGTGGACAAAGTGGAGAAGGGCGACAAGGAGGCGCGCCATGTTCTGGATTACAACAAAACAGCTAAGAAAACTTGCTTCTACGGGTGGCTTCCCAACCCGAAGGAGCGATATTGTCTTGGCAGGGAGGCGAGGAGGAAAGCCGAAGACATCCAGAAACTCATTGATCTTACTCCACCAGAGAAGGTCTACGATGATCCTCCTCCAGGGCGCGTTGATGACGCTCCCGACGTGATTTCCTTGGCCGGTGATCAAGTTGACACTATCTTCGATTCTCGAGCTTCCATCTTAGAGGACATAATGAATGCTCTGGATGACGAGAAGCACAAAGTGATTGGGATCTACGGGGAGGGTGGTGTGGGGAAGACTAAGCTGTTGGAGCAAGTCGAGAAGAAACTCAGGAATGAGAAGAGATTGTTCGACATGATCGTCAAAGCGAATGTGTCGCAGAACCCGGACCTTAAGAAAATCCAAGACGATATCGCTTACGCCTTGGGTCTAGAAAATTTGAAGAATGAGACGAGTGAAGAGGGAAGAAAAGATCTTCTGTTCAAGAGATTGCAGAATGATCCGAGTGAGAAGGTTCTCATAATATTGGACGATCTGTGGAAAGATCTTGATCTGAGAAAGGTCGGAATTCCTTCGAGAGACGAGAGCAAGGGATGCAAGTTGCTGCTAACATCGAGAAATAGAAATGTTCTGGAGCAAACGGAGTGTCACGATTCCATATTTCGTCTTGAACGTTTACAGTACGATGAAGCATTCAGGCTATTTGAAAAGACGGTCGGTGACAGGCTCAAAGACATGCAATTGAAAACAATAGCGGATCAATTAGTCAAGAAGCTTGCAGGTTTGCCTCTTTTGATTAATTCTGTCGCGAAAAGCTTGAAAGATAGGCATGTGGCCGTATGGAGCAATGCTCTGAAAACAATAGACCCGTCACATATAGAAACTATAGTAAAGTGGAGTTACGACCATTTGAAGAGTGAGGACACCAAGACCTTATTCTTGCTCTGCGGTCTTATTGGTGGGACCATTCGAGTTGAAATCCTGCTGGGTTTAGGCATGGGTTTGGGCTTGTTTGAGGAGTCAAGACTGACGATGCAAGAATCGAGGGATAGATTATATACTATGCTTGATGATCTCCGTTTCGCTTGTTTGTTGCTGGATGGTGGCGATGACAAGGACAATGTGACCATACATGATCTTTACAGCGAGGCAGTCGTCTCAACTCCATTTAGAGATCAGAATCCCTTAATGATGAATAGCAATTATGGCTCGTGGCGAAAGGAAGAGCTTGAGAAATATTGGGCAATATGCCTAGCTGATGTTGGTAGAGATAGGCTTACTGAACTAATGACGTATCAGTTTCCCAACTTGAAGATACTCATGTTGTCTCAACCCAAATATTGGCGTTGGGCGCTTCAACGCCAAAATGATACAGCAGATTGCTCGGGACTACTAGATTTCACGTCCACGAAGGAGCTCCAAGTCCTATATATTCACTCCATCCATATCGCCAATTTACCTTCCTCGATTGGAATTCTCGGGAACCTCCACTCATTATACTTAGACCATTGCAATGTGGAGGACGTGGCAATTCTTGGCAAGCTCAAAGCTTTGCAGATTCTTAGCCTCGCAGGGTCCGCGCTTTCTAGGCTGCCTAAAGAAATCAGGGACCTGACAAATTTGAGATTGTTGAATCTAAGCGATTGCCACAAGCTTCGGACAATCGAACCTGGTGTGTTGGAACGCTTAATCAACTTGGAAGAGTTATATTTACGGGGAAGCTTTGATCAATGGATGGGCAAGGATGGAATACGGTCGGAATCGTGTAACGCTAGGCTTGCTGAATTTAAGAGATTGACAAAGATAGCTTCTTTGGAAATATCGATCCCTGATCCCTCTGTACTTTTGGAAGACGATGACTTTCCATTTGGGAATCTAATCAAATTTTGGATCAACATAGGAAATGCAAAAGGGAGGACAATTGGAGGTTTGAGAACCGTGAAGCTCAAATTGGAAGAATGGGATATTATTCTTTCAAAGGAATGGGTTCAAAAAATTCTGCAAAAAACTCAATACTTATATTTGGACGGGTTGGAAAAGTTCAAGAAGAATACTGCCGAGTTGTGCACAGAAGGATTTAGAGAACTGAAGTGTCTTGATATTGACAACAGCCCCTCAATTGAGTGCATTGCCAATTCATCTAATGGTCTCCCTCTCACTGCTTTTACAATTTTAGAATCTTTGTTCCTCAAAAATCTAATTAATCTAGAGAAGATTACGTAATGGCCTTGTCGCACCAAAGTGCTTCAGCATATTGAAAGTTGTGACTATTGAACAGTGCCACCGATTGAAAAACCTGTGGTTACTGTCAGAGATGCAAAGACTTGTACATTTGGAAGTGCTTGTAGTCCGTCAATGTGACTCAATGCGAGCCATTATCACAGATGGTGCAGGAGAAATAGAAGTTCTTGCTGATGACACAGTTGAGTTGCCTAATTTACGTCGTTTGAATTTGCAAGCGTTACCAAAAATGACGAGCTTTTGTACTGGCGCTGAGGGTGCTTCAATTCAGGTAACTTCTTTGTTTTCTCCCTATGTCAGTCTATGTTATTGAAAGGATATAAATTTCCTTAATTCTTAATCTCACAAACGATACCTAGATTATACTAGCATAGGGGGATGAGAAGATGATATTGGTGTTCACCGAACATTAATGCATGTTGTGTTAAATTTGATGCACATTTTGATTCACAAATAAACAATCCATTTAAAGAAAACACAGACCATACATTTTTATTCACATTCAACTATAGCCAGAGGGAAGCCTTTTTCTACGACTGTTTTTTTTTCTCTCATTTTATTTTCAATGTTAGACAATTGCACTGATTACCTAGGCTCTAACTTGGGTTTTTACTATGATCAATTTGTTACTCATTTAACATTTTTAATGAGAACAAAAAACATTGTAGTGAACAAGAATGAATCTTGAACGAATGAACGAAATTCAATAATTTCAAAATGAAGAAACTGAGAGATCAAATAAATGGAAGGCGAACGTTGAACCACGTAACATCACATAATTCATGTTTCAACTACATGCGAGTTGCAATTAATTCCCCAGCGTCACCGTGCTACCGTCGTTTTACTTCTGACATTTCTTTCGTCAGCTACTTCAGGGATATTTCCTTCTCCATTCTTTCAGGCACGACGAAAGATCTACACATTTCGCCCTCTGATTAATTGAGTTTGAATATTTAGTTTTGATAAATTGAGTTTTTGACATTCTTAAGAGAAGTCAAGCCCATTCATGTATTTAGGATTTGTTTGTTTCATTGAATATTCTTTGTTGCTGAAAAATATTTTCTTAGTAAATCGTTTTGCTAGAAAATGAATTGTTTTCTTGTATTTGGTTAGGCTGAAAATGCAAATCGAGAAAGTGTTTTATGATGTTTATTAATGAAGCAAGCGCAAAACTTTACAAAGCAAAGACAAACATTGTCATGGATCCTCAATAGAAAAAAGTCCAAATAAGTCATATTTACTTGTTCATAATGGAAACCAATTAGTTAACAAAAAAAATATTAAAAACTCCAGTATGTATTTGTTTTCAATTTTGAAGGTCAAAATAGAAAAATAAAAGAAAAAAAAATTATGGCAATTGTTTTGAAGATCAGTCAATTATGGCAGTTGTTTTGAAGATCAGTCAATGATTTCAAACATGACTGATTTCGCTTTTCACGGAAGACAAATTTTTATTTTATTTTATTATGTATTTTAGCCCGAGAGTGTCAGTTCTTTTCTCGTGAAAATAGCTTTATTTCTAACAAACTCACCTTTAATGAGTTTCACTGTGGTGCTTTGCTAGGTTTCATTGCCTCGCTTGGAATCGCTAATAATGGTTGGATTCCTTAGCCTAGAAAAGATACTCTCCAGTGAACCTTCATTAGAATACAACAATCTAAAATTGCTATACATACTCGGGTCTGAATCCACGTCAAGTATTATGAAAGAATGGATGCAGAAGCTGCCGAATTTGGAGTCGATGCAAATTCGGCACTCTCCATCAGCAGAAGTAGTTTTTGACCCGGAGGAGCTAAAAGTCACTGGAAATGCCGAGATTCTCTCTCGGCTAAGGAAATTGAGTTTATATGACTTGCCCAAACTGCAGTGCATGTGGAAACAAGATGTACAATTACAAGGAATATCAATATTTCGAAACCTAGAGGAGCTCAAGGTCAACGAGACGGGGCTGTCATTTCTCTTTCCGGTGTCTGTGGCTAAATGTCTTAGAGAAATTAGACACATTCAAGTGGTAGATTGTCCAAATATGATGGCGGTGATTACGGATGAAGAAGGAAGAGATGATGGGATAGACGATATTATAGTGTTCCCATTATTAAAGCGACTACGTATATATCAGTGTCCCAGAGTGAAATTCTTCTCATATCCTCATGGAAAGAAAATGTCAGTAACCACTAATTCAGATTCACAAGATGCTAACTCCGATTCCTTCTTTGATCAAAAGGTACAAATCCCTTCACTTTGAGATTATACCTATAATAGCCATGGGCAAGCACTTGGTGGGGCGATTAATAAAATCTCTTTGAAGATTTTTGTTTCGTTTAATAGTTACGTACTCTTGTCAGAGTAAGGACACAGGTAAAAAATTCATTCTTCATTTCATCAAATAGATTGGTTAGGATTAGGCTTAATTGTCAAATTTTTCATAGGTACTATCTAACGCAAAAATTTCATGAGCAGGTGAATTTACCAAGCTTGGACGGATTATACATTATGGGGGATTGTCAAATGGGAGGATCCTTCAAAAGTATATGGCATTGTGAACTTCCTAGAAGTTCTTTCTGCGAATTAGCCACCCTCAAAATTGCAAATTGCAATAAGATACTTAACGTCTTCCCTTCCACAATCAAAGGGAGCTTGCAAAACCTGAAAGAAGTTTTTATCAAGAATTGTTTCTCCCTAGAATCATTGTTTGATTGTGGGTCTCTTGATGCAAATACTGAGCAAACAACTGTATCTTTCCCCAAATTGGAAAGAGTGGAGATTAATGGAGCACGCAAGTTGAGATGCATGGTGAAGAGAAACTCCCAAATGATTTTGGATTTTCCTAGTCTAAAAGAAGTTGATGTTGTCAATTGCCCGGACCTGAGGTATCTCTTCCCCAATGTCACAGCCACAACACTAGAGAAACTCGAAAGGATAACGATTAATCGATGCCAACAGATGAAAGAAGTGGTTCTCGAGAAAGGTGGTGGTCAATCAAAGGCAGATGTGATGAGTTTTCCTTCCTTAAGAGATCTAGTTATTTATGACTGCCCTAATCTTGGAGTGTTCATCCAGAGTCCTACAAGTGCCAAGAGGCATTTAGGTGAAATGGCTGAAGAAAATAATGAATGGCCACAACCGTTTTTTAATGAGATGGTTTGCTCTATTCCCTTACTCTGATCATCTGTATTCTCAAATTATCATGTAATAAAGTGGTCCTACTTATCCTACTTGATCACATTATCATCGTGCAGGTCATAGTTCCCAATATAACAAGTCTACATTTAGAAGGCCTTCGGTGCAAAGAGTTATGGAACAAAAAAATTCCCGCCTATTCCTTTTTGAAATTGGAATCTCTTGGATTGAGGGACTGCAACAACCTCCAATGTGTTGCCTCGTCCCATATGTGGAGGACGCTGCAGCGTTGTCTTAAGAACCTAAACGTGTTTTTATGCTGTTCGATCGAGATAATATATGAAGGTGACAGGATGGATACAGAAGGTTGTGAATTGAGGTGGCTATATTTGCGTGATCTCAAAAACTTGAGGCACATTTGGCAGTCCGACGGTCTCCCAAACATTCCGTTCCCAAACTTGAGAGAAATAGAGGTTGTGGGGTGCTCTCGTCTGGAAACACTTTTCCCTACCTTCACGGCGAAATTTCTCGGGCAAATTGAAATGTTGGTGGTGAAGTCATGTGAAAATATGGAACTAATTGCTGACCATGAAAAAGGGGAAGAATGGATCTGTACGACAACCACCTTCTCCAAGTTAACTCTTCTTGGACTTTTCAAGTTGCCCAAATTCAGGAGCTTCTTACCTGAGAAATACTCTCCGAAATTCCCGTGCCCTGAGGACTTAGAGCACTTCCCATCCTTGCAAGTCTGGAGTATAGAAAGCTGTGGAGCAGAGCCGAACCAAGTCCTTGTTGACTGGGAAAAACACTATTTAGAACGACTAAGGCGCAAGTTTCCAGGGGATCCGGTATTCCTTCAATATTTCATTGCTTTTTGGTTTGGCTGTCCCGTCCCTTTGAATCAAAAAATCAATTGGTCTTCCCTAATGCAAAATTATCGGTGGGACCCACATCCACTCTACATGACGTGGCCCTCTTCCTTTCTATCTCTAGCTCTCTTCCTTACTTTCTTCTACTAACGATCTGTCTATTCCCTTTTATGCTTAGTTTCTGCGGAAGTGGTGGCTCCGTTGATCTTCATTCCTTCGTCATTCTCCCTCTCCGTTGCCCTCCATCCACCAATAGCCACCGCCCGACATGCACACTGAGAAGGGGCAAAGAACAAAGAGCGGTGATCGAAGGTAGTCGGGTGATTTTTGAGCATCCATTAGTCAACTCTCTCGGTGATTTCAATTGAATCCTTTTCCGCTCGCTTCGTTGCTGGTCGTCACTGCTTCCCGATTCCCGCCACCAGTTTTGGTGCCGCGGAGAAGGTCTGTAATGCCGAAGTGCTCGAACTTCAGTCATGGCTGCCTACTTCGGTGATTCCATTCCTTGATGTTGTTTCTGTTATCTCATTAGTCATGTCCGATGTCAATCACTATAGCTAATCGTTCTTCATTCAATTAAACCACATATCTTCCATTTTCCGTTGCTATAGCTACTGTCTGTATGCAAATCGACTGTGATTTAGGTTGTCTTGATGATTTGAACTGGTGCTCATCGGCCGAAATGTATACCACCCATTTGATGAAATTCCTGAACTAAGTCAGTGTTTATTTTGATTTAGTTCTTGACTGAGAATTCCCTTCATTACTAGATTGTTGATCTGTTCTGGTTAGATAAGTGTATTTTTCTTGACTGAGAATTCCCTTCATTACTAGATTGTTGATCTGTTCTGGTCATATAAGTGTATTTGAGTTTCGTTGCTTCATAACAAAACCACAGGTATTCAATTTCAAACTTGTTTTGAATCTGCTGTAACCTTGTCAATGCATGCTGATTCGCAACTGTTGCAGCCCTGAACTGATGTCAATTGGTCCTTGATTTTATGCTATTGCACTCAAGTAAGCATGTGCAGTGATATAAGGTTGTGCCATGGTGAATTTCATGTTCACTTGGGAAAAAAATTATGGCATATGAATGAATGAAATTCTACTGGAAATTGATCTGTGGATGCTGACTCTGTCTTGATATCCTTGATTGGGTGTGCTTTTGATTCTAGCTTGAGGCTAGTTTGGTTATGGGATCATTTATGTTCATGCTAGGAAAGTAATATGGTGAATCTCATGCCAATTTTGTGAGAATTATAGTCATGAACTTGAACATGCTAGAATCAAAGCATTGCATGCTGATAGTGATTGCTTTGTTTGAATTCAGTATTAATTTAGTCTTGGATTGATGCAATTTTGATCAAGTGGACTCATATGCGCTTGGAGGAAGATGTAGCTTTAGTTCATGTCAATTAGTCATCAGAGGATCACGATTTGTGGTCTTGTATGCTCTATTACAATTCTGATCATTTGCTGGAATTTGTGGCATAAGCATGGATTAGATGGATTTTGTCTTAGTTTGGTTGCCTTTTTGATACCTTGTGTTCAAGTTCCTTGTCAATTTCACATAATTAAATGGCAATTGCATGATTAAATTGATGAAATTGAAGCTTGATATTGCAATGAGAGTCTTGGCCTGGTTATTGACTTAGAGAAGTCCGATGTTAGTTGAAGTTTATTTCCATGATTCCTGTGATTTCAATGCTTGGGGCATCTATTTTTTGTCATATTGAACATTTTGAAGAATACCAACTTTGTCTAAAGGTGATCTAATAAATTAGCCAGATTTGAGGAAATCTCTCGACAAAGCTGGTCATTGGGGCCCCTCAAAATATTGCATGGACGACACTTGAAATACCAAAATTCTCTCCCTCTCCTTAGACACTCACCATTCAAGGCTTGTTTGAAGAGCTATTGCTTAGATTTAATTGATCCTTTAAGTGCATGTGTTTGTGCCAACATACTGTACATCTACACAGCACAAGTTGTGGCCTACTCATTCATGATGTCCTTTCCTTCCTTGGAGTGTTCACTGCCCACTGTCATTTGGAATGATGTTTCAAAGATTTGATTTTTGTTTTCCTCCCTCCCTCATAGAATTTGCAAAAGCAACCCTCAAGCAAGGTGGCCTCAAAGCTTACTGCAACAGCTTAAGAGGGCTGCTTTTGCGAATTTCTATGTGGGAGGGAAGATTAGTCGCCAGCACTACCGGTGCCCTGCCCTTGAAATCCATCAGAGTAGGTGCATGGTTCCAATGGTGTCTCCTATAAACCATTTTGCACTGGAGGTGCAGAGCTCCATCTATCTCCTTGTAGCAGGTCTCTCTGTTGCTGACAGGAATTGTTGTTATGAACTTGCTGATTGTAGTTTCCCTAGTATGAATGCACCGGATCTCTCCTCTGTTCTTGATATGGATCCCTTCCACCGAGGGCATAATCCATATTGCTCATTAGCATGGGATTTCTTCTTTCACCTTGCCCAAGGGTAGCATGACTTTGCTGAGGAGTATAATT
This sequence comes from Eucalyptus caleyi, assembly GCA_014182885.2. Lineage (NCBI taxonomy): Eukaryota > Viridiplantae > Streptophyta > Magnoliopsida > Myrtales > Myrtaceae > Eucalyptus > Eucalyptus caleyi. Next base: position 19,285,264 of record CM024472.2, read on the forward strand.
TTGCAGAGCATCCTGCTGCATAGGTTGCTGCATAGGTCGTTGATAACCATATCGAGGGCTCTCGTGTATTTGCCACTTGACCACCTTGCCGGTCATATCTAGGTTGGCTGTAGTTTCTTTTGCAGTCGCACATTCTACCTCCAGGCCTCCCATACTGAACTGGGGGTGGTCTGTGACTAAGTACTCCATTTTCATACTTGTCACCTATTGATTTAGTAAGTTCAACAAAACAAGCAGCGGTGCAGGATCACAAATCATTGACATATTGGAAAGTTGAGCTTGTGGAATTAGAGGGTGAATAGATTAAATGACTGAAAAAATTTGACAGAGATGTACAGTAGATGCTCTTCTGTGGAGCCAAGTCATAGCTCCGTACTCCTTGTTTTGGGGATCAATGTAGGAATCAGGTAATATAAAGACATCTCGAGGGAGTTCTGTTTATAGCTCATTATATTGGTGCCTAACGATGATGAAATTCCCTCTGGATTGCTCTTATATGCTTCAGTCATCACAGCCTGAAACCCTTGATAGGTGGTTGTGCTACATGCATAAATTCTCTTTTTGCTTCCTCCAAACTGAAACACGAGGATCAAATGTCATCACAAAAAGCAATCAATTCTAATGACCAGATAATTACATATCCATGTTATTACGATGCTAAATGTAAACATTAGCTTAATTACTGTGATGTGGGGTTATGAATGTCAATTGTTAAAGGTGTCAAGATCGTTATAGAGCTCTCGGGAGAGTCATATCGGCCATCGCATAGGCCCGTCAACGAAACCGTCATTTGGTGGTTGTTTCCCAAAACAATTTATTTGCATCAAGAAAAAGTAGACAATAGAGATCCCCCATTTTATTGAATGATTTTTTAAGGTTACATTATCCTTTTGAATTATTTTTTAATAGAGATAATTTTAAATATGATTAGTTAATGAAAATTAGTCATACACGTTGCCTAACTACAATTGCTAGCAAGGATAATTTGCTTTGAGAAATTCGGATGCCCATGATGATTCATTTTGGCATAATTATGCCAAATTATTCATTTATTCTTATTTATCATTACAAATCCTTGTTTGACAAAAGATCCCCATCCTTACAGATTTAACGTTTTGCTCTCTATCGATTGATTATTTTCAAACTGTCCCCTCTAATTTAGACGTGTGTAACTTCTCAAAAGCAGCATGTAACTTCATTTAGTATTAAATGTAGATTATGACTTTTGAAAATACGAAATTTGGTCAATTTTCCTTTCCTTCTAATTGCATTTTTGCATTAACAATATTTTAATACTGTTCCAAGCAACTTTATTGTATCTATTTTCTGATTTCAAGTTTGGTCTGTTTTAGGTGCGATTGATTATAATAACTTTCTTCTTCTTTTTGGTCCAGCACCACAACTGTCTTCCTTCTATGCATATGAGAGAGAGAGAGAGAGAGAGGCATCAGAGAAGCAATGGTGGATGAATTAGGCAGGGAGAGAGACATAAGGATTTGGAGTTTGCGATGATAGGCATCGGTTTTGTGAGTTGTTACGTTACTTTTGCAGAGAATGAATCTGGGAGAGTGGTCCTGATATGACCTTAAATTGCTTCGAGAGAGAGAGAAGAGAAAAGCCGCCCCGGGGGTGGGGGGTGGTTGGGTTTGTGTGGTCAGGCTCAACCATTGAAAAAACGTGAGATCCGGACAATCCATGAAATAGACTTACACCAATATAGAGTTAATGATCCGATTGACATACAAATGCAAACATACTAATGCACTTTATATTCACTTGTCCATTCATGAGAGGTACATCATTGCGTAGTGGAAGAATGCCTGGCAAGGTTAGTGCAAGACCCACTTCTTTTTTTTCTTTTTGGCTACTTTCAACCGGAAAGTATCTCTCCCGTGCTGGATCCTCGGTCCAAACCAAACCAAACACAACTGTTCATAGAAATAGCAAATAGAGAAACCCCAAGCAACATGTCTTGGACTCGCTGGCCTTCGACGTTGTCATCTCTACTTACACTTTGACGGCGATGAATGGCTCTACCACTACTTTGCCTGCCTAGACATTGATTGCCTATGTAGCATGGACACTCTTCAAAGACCTCCACGTCAATGTTGAACACATGTTGGACATGTCAGATATCAACGTGCGACTGACAAATGTCAAACATCCAACATGTGATTAGCACTCTAAACACATTAATGCCACGCAAGTCTAGCATCTTCACATGTCATTTTGACATGCACAGCTCAATTTTAAACATTTTTAATAAATTAAGGGTAAAAATGCAAATCTATAATATATATATAAGTCATATACCTAGCATCCCAAAATTAGGCTATTTTTATTATTTATTTTATTCATGGATTTGAATCAAATTAATTTAATTGAAATAATTATGAAAATGATAATTTATTATATATAATATATATTTAATGTACAATATTTCCTAACATTAATCATGAATTTTGCCAACAATGCACGAATAACCATAAGAGTAATTTTGCCATGCGCCATAGCTAGTACGATAGAATTTGTCATATTCCCTAGGCCCAGCGCCGATTTTCCCTCCTCTCCTGAATTCGGTTAATATAGCAATAACTAAAAGGACATTTCCGTCGTTTTAAAGCAGGGCACTCTCGTCATTTGACGAGGAAGTTCTCCATTCTACTTCACGTCCGTAGCCTCTCCCGTCTTTCCTAGCTTGACCGCCGGTCGCCAGCTCCACCGGAAGCCACCGCCGGCCTTCCATCTCCGACCACGGCAGGCAGACGCACGAAGAAGGCACACAATACACACGCAGAAGAAACAAAGCTCAATCCTGGAATCCGAACTTCATTTTCGTTGATTCGAGGTTCGCCAGAGGTGAATCAACGTCGGTTCCAGTGTTCATGACTTCGATTGCGCGTTCCAGTGTCGTCTGGTTGCAGTTCCGATCGTATGCTGTCCTGACCGCGAGGCGATCCTTCGGTTTGTTCTTTCGCTTCAGTGATCGGTGGAAGCTTGCGGCAAGTTCGAATCGCATGGAAAAGGACGCCCCGGCTCAGTTGACTCCCAACCATCACTTTCGAATCTTCTCTCCACCGATTGAGCTCTTCCACTTCTTGGTCTAAGTCAAGCCCAAGAGTCGTCCTCGCGTCGAATGAATGTACGGATACTGCTCAGGAAGTGTTCGACGAAATGACCGAAAGACTCTATCCGTTATTCTGTCCCGTTGATGGCCATTAGAATCAATGCTATAATAGTGAGGCTGTGCTCGCTGTCTGGAAAGTCGCTGAGTCGTCATCTCGAGCTCACGCCGTCTTCGCCACCGAAGCATCAGGTCGTCTCTTCTCCAATTAAGCTTTGTTGTTGGTGTCGATTTGTTCTAGATTGACCTCTCTTGATCTCTGTTCTGTTCCTTTTCCTCTCTTTTTTTCTTTTTCTTTGCTCGCCTTTCGCTTGAATGCTTCATCGTCAGACATTTGCTGCGTCGTCGCGCGGAGACACTCGTCATCGCCAAAAGCCGGAAGCGGGGACTGCGACAGTAGAAACCAAGCAGATGAGGTCGTGATTGCTTTCGATGATTCCGCTTGCGTAGCTCACTGCATCAGGGGGATCGAGTCGACTAAAACCTTCCATGAAGAACAATATTCATCGATGCATCACATGTAACGATAATCATCGATGCGTCGTTCCGACACGAGCAAGATCATCTAGAAGCAGTTTCGCCTGGATAGCAAAACGGCCGAGCAAGAAGGAAGCAACAGCAGGACATCATCACCTGGAGCTTGAATTCATGGAAACAAGCAGCGATGGCAGTGATCTGCATCTGCTGCGCCTGAAGGTCTTCTGGCAGAGACATTGCTAGCCGAAGACAACGAACGTGACTTGGTATCTCTGTCTACTCCGAACTCAGCGTCGAAGCAAAGCGACTGCTCCTTTCTTCGGTCAGATCAACTGTTGCGGTAATTGGGCTGATGGGTCTAGGCCGCGGATCAGATCAATCGGTTGCTTTCGTGGGCCGCTCCAGTTGGACCTACTTTGGCCTTTTTTTTTTGTTTGTTATTTATTTCTATTTGTTTATTATTCATTTCTTGTTCTTTCAACTACCATTCATTATTTTTTTTTTTTTTTTTTTAAAAATGTAATTAAGGTGTCGACAATTTCGAATTTATTTACTCTAATGTTTGAAGAAGAATTTCATGCCATTGAGAACAAAGTACAAGACGTATGTTTTGTTGCGTCAAATCTTTACCTACTAACGGCGAGAGTTATTTCAGATCGGAAGGAGAAACTGACCGAAAAAATGGAACAATTGAGTTGAATAGAATCGGGTAGGTGTTGATGATATATCGACCCATTTAAAATGACTTGATTAACGGTGGACGTGTTACGAGATCAACGGTGGGAGCCCATTCTCTGGGAAAAGCTACAAGTTGGAGATATTGTGAAAGTGAGTAGTGTTTATGCTTTCGGACTGCTTTTTTTTTTTTTTTGGTGTGATTTGTCATGTGTCTGTGTTTCTTCCGGTGAAAGAACCTGTATTTTATTGAAGTGAATCATTTGTGTGTGGAAGGGTGTCATCTTCGGAGTGTCATCTTTATGTTGGAATTGGCAATATCATGCAACACAGTTTTTACCATCTTGTGTTAGCTCTCCGATTTTATATGGGGTGATTGTTGCTAATTGAGCTTCTATAGCCATACTGCCTTCACTGTTTTTTCCACAAACTCTAAGTATATCTCTCTCCGACATCCAAGCTTGTCTTCTGCGTTTAAGACTTTACTATGCTTGTCTTCTGCCTCTGAGAGATTTTGGTGCTTGGAAGAAGCCATTTGCTCTTCTAATTCTGGGGAACGGTGACCAAGCATCATGTGGCTCCAATTAAGGATAAGGTGAGAGAAGTTCGTCTGAGAGGATTTGGTCACATTGAACAAAGGTTTTTGGTCCTTCAATGAGGAGAGGTAATCTGGGTACGAAGTTGGAAGTGGGAAGGGAAGACCTAAAAGACGTGGAAAGAGATGACAAAGATTTGGACCACATAGAGGTTATATAAGAAAGAAGACACGGTGCAAGTAGCTGGCCTAACCTAGAAGGATAAGGCTTTTCTTGTTTGCTGCCGTGTCGATCCTTCACAGAAAGTGCAGGTAGCCTCTGATGACTGTTAATATTGCATGTCACAATAGGTCAAATTAGATTCATGCTAATTGATAATGTATCACATAATTACAGAAATATCAGCTCCACCGTATTGGAAATTGGTGCTGGCTGACATTTTTAATTGTCTTGTCACTGGTTTCATTTCTTTTGAATGTAAGCGGTGCTTTTGATAACATTTACGCCACGATTCTTTGGGAAAGTGATCCTGCAACTGGGTCACAAAAACTGTCATATGCTATACGCTCATATTTCATTTTTGAAACTTCAAATTGGTGCCGATATTCGTCAAGAAAGTGCAGGAAGAACTTTCCCTCCATTATTTGATTTACTGATCAAAGAAGTGTAGGAACTTTTAAAATGGAACAAGAAGTAAACTAAGTTTGAGTCAGCTATGGGAATCCTTTGGGACCAAGCATTGTAACTACATCGAGTCTTCCGTAAGCTGTGAATACTGCATGTCTTTATTTATCATCTCCTTCCACGTCTTTCAGGAAAGATATCAAGCACTTAGAGCTTACAGGATTTGATACAGAATAGAATGCAATAACGTAATAAGATGTTGCATAGCTGAGCCAACTTATGGCTTTATGGTAAAGGTTTACTTTTGTTCCAGTGTCATGAGTTTCCTTTCTTTATTTAATGCCAACATATGTTTACGGGGATGTATGGAAAGGGGTTCATGAAGCATATACAACTCCTCTCAGTTATTGTTTTAAGTGTGGGTAATTTCTTTGTTTAAGTTATGCATAGTTACTTCCAAGCTGGACATTTTCTGGAGCTTAGTTTACATCAAGTGTAAAGTATTGACAGATTACGCGGTTTCACCATTCAGTTTGAGGTAATATTCTGAGTCTCTGTTACTCTTTATAGGTGACAAGTCTGCTGAAGAAAGGAGCTAGCAAAATAACGCTTAGTATTGGTGATGGTGCCAATGATGTTAGCATGATTTAAGCGGCTCATGTTGGTGTTGGCATTAGTGGGTTGGGAGGATTACAAGCTGTGATGGTTAGTGATTTTGCAATTGCACAGTTCCGGTTTCTTTCAGATTTACTTCTTGTGCATGGACGGTGGTCATGTCTCAGAATATGCAAGGTCAAGTATACGTCGTGGGACTTAATATACTATCGCATAAGATAGATGGCCTGATAAACAGCAGTTTTCTGTCTCTGCAGGTTATTACTGACTTCTTCTACAAGAACCTTACATTCACCTTGACTCAACTTTGGTTCACCTTTCAAGCTGGATTTTCTGGTCAGAGATTCTATGATGATTGGTTCGATTCATCGGACAACGCCGTGTTTACTTATCTTCTGGTGATTTATTTTGGGCTTTTTGAGCAGGTAAGTTTCATTTATTAAATATACGGCACCTAAAATTCCTAGAAGGATAAAATCATGCGACTATTCTTTTTTGACTCAATGAGTACATGAGATCTTGCATTCCGGATGATAAAATCTGTTAGTTGTACTGTCTAGTTGCAAATTGCAAATCTTCTAAAATCTTCGTGAGAGAGAGAGAGAGAGAGAGAGAGAGGGAGGGAGAGGGAATAATTAAATATTACATCCTTACTAAATACCTATATAAAAGAGTACATGGATGGCTCTAATTATCGATTACGAGAGAGGCTAACAAAATCCTAATTTCCTTATTTCTAACCACCCTCTAACTATTGACTAATATTCTTAAACATACTTCAACACTCCCCCAAAATTTGGTGCACACAGCTTACATGTGCAATGTTCAACTTTCTCTCAAAGTCTGACCAAAGTGCTATGTAAGCCAGATCTTATGCTAGATAATGGATGTCGATACATTGGTTTTAAGACAAAGGACAATTGCATAAGCTGGATCTTACACGAAAAACTGAAGGTAATCCATATTAACACCAGATTTGATAGAGAAGCTGTGAAGAAACACAAAGTTGACACCTCCTTCTCAACAACTGGGTCGAAACATGTGAGAATTCGACTTCTGAATTGTGTTAACTAAACTGCATCACCACCATGTAGCTTTGACTCTTGCTGCCCGACAGAGTTGTGCTTGACTCTGGCGCTCATAGCCGCCTGGAAACTTGACGGCAACTTCGCTCGTCGATGATGTTGACCAGTCAAAGATAGTCTCATGGATGACATCCACTTCAGAAATGTGGAGATTTCAGAGAAGTGGAATTGGGAATTCGCTGAAGAAAATGACCTTCGCAGTTGACAGGGAAACATACTCGGGGTGAACAAGCTGACATACATGAAGGACTGGAAAATAGTAGAGAGCATAGTTGAACTTGATGAAGAATAAGACTTAGCTCAATGAACTCGAACTGGGAATGATGGAGATTGACGTGAAGAAACAAAGACAGCGAGTTGGGCAAGACTTGACGGACCCCTAGATCGGTGAACAGAGGGACTTGACCGACAGTGGTCTCCTACCATGGAGAAAGAGAGCAAGGACAGAGTTGGCTAAGCGAGAGTGAAGTGGACAGATCCACAGCAGAGAGAGCTCGCTTTCGACAGATGAAGGTCAACTGGCGAACTGATGAAGGTGAGCAATGAAGATGGCTCGTGACTGACGATGGAGGACGAAAGAAGAGGGAGACTGACGAGCAGCAGTGAACAGTGAGACTCCGGTTGACGATGAGCAACAATGAGGAGGACAAGTGGCAGAGGTCGCGGCTGGAGATCAGCTTGACTCGTTACTATATGGAGTCAATGACAACACTTGCTTGAGTCCCCAAGGCTGAGAAGAACAGAGGGCGAGCTTTAATTGACACCTAGACTGATGCTAGGATTATCAACGTAGACAAATGATGAGGACAAACATGAAGAGATTATTCAGATGGAGTTGACTGAATAGTGATGGCTATGTTCTTTTTACTGAAGGCAACGGGAAAGATAGAGTTGGAGTTTTGATTTGGATCCCTCTTCCTTGGTGGCTCTCATACCATGGAAATATTTCTATGATTTGCAAACGAGAGGGAGAGAGAGAATCAACAAATATTACACCTTTACTCAATAGCCGAATAAAAGAGTATATAGTAGCTCCACTTATAAAGCATGAGAGACATTGATAAAGCTTCGATTACCTTACCTGTGACCGCCTGCTAACTGTCGACTAATATTCATAAATATACTCCAACACATATCACAATTGCAACAAATACTTGACAGTGTTCTTGCATGTTTTTCCAGGATGTTAGTGCGTCATTTTCAAAGAAGTATCCACAACTGTACAAGGAGGGAATACAGAATTCATACTTCAACTGTAGAGTTGTGGCAGCCTGGTCTTTTTCTGCAGTCTACCAGTCTCATCCTTTATCACTTTGTGACAGCTTCTAGTTCTACTGGTCTAAATTCATTGGGAAAAATGTTCGGCCTTTGGGAAGTCAGCACAATGGCATTTACCTTTATTGTTGTCACTGTCAACTTACGCCTTCTTTTGATGTGGAATTCAATAACAAGATGCCTTCATATCGCTGTCGGTGGAGGCATGCCTTCATATGGCTGTCAGTGGAAGCATCCTTGGGATGTTTGTTCTTATTTTCATATGTTCACTTATGAGGGTGAGTCTTCTCCCTTTCTGGGGGTTCTTTTCTTCCCTTCACCTCATCTAGTCCTCTTATGGATAACAATAATTCTGATATTTGTCTTATTACATGTATGCGCAAGAAAGTCTCTACCATGTCATCCACGTATTAATGAGTACAGTCTACTTCTACCTGACATTTCTTCTGGTTCCAATTGTCGCACTGCTTGGTGACTTCTTATGCCAAGGGTAAGGTTTCAGACTCATATCTGCCCCCCAAAAAAACAAAAACAGTCGGGCTTTTTTGTTCTTAGACATATTTCTCGTTTAGAAACAGAGAGAAACACTGTAACATAGCTCTCAAGTAAATTTGCTCATGAATACTGACTGTGAATCTGCAATTCCGCTTTTGTAAAAGTAACAAATGTCGTTTGTCATGGAAAATATAATGGAGGACCTCCTTTTTCGTTCAAATAGGCTTCGTCATCTTCATTGTCGATTTTGCGGGTCCTTTTTACCCTATTTGCTCCGAGACAAGATACGGGGCTTGTCATGTCCGTACTTTTCCAGTTTCTCAGATGGTCCATCATCTGGGAATTGCATCTGCGCTGCCTCTCTCTCTCTCTCTAGCCCCTCTTCCTCCTCTCTGGGCTGAACATTGCCCGATTTCTGGAATGCGGTTACGGGATAAACTCACATATCAACCTTACTTGGTATGAGTATTTATTGGCTTGTGTGAATTTGACAGCTCGCTCATCTCAAGCTATTGATTTCTGGATTCACCATATTCTATTTTGCAGATTCTGTTTATTAGCAATGAGTGTTTTCTTTAAGTAATTGCAATGGATACTTCCTCTGATTAGTTTCTTCTTTATTTTCTTTTTTTTTTCACGCACTAATTTTTCATGCACTTGGTTATAGGGTTCAAAGGTGGTTCTTCCCATATGATTATCAGATATTACAGGAATTTCTAAGGGCACAAGCCACGGGATGAGGACGAAGCCGAAGACATTGCCCAGGAGCTCCGATTTATAGATATGTTTCTTAATACTGTAAAATGAAATTTTTAGACTGTTCGAGTTTCTCTGTTATTGTCAGAATCACAAGCATACGATCTTTAGGATTCTCCCTTCCAAAATTCGTACCCATCCCTAAACGGAAGGAAAGAGAGGGATGTGATGATAACAGACTTCTGGACTCCTTCCCGACGCCAAGAGTATCGCACGTTTCAGAGCAGTAGGAAAGCAGCTTACGTTAATTCTGTTCGTGCATTTATGGGCTAGTTCTAGCCCAAACGCAAAAAACTAAATGCTTTTCTGGAAACGTTTTTATTTTATTTTATATCTTCCTGTTCATTGTTTCTTGACAAAGCTTGCTTCACAAAGGAGGCTCACCTTTTATTCCCAGCCACGCTGCTCATTTCTTGCATTGCGACTGCTTATATGGCAGCAATAAGGAGTTCCTTTGCCTGTTCATTAAGGGTGCGTTTGGTAACATTTCTGTTTAAAAATTGTTTCAGGAAACAGAAATAGAAAAAAGTGTTTCTGTTCCAAGGAATAATTTTTGAACAAAAAAACGCGTTTAAGAATCGCACAAAATTTCTATTCCTAGAATAGAAAAAGAATAAAACACGTTTAGTAACTGTATAAAATTTCTGTTCCAATTTTTTTTCAAGTTTGTACCAAAATTTTTCCCAATTGCTTTTTTTTTAATAAAGTGTAAACTTGGTTTTGAATTCGCATTATCATAAAATGCTCATCAATTTAATTTTGTTCATGGTGAGTAAAGTCAAACATTCTAAACATGGTTATAAGTGCATACTTTGAAGAAAATTTTATAAATAAACTTTGTACCAAATTTTTCTCACGTGCCTTTTTTTTTTTTCAATAAAGTGTAAACTTTGCATTGCATTATCACTCTAATAAAATGCTCATCAATTTAATTTTGTTCATGGTGGGTGAAGACAAACATTCTGAACATGGTCATGTGCATACCTGGAACAAAATTTCGTAAGTAAAATTTGTACAATAAAAGCTAGCTAAAAGAAGAATATCTTATAGATCTCCACATAGACCCTTTCATACATAACATCACAATAATGAAGTAATATAGTTCATTGTTCAATTTCATCACATTGAATTTGATAAGTGAGTACTTAAAAACAAAATTACAAAAGTCGGAAACACGAAGTCATGAAATCTCAGGCATATTATGATCCCTCGCCATTTTATTTGCAATCCTTGTCCTAAGCATGTTTATTCCAGGTGCATCATGCAATGTATCATCTGCAACCTCCACTTCTGTAGGTCTGCATGGATACTCCGAATCTCCATATAAGGAAAAGTTTCTATCCATCGCATCTTGATCACGAATGTAATTATGGAGAGCACAACAAACAATTACAACAAATGCTTGCTTCCGAATTGTAAATGGAGGCATCTGTCTCAAAATGGTGAAGCGATTCTTTAATGGCCCAAATGACCTCTCAATTACATTTCTTAGTAAAGAGTGTTTCTTGTTGAACAATTCTCTTACTGTCCTTGGTCGTCCCCCATTCCCTCTATACTCGCTTAGATGATACCGATCGCCTCTAAATAGAGTTAAAAATCCTGGAAGTGCTGCATTATCCGAATCTACCACGTAATATTTCCCTATAACATGATATATATATAAATTTGTTGGGATATTCAATCATAATATATAATCATAAAATTGTCTTCATAAACAAAGTAAGTACCAGGTGGTGGTCGGGGAAATTGCAGTTGAGGATTTTCGAGTGCTGCTGAAAGCACTCGACAATCGTTAGTAGATCCTTCCCATCCAGCATACACGAAAGTAAATTTCATATCAAAAGAGCAAATACATAGCACATTTTGGGTTGTTCTCCCACTCCTACCTCTAAATGGAATCTGCTGAGACACAGGGACGGTAGCATTTATATGGGTGCCATCCATAGCACCTACGCAGCCCTGTCAATATATTAACAATCTAATATCATATAAGATTATCAATTACATGTATTTGACGGTATAAAATCAATATAAAAATCATACCTTGAACTAGCGTTTATGACTAGGATCAATAAGAATTTCTTATGAAATGACGTCAAAGGATGGTGGTTTGATTATCTTCTTTGAAAGTTTGATCATTGCTTTCAACACTTTGTTGAAATACTTGCTGATCGTTTCTCCTGAATGTTGGAATCTCTCATATAAATCTCTATTTGAGTTATTGTGAGTAACCACACTTAAGAATATCCCAACTTGTTCATCTATTTGAACATATCAACTATCTTTCAACCAACCCCTTACCCTCATTAAGTCACATAAATTCATAAAAACATGTCTCTCCATCCTAAATGATTCATATATCCTATCTGAATGTCCATGAACAATCTCCCTTATCCATTCTACTCCTGATAATTGACTGTCCCTAATAGGTTCTCTCGTATGCAGGGACGTGTCCATCGCAGTTAAGCAAAACCACGCTACCAATATGTTAATATCATCACCCAAGAATTGTTCAACTGGTTGTACCTGTTCATTAGACACACTATTTGATCCCCCTTCCATAGTACCTATACAATCACAAAAATGACCAAAACATCAATATAGATTTTGAAAACACATCCCAATAACAATCAATAACATAAGTCATAAAATCTCAATAAGATATGACATTACATATAAGTACAAGAGTCTCAACACTAATCATATTTAAATAAACTAAAGATTAATAGATAATATAAGTTATACAGTCTAATGAAACTCCATGCAATTCATAATATATTTCCAAACATCTACTAAAGGAATTGAAGAAGTCCAATCCTCCTTACAGGTGTGGATATAATGAAAGCCTCTCTCCATTCACAACTGGTGCATGCTCGTTCCACTGCTTTATTGTAAACACCTTGCTCTATCTCGAGCATACTCAGTAGAATTTGGACCACAACAGATACGGAGAAAGGGTCTACAAGTGGTTGTGTAGTCCCTCAACTTGTAGAGCCACCACCAGATTGACTTGATGACCTAACTTTCAGAAAATCTTATATGGCTCTGCAAGTTTCAGCAATACCGGATTGGTTACTCTTTCTTCTCCGGTTACTATTTGGAGTTCTATCCAATTTGTGCTTTCCACGAACTGAAGTTCTAGCATCGTCTGTTGTAAAGAGTCTATCATCATTGTGGTGTCCAATAAAATCATTTGCATTGCTACCATCATAGTCACCACATGCATTGACACCATCTGCCTCGCCACCACTGTTGTCATCACCATTGTCATCATCATCCGACACATTCACATCTTGAGCACTTCCTATGGCGTGATCCCCAGTAGCATATGTACCACCAAAAATAATACAGAGCTCAAGATACTGAGGAAATCCATTCTTCCTAAATCTTGCCCACTCGACATTATCCTACAATTTTCACAATAATGACATTTCAACAATATAATCATACATTTTAAAATTGACATCTGTAATGATATCAAAATGACCACAAAATTAAGAAATACCTTGATATGAGATTCCCATATACTTGGATCGTCGACAACAACTCTTTTGTTTACATTATCCGAACCAAATCCGGACTGAGAAATGAGTTTGTGAAAGCTGCCATACTGTTTTTTCAGTTTGTTTACCTTGTTCCTCAGCTGTACCATGGTAAATTGGAATCATGGCTGTCTACTGAGTTCAGACTGTACATTCCTCCACCCCGCTCTGTTGAAAGTGGAAGAGGTGCAGTTTCCCTTTTTTACCTCATCCACCAATAAACCGATAAGTATATTGGTTACAGACTCCATCCACTTTGCATTGAATGAGTGTCTCTCAGATGCCATTGAATCTTCGATTGGTTGAGCATCACATGAGTTATGAATTAAATCAATAACATAATACCATAAGAACTACACGCCATACACAAAATCGGCATGGTAACCTATATGGATTCGTATTCTCTATCCTATTTTGTGCACAGTCCAACTAAATTGTAAGATCTCTAAGATTAAGACAATGAAAAAAGAAGCCGAGAGACCAACCTTAGCGTGTGGATAATTGTTTCCAAAGTCAGCAAATTGCGATTTATGTGGTAGAGACTGGCAAATTGCGGACAGAGCAAGCGAAAAAAAATTATGTCTTCGTGGATTGGCACCGGCAAGGCGGAACTTTGGATAGATCCACCGAAGTTCTCAAAGCATCGGCGTCAATAATGGATCCACCAACACCAGCATTGTTCACCTGGGAAGGAGACAACTAATTGAGATAGAGTGAGAAACAAGGAAAAGAGAAGGAAACAGTCACCAAAATGAGTGCAAATATGCAAGAGGCTTCCACAATACATGATAAGTTTTAACTCCACATTGCAACAAAAATCAAATGATGGAGACGGACATTATCATTGCCAAAAATCACTGTACCAAGCCTATTTTGGCAAAAAAAAAATCCTTTGAAAATGATTATTTAAGTTTCACAACTTTTATAAAGTAATTAGTTAAATGATTTCAATGACTAAACTTGCCAGAAAATGTAACGTGTTACTGTAATAGAAGGGATGAGATTTTGAGAGGTCCTTTTCCTCTCTTTAGTTATGTAAAATAAACTCCAAGTCTATCATTTGAAAGTATTTGCGTGTTTTTAATACTACTTGTATGATTTTTCCATTTATTGTTTGATCAATAAGAAAAATTGACTCGCTTCTTATAATTACATTTATTTTATCCAATGATTATCTTGTCAATATTTGTAAGAACCCAATTTGGTTTATGTCGCCTAAGCTCCCAAAAAGAGTACCCTAGTAATCACATAATGTGATGACAATTTAGAATTAGGTGTTTTTTCAACTGGAACTCTTCCATGCAATCTAAAATTTTGGGATATTTTAAACTTCCGCTTAAGGAACGACATACTTGTTAGTCATCAAACAATACTCTCTCTGTTTAATGTGTCATTCATACAATCATGTTACCTTATCGTTTGATCAACATGATTGACACTAATACAGGAATTAGCAGTAATAGGATGCATCCACCTATGCATCAATCTCTCTTAGTTGCAACACAATCCAAAGATCTTCAATAAGTTCAATAATCAATATCATTAGGTGCTCGCTGCTCTGCTCGCTCGAGTGTGAGCAGCAGTGAGCGAGCAAAGAAGCAAGCGAGCAGACGCTCATTGCTCTGCTCGCTCGAGCGTGAGCAGCAGTGAGCGAGCAGAGAAGCAAGCGAGCAGACGCTCGCTGCTTTGCTTGCTCGAGCGTGAGCAGCAACGAGTGAGCAAAGAAGCAAGCAAGAAAACGCTCGCTCGAGCGTGAGCAGCAGCGAACGAGCAGAGCAGGGCTCGCTGCAAGCAAACGCTCGAGTGAGCTGCTCATCTGGGCGAGCGTGCTGGTCCAGATCTTGGCTGCAAGCAAACGCTCGAGCAAGCTGCTCATCTGGGCGAGCGTGCTGGTCCAGATCTCGGGCAGCGTCTACTTGCCAGATCTGGGCGAGCGTGCTCGTCCAGATCTTGAGTGAGCAGATGAGCCGCTATCGTAGATCTAGCAAGCAACGGTGCCCTAGATCTGGGGGAGCAACGCTCGCCCAGATCTGCGAGACTCGCTCGAGCAAGCATCTCGCAGATCTAGGCAAGCGCTGGCTCGAGCGAGGCCTCATGCTCGAGCTCCGAGCAGCCATCACCCAGATCTGCAAGGGGTGGCTCTCGGCGAAGCCCTCGTCAATCGGTGAAGGAGGAGCAGTGAGCAGGTTCACCTAGTGAAGGAGTAGCGGCTGTCGGCGTCGGAGAGGACGACGATGGAGAAGCCTGATGGTCTCAAGACAGAGGTGACTGTTGGCACCGAAGAGGAGGACGGTGGAGAAGCCGGATGGTCTCGAGACAGAGGCGGTTGTCGGCGCCGAAGAGTGGGAGGCGCCGGAGAAGACGACGGTGGAAAAGATGCAGGAGGAGAGGTGGTGTTCAAACGGCTGAGCGAGAAACAGAAAAGAAACACGAGAGGAGATGTTTTTGTTCCTTTTTTGTTCTTAAAATGTGTTTCAGAAACAAGAAACAACTTTTTTTTGTTTCTTGTTTCTGTTCCAGATGTGTTTTTGGGAACAAAAAAATAATTTTAGAACAAAAACGCAAACAAACGCGTTTCTATTCTTTTTTTGTTCCCAGGAACAAAAAAACAAAAAAATTGTTTAAAAACAGAAAAAAGAAATCAAAACAAACACAGCCTAATTCTCTGGTCGCTTTTCCTCTGGTTGAGTGGGAGATGTGTTAACTGTTAGGTTATTTTAGGTGCTACTATGGGAGCCATCGTTGGCTGCATCCCGAAGTTGTTTGAGGATGACAAACTGACCGTGCCTCTGTCGAAAAAGTCGGGTGGTTTATTAGGAATTGCTAAAAGTGTGATCGTTGAAAGCACCTCATTACTTGAAGAAGGAACATTTTCTCAAATCTTTATAACTGATTCCAACCGTGTCCTATGATCCCTTTCCAACACAGAAGTAATTATGGACTCGGCTCGGTCCTTGCATAATTACCAGCGGCTCTGTACTCGATCATTCCGTCTTATGTAGGGGAAAGGCAGACGATATCTGTTGGAGCAGTATCCTATTCCATTCTGTAAGCAAAAGCCGTTGCAAGAATCGCATCACCTTAACGATGGACCAAACATCTCACGAGGAGCTGATGAACTTGGCCAAGTTTCTGAGACGCTTTGACTGCTGGGATTCGTCCAACCGTTCTTCATTACCATCGTCATCATCATCATTCTCGAAAACCATCTGTATCCCATGCTTTTTCAGCGAGAGCTCGGGAAAGTATGGTGGCTCTCGCAGGACAATATCTATTCATGTCTTCTTTGAACATCCGAACCATTGGCTTGAATTATGGATATCTAATCTGGTAAAGCTGCTCTTCGCTTGTGTCATTTAATGTCTGACGTGTATTGGATCTTCAAGCCTGAGAAGCCTTCCTTTAATGTCCTCGATTGCTGGTAGCGGAATGTTTGCCCGGTAGGCACTGTCCATAGAGACAACAACAGTGAAAATCATTCCCTCTAACCTCGCTGTTCTTCTTCGAAGCAGCAAAATGAGGAACTTCCTGACAAAACCATCCAGGAATCTCACTCCCAGGGACACTCGAGTTTTGCAAATGCTTTAGAGCAACCTGAAATTTCTTATGAAAAAACACATTTAAGGTCAAAACTTTCTGCATTCATGATTGAAGATACTGAACAAAGGTGGAGAAACTGAACTGATGATCTTCATCCATCTTTTTGCTACAGTTCAAGTAGTTTTGCCAAAATGGGAGTTATGAGTGATCTTTTTCACCTTTTCAATTCTTCTCTCCCAAGAGTAAAAGCCTCAGAGATTTCAATACCCGGAGACCAGTGATGTCAACTAGATTGCTGCAATCAGTAAAGTTTAGCTCCTTCAAATCAGTAGAATTCAGATGAAAGGCGTAAATTTGAAATTGATTAACCTCAACGCGGGACAGCTCTTGGGGGATGATGGTCATGATGCGCCAAGTCGTCGATTGCCTCCAGAAGGCCCGGTGCTATCTCCTGCCCTCACTCGAGGCCTTCTTCGTCAAGCCGGAGCCATGGCACGCTGCTGAGTGTGTGCTCGTGGTAGAGGTGATCCACGATGCCGTGGCAGGGGGTGTCGGTGCCATGGGAGCTGAGGAAGACATCGCAGAGGAAATGAGATGAGAACATAGCATCGTCCTCTTCGAGATCGTTTGTCAGCATCGTTGTCTTCAGCTTCTTCATCGGCCTTATGTAGGAGTCACCGGTCTTTTGACAGAGGTGGTCGATGCAGAGATTGGGGCGCCACTTAATGATGAGCAATGAGCAATGAGCACCGAGCACCTTGCTGACAGATTCGAGATTCGTGTTCCCTTTGAAAAGAGCGATTTCCACAGCATGGGAAATGTGCTGTCTTAATTTTTAATTGACGAATCATGGCATTCTCATTACTCAAAGAAAAATTATCCAAAAATTTAAAATCTATTGTATAGCGATCGATTTAATTTTAAATCTATATATTTCAATTGTGTCAATTTAATCATAAATTTTTTTAAAATTATAAATATAATCATTTTGAAAAAGTTTGACTGGAAATTTGTGACATGGCATTCTAGTCAATACTAGGCATCTTACATGGAAGAATGGTATTAATGTGGAAAATTGTGTTTTATTTTTTTATTTTTCTTTTCTTTTCTTATCTTTCTTTTTATTTTATTGTTTTCTTCATAAGGTCCGCAAGTCCACCGGTCGCTGGCCAAGGGCCAGCAGCCCCGCCACCCTGTGAAAGAAAAAAAAAAGGATGGTAAAGAAAATTAAAAATTTTAAGAAATAAAAAAGAAAATTTCAAGCATTCATGATGGATAGTTTATGCCATGACATAGCAATATCTGTCCTCGATACGTAACCAAAATTATCCCCACAAGGATGTTCGTGTCTACTCCAGTTAAATGTAGGAAAACAAGTTTTGTCAATTTAGCTTTGATTTGGTTTCAATTTCAATCCTTTAGACTAAAATTAATTAGACCCTGAGGCCGCACGCCTTGCACATGCTGGTGTCGGAGAACGTCAGCACATCCCTGTACCAACGGTTGCGACACGCCGACGTCTTCTTCTCCCTTGGGTCGCAGCCCCCGAACCTCTCTTGCCTCTGCAAGATGACACCTCTGGTCTTGATATGCATATGATTTGCTCGTTTGCATGTAAAAAATGTGTGATTCAGGATAAAAAATTTATTGAAGAAATCTTTCTTTCCGTATAAATTTATAATGGATTGGCCACCAAAATCACAAACTCAATTGCTTCATGATCCGACGGAAGCAATCGAAGTGATGAATTACCTCACAACAACCGTCGCAGGTGGAAGAAGGAGATCAAGGAGATTGCAATCCGGAAAGCCCATGTTCCTCCTCTCTCTCTCTCTCTCTCTCTCTCTCTCTCTCTCTGACAATTGATTGAGGCTGAAACCGTTTGAGTTTGAGGGATAGTATCATTCGAGTTTGACGAAGGTTGAATGTGAGTTGGAATCGGACATAACAAGGATTTCTTTGACTAGGTTGAGTATTTGAATCATCATGATTCTTATCAAGGTAAACTTCGCATGCTCTGTCTCTGCTAGAGGTGGGGACCGAGTGCTTGATTCTGCAGGCGTGAAATCTGGTTGAGTCCAAGATTTTCCTAATGAACTCATACATGTTTCAATGATTCAGTGATTGTTTGGATGCACACCTTTTCCTTATCATTGCATTTAGGTGTCCCTACCGAAACGCTTACCCATGTTTGATTGAATTCTTGAACAGTATTAGCATGTGAATTTCGCAAGCATTCTTGCATCGTGATGATTATCTGGCAATGGCGTGCTTAAACTAAAAATTCTCCAGTTTATATGACATTATTTTCCTTGATGTTGGTTGAACTTCTAAAGTTGTGTTCAATGCTCCCACGACTGAGAATTTGAACATGTTGTGTCAGCTTAATTTACTAGGAATTATGTTATCTATATCAATCTACGATGTTTGTACATGGCTATTCTAACATTCGAGACAATTACCATCCTTGTACAGGAAATGGTGAAATCCTTCTTCGAAATGTGCATCATGTGTTGTGTACTTCAGTAAATTCCTGTCCGGACTTCATCCTTTGCTTGATCTCAAAAGTAATCGGTTTCGTATGCTTGGATGATTATGCCTTGCATTTCTAGATATGTTCATTGATACCTCAATACCTTCTATATGTTAATAACATTTGATTCATTTTTTTTAGGCAAATGAATGGCCTCTACCTGTTTGATTTTCTTCGTTAACTGAAGATTGTGAAGTCCATTCCTTGATGTCAAAACTGACATTCGATGGCTGAGTGCATAGTGAGCTTTTTATGCCATGACCGAATGCTTTGCTTGATTCTTTGTCCATTTTGCAATTTGTATACAAGTTCAGTTGTTGCTGAATGAGTCTCAACTATGAGAATTGACTGTAGAACGCGGCTCAATGCTGTTTTCCTGTGTTTATGGGTAGACGGGCATGCAGCATGCTGGAAAACGACAAAAAGAGCTAAGAAAACTTGCTTCCGCGGGTGGCTTCCCAACTTGGAGAAAATATTGGGTGGGTTTAACCCTCCACATAGGTGAAATGTATAACCATTCAAAAGTCGACACGTGGCAAATTTGGGCCCACCCGTCAACATCCACTCTCTCTCTATGAACTCCGTCTCTCTCCCCTTTACTCTCTCTCCTCCCCTTCATTTCTGGCCACGACTCTTTCTCCCCCTTTTCTCTCTCCACTTCTCTTTTCTTTTTTCTTGCGTCTACCATAGCTCGAGCTCAAGTCGGCTCATGGCCGCTTCAGGTCGAGGGACGGCGTGCCACCGTGAGGCATCGGCGTGAAGCCTCCCGCCTCTGCTGGTCCATGGTCCGAACCCTTTCGATGTCTCCGCCTTTGGATTGCGAAGAAGAACAGTGTGGTGACGACTAGCAAGCTGGCCACAGTGGCCACCACTGCCTTGACGATCATCTTGCTTGAGGAAGATGACGAGTCCGGCGGCGGCGCTTGGAGCGAGTCTATTACGGAAGGAGGGTGTCAGAAGACCAAGAAGAATATCAAGAGGAAGAAATTCTTTGTATATTTTTGTGTTCTGTACAATCTGTATTTAATTACAGAGCAAGAAATTAATAAAGGAAAGCAAGAAATGAATAAAGGAAAAAAAAGTATTCCTCTATCTTTCTTATCCTAAAATAAACATGATTTTCTATCTATTGATAATTGTACATGATTTTAGGAATCATATCTTCCAACACTCCCCCTCAAGCTGGTGGCTTGTAGATGTCCAAGACACCAAGCTTGCTTAGAAGATATGCATGTTGTCTTTGGCAAAGTGGCTTAGTAAACATGTCCGCCGGTTGCTCTGAAGTCCTAATTCCTTTTGTCTCGATCACTCCTTCTTGGATTTTCTCTCGAGTAAAGTGACAATCAACTTCTATGTGTTTTGTCCTCTCATGCAATACAGGATTTGCTGCAAGTTTGAGTGCCGAGTCATTGTCACAAAAGAGTGTAGTTGGTCTTTGACTCATGCCCCGAGGTCCTAAAGTAACCCCAAACTATTTCACAAACAATCTTGGCCATGGATTTATACTCTGCTTCGGCTGAAGATAAAGATACAGTAGATTGCTTCTTCGTCTTCCATTAAAGTAATGATTCCCCAAATTTGATGCAGAATTCGGTAATTGATCTCCTACTCATAGGGCATGTGGCATAATCTACATCACAATAAGCCGTCATCTTCATGTTGCATTTCCGAGAAAAGAGTATCCCCAACCCTAGACATGTCTTCAAATATCTCACAATCTTCAAGGCTGCATTCATGTGAGATTGCTTTGGACTATGCATAAATTGGTTAAGAGTCTGCACTGCATAGCAAATATCTGGCCTAGTCGTAGTGAGATATATGAGTTTCCCTACCAGTCTCTGATATCCTAATAGATCTCTTAACAATAGATCATCAGAAGAGGAGGATATGCCAGTATCATATTCAACAGATGTCAGCTTGGCATTTTGTTCAATGGGAATAATGGTTGGTCTACAACCTGATAATCCTGCTTCTGATATGATCTCCATTATGAATTTCCTTTGACTAAGAGAGATTCCCTGATCTGAACGAGCTATCTCAATCTTTGATGTGAAAGGTGGAATGCAGATACTCTTTAAGCTTCTTCATAGCAAAATTATCATTTCCCATGATAAGTATGTCATCAACATAAATCATCAAGTAAATAGATGACATACCTTTTGTCCAGGTGAATAGGGCATAGTCATATTTGGACTATTTGAATCCAGCAGCCATAAGTGCATTAGTGAACTTAGCGTACCAGTGTCTAGAGGCTTGCTTCAATCCATAAAGAGATTTACAGAGACGACACACCTTAGACTCCCCCTGTCTCCGTAATCCTGGTGGAAGATCCATGTATATTTCTTCATCTAGATCACCATGTAAAAAGGTGTTATGCACATCCATCTAGTGTAGTGGCCAATCACGAAAAGCAGCAACAGATAGAAAGGATCGAACAGTGACATCCTTTGTAATGGGCGAAAAAGTTTCATGATAATCAAAACCTTTGGCCACCAACCTAGCCTTATATCTCTCCACAGAACCATCTGCCCTGTATTTGATCTTATAAACCCACTTACAGCCTATGGGTTTGCGATGAGCAGGCAATGTCACAACATCCCAAGTATGATTTTCGGTGAGAGCATGTAGCTCAGCCTCCATGGCCTTTTGCCAACAAGGATCATCTTTGGCCTCATTATAATTAGACGGCTATCTTTCTTGAGAAATGCGGCTCATGCAACATAAGTGTTCTGGTGATAGCCTATCAAATGAGATGTAAGACGATATGGGATAGTGAGTACCTGACAACTTCGAAGAACCACATATGTAATCCTTTGTCCAAGTTGGTGGACGAGCTGCTCGTCTAGAACGCCGTAGAGGTTCTCGTGGTATTAAGGAAGACTCTTCTGCAGTAGGGCTTGGTTCTGGGAATTCAATTAATTGTGTTGATTCTTCTTCATGGGAGTTTTCAGAGGAGTGATTTGTAGACATCTCAACAGGTAATGCAGATGATTCACCAGTTGGTCTTGGTAGAGGAGTAGCAATAAATGTGTCTCCTGAAATCACATCTTCTTCCAATAAGAAAGCCGAATTCCTTGTCTTTTCATCTTCAAGTGAAGAAGTAGGAGCTTGGAAAGGAAAAATATTCTCATGAAAGACAACATCTCTGCTGACAAAGAATTCTTCTGTGGATGGTGCATAAATTCGATACCCCTTTTTTAAGGTGGGATATCCCATGAATATGCATTCACTAGCACGTGGTGCCATTTTATCCCTGTGTCCGACTGTAGTGACATAACATAAACATCCAAAAAACCCTGAGATGGCTCAGATTCGGTTTCTTGCCATATAACATTTCAAATGGCATCTTTCCTTTCAGGATCCGTGATGGCATTCAATTAATCAAATATGCTGCAGTAACCACACAATCTCCCCAAAAATTTTCAGGAATAGACGCTTGAAACTTGAGGACATGTGCTACTTCCAAGAGGTGACAATATTTCCTTTCAACACCACTATTTTGCTGTGGTGTATAAGTGCAAGAACTCTCATGCAAGATTCCATTTAGTGAAAATAAGGAAGCACACTCACCATTGAAAAACTCTCTTCCATTATCAGTTCTAATGCGACGGACTGTCTTTCCAAATTGAGTTTTGGATAAGCTAAGAGATGTTCTTAGGTGGGAAAAAAACATGATTCTTGGACTGCATGAGAAATATCCATGTCGCACGAGAGAAATCATCAACAATTGTGAGGAAAAATCATGACCCATCGTGATGCTTTGTATGATAAGGCCCCCAAACATCTGCATGGATTAATGAAAAAATACTATTTGCTCAGGAATTACTATTTGGGAAAGGAACACGTGTTTGTTTTGCCAAAGGACAGATAGGACAATGTGGACAAGGGAATGAGGCACTATGTCCCAATCTTTTATGACAAAGGGAATTTTTGTCATTGATAACATAGTTACACAATGATTTATTGAATTCAACATACGATAATTTAAAACTACTAGGGAAATCCATCCAGAAATAGAGTCCTTGATAAGCTTTACCCAAGCCCATCAGTTTTCCAGTCGAAAGGGCCTGAAAGAAACAATTATCTAGAGTAAACAGGACATGACATGAATTTTCTTCATAAGCTCGATTAACTGATATGAGGTTGAATTGGAAGTCAGGCACATAAAGCACATTTTGAAATGTGATTAGGGGACTAAGAGTCATAGTGCCGGTCATGACAACTTGTGTGGAGTTTCCATTTGGAAGCTGTATTGATATAGGGAAAGACAATTTTTTCATCTTTGAAAAGAATCCCTTATCACAGGCTATGTGATCTCTACCACCTGAATCTATAATCCATGCATTCTTTGAGATTGAATTCAAGCAATAAGATGTACCTGTGAAGCTCCCAGCCTTATCAGATGTATCTAGCCTTTTCAAAGCCTCCATCAATTCCTGATACTGCTCATGTGAAATTGATTTCTGTTGGCTGACCCAGTACCTGAAAAACCTGTGAAGATTTCCCTTTTTCTTTTTCTCCAGGTCTCCCATGTAATTTCCAACAATTCTCAATTGTATGGTGTGGACGTTTACAAAATTCGTAGTACAATTTACCTTTTCCTTTTGGCTATTTTTGGCAGTTGAAGGAAATTTATTGTTGGGCTGAAAGATTTGGGCCGGAGTGGGCCCATATGGTTCTGGTTCAGTGGGTTGAAAAATTCGCGGCCCATTGACTTCTCGCTGCTGGACTCTTCCTCGTGGCCCGTCTACTCTAGCGAATTTGTTCCGTGGGCCTGTTGAGAAGGGCCCAATTGCCAAATAATAGGGGCCGTCGAATTGTTCGACCAGATCAGGGCCGTCTATTTGCTCTCCAAAATTAGGATTAGGGTTTCATAACCCTGCATTCGCCCCCTTTCATTCTCCGATTCCAGGGTTTCTCAGTGGGGGGCGAAAATGGCCTCTGGCGGCCAGAGTCATCGCCTCGCTTCCTCTTCCGTAAGCCACCATCCTTTGTTGGCTTTCTTCTTGGACGGCGAGCTGATAGATCCGGCCAAGATTTGGCATGGGATCTATTGTCAGAATTTGATATCGAAACAAAAGGTACATTTCGTTTAAGATTAGGAGAAACCTAATCGCCTTTTCTCTCTCGCGCATGTTCTTATATTGCTGCAAAATGGGTTCGGGCCAGTCGAATTTCTCTTCGGCTGACTTCAATTCATTCCACAACGCTGACAGTTTATTGTAAACCGTCGCGATACTCAGATTCCCCTATTTCAGATCTAAAATTTGTTGTGTTATGGAGAAAATTTTGACCTGATCTAGTTTTCCAAACCTTCTTTAATATTGTCCCACATCTCTTTCGCATCTTCCGTCGGAGGGAGTCCCACTGCGACTTCGGTCGTGATGCAGTTTCCGATCCAAGTTATGACAAGCTAGTTGCATTTTCTCCAAAAACGGGACATTCGCTCATTAGTTGGGATCGAAATGGTTCCATCAAGAAACCCTTCCTTATCTTTTGTTACCAGGGCACGCTGAAGCTCCCGCGACCAAGTCGAGTAGTTATCTGGGCCTGTCAGTTGCTGACTGATAAGCTTGAGCTCTGGTCCGTCGGCATTTGACGTGTAAAGAGGGTCGCCGGGCTCCGGCTGTCCTCCGACAGCAAGCATATGGTAAGGAAAAAAACAAGGTGAAAAAGTCGGGTAGGTATTTGCCCCTACATTTGACCCGCTTTCTTGACCCGCATTGAAAAGATTTGGGTAGGGATTCGTTCCTCCCGATTCGCCTGATTCGTCCGTCTGCTCCGAGCCGAAGGTAGAGCCTGCCCCACTATTGGTTGGTGCGCCTCCGTCGGTCTGCACATTGCCTTGGTAGCTTGGCTGTGATGTGTGTGGGTTTATCCCATGGATCCATGGATATGGCATCCACTGGTATGGATGGCTTGATAAGGGCTGCCTCAGATTAAACTAAGTCGGAAAGTTCTGCCAAGGCATGTGTGGGGGCTGGATCTGACTTTAGCTGAGTTGTTGCTCCTCCACGGTCGACACAACAGTTGAATCTTGATTGCGTGTACTTTGTGGCGTCGCATCCCTTGCTGGCTGGTCATCTATTCTAATGGTAAGGGCTGCCGATGTACTCATTGTAGAAAAAAAAAAGGAAAGAATTTCTTCCAAGAGAGACTGACTCCTTTTGGTAATTGTTTTGCAGGTTACAGTTTCTCAAGACAATCAGGTTGAATAGACGCAAAAGTTATTCTAGAATCGCAGGTTGGTAACGAAGGGTAAAGAAAAGAGAATTCCTGCTGAATGCTGTTTTTGTTTTGCGATGTGGCAACAACAAGTAACAGACGAAGAAATGCAAGCAATTTGAAGAGATGGAAGCTACGCCAGGATCGGCATAAGCTCTAATACCATGTCAGAAGACCAAGAAGAATATCGAGAGGAAGAAATTCTTTGTATATTTTTGTGTTCCGTACAATCTGTATTTAATTACAGAGCAAGAAATTAATAAAGGAAAGCAAGAAATGAATAAAGGAAAAAAAAAGTATTCCTCTATCTTTCTAATCCTAAAATAAACATGATTTTCTGTCTATTGATAATTGTACATGATTTCAGGAATCATATCTTCCAACGAGGGAGAGAGCCCCTGGGGTGGAGGCGGACAACGTGGAGGTGGCCTGGGAGAGGAGGGTGCGGACGCAGGAGGGGTCGGCAGGCTGCTTTGGGGTGGGGATGCGCTCCACACCGGAGTGGCGGTTGGCGACGCACCAGGATTGGATGAGGCGGCGGAGGGTGTGGTTAGGGATGAGGGTGAAGTCGAGGAACGGGGCGCGGGTGACGGGGCAGGTAGTGTTGCCGGCGGCGATCCAGGGCTCGATGTTGGATCGGTCGTAGGTCTGCCCTGTCGACACCGTCACCGGGTCCAGCATCAACTCCAGCGAGAAGGGGCACCGGAAGTGGTGCAGGATCTGGACGCCCACCATGTCCAGCGGCTCCAAGCTTAGCCACTACGCATTTTTCTCTCTCTAGGAACGGTGCAAAAACGCTCTCTTTTGTTCGTTACTGCACTCCCTCTCTCTCTCTAGAATGTGGGCACTGGATGAAGTGAAGGGTCGACACTTGCAGAGTGCGCAGATGGGCATTGGCGAAATTCCTTCTCCGTTCGCGAGAGGACGCTGGTTTCTTCTTTATTCGGGAGCAGAAGATAGAGAATGAGGGAAGAGAGAGAAAGAGGGAGGGAGAGAGGACAGCTAATTTTTGTGGGCAGAAATGGAGGGGAGGAGAGAGAATAAAAGGGAGAGAGACGGAGGGTTAACGGAGGAAGTTAAGACTGACAGGTGGGCCCAAATTTGCCACGTGTCGACTTTTGAATGGTGGTACATTTTGCCTACGTGGAGGGTTAAACCCACCCAATATTTTCTCACTTGACTTGAAGGCACATTATCGTCTAGGCAGGGAGGGGAGGCAGACAGCCAAGGCCATCCGCGCACTCGAATCGTAGATTAAAATAATAATCTATTTCTTCTTAAGATAATTTTCTCATTCACCACATGCAAGATGACATTTTAAAGCTTTGGCTCCAAGGGCGTTCGATTTGTTAGACCTCAATGATTTTCTCTGGCAAATGCTATTGGTAATTCTTTTCATATAGTTAGTGAAATCTTAAATAGAGCGGTAACTTGAGATAAATGAAGTAACTTGTACTCGGCATCCACAAATTTTATTGTTTGCCTTTAGTTTTCTCTAAATACGTTGCCAATTTCAGTACAAGTCTAGATTCCCTATTCAATTTTTCACCTATACTTTCAATTTGCTTGGGATTTCAGTTTCCTACATTTCAACTCGAGTTGTTTATTGTTTCGGAAAAAAAATTCATGTAATTTCCCGAAAACAAATGCCAAGTCTAGAAAATAGAGGTAAGAGATGCAAAGGAAATCTCAATGATTTATGCTGGCTTTCTCTCAGTAACGAATAAGACTCAAACAGCTGACTTCAAAATTTTCAAGTCTGATTCCAAGGGAAGAAGGGAACTCTGGAGTCAATTTCACTTGCATAGCTCTTTTGCATCAAAGGGATTGAGTCAACTAAAACGTTCTATTGACATCCAAATTTTTATCAACGTTCTAAATATCCATTTATTTCGAAAAAATATAAAAATGAATAAAAATGGATCAAATAAAATGAATGAATGATGAAAAATGAAGTCGTGTGGGCCGGCGTGTCTAGCCCACTTGGTTATTTTCAGCTCACCCCTTAACCGGGCTTCCCATTCAGAAGGGAAGAACTTATGTGAGCATCTCAATTTCAATTCAAACATGGGTTTGGCCCATTTTCCTTCTTTTCTTTGGCCCACCAGAGCCTAAAAAAGAAGCCCAGCCCATCACTCTTTCTTCTTGCGCGCGCACGCGCTCGTGAGAAGAGCGTCGGTGACGCAAGGAGGAGAGAAGGTACGGCACGGTCACCGAAGAAATGCCCGTGAGCGAGTGATGAGAAAGAACCTATGAATCTTAATCGATATACTCCCTGCTCAACCCTGCGAAAGCGAGATACATTCGTGCGAGATAATGGAACCTGTCGCGTCGTGTTTTGGTTGGAAAATAGTGTCAAAGCTGAATCAAAAACCTGCTCTCGTAGCTGCACAACATGTGTTGGACAAAATGCTCCAATGATGCACCGAAATCCATGTTATCCGAGCGACGTTAAAAATTTAGTTCGAGGTTTGATCACGCATATGTTGTTGACGCACGTCTGCTTTCTTCGTTCTTTGCTATGTTTTTGCTTGATTTCGTGGCCCACCTTTTGATATTCGTTAATGGCCATGCAAAACCGAACTTGGTTCGGCCGTGGCCGGCGATAGGTAGACGGCGACGGCCGGAGATGTAATCTGGTGATGGTGTGTAGTGGTGTGAGCTCCAGTGTACGTAGATGGCATCTAGTTGTACGGGTTCAAAAAAGGGAGAAGAAGATGAAGGTTGGGAGTGAAAAAATGGCTTCGGGGAAGGAGGGGAAGAAAAAGAACTGGTGCAGTAGAGAAATGGTTAATGAGGAAAAAGACAAAAGAGAAAAAAATTTAAAAAAATTTAAAATGTTCAAAATATTTTTAAAGAATTAGTTTTCTATATCCGACCGGGTCTGATCCGGTAGACGCGTCAGGTCAACGGTCGGGTTTACGGTCCAAACCCATTTCCCGAATATTATAATAATAATAATAATAATCGAAAAATTAAAAATTAAAAATATAAAAAAAATTCTAAAAAAAGTAAAATTTTTAGAAAATTTGAAAATCAATAAAAAAATTATAATTTTAGAAAATCATAAAAATACAGAAAATGTTAGAAAAATCCAAAAAATAAATTAAAAAATTGGAAAATTTCTAAAAAAAGAAAAACCAAAATTGGACAAGTCTTTAGGGCTTTAAAACAAGGTTATTTGTTTTGCGCTGTTTTTTATTTTTATTTTTTAGGGACAATATTAGGATGCTTTTATGCCTTCCTTTACAATTAAAATTGGAAATTTCAATATTTTAGGTGTTACTTTCCTGTTCTAGAATGGTTATGACAAATCTTTGATTATTTTGGATAGGTTGCTATTGTGTTTGTTAGCACATAGTCAATGTCCCGAATCTAGAATCTCTTAATGCAAAAAGTAAGATATTCTCTAGTATCTTACTTAATTTCTTGTTGAAAAGCCTAGTGGTGACTTTTTTGTCAAAATTTATGTAGGCTTAATTGATTTGAAATCTAAACATCCATTGTCACGTAAGGTACGGGCTTAGGAGAGCCCGAGTTAATAGAAACTCGTCAACCCGAAGTTGATAATATCCCTAAACATAACTCTCTCCCCCCAAGGGGTTAGGTCGCGACACCTTCCAATAAATACAAAATGGCACAATCTAGAACAATAATCATTGGTGCATTGCACATAACAACATCGATGTGCCATCTTGATTAGGGGTGTCAAAAACCGAACTGAAAACCGAACTGAAAAATTTGATTTTTTCGGTTCGATTTTCATTCAGTTCAGTTCTCATTAAAAACCTTTTTTTATTGGTTCGGTTTTTATCGGTTAACTGAACCGAACTGAACCAATAAACCGATAAGAGCTTATTTCTTGGAAATAAAACAATAACAAAAAAAACGAAAAAAAATAAATAAATGCAAAAACCGAAAATCTAAAAGTTGAAAACCAAAAAGCGAACCGAACCAAAATTTCGGTTCGATTCGTATTCGCCGGCCTCATTCGGTTCGGTTCGGAAGTTTTTCCTAACGATTCAGTTCGGTTCGATTTTTCAAAAAAACCAAAGCGTTGACACCCCTAATTTTGATACTAGCAAGATCATCTAAAAGCAGTTTCGCCTGGATAGCAAACTGACTAAATAAGAAGGAAGCAATAGGAATGACATCGGCTAGAGCTTGAATTCATGGAAACGAGTAGCAATGGCAAGCGCCTGAAGGTCTTTCTAGCATAGACATTACTAGCCAGAGACAACGAACGTGACTTGGAATCTCAGTCTACTCCAAGGTCAGCGTCAAGGCAGAGTGAGCACTCCCTTTTCTGGTCAAATCAACAGCGACGTCCTCGCAGAGCAAAGGAGGAGGGGATAGAGAAGGCAAGGTCAAGGGAACAAGTTGAAATGTTGCAGTGATGGGGTTGATGGGTCTGGGCTGCGGATGAAATCGATGGGTTTGCTCTTGTGGGCCCTGTCAATTGGACCAACTTGGCCTTTATTTATTTTTATCTTTTTATTATTTATTTTTTTTTACTACCATCCATTGTTTTTATGCTCTTGTTTTACAAAAATGTATGCTTAATTTATCAACTAAAATTTAGGTGTTGACAGTTTCAAAAACATTTACCTAACATTCGAAGAAGAATATCATGCCGTCGCGAACAAACTACAAGATGATGTATGTTTTGTTGCGTCTAATCTTAACTTAACAAAAGCTAGAGTAGTTTCTTGATCAACGGAAGAAATGTACCAGAAATATGGGACAATCCAATTGAATAGAATTGGGTATGTGTTAATGAAATATTTCCTACAATGATTATATGTACTCTTGCATTATCACGTTTTAGAACAAACAATATAGTAAATTTGTCCTACTTATCCTTCGTACATTATTCTCATGTAGATCACATTTCCCAATATAAGAAGTCTAGAAGTTGAAGGCCTTCGATGCAAAGAGTTATGGAACAATCAAATTCCCGGCCATTCCTTTTGGAAATTAAAATCTCTTTAATTGAAGGATTGTGACAACCTCCAACGTCTTGCCCCGTCCTATATGTGGAAGACGTTGCACTACTCTCTCCAGATCCTAAAAGTGATTTCATACCATTCGATCGAGATCATATATGAAGGTGATGGGTAAGATACTAAGTGTGGTGAATTGAGGAGGTTGGTTTTGCGTGATCTCGGAAATTTGAGGTGTATTTGGTAGTCCGATGGTGTCCCAAATGTCCCATTCCTAAACTTGAGAGAAGTACAGGCTGTGAGGTGCTCCCGTTTGGAAATGTTTTTTCCTACCTTCACGGTGAAATTTCTTGGGCAAATCAAAGAGCTGGTGGTGGAGTTTTGTGAAAATATGAAACTAATTGCTGGCGATTGGAAAAAGGAAGAAGCGATCGGCACAAGAATCACCTTCTCCGAGTTATTCCTTCTTGGACTTTTCGAGTTGCCGGAATTCAATAGGTTCTTATATGAAAAATACTCTCTGAAATTCCCATGCTCCAAGGACTTCCCATCCTTGCAAGTCTTGAGTATAATTTGCTGTGGAGCAGAGCCAGACCAAGGCACTCATGACTGGGAAAGATGCCAAAGGGATCGAGAAAAAGCCAATGCCATTTATAAGTACCTGCACGCCGTGCATTAGCTAATACACAATTCCTAGTGGGACCCACACGCACTCTGCATCACGCGGCCCCTTCTCGGGCTCTCTTCTTTTCTCTGTCTGCATCTAACAATCTGTCGGTTCTCAGGCTCGGTGCACTCTGCAGAAACATCCCACCAACAGCCACTGTCGTTGGTGGTTCCATTGATCTTCATTGTCCTCCCCATCGCCCTCAATCGATCGCTGGCCACCGCACGACATACATGCTGAGAAGCGTTGGTCGTAGGGACTTGGGTGATTTCTGAGCATCCATAAGCCACTCTCTCAGTGATTCAGTTGAATCCTTTCCACTTGCTTCGTTGTTGGTCGTCACCGCTTCCCGACTGCCAACAGTTCCGCCAAGCCGCGAAGAAGACTCGTTAACTTGCTTTTGTTATCTCCTTACTCATTCCCCATGTCAATTAAACCACATTTTCTCTGTTTTCTGTTGCTATTGCTACCGTCTGTGTGCAAATTGACTATGATTGAGGCTGTATTAATGATTTGAACCAGTGACCCTTGGCTGAAATGCATACCACCTGTTTGATGAAATTCCTGAACTTAGTTGGCGTGAATTTTTCATTCAGTTCTTGACTGAGAATTCCCTTCATTACTAGATTGTTGATATATTTTGGTCATATTAGTGTATTTGGGTTGTGTTTCATCATCAAAAAAACATAGGTATTCAATTTCGAACTTGTTTTGATTATGTTGGAACCTTGTCGATACATATGCTGATTCGCGATTGTTGCAGCCCCGAGCTGATGCCGATTGGTCCTTGATTTTATGCTATTCCATTCAATCAAGCATGTGCTGTGTGACATAAGATTGTGTCATGGTGAATTTCATGTTCGCTCGGGAAAGAAATTATGGCATGAATGAATGAAATTCTACTGGAAATCGATCTGTGGATGCTGACTCTATCTTGATATCCCTGATTTGGTGTGCTTTTGATTCCAGCTTGAGGCTAGTCTAGTTATGGATCATATATGTTCATGCTAGCAGAAAGTATTATGGTGAATCTGATGCCAATTTTGCAAGAATTATAGTCATATGGCTTGTAGGAAGATATGGCTTCAATTTCATGTCTATTAGTCATCAAAACGATCACAATTTGCGGTCTTGTATGCTTTGTTACAATTCTGCACGTGTGCTGGAAGTTGTGGAATAAGAATTAATTAGATGGATTATGTCTTAGTTTGGTTGCCTTTTTTATATCATGTGTTCCGGTTCCTTGTCAATTTCACTTGTTCGGATGGTAATTGCATGATTAAATTGATGAAATGGATGCTTAATATTGCTATAAGAGTCTTGGCCACTGCTGTTCAGAATGATGTTTCAAAGATACGATTTTTGTTTTCCTCCCTCCCTCATAGAATTCACTTGAGGGTTGTTTCTGTGAAATCTAGGGGGAAGGGAAGATTAGTCACCAACATTAGCAGTACCCTGCCCTTAAAATCCATCAGGACCCTACCCATATGTTTTACCAGGAGTAGGTGCATTGTTCCGATTGTCTCTCCTATAAACCATTATGCACTTGAGGTGCAGAGCTCCATCTATCTCCTTGCTGTAGGTCTCTCTATTGCTGATAGCAATTGTTGTTATAACCTTGTTAGCTGTAGTTTCCCTGGTATGAATGCACCATATCTCTCCTCTGTCCTTGATACGGATCCCTTCCACCAGGGGCACAATCCATATTGTTCATTGGCATGGGATTTCTTCTTTCACCTTGCCCCTTGTCTATTTGCCACTCAACCTCCTTGCCCATCATAGTTTCTATTGCGACCACGCATTTTGCCCACCCAGCCTCCCATACTGAACTGGAGGTGGTCTGACTAATTACTCCATTTTCATACTTGTGACCTAATGACTTAGTAAGCTCAACAAAACAACAAGTCTTGCAGGGTCATGGATCATAGACGCATTGGAAAGTTGAGGTTATGGAATTAGAGGATGAATGGATTAAATGACTGAGAAAATGTGGCAAAGATGTATAGTA
The DNA here is from genome assembly GCA_014182885.2 of Eucalyptus caleyi. NCBI lineage: Eukaryota > Viridiplantae > Streptophyta > Magnoliopsida > Myrtales > Myrtaceae > Eucalyptus > Eucalyptus caleyi. The sequence continues at coordinate 19,318,384 of CM024472.2, forward strand.
GGTGAAATTCCCAGCGGAGTCGAGTCATACGTCCGTACTCCTTGATTTGGGGATCAATGTAGGAATTTGGTGATACGAAAACAACTCCTGGTAGATAGGAAACTCATCAATGACACTTACTTTTGAATTGCTCTGACTCTGTTTCAGTCCATCACAGCCTGACAAATGGTTGTGCTACATGCACAAATTCTCTTTTTTGCTTCCTTCAAATTTAAACACGAGTATCAAATGTCATCTCAACTTTGCAATGTAGATTATGACACGGTTGCCTTGGGACATCAACAGTGGACTACACTCATCACAAAAAGCATTTAATTCTCATGATCAGGAAATAACATATCCATGATGTTATGATGCTAAATATAAACATCAGATTAGCTACCGCGAATGTGGGGTCGTGAATGTCAATTTTTAAAGAAGGTGTCAAGAGCCTCTATGCTAAGGAGAGTCATATCAGCCATTGCATAGGTCCAACTCGCCAATGAAAGCTGTTATTTTGTGGTTGTTTAGCAGAACAATATGTTTGTCTCAAGAAAAAGTACACAATAGGAGCCCCTACTTCATTGAATGATTTTTTAAGGTTACATTGTGCTTTTGAGTTATTTTTCAATAGAGATAAATTGTAATATAATTAGTCAATGAAAATTAGTTATACATGTTGCCCGACTACACTTGTTAGTGAGGATAATTTGCTTTTAGAAATATGGATGCCCATGCTAGTTCATTTTGGCATACTTGTGCCCAATTTATTTATTCTTATGCTCCATTCGTTTAACGGAAAATAACCTTCAGGAAAATGTTTTCCGGATTTTCCGGTGTTCGTTTCACGGAAAACCAATTACTCAAGGAAAATATTTTCCACCAATGGAAAATATTACTTTCAAAGTTGTGGAAAATGTTTTCCACTTCGAAAAGTGGAAAACATTTTCCACAACTTCTTCCATTTCTTTTATTTTTATGCTTTTTCTTTTCTTTTCTTTTCTTTTCATCTTTCTTCCTTAGCTTGGCCGGTGGCCAGCTCCGACAGTGGCCGGCGACCGGTGACCGGCCGCGGCCGTGGTCGCGAGCCAGCTCGAGCTCCGCCCCAGGCCGACGAGGCTCCGCCTAGCCTGATATGTGGAAGCCGAGCTCGCCCGAGCCCGGCGAGCTCGAGCCTCGCCGGCTTGGGGCAGAGCTCTGGCCTTGCCAGATCCGGCGAGCTGGGCAGGGCTTGGGCCTCGCCCAAGCTCGCCAGAGCCCGACGAACCTTCGGCGAGATCGGTCGAGCCTCGAGCTCGCCGGATCTGGCGACCGGATCTTGGTCGGCTGCCGGGCAGTCAACCATCGTTAGGCGTCGGCGGCGGAGGAAGGAGGAAGGAGAAGGAAAAGAAAAAGAAAAAATAAATAAATAATAAAAAATAATAAAATAATAAAAATTTTGATTTTTAAAATATATATAATTAAAATTTTATTTTAAAAATATAAAAAAATAAAACTAATGAACAGTGGAAAATAATAAAAATTGTATTTTTTAAAAATACAAATATTTTTGGTCAATTAAAAATATTAAAATTCAATTTTTTGATAATTTTTCATAAACAATTAAATTAGTTAACGAACGGTGGAAAATGTTTTATTCAAAATTTAAGTTTCGGTGAACACCAAAAATATAGCCATTTTCCCGAAAATGACTTCTGGAAAAATGTTTTCCGGAGATGGCCATTTTCTCGCGAAACGAACTGACTTTATTCATCATTACAAATCCTTGTTTGACCAACATCTTGTTTTAAGTCGCTTAAATATTTTCAATCTTTCCTCTCTTTTTCCGACGTGGATAACTTCTCAAAAATAGAACGTAACTTCATTTGGTATTAAGCAGATATTGATATTTTCAAACTTTCCTAGCAGGAGGGAGGGAGGGAGAGAGGGAGGGAGAGAGAGTTTATGAAATTGAATGAAGGCATATAAATGAGGAATTAGTGGAAAGGAAGTAGATAGAGCTGATAACAAAAGGGTGCAAAATCCTTTGATCAGAGTGATACTTCACCAGTACGATAATATTATAGTAGGAGAACTCGTGAAATTGATCTGAATAAATTTTCTATTGTAAAAATCAATATGATGATCCATGAAGTTTCATAAAAAAAAAAATTAAATTGATTATTGAAATCTGACAATCAAAAAAAAAAAAAATAGTAATGAGAGAGATTATTTTTGCATTGACTTTAGGGGAGGATTTTGTTGGCTACAAAAGACTCTCGAGTATTATTATTTTTCTAATTTAAATAAAGAAGGGCGATAATTCATCCAAATTACAAAGTTCTAGTCGAAATCAATATCATGAAGTGGAAAAGAATGCTATGAGATATTAAATGAAAATTGAAACTCTAAACTGAAATTGAAGGTGGCTTGAAATAAAAGGTTCATTTGACTGCAATTTGATAGGGAGAAACTCATTTTGCATTTCCTTATGATTTCTCCCAACTTTAAGAGGAAATATTTTTGTGAGCCCACAAGAAAATTTTTCTCTGCCATTCTCTTCTTCACTCCCTTCCCCACTCATTTTAGCCCAACAAGGAAAGAAAATTTCTAATTCTGTACCGTAACACGGTAGGTTATATCTTTGAAAATCAGAATGGGTCAATAAATGTTCAAACATAGCTTGTATTTCCGAGCATGCTTACTAAATACTAGTTTCACACACTAAGGTAGCTTATTAGCATTGGTTTATTGTCCTCGAACATAATGGTAAGTTCTCCCATGTTGAATGTAGATTATGACTTTTTGAAATTACAAAAGTTGGCCAATTTTCCATTGCCCTTCTAATCGCATTTATGCATTAGCAGATATGGATTAATGATCCCGTTAACATACATATAGAAACATACTAATGCACTTTATATTCACTTGTTCCATTAATGAGAGGTACATCATTGTGTAATGGAAGAATGCTTGGCAAGCTCAGTGCAAGGCCCACTTCTTTATTTGACTACTTACAATTAGAGAACTCTCTCTCTCTCTCCCACCTTTCCGCGCTTGGTCCTTCGTCTAGACCAAACCAAACACAACCTTTATTTTCATACTCCCATAGGGAAAAGTCCTTCCTCTTTTGGGCTGATTGTGGGTGAGGAGGGATCCGAAGTTTCCCAGAATTAGCAAACAAGAGAAACCCGAGCAACATTATCTTTTCTTTCTACTATAAATTCCGAGAATCTCTAATTTTTTTACTAAGACACTTGTTGTTGGATTGAATTCTAACGAATCCTTCGTGAATTGGTAAAAAAAACTCTTTATTTATTAAATAAAATAAAAATTAGAATTCAATTCTAATTTAAGGGCGTGTTTGTTTCACATAAAACGTAATGTTTTTGGAAAATATTTTCCGGAAACTATTTTACAGGAAAACGGTTAGTTTTCCTTTGTTTGGTAATGTTTTTGGAAAATATTTTCCGAGAAACTATTTTCCAGGAAAACGGTAGTTTTCCTTTGTTTGATGATATGTGACTGAAAATATTTTTTGGTGTTTAGATTGCATTTCAAAAATGATTGAAGGTGTAGAAGATGCCGACGAAGAGAAAGAGGAGGGAGCGAAGCCAACAGGAGCGCATGAGGGGCTAGGGTTGGAGGAGGTGGCGGTGACAAAAGGGAGGGGGCGAAAGAGAAGGAGAGAGGGGAGGAGTAGTTAGGGTTTACGTTCATAGGCAAAGAAAAAAAAAGAAAACAAGAAAAGAAAAATAAAATAAAATATATAATAATAACAAATTCAAAATTTTAATTATAAATTCTTTTTAATAATAAATTTTCATTAAGCAAGGACCTGAAAACATTTTGTAAAACGTTTTCCGATTCTTTCAAAGGGGAAATTGTTTTTCTGAATTTAAGCTTTGGAAGGAAAACATTTTCCGTTGACTAGGAAAACATTTCCGTTGACTCATTTTCCTAAATGAACCAAACGCTTGGAAAATGAGGAAAACGTTTTCTGAAATTGTTTTTCGCAAAACAAACACACCCTAAAGACAATAATAGAATAGATTATCATATGTATATTTCTATATTTCACGTAGAAAGATAAAGAAGAATAAGTCTCATTTATTTAATTATCCATTTCTTGCACTTATTATTTAATATATATATTCACTTAGATATACTCAATATAATTATATACGAATTATAATTATTCAAAGATATCCAAATGTTAAATCGAGGTAACCGTTCTATGGCAATTTTTAACAGCTTACCCTATTTCTTTGTGCCTTTTGTGGGCCTCGAACTCACCGGCTTCCACTCTGGCAGTGGCGAATGACTTCACCACTTCTTCGCCTGCCCAGATACCGACCACCGGGGCCTTCTACCTGTGGAAGACCACTCAGGCAACCAACTCCATCTCTCCTTTGAACAAGGGATTGCCGCGGGGCACGTTGGCGGCAATGATAGTGGGGATTAGGATGGGGGACTGATTCGGCTGGTTGGGGCAGCACCACAGACAGTGCAAAGCAGATACACCGCGAATGTGGATAGGGCACGGTGCGCGTCGTGGCGAAGCAAGGTGGCGCGGCCGTGGCCTGTTAGTGTTGCGACTGCAAAGGTGCCTCTCTATTGTTACGAACCATGCTGCCATCTCCGCCGTTGCCCCCCGAGCCCCACCGTCGCCTGTCAAAGCCCCATTGACAGCTTCAATTCGTCCCCTACCACTCTCTCTCTCTCTCTCCCGGAAAACGATTCCGCTCTACTCTCTCTTGTCCAGCAAACCACGCTTACGTTGTTGCCTCCCAAATAATAATCTGTTTCTTTTTAAGATAGCTTTCTAGTTCACCTCATGCAAGATGACATTTTAAAGCTTTGACTTTTAAGGGCATCCGATTTGTAAGACGTCACTGATTATCTCTGGCAAATCTATTGTTGTTAGTAATTTTTTTCATACGGTTAGTAAAATCTTAAATAGAATGGTATCTTGTGATAAATGAAGTAACTAACTTGTACTCAAGCATCCATACATTTTTATTGATCAACTTTGGTTTTCTCTAAATACATTTATTGATTTCAGTACAAGTCTAGATTCCCTATTCAAATTTTCACCTTTACTTTTAATTTGCTTGTGTTTTTTCAGTTTCCTGCATTTCGACTCGAGTTGTTTATTGTTTCGAAAAAAAAATGATTTAATTTTTCCGAAAAGAGAAACCGAATGTAGAAAATAGAGGTAAGAGATACAAAGGAAATCTCAATAATCGAGCTTGTCTTTCTCTTGGTAACGAATGAAACTCAAACTGCTGACTTCAGAATTTTCAAGTCCGAATCTAAGGGAAGAAGGAACACTGGAGTCAATTTCATTTGCATAGCTCTTTTGCAACAAAGGGATCGAGTCGACTAAAGCCTTTGTTGACACCCAAATTTTTATTGATGCTCTAAATATCCATTTATTTCACAAAAATAAAAAATATATATATATATATAAAAAAAAAAAGAAAAAAATGATAAATGAATAAAAATAGATCAAATAAAATGAATGAACGATGAAAAATAAAGTCGTGTGGGCCGGAGTGTCTAGCCCACTTGGTTATTTCCGGCTCACCCCTTAACCGGGCTTCCCATTTACTTTATTCTCTTCGGCGTATTTCCTTCTTTTTCTTCGGCCCACCAGGGCCTACAAAAGAAGCCCAGCCCATCGCTCATTCTTGCTCTTGCGCGCACGCGCTCGTGTGAAGACCGTCTGTGACTCTGTGACGCAAGGAGGAGAGAAGGTACAGTGACGGTCACCGAACAAATGCCCGTGAGCGAGCGATGAGAAAGGAGCCTGTGACGGAAGCAGATCCGAGAGCGTGAATCTTAATCGATACACTCGCGGCTCAACCCTGCGAGAACGAGATATATCCGTGCGAGATGATGATGTCTAGAGCCTGTCGCGTCGTGTTTTGGTTGGAAAATGGTGTAAAAGCTGAATCAAAAACCTGTTCTCGTGGCTGCACAACATGTGTTCGACAAAATGCTCGAATGATGCACCCAAATCCATGTTATCCGATCGACGTTAAAAATTTTGTTCGATGCTTGATTGCGCATATGTTGTTGATGCATGTCTGCTTTCTTCGTGATTTGCTATGTTTTTTGTTTGATTTCGCGGCCCACCTTTTGATGTTCGTCAACGGCCATGCAAAACCGAACTTGGTTCGGCCGTCGCCGGCGATAGGCCGACGACGGCCGGAGATGTAATCTGGTGATGGTGTGTGGTGGTGTGAGCGCCGGTGTCTGTAGATAGCCTCTAGTTGTATGGGTTTAAAAAAGGGCTTCGGAGAAGAAAATGGGAAGAAGAAGTGCAGTAGAAAAGGACTTAATAAGGAGAAAGACAAAAGAGGAAAAAATTAAATAAAAAATGCAAAATATATTTTTGTAAACCCGACCGGGTTGGATCCGGGTAGACGGTTGGATCGGGTTTACGGTAAGAACGCATTCCCCGAATATAATAATAATAATAATAATAATAATAATAATAATAATAATAATAATAATAATAAGAAGTAAAAAAATCGAAAAATTGAAAATTCAAAAAATGATAAAAAAATAAAAAATTTGAAAAAAAATAAAAAATTGTAAAATTCAAAAATCAATAAAAATTTAGAATTTTGGAAAATCATTAAAAATTGAAAAAAATCCGAAAGGTCATCAAAAAATAATATTTCAAAAATTCAAAAATTTGAAAATTCAGAAAAATCATAAAAATTCAGAAAGTCCTAGAAAATCCAAAAAATTCAAAAATTGAAAAATTTCTATAAAAAAAGTGAAATGAAAAAATAGGGTTATTTGTTTTGCATTGCCTTTTTACTTTTTAGGGCTGGTATTAAGATGCTTGTATAGTTCCTTTTACGATTATAACTGATTGCGCATTTCAATATTTTGAGTGTTACTTTCCTATTCTATAATGATTAAGATGATTCTTAGATTTCTTTTGGATAGGCTACTATGACATTTGTCAACACATAATCGAGTAGGTACTAAAAGGACGTCAATCTTAATGCTCATTTAATCAAATTCTCGAGTCTAGAATATCTAGTTACAAAAAGTAAGATATCCTCTCATATCTTACTTGGTTTCTAGTCGACCGAAAAGACTAATGATGACTCATTTGTCAAAATTTGCATATACTAAATTGATTTAACATTTGAACGTTTGATGTCGTGCGAAGTATGAACTTGGAAGTGTCCAAATTAATGGAAGGTATGACAACACCCCTAAATATAACTCTCTTTCCCCCGAGGGTTATGTCGCGACACATTCTATTAAGAACAAAACAGCAAAATCTAGAACGATAATCATAACAATAATCATCGATGCGCCATTTTGATACTAGCAAGATCATCTAAAAGCAGTTTTGCCTGGATATTAAAATGGCGAATAAGAAGGAAGCAACTGGAATGACATCAGCTGGAGCTTGAATTCATGGAAATGAGCAGCGATGGCAAGGGTCTACATCCGGTGCGCCTAAAGGTCTTTCTGGAAGAGACATTGCTAGCCGGAGACAACGAATGTGACAAGGAATCTCTATCTACTCCAAGCTCAGCGTCAAGGCAGAGTGAGCACTCCTTTCTTTGGTCAAATCAACAGTGACGTCCTTGTAGGGCGGAGGAGGAGGGGAAACAAAGCTAGGTCAGGGGAAAAAGTTGAAATGTTGCAGTGATGGGGCTAATGGGTCTGAGCTGTGGATCAAATCAATGGGTTTGCTCTTTTGGGCTGCGCCAATTTTACACAATATTCGAAGAAGAATATCACGTTGTCACAAACAAACAACAAGACATTGTATGTGTCATTGTGTCCAATCATAACTTACCAAAGGTAGAGTAGTTTCTTGATTGATGGAAGAAATTGGCCAAAAATATGGGACAATCCAATCAAATAGAATCAGGTATGTGTTGATGAAATATTGACTCAATGACTTCATTTATGACTGGGATTCATATGGACCTAATTTGATCTCGCCCATCTGGTGGGTTGAAGTCCCAGAAATTATTGGAAGATTAAATAAAGATCGGTACAATGCAAGAGAAAGAGATGGCTTCTTATAGTGAAAGATTATTCTTTCGTGTTTTATTTTTCCTATTCGAGGATTCTTTTTCAATTTATTTAAAGGTTCTTAAAGTGAAGAAATGATTAAACATGGCAAAGAGTTGATAAAGAAGCAAAAGAAATGAATAAATATGTTGAGAATAACATAAGTTTAAATAAAACTAATGTTTATAAAGTTCACCTAAAAACTGACCAAGTGACCGGTCAAGTGGTCCAAGACTTGATTTGCAAGTCAAAGGTCACAAGTTAAATTTCCCAATCTATTATCCATTCTGGGATAATTATGCGAATAACTTGGAATTAATTTGAACAATATCTTGTGGCCAACACATTCAACCGTTTGGGGTCAAAGATTGTTGTGGGTTGGAGAAACTCCAAATAGATTTCTAGCAAAAACATTTGAGTCGTAGTTGATGCCCCTCGATGAAGGGCTATGACTCCAATTCGACGAATTTCCACTTCCACCATGAAGTTGAGACAATTTCATTTATGTGCAATGGCATAATTAACAACAATATTTTTTCGAAAATAACAATAATAATAGATAATTTTGTCTCCATACTGGAAAAAACGCAAATATATGGTGGAGTAGTCGGCACCGAGCATTTGACCCTTGAGATTTCATTTGCTTCCAATTATAGAAACACAAAATCCTTTTCTTCTCTTGAATAAGTATAAACTTTATTTGGTATTTCAGCACACGAAGTTACAATCGATGTAAAATTGCCATAATCAAGTCATAACGATGAATCAAATGTTGATGATAAGCTTTTATAGAGGATGATAGTGTGAGACATTTGAATAAAACACGTAATTTGTAGGTATTGTGGCTCGAAGGCCATTTTAGTACAAAGAAATGGTGAAGTGGCTCCCTTGTTTTTAATTAGCGAGCATAGGATTTGGGAGGTTTTTTTTTTTTTTTAAAATAATTTTAGATTCTTTGAGGTCAAGCATAATCAAAGGACTCATTTTTTTTTTTAGTGATCATTTAGATGTTGAAAATGATCAGATGATGACACACTGTACAACCTATGCACATTGGGGACAGGCCAAGAGATGCAAACGATCTACAGTATAGTAACTCAACCTTTTGCCTACTATCTCCAATAATCCATCCCTTGGTAGTGAAGGTGGATTTTGATGGTACAATTCACATTTGATAGAGTGAGCATGTCATGTTCCCCCGTAGAAAGAACAGGAAAACATGATACTTTGGCCTTCCATCACCATAGAAGGTCAACATTGTCTTCCTCAAATTTTTCAAATGTAGTTCCCATCATCCTTGTTAGGATATTCATTTACCTCACCAGCAATTAGCACCGAAGTGCTCGAGGCTTGCCATTCTTTTTTGGGGCACATATGGCCCAAGAGCACAGGTCCGAAGTGACACGGCCTGTTGGCCATCCTAGCTAAAATCTATCTGGGCTCATGCACAGATATTAGAACATTTTGTGATAGTCCAGGACCCTTCACTAAAGTAAGTGCTGCCGACGCCTTCAGAGATATTTTTGGAGCTCCAATCCATCTCATTCGAACATAAAATCACATTTCCCATATTGCATTCACTTTATGTCCCTCTTTGACCATCTCCTGTCTTTCACCGAAAGTGTTACCGACAGCCTCGCAGATAATTTCGAAACCTCAACCCATCGGACATCTGTAAAATTTCCCATCTCGCAATCACTCTCTGTCCTTTCTATCCTTCACCGAAAATTGATAGTGACAGCTTCGTTGAGGTTTTAGCAGCCTCGACCAATCTTATTTGAGACATCTATCCACAATTCGCATCTGCCCATTCAATCCGTGTCCTCCCTGTCTTCTATCCTTCACGGTAATTTAGGTAGCGCATGCAAACGTTTCTGTTTCGGGAAGTGTTTTTTTCAGAAATAGTTCTTTTCTATTTCTGTTCGGAACAATTTCGAGCAAAAAGAACTTTGTTTGATAATCGTACAAAATTTCTATTTAAGAATGAAAAAAACGTAAAACCTGTTTGATAACTGCAAAAATTTCTATTCCAAATTTTAATTTTAAAAAATAAAAAATAAATAAGAAAAGGAATATATTAGATATTACGTAGAATTGACAAGATCAAAATATTATTAGATTAATATATTTTATTTTTGCGAATTTTATTGTTTGGTATATCAAATATTACGAAAAAAAAAAGCATAAGGCATATTGAATTTGTAGTAATTTCCTTGGGACTAAGTTTTTACACTTTTTAAAAAAAATTGTAATTCGAGTGCATGCGTGGCTTGGGAATTTTTAGTATTGTAATCTTGATATGGATGTTGGGTTGGGGTTGGAAATTTCCCATTTTGATACTACTTTTTACCCATCTTCTTCTAAATTACAAACTATTTTCTTTTCGTGTTTCACATAACCTTATAAGGTTTTGGTTAATTTTGATGAAGGGAGATGTTTTTCCTCTCCTCTTTTGCTTTTTTTCTTTCTTGAATAGGATGTAAGCTTCGGATGGCGATTTATATGTCTTGAAGTGTCAACTATACAATAGCTTACAATTTGCTTTTCTTTTATTTGTCCACATTTATGATACATTCAATGGCATTTGTGCTCATGGAGATAGAATTGGATGACCTTAATACTATTTAATAGAAATATATTTATAATAGTTTACAAACACATCGCAAAAGTTTTCACCAAAAACAAAAACACATCGCAAAAAGTCGGAAATAAAAAGTCATGGAATCTCTTGCATATTGTGATCCCTTGCCATCATATTTGCAATATTTTCCTGATCATGTTTATCTCAGCCGCTTCATCATGTAATGTATCATCTGCAACATCGTCTTGTGTAGGTCCAAACGGAAACTCCGGATCTCCATATAAGGCAAAGTTCTTGTCCATCTTGTCTTGGTCGCGGATATAATTATGGAGAGTACAACAGGCGATTACAATATATACTTGCTTTCGAATTGAAAATGGAGGCATGTGTCTCAAAATTGGGAAGCGATTTTTAATGCTCCAAATGACCTCTCAATAACATTTCTCAATGAAGAATGCTTATGGTTGAACAATTCTTTTGCTGATCTAGGCCGTCTCGTTCTACCCCTATATTCATTCAAATGATACCGTTCACCTTTGAATGGAGTTAAAAATCCTGGAAGTGCTGCATAACCAGAATCAACTACATAATATTTTCCTACAATAATATATACATAAATTTATTATGATGTACAATGGCTATACAATTATAAAGAAAATCACATGATATAACAAAGCAAATACCTGGTGGTGGTCGAGAAAATTGCAATCGAGGAGTCTCGAGTGCTGCTGAGAGAACCCGACAATCATTGGCAGATCCTTCCCACCCAGCATATACGAAAGTAAATCTCATATCAAACGAACAAGCACATAGCACATTTTGAGTAGTAGTCCCTTTCCTGCCTCTAAATGGGATTTGTTTCGATATAGGGACAGATGCATTAACGTGAGTGCCATCAATAGCACCAATGCAGTCCTGTAATTTTATGAAAGTATAGCGTTAGACAATATTATCGGCTATATATATTTTAATAATGTAAAATTAATATAAAAATCATACCTTAAAGTAACGTCCATGATTAGGATCAAGAAGAATCTCTTCGGAATAATATCAAAAGAAGGCGGCCGATAATTTCTTTCGCTAATTCGAGAAATGCTTTCAATACTAGAGTAAAAAACTTACTGATTGTTTGTCCCGAACGTTGAAATCTCTCACATAAATCTCTATTGGAGTTTTTGTGACCAACCGTAGATAGAAAAATCCCAACTTGTTCATCTACCCTTATATCTCGAGTATCTTTCAGCCAACCTCTTGCCTTCATTAAGTCACATAGGTTAAGAAAAACATGTCTCTCTAACCTGAATGCTTCATATATCCTATCTAAATGTCCGTAAAGAATTTCCCTTACCCATTCAGCTCCTGATAATTTACTGTCCCTAATAGACTCTCTTGTATGCAAAGACTTGTTATAAGTTTCCAATAATAACCATCCCATTGTTAGGTCAATATCAAACTCATCCATATAATATTCAACTGCTACTTCTTCATTAGACACACTATTTGATTCATCTTCCATAGTACCTATGTCATCACACAAATACAAGAAAATCAATATAGATATATGTAAAAATAAAAATAAAAAACAATAGAAACCAATATCATGAAAGCAAACCAAATATAGAAAGTCAACACAATCCATCACAATCCATCATATCCAAACCAACAACATAAAAACATAATCTCAACATCAATATCTTCAACAACAAAATGACAACCAGCAACATAAAAAACATAGTCTACTAAAACTCCATGCAATTCCTAGCATCCACTAAAGATATTGGAGAAGCCCATATCTCATGTCAGCTGGTGTTTTGATAAAAGCCTCCTCCATGTGGGATTAACACGAGGCTCGTTCCTTTGCTTTGTTGTAAAGATCCGGCTCCAACATAGGAATGGCCAGTAGAAGATCAATCACAATAGATACGGAGAATGGGTCTGTAGATGGTGATGTGACTTGTGAGTTGATGGAACCACTCACAGATTGACTAGCCCTGCTATGGATCATCTCTCGTAAGGCTTTGCAGGTGCTAGCAATGCCAAATGATTCACTCCTCCTTCTCCTCTTACGATTTGGAGTTCTATCCATCCTATGTTTGTCATGACCTGGAGTAGGAGTTTTGTCAGACGTAAAAACTCCCTCATCAAGATGGGGTTCACCAACGTCCTCTGGTCCAATGTCCTCTAGTCCATTGTCTGCATCATCACCACCAATGTCAACTTCATCTGACATCACAAAACCTTCGACATTTCCTCCTGCATAATCCCCAGTAGCATATGTATCTCCAAATACAATACACAAGTCGGGATATTGAGGAAACCCATCCTTCTTGAATTTTGCCCACTCAATATTATCCTGCAATTTTCATAATGATAACATATATCAGTAATACAATTAAACATATTGCACGTACCAAAATGATCAAAGGTTAAAACATACCTTGATGTGCAATTCCCATATACTTGGATCATCAACAACAACTTTATTGTTCACATTATCCCAGCCAAATCAGATTGTGAAAGAAGTTTCTTGAAACTACCATACTGCTTTTTCAATTTGTTAACCTTGTTCTTCAAGCTGTACTTGAGTATATTGAAGTTCTGCTCGTTTATTGAATTATGTCCGTATGGAATTCCACCCTGCTTTATTGAAAGTAGAAGAGGTTCGATTTCCCTTTTTGACCTCTTCTACCAACAATTTGACGTACAAATTGGTTAAAGATTCAGTCCACTTTGCGATGAATGCCTCTTTTTGGGATGCCATGTATCCTTCACTAGTTGAGCATAATATGAGTTCAAGACAATTAAAAAGAGAGTGCAACATGTAACTTCTTTAGCTAAAACGGAGCCTTTATCACAACCTATCGCTAAAACAGAACATCGACAACTGCAACTACTCATGCACACGCACACGCAAACACAAAGGATGAAATATATAGGCACCCACAACAAGAACACAATAAGAACACACATTCACCAGCAAGTATTTCATTATCTAGAGGATGAAAATTATTGTCCATCATGCAGAATAAAGAATTTCAAACATGAGTAAGTCTAGATCTCAAGCTGACAAATGCTGCAGCAAGTGTCACAAAGCTTGTTTAATTCTTTCATACCAAAAGCGAACAAACACATGGCCGCATTACTGATGCGAGGTCTCCTAAAGCTTCCGCCAAGACTATTCCCATTTTCACATGCTCTTTCCAACTCTCTCAACCTTAATGAGGAAAGCTTACATCATCGACGCAACATCTCGTCATTCGAGATCCTAATCATTATCTTCCTCAACGCAAAAGGCCCCAATCACCACTAGAACAACAAATTGACAAAAAAATCAAACCAACAAACCTGGGCAAGATGACCACAAGGCGACGCGACCAAAGCGACCCAACCGGAGCGAAGAGTGCAGGCGGTGGGATCGGAGAGAGGCAACCCAACCAGAGGCAACGCGACCAATCCACAACGACCTTCAACTTCAGAAAAGGCCCCAATCACCACTAGAACAGGTAATTTGAGAAAAAATCAAAGCAACATACCTATTTAGGGCAAGATGACCACGAGGCGACGCGACCAAAGCGAGCTAACCGGAGCGAAGAGAGTGCAGGCGGCGGAATCAGAGAGAGGCAACCCAACCAGAGGCAACGCGACCAAAGTGAGGCGACCTTCAACTTCAGAAAAGGCCCCAATCACCACTAGAACAGGTAATTTGAGAAAAAATCAAACTAACAAACCTGATTTGGAGGCTGGGCGACGGGCGATGCACGGGTCTTCGGCTCCAAACAGCAGGTGGGTCTTTGGCTCCGAGAAGCAGGTGCAAGGCGAGGGCTCGGACTTTGGAGGCTGGGCGACGGGCGACGCACGGGTCTTCGGCTCCGAGCGGCGGGTGGGCGTCGCCGCACGGGTCTTCCGCTCCGAACAGCAGGTGGGTCTTTGGCTCCAAGAAGCAGGTGCAAGGCGAGGGCTCAGACTTTGGAGGCTGGGCGACGGGCGACGCACGGGTCTTTGGCTCCAAACAGCAGGTGGGTCTTTGGCTCCGAGAAGCAGGTGTCGCGATTCAGGCGAGGCCAGGGAGCAGCGTTCGGTTGCTGGTGCGGGACCGACTCAGGCGAGCGGGGGCGTCAGGCTTGGTTGCAGCGGGCTTTGAGTTGCAGCGGCGGTGAAGACGATCTCCGGCGGGAACGAACAACAGGATCTTGGGTCGCGCGGCACGGGGAGGCGTCGGGCGGCAACGGGTCACCGAAATCGTGGGTCGGCGCGGCACGAACGGGAGTACGAGCAGGAGACCAGAGAGAGTCGACCGGAGGCTACTCGGGGCCACGATACCGGCGGCGACAGATCGGCGGCGACGGAACCGGAGAGAGGCGACCGGAGATGATGAGATCGAAGAGAGGCAAGCGGACGAAGGGAGAAAGATAAGTTAGGGTTCGTAAAAAGAGAAGAGCCGTGAGTTGAGATGAGAAGGGAGAAAAAAAAAAGAGTAGGGCCGTGAGGAGTGAAATTGGTTCTTATTTTTGTTCAGAACAAGAAGCAACTTTTTTTGCTTCTTGTTTCTCGTTCCCAACTATTCCGGGCTAAGTTTTTATTTCCGAACAAAAACAATGTGGCGTTAGCAAAACGGGTTTCTGTTAACTTTTTGTTAGGGAACAAAAGAACAGAAACCATGAGAAACATAAACGTTTGCATGCGCTACCTTAGACATCAGTCACGTGTCCCATCTCGAAACGAACAAAAGTCTGGAAAATGCAATATGTTATGGGCCCACCGAACTTGTCTTTTAAGGAAAGAACTCATTTTGCATTTCCCCTCTCTTTCTCCCGACTTTCCGGAGGAAAATTTCTTGTGGGCCCCCACAGGAAAATCTTTCTCAGCGGTTCTCTTCGTATTCCTTGAATCTTTATTTTCCTCGCTTCTTTTCCCCCAATTCCTGAAGCCTGCTTCATTCTACGGAATGGCTCCATTCGGATTTATATATACAGGTCTTGCTCTCAAAAGAAAAATCATGGCAGCAAACATTTGGAGTGGTTCCTTGTCCTTAAACAACATCTTTCACTCGATAAGAAACTCGAAATGTAAGAATTCTCCCACAAGTGTTGATGTCCTCGTTAATAATAATATGTATCGACTTAACTACTATAATTGCATGAGTAGACGGTCCTCAAAGAAACGTCAATAACATTGGTAAGCTTCTAAATTCAAATTATGTTTTGCACTCGGCATTATAGCCTGTCATTTTTTTCTGGCCCATCAAGCTATACTAAGAATGAAGTAAAGAAGAGATGGAGATGGTTTGCACAAAGAAAAAGTAGATGAACAAGACGACGTCTTCGTCCTCAGCAATGGTGCATAGAGATATTGTCTAGAGGAGCGAGAGGTTCTTTTAAGTTCTTTCGTTGATCGATATCTTGCAATTATTTATTTATCTTATATCATCTATTTTTAAATATTGAAATTGAATATCATGGCTACATATGAAATATGTATCCTTTTAACTAGAGATTCTTGTTAGGTCCATAGTTGATAGAATAACAACTCCAATTGTGACACTAAAACAATTATACGTGCATCATGATTATTTGATTATGTTGGGTTATTTAAATTTTTTGGTCATATTTTTAAGTATGTTTTCCCACCATTTAAAGCAGTTTTTGTTTTGGGTTATCAACTGAATATGTTTTTTTTTTTTTGGGTAGGATAATCAATCGAATTGAGAAGTCGTTTTTTTTTCAGAATATTTATTGTTGTCATTCGTAAAACAATTTGTACATTGGGACCAAATATGTAATCATATATGGCTATGCACATATTAAGTCGAAGCTAGACAGGACAAAGTTGAGAGAGAGAGAGGATAGCACAATGGAATTGGGTCCCCTGGCGTGAGGTTGAAAAAGTAAGAAGCTTTAATAATTGCATCGCATTCCACAATGTATAAAGTCATACTGTCTATATGCATCACGAGGTTGACCTAACACCAACCTTCAACAATTGCAACGTGATCCACGATGGCTAAAAAAACAACTTAACTCCAAGCCGGTTAAACTCTTAACCTCGCTTTGTTCTGTCTTTCTCCCTCCTCCTCCTCCTCCTCCTCTGCATTTTAGAGAGAGAGAGATATATATATATATATATATATATATATATATATATATATATATATATATATATATATATATAAATAGTAGCATCAACGGAACGAATGTGGACGTGTGTGGTCGGTACTTGTTAGGGAAGGAGAGAGACGCAAGGATTTGGAGTTTGTAGAGAATTGGAAAGAGGTCATTGAATTGTTAACGAGGTGTAGTCAATCAATGCAATCGTCCGTTTTCTTAAAAATATTTAAAGT
The DNA here is from genome assembly GCA_014182885.2 of Eucalyptus caleyi. Lineage (NCBI taxonomy): Eukaryota > Viridiplantae > Streptophyta > Magnoliopsida > Myrtales > Myrtaceae > Eucalyptus > Eucalyptus caleyi. The sequence goes on from CM024472.2 coordinate 19,335,318, forward strand.
GAGGTTTTGAGAAATAAGTGATGAGTATAATTAGTAATTTCAATACAAAAAAAGAAACATGAAAAGGTGTCTGTCATGGACCTTCAATTTCTCTCAATGGAGTTGTGCATGTAGCTAAAAGCCTATGCATGTTCACAAGATTAACAAATTGTTGTCTTTTAAATATTAATGAAGTGCCTAGAAGCATTCAACAAATCTCCATCAAATGTGGCGCTTCTTCCATTTCATACACATCGGATAATTATCGAAGATAAATAGTTTTTATTAATACATAAATTTACCATTTATATTATTATCTTTTGAAGATGGGCAAGTTGCCACACTTGATTTTTCATCTCGATTTCTATTCAAAGTTGATTTTGGTAGCTTAACGGTCTACACTTGGGAGATGAGCCCCCCTTCCTTTTTTTTTCCTTTAATTCTTTGGAAGGTTTGGTGAGTATTTTTTCTCTACTATAAATTATTAATTATTTAAATTATAACCTTAATCTCACATTATTCATGTTTTTCATGTGAAAATAGAATCAAGATGTCGGGAATGAGAAACTACTTTATTAAAGTTCACATATTAAAATGATAAGGTATGATCAACTAAAATCTAACAATAAAAGTTTCGGTCACCAGCTTGGAAGAATTTATGGTTTGATGATTGTAGCATAATCGGCCTAAATATTAAGATTGATAGGGAAACTGAGCACGACTCTCGTGTTTCTTATCTTATTACGTTTTGTCAAATAAATTGGGCGCTATTAGAGACGCAAATGCCTATCTTCTTGATGATTGATGTAGGGGGCTGAATATTTTCCTGTACTTTTCAAAAGTCAATTGTCGTACAGAGCATCTAAGCAAAAGAAAGATGGGACAATTCGGTGGAGTTGGGTCCCTCGGTGATTGGCTGAGTAGCCTTCACGTGCATGAAGCCGTACTGCCCATGCGCACCACTATGTTGACATAACACGCAACTTTAATAATTTCCAAGCCACCGATGATGGCCAGGCAGCAACTTCATCTCCACCCTGGTTAACTCTTTAACATCACTTTGTTCAATCTTTCTCCTCCTCTGCGTTTTAGAGAGAGAGAGAGCACCGTCCGAACTGGCACGGCCCATTGGCTATCCTAATTAAAATCCATTCGGGTTCATGTACCATTTTCTGATAGTCGAGGATCCTCCACTAAAAAAAATGTTGCCGACAGCTTCCTAGATATGATATTTTTGGAGCTTCAACCCATCCCATTCGAACATCCATCACATTTCCCATCTCGCGTTTGACTTAATGTCCGTCCTTCACGGTCTTCTGTCTTTCACCGAAAGTGTTGCCGACAGCTTGGTAGATAATTTCGGAAAGTCAACCCATCAATTCGGACATCTGTAAAGTTTCCCATCTGCGTCCTTTCTATCCTTCACCAAAAATTGTGGGTGACAGCTTCGTTGACCTTTTATGAGCCCCTTCCAATCTTATTCAGACATCTATCCACATTTCCCATCTCCCGATTCAATCCGTGTCCATATTGTCTTCTATCCTTCACCATAACTCGGACATCTGTCCCCTGTCGCATCTCCAAATGACCAAGAGTCCAGAAAATGCAAACATGTAATGGGCCCACTGAGCTCGTCATTTGAGGAAAAGAAGGAGCTCCATTTTGCGTTTCCCGCTATTTTCTCCCCACTTTCCAAAGGAAAATATCTTCCGGCCCCCACAGGAAAATCTTTCTCTACCATTCTCTTCGTATTCCTTGAATCTTTTTTTTTTTTTTTAGTAATCCAGAGAACCTCCGGTCGCCGCTTCGCGGCGAAGTAAACCCCGGCCTCACCACTAAACTAGTCCATCCCCAGGTTAAGACGTGCGTTTGTGCGCATGGCACTGCGTCCGCAGTTTCGAACTCCTCCCCTCATTCGGTGGAGGGTACTAAGCCTCAACCAACTCGGCCACCGCGGGCGGTGGTTGAATCTTTTATTTTCCTCACTTCTTTTCACCCAATTTCTGAAACCCGCTTCATTCTACGGAATGGCTTCATTCGATTCTACACATACGGGTCTTTTCAAAAGAAAAATCAAGCTAGCAAACTTTTGGAGTGGCTCCTCGTCCGTAAACAACATCTTTCGTTTGATGGGAAACTCAAAATGTAAGACTTCTCTCACAAGTATCGATATCTTCGTTAATAATAATAATAATATATATAGACTCGGCTATGATTGCATTAGTAGATGTTACTCAGCAAAATGTCAATAATATCAGCAAGCTTCTCAACTCAGATTATGTTTTGCACTCTAAATAAAAAAATGAAGTAAAGACGAGATGTGGATGGTTTACACAAAGAAAAAAGAATGGTGAACAAGGTGACGTATTTATCCTCAGCAATGGTGCATGCAGATGTTTTACATAGGAGACGGAGGTTCTTTTCATTCTTTCGTTGATCAATATCTTGTAATATTTTATTTTATATTATCTGTTTTTCCATATAGAAATTGAATATCATGGCTACACATGAAATATACACATTTTTAACTAGAATTTACTTAGGTCCATAGAATAACAAATACTACTACGAGACTAAAATAACTTTTTACGTGCATGATGATTATTTGATTATATCGGGTTATTTAAATTTTTCTGTCATATTTATAAATATGTTTTCCTGTTGTTTAAAGCAATTTTTGTCGTATAAAGCAGTTTTTGTTTTGGGTGATCGATCAAATGTATTTTTTTTTTGGTGAGGATGATTGACCCAATTAAGAGGTTGGTTTCTTTAGAATATTTGTCGCTCTTATTCATAAAACAATTTGTACGAATTTGGGACCAAATGTATAATCATATATGGCTTTGCACATATTAACCCGAAGCTAGCAAGGACAAGGTTTAGATTGATAGAGAGAGAGAGAGGATAGTACGGTGGAGTGGGTCCCTCTTTGTGGGGTTCAAAAAGCATGAAGCTTTAATAATTGCAACACGATCCATAATGTATAAAGTCATACTGTCCATCTGCATCACGAGGTTGACATGACACCCTAGTTAAATTCTTAACATCACTTTGCTTTGTCCTCCTCCGTTTTAGAGAGAGAGAGAGAGAGAGAGAGAGAGAGAGAGCGCAGGGAGCAATGATCGTGGAGGTGTGTGGTCGGTACATATTAGGGAAGGAGAGAGACTCCCAAAGATTTGGATTTTACAGAGAACCCGAAGGGGGTCCTTAAATTGTTAACGAGGTATAATAAATCAATGGAATCGGGTTTTCTTTAAAACTATTAAAGTGAGGTCTTGAGAAATAAATGATGAGTATAATTAGCAATTTCCATAAAAAAGAAAAATGAGAAGGCAACTTTCATGGACCTTCAATTTCTCTCTATGGAGTTGTGTATGCAGCTCAAAGCCTATTCATGTTCACGAGATTAATAGATTGGTGTCTCTTGGATATTAATGGAGTGCCCAAGTCTCTTTGAGCATCCTATGAATCTCCATCGAATGCGGCGATCCCTTCATTTCATACGCATCTAATAATTACTAAAGACAAACAGTTTTTATTAATATATCTATGACATATTTGAGAGTGCTAGTATGAACACCTAGAGGGGGTGAATAGGTGTTTAAAATAAATCTTGGCAAATATATGCGGAATAAAATAAACTTCAAATAAAACAAAGGGGTTAGAGAAGAGAATAAGAACACAAGGTTTATAGTGGTTCGGCTTAATCCAAGCCTACGTCCACTCTCCCACGCTAACAGCCTTCTTGGCTGGATTCCACTATGCAATCAACAAGATATTATAACTTCGAGTGCAACACTTAGTAGATCACACTATCTCACTAAGTCACTCTTTTGGTATTTCTCTCAAGATCACAAACGTTTAAGCTCAACAAAGACAAGTGTATGATCGAAGGTCACTCAAACTTTGGAATTATAAATTCCACGTTCTATCTCTTACTAGCTCATCGGTCCATGATCTCCTTAAATACTCATCCACTTCCAAACTACCCGTTGGACAGTATCGCGGAGAATCGTCTTCCAATATACCTATTGGACAGCTCTGTATTTAGAAGATTTGGTAGCCGTTGAGTGACAAAGGTAAAATCCCAAATTGATTCCGATCGCCCATACAAAAGGAATCTTGGTTTCCATAAGTAAAGCTTCTTCGTATAGAAAGTTCTTGTCTTCAAGATCCAATTGTCAATCAATTAGATTGAGTCAATCAAATCAATCTTGATGTGGAATCAAACCAGATCACTAGCCGTTATATGATTGGGCTTGAGTTACGTTACTGTCGAATCTGGATGTAAAGTCGAAAGCAATAGACTTTACAATCGAGTCTGAAAGCGATAGATTTTGCAATCGAGTCTGAACATGTTCTGCTTACGAGACGCAGTTTAGCTTTAAGGTCATGTACGGTTCGAACTTCAGCATATAGTCTGTTTTCTGATTCAGCTTCAGCATAGAGTTTGTCTTCGGATTCATCATTCACGTTCAGTTTGGAATTTGTCAGAGTAAGCAGACTTCTGATGTAGAACAGACTTTGACACTAAAGCCTGGCAGTCTTCAGACTTTGACACGGAAGTCTGGAAATCTTCAAAATATACTTTGGACATATGTTACGTTCAGTCTTTTAGCTGTCTTTAGACTTTGACAATATCCTTTACATGTTCTATTATCTGCATTGTCTATTACTTAACCATTAAATATGTTAGTAGCCTTTGATTTGTTTTGTTATCTTCAAAACATCATAAGGGATTTCCTAACAATCTCTCCCTTTTTGATGATGACAAAACAATCTCTGAATATGCAAATTTGTAAACATGCTTTTAAAAATATTAATTTAAATCAAAGGATATCAGAAGATAGCAAATAGATTGAGCATAACAATATATAGAAAAATAATCGCAGCTCAATATTAAGCAATAAATAATATCAACCAATCAACACATATGCATATTCATATCTTCTCCCCCTTTTTATCAGAATCAAAAAGCGATAATAATAGATTCACGTAGAGAATATAAAATGATAACAAATGTGTCTTGCATAATTTCCAAAAATCAGCTTTTATAAAATAAATCGAATATTAAAGATATGCAATATAGCTCACTTCGATCATATCAGCAAATATTCAATAAAAATCATGGATGCATCATAAAATTCACATACCATTTTTGTCATAATAAAATGATAATATCAATACAAGATTTATCAATGACAAAAAGTAATAAAAGATGCACTAACCGAATTTTTTAGAACAAATTCTGACACATTTACCTTTCCTTCCATTCATAATAAGATCACGATCAATCCAAAAAAAATTTTCCATAATTGATCAATGCTCCCCCTCAATTTGTTGACTTTTTGAGATGATCACGATTCTTTTCCTTTTCTTTTGGATTTGCTTTCTCCCCCTGTGATCATGACAATATTTGCAAATAGAAACAATTGTTGCTTGTGCACGTTGAACAGAATATTTTTCTAGTATTTCCTTTGTAGCAACAACATCCGCAACGATCACTTGCATTTTGAAATTCGAGGCAAAAATTTATTTTTTTTAATCAAGCTCTTCTCGAATTCAACTTGCATCAACTTAACAAACTTTTTCCACAAATAATATCCACGTAATATATAATGCCCTTTCTTCAAATAAATAAATTGAATAACATATATAAAATTATCAAATATTAAAATTCAGAACTATTCAACCTTACGTACAACATATAAGGGATTTCCTCAATAAGCAAAAATTTTGCACAAGGAATGGAATTTTTAAACCTTCAAAAGATAGTATAGAATCTCCATGATTTTCTGATTGAGTTTTCCAAAATCCATATGGAAGATTCTATTGTTACCTGCAAAATCTTGTATAATAGATAATCATCTTTGCAAAAATGTCACGTAATATCTTCATTTGATTTGCAGATCAAACTTGCTAGATAGAATATATCTTCTAAGAATATAGCAAGAATATCCATGAATATGCAATATTATCTTTTGAGATCAAAGAGATTTCCTTGAGCATAAATTTCAGATATGCATTTTGCAAAAGGAAAATAAATATTTCTGTCACATGCCAAAATTGCAATACCTTATATTTATAAAAAAGATATTCGCAATATAATAAACAATCGTCCAAAATCATGATAAATGCACGTAAAAATTTACAAGGCGGGATGAAAAATTTTTCTTACCCAGGTATATGTTTCAAATATACCATTGATAAAAAAAAAATCATTACCAATTTTCGCATGAAATGCATTTCTGATTGCATCATGATTTGCATAGATTTGCGATCATCCATCCCTTAAAGAATTTCCAAACTCTCATTCTTCTCTTCCTTTATTTCCTGCAAAAATAACTCATCTTTTCTTTGGTACCCATTTTTTCTTGGGTCCATGAGAGTTAGTAGAATATGCTGCTTTTATTCAATCTTTCTTAATAGGTCTCCAGACTTTAGGACAATCTTTTTCAAAGTGTTCTGAATCTCTACAATTTGAACACTTGACGTCATTTCCACCAATAGGTTTTACAAACACTTTTTTGAAAATGATTTTTGTAAAATGCCTTTGAAGGTTTTTGTCTAAGTCTCTCCTTGACTTTAGGAACATCTATTAGAGAATCATTTTCCTTAATGAAACCAAGTCCCGACTTATTATAGTAAGGAACTTGTATAGAAAGGATATGCTCTAATGTTTTTGAACCATTTGAAATTTTTTTCGAAATATTTGAAAATTCTTTCTTTAAAGAATCATTTTCTTTGACAAATAAATCTCGATTTTCTTTTGTTTGTAGAAAATCTTTTTGCAAAATTTCAAAATTTTCTTTTTGAGAAAGATCATGTTGCCTAAGCCGAGAATTTTCCTTTTTAAGTTCGAAGATCTTTTTAAGAGAAGATTTGAGATTTAAGCACAACTCATTTATATACTTTGAAAGTTTAAGAGGAATTTTTGAATGGCTTACCTCGATTTCCTCATCGGATTCGAGTCACGTGTCCGAGTTAGACTCGATTACTCGAGTCGTATGCAGTCGGACTCGAGATTCTGAATGTGCCATCAAGCATATATTTCCTTGCTCATCATCTTCTTTCATTGTTCTTTTCTGGCCATTCTGCTTGTATTGTCTTCTTTCACTAAACTTTCTTCCTTTTCTACTCAGCTTTTTGAATTTCTCGATCATAAAAGCAAGTTCTTCGTCATCCATGTCATTTTTTGAGTCTATTTCATCAAAAATAGCATTAGATATTAAAGCAATGGACTTCTTACCTTTGGGATCTTCGTCATTAAGTTTTTCCACTTCATAGGATTGAAGAGTGCCAATCAATTCATCAACGGAGAGTGGCATAATCCTCTGAGTCTCCCGGATTGAGGTCTTGACATGATTCCAATCTTTTGAGAGACCTCGCAAGAGTTTGTTGACCTTCATCGGGGTAGAAATTTGCTGACCTTGATGTGCTAAACCATTTACAATTTCTGTAAAACGGCTAAACATATCTCTAATTGACTCTCCTTGCTTCATCTTGAATGATTCATATTGGCCAAGCAAGAAGTTTACTTTTGTCTCTTTTACACCATCGGTCCCTTCATATGTAACATGAAGTCTATCCCAAACTTCTTTTGCTGTTTCACATGAAGAGATTCTATTATATTCAGTAGGAGACAAGGCACAATATAAAGAATAAATAGCTTTTGCATCAAGTGCTTCTCTTTTGGACAACTCCGTCCGAGACATAAGAGCGGGGGGTTTGGTTTCTTTGTCTTTGCCATTCTTATTTGATGTAGACGCGGCAATGGGGTTGATTCCTCTTTCCACAACATCCCATTGTAAGAGATCTCTAGATCTTAGGAATGCTTTCAATTTTGTTCTTCCATACGTCGTATTCCTTTCCATCAAAATATGGTGGCCTTGTGTTGCTTTGTCCCTCCATAGGTCCTGGTGCCAAGATACTAGCCATAAAAGATCTTTAGCTCAAAAGTAAAAATACTTTTATAAACGAACACTTGGCTCTGATACCAATTGAGAGTGCTAGTATGAACACCTAGAGGGGGTGAATAGGTGTTTAAAATAAATCTTGGCAAATATATGCGGAATAAAATAAACTTCAAATAAAACAAAGGAGTTAGGGAAGAGAATAAGAACACAATGTTTATAGTGGTTCGGCTTCATCCAAGCCTACGTCCACTCTCCCACGCTAACAGCCTTCTTGGCTGGATTCCACTATGCAATCAACAAGAGATTACAACTTCGAGTGCAACACTTAGTATATTACACTATCTCACTAAGTCACTCTTTTGGTATTTCTCTCAAGATCACAAACGTTTAAGCTCAACAAAGACAAGTGTATGATCGAAGGTCGCTCAGACTTTGGAATTATAAATTCCACGCTCTATCTCTTACTAGCTCATCGGTCCATGATCTCCTTAAATACTCCTCCACTTCCAAACTACCCGTTGGACAGTATCCCGGAGAATCGTCTTCCAATATACCCATTGGACAGCTCTGTATCTAGAAGATTTTGTAGCTATTGAGTGACAAAGGTAGAATCCCAAATTGATTCCGATCGCCCATACAAACAGAATCTTGGTTTCCATAAGTAAAGCTTCTTCGTATAGAAAGTTCTTGTCTTCAAGATCCAATTGTCAATCAATTAGATTGAGTCAATCAAATCAATCTTGATGTGGAATCCAAACCAGATCACTAGCCGTTATATGATTGGGCTTGAGTTACGTTCTGTCGAATCTGGATGTAAAGTCTGAGAGTAATAGACTTTACAATCTGAGTCTGAAAGCGATAGACTTTGCAATCTAAGTCTAAATATATTCTGCTTCTGAACAGATTTAGCTTTAAGGTCTGTACCCAGTTCAGCTTCAGCATATAGTTTGTCTTCTGATTTAGCTTCAGCATAGAGTCTGTTTTCTGGTTCATCATTCACGTTCAGTCTGGAATTTGTCAGAGTGAGCAGACTTCTGATGTAGAACAGACTTTGACACTAAAGCCTGGCAGTCTTCAGACTTTGACACGGAAATCTGGAAATCTTCAAAATATACTTTGGACATATGTTACGTTCAGTCTTCTGGTCGTCTTCAGACTTTGACAATATCATTTACATGTTCTATTATTTGCATGGTCTATTACTTAACCATTAAACATGTTAGTAGCCTCTGATTTATTTTGTCATCTTCAAAACATCATAAGAGATTTCCCTAACAATATTTACCTTTTATATTACGTTCTTTTGAAAATGGGCAAGTTGCCACACTTGATTTTATCACCTCAATTTCCATTCGAAGTTGGTTTTGGCATCCTAATAGTCTAAACTTTGGAGCTAAGCTCCCATTTCTTTCATTACTTGAGTGTCATAATTTTTTATCGATTAATTGAGTGTAATGACTTTATAAAAAATGTTTACTTTAGTGGCTTAACTTCAAAAAAATTTCATTTTAGTGCCATGACTTTCAATTAATTATTTAAATACTACAACTCCCACCACAAGTGTCATGATGCATAGCACTTTTGGGGAACTTCTTCAAGAAGATTATAGCACTTAAATGAATATTTTTTAGAAATTTTATAGTAAAGTGATTGGAATAAAAAAGTTATGACGCTCTTGTCGTGACATTTTTTCAAAGTTACGGACTATTACATGCCATGACAATACAATCGCGTAAGCACTTCAAGATACGTTTGCATGAAAATGATACAAACTTTTGCGGAAGAAGGCGGGACAAGAAAACCATTTTGGTCAAAATTGATGGTCTTCACATAGTTCAACAGTAGAAAGCATCATTGCACTTAGCGGACTATAATATTGTCCAACTTTATTAAAGCTGATACTTAAAAGAGCTCATGAAGTGACTGAAATGGAGTGCATCATCTGAATCACATTCTGGACTTATAGAGACTGGGGCCTTGCCACTGCTGATAGCTAAAGCTGAGCACGTATGAAATGATTAATAGACGGTGATAGCGGCAGACAACTAAATAATTCTCCCATTCCACAAACGGTGGGGTCCGAAGGCAATTTTAGTTCAAAAAGAAATGGTGGAGTGGGGTTTTTTTTTTTTTTTTTAAACTGTCAAATTGAGGTTCTTAAAAATAAATGATAATTATGCTTATTAATTTTTATAAAATTAAAATGATCCTTCAGCATTCCAATGGAGTTGTTTGTATAGGTCAATGCATATTCTCAAGATTAATAAATAGGTGTCTTTTAGATATCAATCGAGTGTTTGGAATTCTTTAAACGCTCGAGTAATCCTCATCAAGTATTGTGGTATTTTTTATCCTGCACACATCAGTTGTCATTAGAGACATAAGCCTATGCTCCCAAAGGTGGCCCTAACTAAATACACATATATGGTGATTTAGTCGCAATTACCATTTGAGCAATCTCTCAGATTTAAAAAATACGTGCCGCTTAGTTTTCTTGAAAGAAAGTTGACTTAGTGTAAAGTGAAAACTCTTAATTTTTCCTTATAAAAAATTCTTGTTTTTGTAAATGATATCTATCATTGTGATCACGGTTTTATATTATATTCTTTTGAAAATATTTTAGTTGCCGCCCTTGATCTTTTAATCTCAATTTATATTTGAAGTCGATTTTGGCAACTTAATGTTTTAAATTTGGGAGCTAAGCCCCACTTCTTTTCTTTTCTTTTCTTTTCTTTTAACTCATGGGAAGGTTTGGAGAATATTTCTTCTACACTAGAAATATTTAATTAAAGTTTAGATTCAAATGATGAGACAAGATCAATTACAATCTATTTGTAAAAGTTATGGTCATGAGCTTTGACGAACTTGGAGCTGATGGTCACGGCATAATTAGCTTAAATATTAAGATTTATAAGGAAATTGGGTGCAACTCTCGTGGATCTTATCTTTTCCGGAGAGGTGCAAGTTGGAGGAACATTTCTCACCATGGCAGCACCATTCTAGTTTGTCAACATCGAAACTTCATGTTGTCACAGTATTGCTACATATTTCTAACAAACTTGAAAACTTGTAAACTCTCATTATCAATGAATGCTCGGCACTTTCCGGTTTCGAAAGGCTTGGGGAAGTTGAGGGAACTGCGAATTACTAGGTGTAAATGCCTCATGAGGACGCCGGACTACGATCCTTGGAGCCCCTCTCAATTCGAAAGACTTGTTGAGATTCAAGGTTTGCAAGCATCGGGATCTTTGTTGCACTTGACAGTTTCCTACCGCGACTCACTAAACAGATTACCTAACCTATGCAAGTTGAAGAAACTTAGGAGTGTCGAATTGATAGGTAGTCCTAATCTAAGAGCCATGGAAGGCCGCAATAGCCTAGAGTCTTTAAGATAGTCGGATTGCACATCTCTCAAAATATGTTGCACAAGGGGTCAAGATTGACTAAGATAGGGATGGATAGTATGTCTCTTGGAGCTACCACCTCGAAGATATAATTTATGAAAATTGATTCCTCATGAGTATCTCATCAGTTTGATGGTTGATCTTAATTTGGATATTTTCTAATCAAGCAAGTCTGAATTGTATTCATGGTATGAACAGAAAGTATCAGAAGCACAAGTACAATATGGTTAATGTGTATGGAACTCAGTGGAAGAGATTCATCTATTGACTTGTCTATCTGTTCTAGGGATTAATATTTGATAAGATACTCATCCTTCAATCAAAATTAGCGATTGATGATAAGAAAATTAGGTAATGGTTCTTTGGTGGTGGTTGTTGTTGTCGTCATCGTTAGTAATGGGGATAATTGCTCAAAAAGTCTTAAACCTATTGTACGATAGTTAGTTCAATCTTAAACCTTTCATTTGTGCCAGTTTAGTTTTAAATCTTTTAACGATTTCTTGAGGTAGTCATCTTGGCCAATTTTGATCGGAAATTGATGGCGTGGATGCCGGCCTTCGTACATGATATGGCTGGGCCGGTGCCGACATGGACAATTCTTGCAATTTTTTTTTTTTTAATTCTGATTTTTTTTTTTTATTAATCCTTCAAATACGTGTAGAACAAATGTCAAAATCGGGTGAGAAGAAAGATAATCTCCCATTAAGATTCAAACTGAACTCTATAGAAATGACTTGACTGAGAATGAAACATGGTTTGGTTCTGATGAAGCGAAGCAGTGGTAAGTAGCCGATCGAGGTGGCGCACATAGTGTTAACTGCTATTGAGTGTTGAGCCGCAAGGTTTAAACTTACTGCAATATGGCCTATTATTATTGCCATAATATGTTGAATTTCTAACACTCGTGGTGAATGTCTTTGAAAAAATTGTGATGCCTAAATGAACATTTTTAAGAAGTCACGATATTTAAGTAATAAAAAAAAAAAAATTTGTAGGGGCCGTTTCAAAATTGTGATGGTATTTTTTCAAAATTCACCTTATGTGACTAGGCTCATTACAGAACATGTTATAACAATACAATCACGCAAGCCGGCCAAGATGCTTTTGCATCAAAATGATAGAACTTTTACGGAGTAAGAAAGGACGAGAAAAGCATTTTGGTCAAAACTGGTGTCTTCACATGTTTGACCAAAAAAAATAATGCAACACCAGAAAGCATTATTGCACTTAGTGGACTCTATTATTGTGCAACTCTATTAAAGCTGATAATGAAGGAGCAAGTGAAGTGACTAGGATTGGAGTGCATTATCTGAATCGGAATTTAGACTATACATCGGTCCCTAGTGGAGATTAGTGTCTCGCTGCTACTGAACGCTGGAGTTGAGCATGTGTTAAACGATTGATGGGTGATGATAATGGTAGACAGCTGGATTGCCGTCACATTCGCCAAGCAGTGGGTGAAGGCAATTTTACTACAAAAGAAATCGCGGAGTGGGCCCACTTCTTTTTAACCAGCGTCTTAGAGCTCAAGCATAATCAAAGGGAGGCATTTCTTCATTTGAAGCTTTCATAGATGCTGTATAAGATACGATTAAGACGACACCCCCGTAGAGCCTGTGCGCATAGGAGGACGCGAGGGACATTTTTGGGAACTAAAATATAGTAACCGCACGTATATTAACGCCTCGCACGATGCACGCCTGGTGCTCGAAGCCCTCTCTCATTCACCTAATCTTTCGCGTTCTTCTAGTTGGAACCGCCTTGTGTTCATCATATTGAATCTTTCCCTTTCTTCGGTCGGTTCGTTTCTGGATTCCATCAGTTCCGCCTTCCTCAGCATATATAGATTCGTAACTTCCATTTCTCCACGAAGGAGGAGGGAAGAAAACCAGAAAGAATTCAAAAAGTGGGAAAATGGTGACTATTTTTGAGTCGGTAGCTGCCAAAGTGGCAGGATACCTGGTGGCTCCGATCGGTCGTCACTGTGGCTACTTGATTTTCACCAACAGGTACTTTGGCCAACTTGGGGACGAACTTGTGAAACTGGAAAACGCGAGGCAAAGGGTGCAGCATTCCATCGATGAAGCTCGAAACCGCATGGACTTGATCGAAGCTGACGTCGAGAAATGGGTGACAGACGTGGAGACCGTCGCTAACAAGGCGCGCAACGTGTTAGAAAACGATGGAAGAGCCATGGAAACTTGCTTTTGTGGGTGGCTTTCCAATCCAGCGGCACGTTATCATCTCGGCAGGGAGGCGAAGACGACAGTCCAGGCCATCGAGAAACTCATTCAGGAAAGTCGATTCGAGAGGCTCTCCTTCAAGAGGGCTCCGCCGGGGCTTGTTGGCGGTGCTCCCAACGTGAATTCGTCGGCCTGTGATGGGGGTGACACTACCCGGGAGCTCATTGCGCGGGGTCAAAGCGAGAATCCTCCGCCGGGGCGTGCTGGCGATGATGGGGGCGACACTATCCAGGAATTCATTGCGCTGGGTCGATTTGAGAAGGATGACTTCGAGAATCCTCTGCCGGGGCTTGTTAACGGTGCTCCCGACGTGAATTTGCCGGCGGGTGATGGGGCCGACCCGATCACCGATTCGCGAGCTTCCATCTTTCAGGACATAATGAAAGCTCTGGATGATGAGAAGCAAAAAGTCATTGGCATCTATGGGCCTGGAGGTGTGGGGAAGACTAAACTGCTAGAGGAAGTCGAGAAGAAACTCAGAAAAGAAGGGAGACCGTTCCTCGTGATCGTCAAAGCGAAAGTCTCGCAGACTCCAGACTTGACAAAAATCCAATACGATATCGCTTACGGCTTGAGTCTAAATCTGAAGGACGAGCCGAGCGAAGAGGGAAGAAAAGATCTTCTGTTCAAGAGATTGCAGAGTGATCCGAAAAAGATTCTCATAATATTGGATGATTTGTGGAAGAAACTTGATTTAAAGTCGGTCGGAATTCCTTCGGGAGACGGGAGCAGCAGATGCAAGTTGTTGCTCACATCAAGATTTAAAGATGTGCTGGAGCAAGGGATGGGTGCCGATCGAACATTTCTTCTTCAAGGTTTAAAGGACGAGGAAGCTTTCAGGCTATTTGTAAACAAGGTTGGCGACAAGCTCAAAGACAATGAAGAATTGAAAAAAATAGCGGAACAAGTGGTCAAGAAGCTCGCAGGTTTGCCTCTTTTGATTATCTCTGTCGCAAGCACTTTGAAATATAGCAATGAGCACGCATGGAGAAACGCACTGATAGAAATAGACGAGTCAACTAAAGAAATACAAGAAACGATAGTGAAGTTGAGTTATGACCATTTGAAGAGTGAGGACGCGAAGTACTTATTCTTGCTCTGTGGTCTTATTGGTGGGACCATTCGAGACTCGAACGTCTGTTTGTACTAGCCAAGGGGTTGGGCTTGTTTGAAAATTTTAATAAGACGATGCAAGATTCAAGGGATAGATTGAATAATACGCTGGATGAACTCCGTTCTGCTTGTTTGTTGCTGGATGTTGGCGATGATAAGGACAAAATGACCATACATGATCTTTACAGCGAGGTGGTCGTTTCAACTCCTTTTAGAGATCAGAATTCCTTAATGATGAGCAGCAATTATGGCTCATCATCAAAGGAAAAGCTTGAGAAATGCTGGGCAATATGCCTAGATGATGTTGGTAGAGATAGGCTTGCTGAACTAATGATGTGTCAGTTTCCGAGCTTGAAGATACTTATGCTGTCTATGCCAAAAGTCTGGGACTGGAGTGAAGAACATCAACATGATATGGGTGATTGCTCAGGACTATTAGATTTCAAGGGCATGAAGGAGCTCCAAGTCCTATATCTTCGCTTCATGCATATCACCAATTTACCTCCCTCAATCGAAATCCTCGGGAACCTCCAGTCATTATATTTATACAAATGCAATGTGAAGGATGTGGCAATTATTGGCAAACTCAAAGCATTGCAGATTCTCAGCTTCGCAAGGTCCACAATTGATAGGCTACCTAAAGAAATGGGGGAACTTACAAATTTGAGATTGTTGAATCTAAGCGATTGCAAAGAGCTTCAGAGAATCGAGCCTGGTGTCTTAAAACGCTTAATCAAATTAGAAGAGTTACATATGAAGGGAAGCTTTGATCGATGGATGGGCAAACATGAAAAACCATCGGAATTGTGTAATGCTGGGCTTGTTGAGTTGAGGAGCATGACAAAGCTAAATTCTCTGGAAATATCGATTCGTGATCCCATCATACTCTTGGAGGTTGATGACCTGCCATTTGAGAACTTGACTAGATTTTGGATCGACATAGGAAATGTTTACGGAAGGGAATTTAAAGGTTTGAGAACCATGAAGATCAAATTGGAAGAGCACGATAGTATTCTTTCAGAAAACTGGGTCCAGAAAACTCTCCAGAAGACTCAATACTTGCTTTTGGATGGATTGGGAAAGTTCGAGAATCCTCACGAGTTGTGCGTTCGAGGATTTCCACAACTGAAGCATCTCGACATTAAGGACAGTCCATCAATAAAGTATATTGCCAGTTCATCCAATAGTGCTTTTACGATTTTAGAGTCTTTGTTCCTCAACGATCTTATCAATTTGGAGAAGATATGCCATGGCCACATTGCCGCAGAGTGCTTCAACAAACTTAAAGCTGTGAGAGTCAAAGAGTGCAACCGATTGGAATACTTGTGGAGTCTTTCACAAATGCAAAATCTTGTACAGTTAGAAAAGATTAAAGTATGGAATTGTAACTCAATGCGAGCCATTGCAAGAAAAGGTACAGTCCCTGCCGATTGCAGAGTTGATTTGCCTTACCTACGTCATCTGAATTTGGCTGACTTACCAAATATGACGAGTTTTTGCGCAAGAGCTGAGATGACGTTAGAATGTACTCCAATTCAGGTAACTTCTTCATTTTCTCCCCATGTCAGTTTGTCTTATCAAGAGGGTATGAGTTTATTCAACAATAGATAGAGGGAAGCCTCTTTCTACGACTGATTTTTATTTCTTTTCTTTTTTCCCTCAATTTTAGATAATTGCACTAATTATTTGAGCTCAAGGGTTTCTACTATGACTAATTTATTACTCATATCACATTTTCAATGAGTAGAAGAAACAATGTATTGAACGAATGAACCTTCGATGAATGAACGGAGTTAAATATTTTCAAAATGAATAAAGCTACCTCCAAAGAATAAATAAACTGAAGGCGAACGAAGAGTCATGTAACAAAGAAGGTCCACATTATTCATGTCCCAACTTCATGCAAGTTGGAATTGATTCCAACATATCATGCCATCATAACTGTGTCAATGTCAACTAGTTTGGGGATTTTTCCTTCTCCATTTTCTCAGGCTCGTCGGAAGATCTTAAGCTTTTGCTCTCCATTCAATTGAGTTTTAAATATTTTATATTGACCGGTTAAGTTTTCAACGTTTCTAAAAGCAATAAGCCCATTCGTACAATTTGGGTCCATTCATATTCTTTCAGGCGGGGCTTGCGGATGAAGGAGGAAGAGATGAAGGGACAGAGTTGGTAACCACTACTTCAGATTTACGGAATACTTATTCAGATTCCTTCTTCGACAGAAAGGTAAACATCCCTTCTCTTGAGATTTTACCTGCAATAGCTATTGATACTCGGCTTGCTAAGGCAGGTAATAATATCTCTTTGAAGATTCTTATTTGGTTTTATTTGTTAAAATGTGTTCACAGTCTATAACTACATTCATTAGTGAATATTAATTCTTCCACCGCATTAGATTGGCGGCTAGGATTAGGGCAAATTGTCAAATTTTTCACGACTGTAATTCGACGCATAACCCTTATGAGCAGGCTAGTTTACCAAACTTGGAGAAGTTGAAGCTTGACTCGGTGGGATCCTTCAAAAGGATATGGCATGAGGAACTTTCCAAAAGTTCCTTTTGCAAATTAGCTACCATCACTATCAACAATTGCTCCCACTTACTCCACATCTTCCCTTCGACAATCATAGGGAGATTGCACAACCTAAAAAGTCTCAAGGTTGATAATTGTCCATCCTTGAAGTCAATGTTTGATTGTGGGTCCCTAGATTCAAATATGGAACAAACAACAGTATTGCTCCCCGAATTGGTAAGGATCGACGTTAAAAGCTGTCCCTCCCTAGAATCGTTGTTTAATTGTGAATCCCTTGATTCAAATGCGGAGCACAAAATTATATTGCTTCCCAAATTGGAGACAATGTGGGTGAGTGGAGCAAAAAAGATGAGACACGTGGTCATGAGCCACTCCCAAATAGTTTTGGGTTTGCCTAGTCTTGAAGCTGTCATTGTTAATAATTGTTCTGACCTAAGATATCTCTTCCCCAAATATACGGCCACAACTATGATGAAACTTGAGTGGCTAGCAATTAGTAAATGCGAACAAATGAAGGAAGTGATTCTCAAGAAAGAAACTGGTCGATCAGAGGCAAAAGTGATGAATTTCCCTTGCTTATGGACATTAACACTTGCGGAGCTCGACAACCTAATTAGTTTTAGTTCAAGAAGTGTCAAGAGGCAGCTAGGCGAGACAGTCGAAGAAAATGATGAATCGCCACGACCACTGTTCAATGAGATGGTTCGTTCTATTCTTTACCATGATCATTCGTATTCTCGCATCATCATGTTTTATAATGAAGAATGTAATAAATTTGTTCGACTTATCGTCCATTCTCACATTATCCTTGTGCAGATCACATTTCCCAATATGAGATATCTACAAATTGAAGGCGTTCCATGCAAAGAGCTATGGAATAATCATGTTCCCGCCAATTCCATTGTTTGTTCCCATCGATTCCTTTCAGAAAATGTCAAGGTTAAAAACTGTTCATCCTTGAAATCGTTGTTTGGTTTTAGGTCCCTAGATACAAATATGGAACAAAACGCAGTATTGCTCCCTAAATTGGAAAGGATCGACGTTGAAAGTTGTCCCTCCCTAGAATCGTTGTTTAATTGTGAGTCACTTGATTCAAATGCGGAGCAGAAAATTATATTGCTTCCCAAATTGGAGGAAGTGAGGGTGAGTGGAGCAAAAAAGTTGAGACACGTGGTCATGAGCCACTCCCAAATAGTTTTGGGTTTTCCTAGTCTTAAAACTGTCAGTGTTGAGAATTGTTCTAACCTGAGATATCTCTTCCCTAAATATACGGCCACAACTCTGATGAAACTTGAGTGGCTAACAATTAGTAAATGCGAACATATGAAGCAAGTGATTCTCGAGAAAGAAACTGGTCGATCAGAGGCAAAAGTGATGAGTTTCCCTTGCTTATGGAGTTTAACACTTAAGGAGCTCGACAACCTGATTAGTTTCAATTCAGGAAGTGTCAAGAGGCAGCTAGGTGAGACAGCCGAAGAAAATGATGAATCGCCACAATCATTGTTCAATGAGATGGTTCGTTCTATTCTTTACCGTCATCATTCGTATTCTCGCATTATCATGTTTTATAATGAAGAATGTAATAAATTTGTCCAACTTACCCTCCTTTCTCACATTATCCTTATGCAGGTCACATTTCCCAATATGAGATATCTAGAAATTGAAGCCGTTCTATGCAAAGAGCTATGGAACAATCATGTTTCCAATGATTCCATTGTTTGTTCCCATCGATTCTTTTTAGAAAATGTCAAGGTTAAAAACTGTCCATCCTTGAAATCGTTGTTTGGTTTTGGGTCCCTAGATACAAATATGGAACAAAACGCAGTATTGCTCCCTAAATTGGAAATGATCGACGTTGAAAGCTGTCCCTCCCTAGAATCATTGTTTAATTGTGAGTCACTTGATTCAAATGCGGAGCAGAAAATTATATTGCTTCCCAAATTGGAGGAAGTAAGGGTGAGTGGAGCAAAAAAGTTGAGACACGTGGTCATGAGCCACTCCCAAATAGTTTTGGGTTTTCCTAGTCTTGAAGCTGTCAGTGTTGAGAATTGTTCTGACCTGAGATATCTCTTCCCTAAATATACGGCCACAACTCTGATGAAACTTAGGTGTCTAACAATTAGTAAATGCGAACAGATGAAGCAAGTGATTCTCGAGAAAGAAACTGGTCAATCAGAGGCAAAAGTGATGAGTTTCCCTTGCTTATGGAATTTAACACTTAAGGAGCTCGACAACCTGATTAGTTTCGATTTAGGAAGTGTCAAGAGGCAGCTAGGTGAGACAGTCGAAGAAAATGATGAATCACCACAATCATTGTTCAATGAGATGGTTCGTTCTATTCTTTATCATCATCATTCGTATTCTCGCATTATCATGTTTTATAATGAAGAATGTAATAAATTTTTCCAACTTACCCTCCTTTCTCACATTATCCTTATGCAGGTCACATTTCCCAATATGAAATATCTAGAAATTGAAGCTGTTCCATGCAAAGAGCTATGGAACAATCATGTTTCCGCTGATTCCATTGTTTGTCCCCATCAATTCCTTTTAGAAAATGTCGAGGTTAAAAACTGTCCATCCTTAAAATCGTTGTTTGGTTTTGAGTCCCTAGATTCAAATACGGAACGAAATGCGGTATTGCTCCCTGAATTGGAAAGCATCGACGTGGAAAGCTGTCCCTCCTTGGAATCGTTGTTTAATTGTGCGTCCCTTGATTCAAATGGGGAACACAAAATTATATTGCTTCCCAAATTGGAGAGAGTGATGGTGAGTGGAGCAAAAAAGCTGAGACACGTGGTCATGAGCCACTCCCAAATAGTTTTGGGTTTTCCTAGTCTTGAAACTTTCAGGGTTGAGAATTGCTCTGACTTGGGATATCTCTTCCCTAAATATACGGCCACAACTATTGAAACTTGAGTGGCTAGCAATTAGTAAATGCGAACAGATGAAGGAAGTGATTCTCGAGAAAGAAGCTAGTCCATCAGAGGCAAAAGTGATGAGTTTCCCTTGCTTAAGTAGCTTAACACTTCAGGGGCTCGATAACTTGATTAGTTTTAGTTCAGGAAGTGTCAAGAGGCAGCTAGGAGAGATAGCCGAAGAAAATGACGAATCGCCACAACCGCTATTCAATGAGATGGTTCGTTCTATTTTTTATCGTGATCATTCGTATTCTCGCATTATCATGATTTATAATGAAGAATGTAATACATTTGTTTTGCTTATCCTCCTTTCTCCCATTATCCTCATGCAGGTTATATTTCCTAATATAACAAGTTTGGAAATTAATGGTCTTCGGTGCAAAGAGTTATGGAACAATCAAATTCCCATTGATTCCTTTCAGAAGTTGGAATATCTTAAATTGAAGAACTATGACAATCTCCAATGTATTGCCACTTCTTATATGTGGAAGAAGCTGCAGCACTGTCTTGAGAAACTAAAAGTGATTTCATGCCATTCAATCGAGATCATATACAAAGGTGATGGGACGAATACAGAGAGTGGTAAATTGAGGAGGTTGGTTTTGCGTGATCTTCAAAACTTGAGGTGCATTTGGCAGTCCGACAATCTCCCAAACATCCTGTTCCCAAATTTGAGAGACGTAGAAGCCGTGAGGTGCCCCCGTTTGAAAATTCTTTTCCCTACCTTCACTGCGAAATTTCTTAGGCAAATCAAAAAACTGGTAGTGGAGTCATGTGAAGATATGGAACGAATTGCTGGCCATGAAAAATGGGAAGAAGTGACTGGCACCACAATCACCTTCTTTGACTTAACTGATCTTAAACTTTTCGAGTTGCCGAAATTCAGAAGCTTCTTACCTGAGAAATACTCTCTGAAATTCTTGTGCTCCGAGGACTTCCCATCCTTAAAAGTCTTGAGTGTAGTAAGCTGTGGAGCAGAGCCGAACCAAAGCTATAATGCAAAGCCGAACCAAGTCCTTGATGACTCAGAAGACTACCAAATAGAATGAAGATTTCGCAAGCATTCACAAGACATCCGGTATCCCTTCAATATTTCATTGCTTTGGTTTAGCTCTCTGTTCCTTTGAATCGATATTAGTTTGTATTAGCTAATACACAATTCTCAATGGGACCAACATGCACTCAACATCACGTGGCCCTCTCTCTTCCTTTCTCTCTCTCTCTAGCTCTCTTCCTTACTCTCTTCAAACTAACGATCTATCGATTCCCTTTTATCCATCCACCAACAGTTGCCCCCAAGAATCTGTCTGTGGCCACCACACGACATGGCAGAGCATTGATGGAAGGCTGTTGGTGATTTCAATTGAATCCTTTCCTCTCACTTCACTGCTGGTCGTCACCGCTTCCCAATCACCACTTGTTCTGCTGCTACTACGAAGTTCTGTGGTGCTGGAGTGCTCGAACTTCGATCATGGCTGCCTGCTTCAACAACTCCATTCCTTGATGTTGCTTCTGTTATCTCCTTGCTCATGTCGGATGTCAATCGCTATAGCTAATCATTCTTCATTCAACTAAACCATGCATGCTATGTTTTCCGTTGCTATTGCTACTATTTGTGTGCAAATCAACTATGATTGAGGCCATATTAACAATTTGAACTAGTGCTCCTCCACCGAGATGTGTACCATCTGTTTGATGAAATTGTTGAACTAAATTTGTGTGTATTTTGATTCAATTCTTGACTAGATTCTTGATCTATTTTGGTCATAGAAGTGTATTTGAGTTTTGTTGCTTCATAAGAAAAACTATAGGGATTCAATTGCGAACTTGTTTTCAATCTACTGGAACCTTGTCAATGCATGCTGATTCGCGATTGTTGCGGCCTTGAACTGATGCGATTCCGCTCAAGTAAGCATGTGCATTGATATAAGATTGTGTTATGGTGACTTTCATGTTCACTTGGGAAAGAAATTATGGTATGAATGAATGAAATTCTACTAGAAATTGATCTATAGATGCTGACTCTGTCTTGATATCCTTGATTTGGCGAGCTGTTGATTCCATCTTGAGACTAGTTTGATTATGGGATCATATATTTTCATGCTAGGAGAGTAATATGGTGAATCTCATGCCAATTTTGTGAGAATTATAGTCATATGGCTTGTAGGAAGATATGGCTTCAATTTCATGTCTATTAGTCATCAAGCGATCATGATTTGCGGTCATGTATGCTTTGTTACAATTCTGAACTTGTGCTGGAATTTTTGGAAAGAGCATGGATCAAATGGATTTTGTCTTTGGTTTGGTTGCCTTTTTGATTGCCCGTCGATAAATATGGCGTGTGCATGATTAAATTGATGACATGTGTGCTTTATATTGCCATGAGAGTCTTGGCTTTATTAACTGATTTAGTGGACTCCAATGTTAATTCAAGTTTAATTGCATGATTCTCGCGATTCCTCTACTAATACACATATTCTAAAGGTGATCTGGTAGACTAAGCCAAATCCAAGGAAATCTCTCAACAAAGCTGGTCATTGAGACCTCGAAATATCGCATGTATGACACTTGCCAACAAAGTATGTGTCTTCTCTCCCTCTCCTTTGACGCTCACCATTCAAGGCTTATTTATAAAAGCTATTGCTTAAATCTAATTGATCCTTCAAGTGTGTGTGTTTGTGCCAACATACTATATACAACACCAATTGCGACCTACTCGTTCATGATGTCCTTTCCTTCCTTGGAGTGTTCACTGGCCACTGCTATTTAGAATGATGTTTCAAAGATACGAGTTTTGTTTTCCTCCCTCCCTCATAGAACTCGCAAAAGCAAACCCTCACCAGCGCTACTAGTACCTGCCTTGAAATCCATCAAGAGCTGCCCATATGTTCACCCAAGAGTAGGTGCATAGTTAAGATTATCTCCCCTGTAAACCGTTCTGTAATGGAGCTGCAGAGCTCCATCTATCTCCTTACAGCAGGTCTCCCTATTGATTGTAGATCCCCTGATTTGAAAAAGTTGAATCTTTTCCCTCTAAGTTTATGCTATAAATCTCAAATGGAAAACACTTAGCCAAGAAGAACTTTGATAAACCATATGAATTTATCTTAATATCCACATGATAACATCAACTCATCCAAAGCATTTTATACAACAACGGCATCGTGTGTCCTTTCCACAACTTGCTTTAATTAGTAGAGAGTATCTATCTGAATCACAACTTACTTTGCCATGCTCATGAATGCTCATTCCACTCATATTTCTCAATTTCAGCTGCTCAAAACACTGCAATTTAACCCAAAATCACTAGAAATTTTTTTTCTATATCATTGCATTTTCACACTCTCAGAATCAAATGCCATTAATTTTACATAGTTGATCATGTCGTGAGAGCATCGGGAAGAGTGGTGGGCGATCCGAGGATTTTGCTGCCCACATCAGGAAACGTTTCGAAACCGGCCAAAGGACCAACTTTACCGTCTCTACTCACATGGCCGGGATACTGCATCAGGTGCCCTCTCATTTCCTTGGGATCATGTTGGTCCTCATCCACATAAGCTTTCCAATTCTGTTTGGCTATTTTGTTCACCCTCTTTACACATTCAGTGCTTTGAGGTTCCCGGAAGATGTCCTCTAAATCTCCCAAGTGCTCCGCCCAAAGTGACATCCTATAACTGTAAACCTGCAGAGCATAAGTCAACATAATTATACACAAGCTTTAAGTTTTTGAATGAATGTCGCTGCACTTGCTTGGATGTACTTTCTGTATATGCTATTCAGATGAGAGGCTAACCCGATCCAACTAACCTGGCCACACGGATGCCTCTTTTTCCCGGCCCAAGTGTGATGCGGCTGATAAGCCCCCATCGCGATTTCGGTGTCTCTTGAGCCATCTAGAGATCTTTGGTTGATATTTGCTGATCCAACGATTACATACTCATCATCTACTATCATCCCCTTGGTATGCACATATATCATGAATCTGCGAAACTTCTGAACCGACGCCTGCATGGATAGAAACAACAGCATGTTTCAAACCAAGAGTCTTTTTACCACTCATGCAAAAGCCATAGCTCTTAATGACCTCATTTGTCTTGCTTTTTTTAACAGGTTAGTTTAAGGAGGAAATCATGAAAAGGGTATAGACATATACCACAGACATTATTTTCAGATTGTTGATTCATTGCTTGGGATGAAGGTTGCGAAGCGGACAAGGGCTCTCGCTTGCCAAGGCAATAGAAGTTCAAGTAATCCAGTGGATGGTACTTGTGTGACAACTTGGATTTTTCGAGAGCCTATGCGATCATTTTGAACATCATCATTATGGTTTGTCCCTGTCCTCATTATCAATACATGCATATGAGAATAGTGATTGTTAATCTTTTTATATCATCATATCTCTCGGAGAAAAATACTAAAATGATTAAAACAAGGTCAGGTCTCAAATTTTCCCCTTCAAGTGGCTAGGCTTGGTCTGCCTGGATCACTTCATTTTCTGCTTAACCCTATTCATCGTGTTATTTAGTTTCAATTTGCTATGATAATATATCTATTGAAATATCATTATCGACATGCATGTGTCATCACTATTTCTTTGCAAGATGAAAGAGTTCATCCTTGATCCAACCTACCAGAAGAGAATTTCCTGCATGGCAGCACTAGTTAGGACATCTTTCGGCCACATCGGTATCACTATATACACACAGAAGCGCTCGTTTGCACTGATCTTACTTGCGATCTTCAATGCCAGCTCCATTGGCACCAGATTGTTTGCACCTGCTTGTCAAAACCAAATCAAGCATTGGTTGCCATTAAAAATGTGAACTCCAGAAATTAGATAGGCCAAAACAAAACTAGAAAATGGAGGAAAAAATATAAATTTAAAAAGGGTCGATCTCAGAAATATAACATAATGAATCAGAATTCAGTTTTAATGTTTTATACAGTGAGTTCTAGCTATTATTAGCTGATACACAATCCCCAGAGGAAGCAAAGTCTGAATACTCTTTACTAGAGGTGCTGTTGCTCACTCAACTTAGTCAGTCAGAATAAATAGAAATGTGCATCTTATACCTGCATTTTTGTATGATGGCCAATGGTAGGAAGAGCCAAGAAAATACTAGTTTTCAATGTAGATGAAGTGTTGCGCTGATCTAATTGCTTTCACATACGCCGTGTGAATGCTCGTCTACTTTCAAGTTCTTTCCGCATATAAGATTCTGCAACCAATGAAGATATTGAAAGAAGCAACATTATCATTGTGGGCTTCAATCTATGCTAAAAAACACTAACAATTGTGCATAAGAAAGAAAAGTGACTTTCTAATGTGAGGAAAATTTTTCGAGTTACACTTATATAACAGCCACTTGCCTATCTACTAGCATGGTATTAACAGCTAAAACTTACTTGCTTTGTAGCCTCTTCAACGCTCTTTGGGAATCCCTTTACGGATCCCAAATCAATCAATCTGAAGATCTATACCGACATAAAATAGAAATGAAAGATGATCATTACAGTTCGTTTTGTTTACGAAAGAAGTCCTTAAAAATGGTTATTAATTTTACATAAAGTTTCCCGACCTACACGTGCCAATTTTTCGGGTCATCTTCGTCCCTGACTTGGTACTTTTTTGTCGCCATCGGGGCTTGTCGAGGGACAAAGTATCCATGAAATCCTGTCAAGCCTTAGGAGAACATTCTCATGCCAACGCCTGACATTTTCAGCTTGAACTCGCTTCACTTCGCCGCCTTTTTCCATCTCTGTTCGAAATTCTTCAATATGTCATACACGGCTTGTCCCTCAACTTTGCAATGTAGATCATGCCACGGTTGCCTTGGGACATTGACAGTGGACTACAGTCGTTACCCAAAAAAAAAAAAGCAAGGATCAAATGATCAGAAAATAACGTTTACTTGTGTTTACAGTGCTGAAGAGAAACATTAGCTTAATTATCGTGAATGTTGGGTTGTGAATGTCATTGTTAAAGATGGTGTCATGATCACTATAGAGTCTATGCTCAGGAGTGTCGTATCGACCATCACATAGGTCCAACCTACCAATGAAA
This sequence comes from Eucalyptus caleyi, assembly GCA_014182885.2. Lineage (NCBI taxonomy): Eukaryota > Viridiplantae > Streptophyta > Magnoliopsida > Myrtales > Myrtaceae > Eucalyptus > Eucalyptus caleyi. The sequence goes on from CM024472.2 coordinate 19,361,492, forward strand.
GCTGTTATTTTGCGGTTGCTTCCTGGGGCTTGAGTGTTGAGAACCACACACTTTTGGTGGTGCGTGTACAGGGTTTCCACCACCTGGACTACAAAAGATCCACACACCAACAAACTAAACCAAACATTTTCATAGATTTATGGTGGATTTCGATTGAATGTGTAGCCTCTGCAACACTATCAAATTCCCTATTAGGTCAAAAAACACATGATATGATCCAGGACAGCATGAGACAAATCAATAAACTTCCACGAATAGTCTGATGAAAAGAGAACCTTTCTCATGAAATTATGCCTGATTGGAATATCATGAAATTATACTCGATTGGAATAATTAGGTAATATACAACGAAAGCAATGCTTTTGATGCAATCAGACAATGAGATTCTGATTAAGAATTGACCTAAACATCTAAGGATACATACATGTTGCTTGAAAATGCTGAGTTTGGTGCTTGCATAATAAGGAGCAAGCACACAGTGGGCACTAGAGTGTCGAAAAAACTTCTTCATCTCTTCATCATGAGTTTTCATCACGCCATCCTGCACAACAACATGGCACCCCAGTCTCAACGGTGAGAGATCTCAATAAAGAACTATCTTTTCCTAAGTTGAACAGATTTTCAGTCACAAAGAGCATGGATTTGAGATTTGGCCAAATGATGGGTTGCACCATAAATAAGGATGCTTATTCAAAAAAGAACCATTATATAACATATTCTCCATTCGGATTTTGTAAAGGCTAATTGAAAGGAAGAACTATTAGAGGTCAAAATTTTGATTAGTCCATCCTTGGTGTTGAAAAATAGAAAACTTCTTATTTTGTAAATGTTCATTAAGCCAACAGTAGAAGTAAGAAAATCCTTCACTAACTATGCATCATTGATAAAAGGGTGATCCTTAGATGCGATGCCAGTAGAATAATAAATGTGTTCATATGTGGCTCTCATCACCATTCATGCATCAGTTGTAACTTTGAACCACTCTATTGCACTGGCCCAACAAATCAATAGTGATGGAAGCCACAGGCAGACAAAGTTTTCTCAACTCAACAGTATTCTGATCATTCCGAAAACCATAAAGACATTTTCATGTTTCAGCAATGCTTAATTACATGTAAGCATGGCTTAGTATTACCATCTTCAAGAGGAATTTGTCATGTGAAGTCTTGTCGTCCCAAACGAGCGCGACCACTCGGACACCTTCCTTGGACTTGTACTTCAGGAGCTCCCCTAAAGAGAGCTCTCCTCCATTCGGCAATTCCCTTGTGGGCTCTCACAAGCCTCACAGGATGATAAATGGTTTAACTAATGACGTAGATCAAGTGGTGAGCCTCCTAAATGGCATGGCATATGTCCTCCTATCTCCTGCCTCGCTCAGAAATCTTCCCATCATCAAGCAAAATTTGAGGCAGCTTGCCCTTAGGGACATGAGCATCTTGGTGCAATGTCACATCCCCACCTTTCCTACGTGGAAAATTATGTGTTTGGAATATCCACGTATTTGACTCAACCACAACATCATCCTTGTACTTGTATAAGGGGTTGTTGCTGACCGGCTTGAATTAGATAGAAATGTGAAGTTCTTGGTAGGGCTTGAGGGGGCCCTTGAAGTTGCTAATTATTGGAACTGATCATGTTGCTTGACCCGATCTAGGCCACTAGTATCTCCATGACCCCATTGAGCTCATCGTTGTCCTTCACATGGAACTCTGCCTTTGGGATCGGGTGCGTCATGGGAATGCAAAATCACTAGTCCTATAATGAGTTCTCACTGTTTGGGATTGTTAACACTTGAATTTTGCCGACAACGCATGAATAACAATAAGGGTAATTTTGTCATATGCCCGTTGGCACCTGAATTTCGCCGACCATTCAAGTCTCCATTTTTTCCAAATATATATATATATGACAAAAAAAAAAAAGAAGAAGAAAGAAGAGAGAGAGAGATAGCAAAATTTTAATAAAAAAATTTGAAAAAAAAAAGAAGGATATAAAAAAAAAATCGAGTGGGCTGGTGTTGTCCAGCCCACTTGGCAATTTTCGGCCTTTTAATTCCCAACCTCTCTCTTTCAGCCCATTTCTTTTAGTTAGGTTATTTTCTTTAGGCCCATTCGTCCAAGTTACTCTCTTTGGCCCATCTCTTTTATCGTTTCTTTGCTCTCAGAAGCCCACCAGAGCCTAAAAAAAGAAGCCCAGCCCATCTTCTCCTTTTCCTTGCTCACGTTCACCCCGTGAGGAGGAGCGCCGGTGACGACGGAAGGGAGAAGCAAGAGTGACAACACAGAGAGAGAGAGAGAGAGACCTTGGCCGGAGCTTCAGCCACACGGTTAGCATCCGGTGTGAGCCCCACCAACCATAAACCAGGAAAGACAATCTGCAAGCAAAAACCAAATGAAACAAAGAGAAAATTCATCGTACGAAAGAGGAATGAATATCCCACATAGAAGAACATACATCAAGCTGCTTCTGCTCGTTCTTGGGCCTCCTCCTTGGCCTCCGGGCAGGCCTCGACCCCGTCATGATGAAAATGTCCTCCTTGATCTTCTTCTTTGACAGTGATATCCAGAACTTCCTCTTCTTCTCCTTCCTCTCGCCCTCCCCCACGAAGCCTCGTAACTACATGGATTTTAGCTGCGGCTGCAATTGCTGCTGTTGTTGTGTGACATAATTCTCCTTGTCCCCGCCGAGCGCACTGCCCGCGGCATCGTGAAACGCCTCGCCGTTCCTCAATGACAGCGGTGGAGGGTTCACTGCCCTCCTCGGCCTCAGATTCCACGGCCACCGTGCCACTTCGGCCTCCTCCGCCTTCCTGTCCTCGCTCGAGCCGCCACCGCCTCCTCCGCTGGCCGCGTGGCTTGGGCGCTCCCCCTCCGAAGGCAGGGGCCGCTCGTGGGGTGGGGGTGGGATGCACTGAGAAAAGGAAACAGAGGAAGTGCAGCTCATTCTCTGCTCTTCACGAGGAAAGAGAGAAAAAACCCAAAATATTCAAGTGAGGAGAGAGAAATTTTAAGCAAGAGTCGTCCTTTCTTCTACCAGCCGAGAGTTATTTTGGAGAGACTGAGAAGAGAGAGGAGAGAGACAGAAGCGCAGAAGATGGAGAGAAGAGAGAGCAGACGTGGCGGGCCCCGAGGACAGGTGTCGACGCGTGAATGGTTCAGTGCACAAATGACGTGACACTGTTAGGGTATGCAATATTTTCTCGTAAGGAAGATGGAACAATTTTACGGGGAATAATTTTTCTAGGCCCCACAAGAACAGTTTTCTCTACCACTCTTTCCACTTCCCTCACACTTATTGTAGCTAGGGGTGTGTATAACCCGGGTGAATTGATTTCAAAAAATTAGAATTGGAAATTGCACATTAGTTGCATGGATCCATTGGGGATTGGATCGTCATTCCGGTTTGAATCTCAAGTGAATCCATAGATTCGATCTCACTAAAAGCTATTTAGTAGTTATACAAAGTGTTTACCAGAAACATGAAATTGTTTTATATAATGACCAACTAAAAGCCTAAAAACAATCGCTTGAGCTCCACAAAATTGTCTCAATCTTTGAATAGTGATTACTTTGCCGATAATTGCTACATGCCATTACCTGTTCATGTTCTCGTTTGCTCCTTTTTTTTCTTTGAACCTGCTTATGTCGATTGACATCAGCACATTTTGCATTTGCTAATTTGTCTCAGTCCTCTCTCTTAAGCAAGGCTTTTCTTGCATGGTTTTTACCATCTCCTTCATTGTCCTCTCCTCACCCTCAAGCTACATTTTCATGATGGCCTCCGCTTGCTTGTCAATTGGTTTGAAGTACTCTTCAATGGCAGACTCCTGCATAGGTCAAGAGAGAGTTCAAACTGAAAAGACGAGATGGAGATTGGAGCCATGAATTTTAGAATTGCTAATTTCGAAATTTTTTTAATATTAAAAGTTAATATATTATTATAATATAATTGGTCGGTCTGGTTGAACGGGAGGGCGGATCTGCCCATGGAACCGGAAATCAGACCTATACCCACTAATTCCAGGCAATTTCAGTCCGGTTCCAAGTGGTTCAGGTCGATTCCTTTACACAACCCTCATTCTAGCCCTACAAGGCAAGGATTATTTCCTTGTTTCTTTATTTCCTCTCCTTTTAATCCGAGTCCTAAAACCCGCTTTACTCTATGAAATGACTCAATTCGATTCCATGGGTCATGCCATTAGAAAAAGGGGGACAATCACCTGTTGAATAGAACCGGATATGTGTCGATACACTATCTATGTAGCACCGACACGCGACACGTGACACGCGACACGACACGACACGACACGCGACACGTCATTTCTAAAAAAGTAGAGAATTCCGACACGTTCCGACACGTTAAATATTAAATAAATATTTTTATATATACATATAATTATTTCAAAAATAAAGAGTAAAGTCAATTTATTTAAATAAATTTATTATTTTTCATGATGATTATAATTAATTATTATTCAATATTATTCGTTTTTTTTTTTAAATCACCCTCCACCCTCTCCCTCCAAAAAGAAAAGAAAAACGGACATCCCGCCCAGGACGAGCATCCCATTTTAATTTGTTTTTGGCTCTTCTGGCACCATCATATTTTACTTTTATTTTTCCTGCTCTTCCTTGAAAACCCAAATGCACGGTAGCTTAGTTTTAAATTTTTTTCTGCACTCCTTGGAAACCTAAACCTAGCTGCCTCATCCCCCTTTTGACTCCTCTTTTACGGCACCCCCTCCTTGGAAAGCTAAATCGTAGCCTCCCTCCTCCTCCTTCTGTGCTCACTGCTCATCCTCCTTGCACGACACCCATTCTATCTTTTAGAAACCCTTCGAGAGCAGCTTGAAAACTCTCGGAAAACAGCCGCTCCCTCCTCCATTTGCACGATCCTCTTCCTCTCAATCCCTACTCTCTCTTGATCACCTCGTTGTAGCTGCTCACTCCTCTCTCTTTTGCGGTCGTAGCCTTGTCTCCGGTCCTCTGTCGCGGCCATCTCGGTCGCCTGGTTCTCTCTTCCTCCAGCCTTCTCTCACCGTCGCGGCCTCACCGTCGCGGCCTCACTGCTGCTGCCTTGCCTCTGCAGCCTTGCTTCCTCTCCCTCGCCTCGTCTTCACCCTCCATCGCCAACGATTCACTCTCCCTTCACGCTTGCAGATCCGCTCTAGAAACCCAGCCTCTTGCTCGGACACGCTCCGACTCGCGTGTCGAGAAAAGTTGACCACGTGTCGGAAAATCCGACACGTGTTGACCGCGTGTCCGAGCGTGTCCGAGCGTGTTGGAGCGTGTCGGACACGCCGACACGTGTCCGACACGACACGGAAGGTTCCCGAGCGTGTCCGTGCTTCATAGTACACTATCGACCCTTTAAAAATGATTTGAGTTATGATCTAGATTCATATTATACCCAGATTTAATCTTACCCATTCGGTGAGATATCACAATGGAAGATTAGACGTAGAGCAGTACAAGATGGGGGAGAGAGAGATGGAAGGTGAAGGATGATTCTTTAGTATTTTTCTTTTCTAATTTGGGGATTCTTTTTCACTTTTTCGAAGTTTTCCAAAGTGAAGAAATGATGAGATGCTTGAGGATTACAATCTTATATGTAAAAGGATTGAGAAAATTGTCCAAAAAGTCTTAAACTTATTGTACTTTTGCGAAGTTGATTCTAAGCCTTTTTAATTTTACCGATAAAGTCCTAAACTTTTGACAATTTGTCAATTGAGTTTATCTAAGCAGTCGAAAATTGCTAACATAAACATTGGGCATCCTACTTGGCACGCTATACTTGAAATGGACATTTTTAATGACATTTTTGAACATTTCTGGTTTTTTCTTCCTTTTTTTTTGTCCATTTCTTTACTTTTTTTTTCGCCTATCCCGGATCCAACAAGTGTGTCATGACCCTCACTAGATATGGGCAATGGTTCATGCGGTCTCGCTTAGCATTGCGACCCTAGCCCAAGCCCTCAACCGCCATGACAAGGGCCACTATGGCCGTTGAGGATTGCAATGCCCTCACCCCGAAATAGCGAGGATCGCTGTCTATCACTCTAAAAACCAAAAAAAAAAAAAAAAAAAAAAGAATAAAAGAAAAGAAAGTATAAAAAAATTTAGAGAAAAAAACTAATTGTCATCGTCAACAGCACTGTGCATCGACTTGACTATAGATGCTATGCTAAAGAACGAAGAAATAGAGATGAGCTGAAGATGGTATGCGTAAAGAAACAAGGTGGATGCATGTAGTGACGTCTTCATCCTCTGCACTGGTGCTGGAGATATTTTCTATGGGAGCAAGAGGCTCTTTTGATTTTTTTCGTTGATCAATATGTTAGTATTGGGCGATGTAAATGTATGGATTATATGTTAGTATGTTTTCCCATCAATTAAAACTGTTTTTTGTTTGGGCAGTTGACCGAATAAGTGGTTGCGTTTTTTTTAAAATTTGCTGCTGGTATGCGTAAAAAAATATGTACAAATTTGGGACTAAATATGTCATTAGTTTTGGTTGTGCACATATTAATGTGATGCTTTCAAGCTTTTTTCAGCAATTCCTTTTGAATTTCTATTTTACTAGGTGTACAGGTAGATACATGTACTTATATATATATATATATATATATATATATATATATATATATATATACTAGGATGAAAGATAATATTTACTCTTAGGGGGTGAATGCTAACCATTCTGGCCATAAATTGATTTCTGGAAGAAAAATTGATTTTTCTATTTCTATTTCTAGAATAGTTTCTAAGCAAAAATAATGGTTTGATAATGACACAAAATTTCTACTCTAAAAATAGAAATTTGTTTGATAATAACACAAAATTTCTTCATTTCAGACGGTGACAGACCAGCGAACGGCGAAGGACTGGCGACCGGTGGCGGCCGAAGATCGGAGATCGGCGGCGGGCGGCAACTTGCGGCCGACGGGCAATGGTAGAGGCTGGCGATCGACGGCCGACGGCCGACGGTGGCGGCCGACGACCGACGGACAATGTTCGACAGCGACGGACGAAGGACCGGTTGACGAACAATGAAAAGAATTTTATTTCTCATTTCTGTTCTAGAAATAGATAAGTAGAAAATTTTTACTTCTGATTTCTATTCCAAACCTATTTATGGAACAAGAATCTATTTCAAAAATAGAAAATTAGAATAATTTTATCAAATGGATTTCTATTTCGAAACAAGTCCTGGAATGGAAAATTTGTTTTAGAACAGAAACAGGTGGTTGTCATGCACCCCCTTATTTTCCGATGACTGAGTTTTGACTTCTTTCGGTGCAATTGATTATACATTTTGAGATGTAGGGGCTAAATAATTTCATATACTTTTCATATGTCATTATCGTAAATTTGCATCTAAGTAAAAGAAAGAACGATATTCACAAATCAACCATTCAATTTAATTAAAGAAAATGCACAAATTATACAAAGTCCTTAGTAATTGCCATCTACAGCGTGAGGTTTACATAAGACCAAGCTCCACCATGTGCGACCATTAACATCACTCCGTTCTTTTCTTCTGTTTGGTCTAGCGCTGCGTTTGTCTCCCTCCTCCTCCTCTGCGTTTGAGAGAGAGAGAGAGAGAGAGAGAGGGAGAGAGCAGCAGCAGCAGCAGCAACAGAACAACGATGGTGAACCATATAATTAAATTGGGTTCTTTTTTGGAAGACGGGTGGTACGGCTCAACCATTGAATAACGTGACATCCATGAAATCCATGGAGTTAATGAACCTGTTAACATACATATAATTCCATACAGATACACTTTATTTTCACTGGCCCGTTAATGAAGTGTAGTTAATCAATTAGATTGGGTTCTTTTTGGAAAAGTGATGTTCTCAAAAATAATATATGATTTTGCTTAGTACTTAAAGAAAAAAATGTAAAAGCATCTCCCATGAACCTTCAGTTTCTTCCAATGGAATTACATATGTTGTTCAAAACGAATACATATTCACAAGATTAATAAACATAGGCGTCTCGTAGATCTCATTGGAGAGTACCTCGGGCTTTTTGAACATCCAACTAATGTCCATCAAGTGCAGCTGTCCCTCTGTCTCACACGCCTTGGGTAATTCTCGGAAACACATAAGTCCCTGCTCCTGTGGGCGACTCCAAGAGACTACGCAAATACGGTGATTTAGTCATGTGCCTTGAGCAAGGATGATAGACACACTCATTACTTGAGCAATTACTTGGGATTAAAAGATAGGTGTCCCTAAGTTTTCTTAGAAGATAACCCATCTAATTTAAAATGAAAGCTCTTAATTTTTCCTTAGAGAACAATTCTTAATTTCCCAAATGAATTGTCTCCTTGTGTGATCATGGTTTTATATCACGTTCTTTAGAAAATCCTATAGTTGCCACAATTGATTTTTTCATCTCAATAATATTCGAAGTTGATTTTGGCAACTTAGTGTTTTAAACTTGGGAGCTAAGCCCCCTTTCCTTTTCTTTTAACTCCCGGGAAGGGTTGGAGAATATTTCCTCCATACAAGAAATTATTACTTATTTAAATTCTAACGTTAATCTCACAATACCTATGTTTTTCCACGTGAGAAAAGAATTGAGATGCAAATTGCGCATAGTTACAGACTGAAAAACTACTTTTATTGAAGTTTAAATTTGAATGATGTGGCATGATTAATCAAAATCTAACAGTAGAAATTCTGGGTCTCGGGATTGGAAGAACTTTTGGCTGATGGTCATGGCATATTTGGCATGAATTTTTAGATAAATAGGGAAATTGAGCGCAACTCTCATGGATATATTCTTTATTACATTTTGTCATTGCTTCCGTGCTCAACCGGAGAATTATATTGCTTGAGTTATATTTTATCGTGCTCGCGAGTACTCAACCTACCTATTCAATCGAAAATGTGAGGAAATTTAGAGTAATTAAGATGGAATATACTATTATAAAAATGTTGCTTGAGCCGATGCAGCACTGCCACATTTTTCAAACTTGAAAAACCAGTGGACTCTCATTATTGATGAATACTAGGCGGCACACTTTCTTGTCTTGAAAGGCTTGGTGAAGTTGAGGAAATCACGAATCATTGCAAATGCCTCACGAGGATCTGAGAAAATTTCCCTAAATGATTTTGAAGATCAACAAAACATTTCCATAAATGTTTAATGATTCTAATAGTAAGTTTTTTCAAGTAGAAACTCCGATATGCATCATTAGATGTTATTCATCATACTCAGATAATCAGACTTAGGGACTTATCAACACATTCTGGTTGTCTATGATGAAGATTGTATTATGTTATGATAATCAAGGACAATGGTATAATTTGTACGAGGATTATCAAGACAATACACATCATCAAACGTTACGAGAAGATCTCAGATCTTCGAACTCAGATTATATGAAGCCCAATGGCTAGGAATTTGGCTTGGATTTCTAGCTATAAGTATTGATTGTCCAGGAGGGATGGACATTCACATAATCTTTCCTTGATTGGATATTTGATATCCATGCGACAATCATTTGGAGACGAGACACACTTTCCAAATAGAGTAATCAACTGATGGAAACCTTATCTATGTTGTATGAGCAGCACAATCAAGGGAGACTCTTATCCTGGCAATCCAAAAGGAATCAAATTTTCCTATCTAACAGGTGGATTGGATGATTGATCCTCAAAGGTTTTGTCCAACAGTCGTTTTGGACAATAAGGAATATAAAATGAGATCATGATGCTGAATGAATTAGGTATGTGTTACTGAAATATCCACCCATTTAAAATAACTTGATTTATGACCCAAATTCATATTAAGCCCAGATCCTATCTCGCTCATTTGGCGAGTCAAAGTCCCAAAAATCGTGGTGAAAGGTTAAACAAAGAGCATTGTAAGTGAAGAGAGAGATCAAAGAAAAGAAGGATGTTAGAGATTCTTTAGTGAAAAATGATTCTTTCATCTTTTTTCTTTTTATCTTTTGACGATTCTTTTTCACTTTATTTAAAAGGTTCCAAATTGAAGAAATAATGAAACGGTTGAGAACTCGAATCTTGTTTGGAAAAGTATATGACCGCTAACTTACTTATTAGATCACCCTTGAGTAAGTTGTCGATATTATCAAGATTTTGTCAAGTCTAAACAATTAGTAAATTATCACCTTTTCTAAAGTTTCACAAGCTTATATATATCAGTAATATAATAAAGTAACCTACATTTTACTAATATGGTGATTGATCAATTTCTTTGAAATACCACAACTTTTTTTTTCTGTAAAATACCAACTCAATAAGGAATCTACCAACCTCTCAATAAATCAGTGAATTATCAATTTTTTTCAAGTCATTAATTATTGAAATAAAAAGATGAGAGAAAGGGGAAAAAAAGGAACAAAAAAGAGGATAAAGACATGAAAAAGAGTCCAGGGAAAAGCAAATATGTGGTGGGCCCACAGAGTCGTGTAAGGGAAGAAGTAACTTATTTTGCATTTCCTGCTCTTTCTTCCCACTTTTACGAGGAATATATTTCGTGGGCCTCACAGGAACATTTTTGTCTTCCACTCCTTCCACTTTCTTCGCACTTACTCTAACCCTACAAGGCAAGCACTATTTCCTTCTTTCTTTATTTCTTCGTCTCCTTTTAACCCGGGTCCTAGAACCCGCTTTACTCTATGAAATGACCTGACTCGATTCTATATGGGTCATGCCATAAAAAAAAAGGGGGGGACAACCACCTGTCGAATAGAATCGAATATGTGTTGACAATATATTGACCCTTTTAAAATGACTTGATTTATAACCTGGATTTATATTGAACTCAGATTTGATCTTATCTATTTGGTAGGTCGAAGTCCCAGATATCACAATAAAAGATTAGACATAGAGCTGTACAAGGAGGGAGGATGGCAAGTGAAAGAAGATTCTTTCGTATATTTCTTTTCCAATTTGAGGATTCTTTTCACTTTTTCAAAGTTTTCCAAAGTGAAAAAATGATGAGATGCTTGAGGATTACAATCTTGTTTGTAAAAGGATTGGGAAAACTACAAAAAAATTCTAAACTTATTGTATTTTTGCCAACTCAGTTCTAAGCCTTTTTAATTTTGCTAATAAAGTGTTAAACCTTTTGATGTTTTGCAAATTGAGTCTATCCGACGGCAGGAAATTACTGACATGAGCACTAGGCATCCTACTTGACACATTGTCATTGGAGTGGACATTTTTAATAACATTTTTGAACATATATTATATTGGGTGATGTAAATTTATGAATTATATGTAAGTATGTTTTCCCATCGATTAAAACTATTTTCGTTTTAGATAATTGACCGAATTAAGTGGTTCTGCACGCATTAACATGACGCTTTCAAGCTTTTTCCAGCAATTCCTCTTGAATTTCTATTTTACTAGGTGTACAGGTAGATATACCTTTTTTTTTTAAATTTTTTTTTATGTACTTGGATGAAAGATAATCTTTACTCTTATTTTCCTATGACTAAATTTTGACTTCTTTCGTGTAATTGATTATATGCTTGGAGATGTAGGGGCTAAACAATTTCGTATACTTTTCATATGTCATTATCTTAAATTTCCATCTAAGTAAAAGAAAGAACGATATTTATATATCAGCCATTCAATTTAATAAAAGAAACAGAAAGAAGATGCGCAAATTATACAAAGTCCTTAGTAATTGCCATCTGTAGTGTGAGGTTGACATAAGACCAAGCTCCACCATGCTCAACTATTAACATCACTCTGTTCTTTTCTTCTGTTTGGTTCGGCGCCGCGTTTGTCTTCCTTCTCCTCCTCTGCATTTTTGAGAGAGAGAGAGAGAGAGAGAGAGAGAGAGCAGCAGCAGCAGCAGCAGCAGACCAACGACGGTGAACGTGGGATTGGTACGTGTTGGAGGGGGAGAGACACGTAAGGATATGCAGTTTGCAATGAGAAACGTCGGCTTTGTGATGAATTGATCACGTTATATTCTGCGAAGAATAGGGTCGTTTACGTGGAGGTTAATGCCAAAGAGAGGTCAGAGAGAAGTGGTCAAGCTCGACCATTGGATAATCCGTGAAATAGACTCACATTAAGTTGAGGGTCTCTTAGGAGAGAACATTCTTGGAGCCCTGAATTCTCAAACTCACTCCATCCTCTTTTCTCAATTTAACCTCAACCGAACCTTTAGAGAATATCTTGACCTCAGCAAATCCCACTATCTCCTCCCAAAATGGCCGAGAATCATGTGCCAAATATGTGGTCTAATATGATTCCCTTTTGTGATGATTCCTCTTGTTGGCCGAATGAATCAATCGCCTACCATGATGGGCAATAGCTTAAGAGTTATTCACATTCTTTCCTTGTCGATCTTATTCTCTAATTGGAAGCATCACTCGACATGCATGTGAAAACTTCGGCTAAGCCAAATGGCGTTTGGCTGCGTTCATTCCTTGCTCATGTGAGCTTAGTCTTGAAAATTATGAGTCCAAAATCAAGCTTATTTTGCATGTCAGGTTAATTCGAAGGCAATTCATGACCGGACCAACTTAGATGAAATTTATTCGATGTGGACATGTTATTAGTAAACAAAAGATGTAGGGGTGAGCTTGATCCCTAATTTTCTAATGAGTGAATGATGAATCTATGAGTCAAAAAATTAGGTGTTAGTAGAGATTGACCAAGATAGGGACATATTGGATGTCTCCTGGAGCTACCAACCAAAAGAAGCAACTTATGGAAATTGATTCCCCATATATTATCTCATCGATTTGATGGTTGATCGTAATTTGGACATTTTATAACCAAGGAAGTCCGAATTATATTCATGGTATGAACAAAAGGCATCAGATGCAAAAGTATCATATGGTTAATGTGTATGCAACTCAGTGGAAGAGATTCATGTATTGACATATCTACGTGTTCTTGAGATTAATATTTCTTAACATGCTTGTCCTTGAATCAAAATTAGTGATTGATGATAAGTAAAATTAGGTAGTGGTTTTTCTTTTTTGTTGTTAGTGCCAAACGTGATGTCCGATGCATATATTCAATTGAAAAAAATCAAAAAAGATGTGAACACCTTAGAAATCAATGTCTTCTCCAGATTTGACAGAGATAGCATAATTTTGATGTAGTGATCACGTATAGATCCTATGGGATGTCAAGGGCCAAACAATAGTAAAGCCTTTTCCTAAATTCCAAGAGAAATCTCATCCAAAAAGATTCATTTCATCCCTCAATTGAAGTACTTTCTTCCAAAAGTTTTTTGGATCTTGTGATATTTATTACGGCTTTGTAACAACCGTAGTAGCTATCGCAGCAAGAAAACACCGTAATATATGGTACACTTGTGGTAGACTTGCGATGTACTAATTATATTGCTTTGAATAGACCATATAATTAACAACTAATTCTTCGATTCAGTAAATATGTTTTGTCAAGGAACGTAAATTTCAACCTATGGGATATTAGCAACTCTTAAGGTGGTTAGTGAATTTGATATGAAAAATTAAGTATCGATATATCATGGTATTATATTAAGTAATTGTTTTTTAGGGAAAAAGCCACCAAAAACCCCAAACTTTGCCCAAAGTAACAAATCTACCCCAAAATTTTTTTGCAACATAAAAAACCCCAAACTTTACTAACCGAGACACATTTACCCTAAAAAAATTTTCACGACACAAAAAACCCTAAACTGATATTCATGTGACACATTTATCCTAAATTATAGGGTATTTTTCGTCTTTTACTTTTTGGAATTTCTTTCTTTTTCTTTTTTATTCTTCTTCTCTCTTCCCTTTGCCTACCATGGTGGAAGGAAGCCGGATTCAGGTGAGGGTTGCCCTTGCCAGCGTCAGGCGAGGATCGCCCTCGCCTGGGCTAGCTAGGGCTGCCCTCACCCGACGCCGGCAAGGGCCCGACGTAGGCGAGGGAAGCCCTCGCCAGCATCAGGCGGCCCTCGCCAGCATCAGGCGGCCCTCGCTAGCATCAAGGTGAGGGGTGCCAAATCTAGCGAGGGCAACCCTCGCCTGACGTAAGCAAGGGTGGCCCTCATCGGCATCGAGCGAGGACAACCCTCACTAGCGTCAGGCGAGAGGTGCTAGATCTGGCGAGGGCAACCCTCGCCCAACATAGGCGAGGGCGGCCCTCATCAGCGTCGGGCGAGGACGGCCCTCACCAGATTTGGCGAGGGCATTCCTCACCAAATCCAGCCTAGGCGAGGGTCGCCCTCGCCTGCGTCCGGCTTCCCTCCGCCATGATGGATGGAGAGAAGAGAAAATAAAAGAAAAAAACGAAAATGCCTTTGGCCACAGAGTTTGGGATAAATGTGTTACGGTTATCAAAGTTTAGAGTTTTTCATATAACAAAAAAAAAATTGGGTAAATTTGTCACTTTGGGCAAAGTTTGTGATTTTTCGTGATTTTCCCCTTTTTTTTTAAATGATATTCAAGTTTACACGTTGAAAAAGTGGATATGTAACCATTTGCAACTTGTACTATTCCAAAGTAATTGAAGAGTTTCTTGGATCATAAGTAACATTCAACTTACATGTGGCAAGTAACTTTTCAACTACAAAAGTAGTATCAATAATGCAAGGTTTGTAATTATTGAACGTCAATTAGTAACTTTTCTTATTTAAAAGGTGAGTTTGTACCCTTTTTCTATGTCCAGGAAGCCCATCCTGCTCAGTAAAACATGAACCCCATAAAAATACGCTACTAATATCCTAAATCATGTAAATGTGAGTTAAGATCTAGATAGATGGTCCAGATAATATTATTTGTATTTGGTAGTGTGGGAAGATGGATATTTGTACCCATTTGTAAACTATACCATTGATGATGGTTAGTATGTTTAAACGAGGAAAAGAAACTTCTCCAAGTGATTAGTAATTTTTGCATAGAAAAGTAAGTTTTAAATTACCAAGTAATTACGATAGATTATTTTTTTATTTGAAAAGTAAGTTATACCCCTTTTTTCTATGACAAGGAAGCCTACCCTGACTAGTAATACATGAACCCATAAAAATACCCTATTAATATCCTATATGATCTCGGATGGAGGTCCAAACATGATATTAGTAGTATTTGGCAGCGTAGGGAGATGGATATTTGTACTCATTTATACACTACTATTTCATGATGGCTAGTACGTTTATATGAGGAAAAGAGACTTATGGAAGAGATGAATAATTTTTCTCATTGAAAAGTAAGTGTCAACTTACCAAGTAGGACAAATATTTTTTTTCCACGACGATGAGTAGCTTTAAATATTGACAAAAGTAATGCATGATTGTAGTTTACCAGTGTTTTGTGAATTGATTAGTAAATTTTGTTAATCAAAAGTAACTTTCAATCTGTTGGGAATCAGATACTGAATAGGGAGATGAACCGGGAGGCTATTGTCGTTTAAAGAGCTGTCCTTTTTAGATTCCTCTGGGAGAGCTGGTGGGTTGGCGTCAACCTGCCACGTGTTTCCGGCTATTCGCTGTTGCTCCTTTTCTTAAGCTTCACACATCAGCTTCACCTCGTCTCCCAGCTCTGTTCTCTTTGTTAGCATCTGATTTCCGAAAGATGATATTCTCTGTCTGATTCTCTGTTCCCAATTCGATTTTCGCCCCCACCAAGCTGTCGCCTCCCAACTCCATTTCTTGAAGGTAATTCAATATTCTTCTTCTCTTTCTGTTCTCTTTCCTCTTCCTAAATCATTTCCTTCGTGGGTTCCTGCAGTCCCGCCTTCCTCGGCATATTACAATTGTTTAACTTTCTTCCTCCACAGAGAAAGGAAAGAAAACCAGAAAAGTAGAAGTCAAAAAGGGAGGAAAATGGCGGATATTATTATACGTGTAGCTTCCAAGGTGGCGGAGTACCTGGTGGCTCCGGTCGGTCGTCACTGCGGCTACGTGATATTCTCTAACAGGTATATTCGCCAACTTAACGATGAAGTTGAGAAGCTGAATGACGCCAGGGTCGGGATCCAGCGTTCCATCGATGATGCTCAAAACAACATGAAGGAGATAAAACGCGAAGTTGACAGATGGAAGAATGATGCAGAGACAGTCACCGACAAGGCGCGTCGCGTGCTGGATGATGATAGAAGAGCCAACAGAACTCGCTTCTGCGGGTGGCTTCCCAACCCAAAGGAGCGTTATTGTCACGGCAGGGAGGCAAGGAAGACAGTCCAGGCCATCCAAGCACTCATTCCTCAGGGTAAATTCGAGAGGGTCTACTACGAGAGTGCTCCGCCAGGGCATGTCGCTAGCCCCCCCGAAGTGAATTCCTCTACTAGTGATCGGGTTGACACTATCACCGATTCACGAGCTTCCTTCTTTGAGGGCATAATGAATGCTCTGGATGATGAGAAGCTCAAAGTGATTGGGATCTACGGGCCTGGCGGCGTGGGGAAGACTACGCTCTTGGAGGAAGTCCAGAAGAAACTCAGGAACGAGAAGAGACTGTTCCACCTGATTGCCACAACGACTGTATCGCAGACTCAAGACTTGAAGAAAATCCAAGATGACATTGCTTACGCCTTGAGTCTGGATCTGAAGAACACGCCAAGCGAAGTCGGAAGAAGAGATCTTCTGTTTCGGAAATTACAGAGCGATCCGACAAAGAAGGTTCTCATAATATTGGACGATCTGTGGGGACCACTTGATTTGAAGGCGGTTGGAATTCCTGCAGGAGACGACAGCAGGGGATGCAAGTTGCTGCTAGCATCAAGATTTAAAGATGTGTTGGAGCAAAAGATGCATGCGGATAAAACATTTCGTCTTGAAGGTTTAAACAACGACGAAGCTTTCAGGCTATTTGAAAAGATAGTCGGCGACCAGCTAAAAGACGAGGAATTGAAAGCAATAGCAGCTCAAGTGGTCGAGAAGCTCCTAGGTTTGCCTCTTTTGATTATCTCCATCGCAAGCTATTTGAAACACAGCCGTGTGTCCGCTTGGAAAAACGCATTGATAAAAATAGATGAGCCAAAAATAGAAACTATAGTGAAGTTGAGTTATGACCATTTGGAGAGTGTGGAAGCGAAGTCCTTATTCTTGCTTTGTGGTCTTATTGGCGGGACCATTAAAGTCGAACTTCTGCTGGGACTAGGCATGGGGTTGGGCTTGTTTGAGAGATTCAATGACACAATAGAAGATTCAAGGGATAGATTGAATACTATGCTCGATAGCCTCCGTTCTGTTTGTTTGTTGCAGGATGATGGTGATGACATGGAAAATGTGACCATACATGATCTTTATAGTGAGGTGGTCGTCTCAACTCCATTTAGAAGTCAGAATTCCTTAATGATGAACAACTGTTATGTTTCGTGGCCAAAAGAAAAGCTTGAGAAATGTTGGGCAATATGCCTTTTTAATGATTACAGTGATAGCCTTGCTGAAAAAATGCGGTGTGCGTTTCCCGACTTGAAGATATTCATGTTGTCTCAGATAGGGTTGTTCGAGGCACCTATACACCGACATGATGTGAGAGATTGCTGTGGACTAGATTTCACAAGCATGGAGCAGCTCCAAGTCCTATATCTTCGCTTCATACATATCACCAATTTACGTTCCTCGATTGGCACCCTTAGGAACCTCCACTCATTATACTTAGACTATTGCATTGTGGACGATGTGGCAATTCTTGGCAAGCTCAAAACATTGCAAATTCTCAGCTTGGCAGGATCTCAATTTTTTAAGCTGCCTAAAGAAATTGGGGAACTTAGGAATCTAAGATCGTTGAATCTAGATGATTGTGACTTGCTTAAGATAATTGAGCCCGGTGCCCTGAAAGGCTTAGTCAACTTGGAAGAGTTATATATGAGGGGAAGCTTTAGTCGATGGATAGTTGATGATGAAATACCAGCGGAATCATATAATGGTAGGCTTGCTGAGTTGAAGAGCTTGAGAAAGCTGGCCTCTTTAGAAATATTGATTCATGATCCCATCGTACTCTTAAAGGATGATGACCTGCCATTTGGGAACCTGATTAGATTTTGGATCGACATAGGAAATGCTTACGGAAGGGGATTTCGTGGTTTGAGAACCATGAAACTCCAATTGGAAGAATGCAATGGTATTCTCTCAAAAGAATGGGTTCAGAAAACTTTGCAAAAAACTCAATACTTATATTTGGATGGATTGGGAGAGTTCAAGGAGAATGCTCACGAGTTGTCCATTCGAGGATTTACGCAACTGAAGCATCTCGACATTCAGAACAGCCCCTCAATCAAGTACATCGTCAGTTCATTGAATGACCTTCTCAATGCATTTATGGATTTAGAGTCTTTGTTCCTCGAAAATCTTATTAATCTGGAGAAGATATGCAATGGCCCTGTCACACCAAATTGCTTCAGCAAATTGAAAGTTGTGCATATCAAAAAGTGCCACAAATTGAAAAATATGTGGTTCCTATCAGAGATGCAAAGACATGTACATTTGAAAGAGATTGAAATATGTGAATGTGACTCATTACAAGCCATTATCAAAGATGATGCAGGAAAAGTAGAAGTTGATGTTGATGACATGGTTGAGTTGCCTAATATACGTCGTCTAGATCTGCGTAAGTTACCAAATATGACGAGCTTTTGCAATAGAGCTGAGGGTGCTCCAATTCAGGTAACTTTTTCATTTTCTGGGTATAAGTTTCCTTAATTCTTAATCTTGCAAACGATACCTAAATTATACTATTACAGGGGGATTTAGGATAAGATGATGTTGGTGTTCACCAAGCCTCAGTGCATATTGTATTAAGTTTGATTATTTGTACATCTTGAAACACAAATAAAACACAGACCATACATTTTTATTCACATCCAACTATAGCGAGGGGAAGCTTTTTTCTACGATTTTTTTTTTCAATTTATTTCAATGTTAGATAATTGCATTAATTACTTGGGCTTTAACATGGGTTTGTACTATGACAAATTTATTACTCATTTAACATTTCTAATGAGAAGAAAAAACATTGTACAGAACAAGAATGAATCTTAAATGAATGCACGAAATTCAACAATTTCAAAATGAAGAAAGTGAGAGTATAAAAAAATGAAAGGCGAACCAGTAGCCACGTAAAAAAGAAAGTCCACATAGTTTCACTGACATGCAAGTTAGCAATTGATTCTAACACGTCATGCCAACCTCAACATGTCAACGTCGTTCTGCTTCTGTCATCCCTTTGTCTCAATTAAGTTTTTGACATTCTTAAGAGACAGCAAACTCATTCACATATTTACGTTTCCTTTGTTTCGCTGAAAATTCATTGTTGCTGAAAAATGTTTTCCTGCCGATTCATTTTTCTTGTTTTCTTGTATTTGGTACTGTTGAAAACACAATCTAAGAGAAACTAAACCAAATAAATCATATTAACCTGTTCATAATGAAAAGCAATAAGTTAAGAAATAATTTATTAAAAATTTAACTCCGACATGAATTTGTCTTTAATTTTGAAGGTCAAAATAGAAAAACAAAAGAAAAGATAACAATTACGATGACGATAGTTTTGAAGATCAGTAGATGATTTCAAAAGAAAAGAGAAAAAATTATGGTCATAGCTTTGAAGATCAGCCAAATCAAAGCTAACAACTATGATGACATGCGGGAGAAAATGATTTTACTTTTTACGGAAGAGAAATTCATTTTCTTGGATTTTAGCTTGAGAGTTTCAGTCATTTTCCGTATCCAAACACAAGAAAATTCTAAAAGCATTTTTCTAAAAATAGATTTACTTGTAACTTACCTTTAATGAGTTTGATTGTGGTGCTTCATTAGGTTTCGTTGCCTTGCTTGGAATCCCTAGTAATGGTTGGACTCCTTGGCCTAGAAAAGATACTCTACAGTGAACCCTCAATAAAATACAGTGGTATGAAATCGCTAAAGAGAGAAGAATCTAAATCCACATTGAGTATTCCCAAAGATTGGATACTGAAGCTGCCAAATTTGGAGTCAATGGAAATTGTGGGCTCTCCATTAGCAAAAGTAGTTTTTGACCTGGAGGAGTTGAAAGTCACTAGAGAAGTCGAGATTCTCTCTCGACTAAGTACATTGGCATTATCTAAGTTGCCAAACCTGCGTCGCATGTTGAAACAAGATGTACAATTACAAGGAATATCGATATTTCGAAACTTGAAGGAGCTATCTGTCTGTGAAACGGGGCTGTCATTTCTCTTTTCGGTGTCTGTGGCTAAATGTCTTAGAGAAATTGAAGACATTAAAGTGGAGGATTGTCCAAATATGAAGACGGTGATTATGGATGAAGAAGGAACTGATGATATTATAAAGCTACCACTATTGAAGCGACTATCTATAACGCGCTGTCCCACAGAGAAATTCTTCTCATATCCTCATGGAAAGAAAGAGTCAGTAACCACTACTTCAGATTCGCTAGATGCTTATTTCGATTACTTCTTTGATCAAAAGGTACAAATCTCTTCTCTTTAGATTATATCCATAATAGACATAGGCACATGCTTGCAAGTCAAGTAATCAAATCTCTTTGAAGATCTTTATTTGGTTTTATTAATTAAAATGCGTTCATAATTTATAACTATATTTGTTAGATAGAGGCCACTAATGGAAAATTCATTCTTCCACCACATTAGATAGATTGTTGGGAATAGGCCAATTTCACAAATTTTCCATAGCTACAATCTGACGCATAGCTCTTGTGAGCAGGTTAGTTTACCAAGCTTGGAGGAGTTAAAGCTTAAATCAGAAGGATCCTTCAAAGGAATATGGCATAGTGAACTTATGGAAAATTCCTTCTGCAAATTAGCCACCCTCTCTATTGGATATTGCTCTAAGCTACACAACGTCTTCCCTTCCACAATCATAGGGAGATTGCACAACCTAACAATTGTTGAGATTGAAAAGTGTCCCTCTCTAGAATCATTGTTTGATTGTGGGTCCACAGAAGCAAATACTGTGCAAACAACTATATTGCTCCCCAAATCAGAAGTAAAGATGGTGAGGGAAGTAGGAAAGTTGAAATGTATGGTGAAGAGTGACTCCCAAATGATTTTGGGTTTTCCTAGTCTAAAAAAAGTCAGTGTTTGCAGTTGCTGCAACCTAAGATATCTCTTCCCTACTTGTATGGCCACAACTCTAGTGAAACTCAAGAGCCTATGGATTAGCAATTGCGCACAGATGAAGGAAGTGGTTCCTAAGGGGATAGCTAAAGGGGATGATGAATCATCACAACCATTGTTCAATGAGATGGTTTGCTCTATCCCTTACTATGTTCATCTACATTCTTGCATTTCATATTTTAGAATGAACAATCCAATAATTTGTGCTATTTATCCTCCTTTCTCACATTAAACTCGTGCAGGCTAGATTCCCCAATATAAGAAAACTACAAATTGAAGGTGCTTGGTGCAAAGAGCTATGGAACAATCAAATTCCTTATGATTCCTTTTGCAAACTGGAATTTCTTCGATTGGAGCACTGTGACAATCTCCTATGTGTTGCCCCATCCCACATGTGGAAGAGACTGCAGCTTTGTCTCGACTTCCTAGAAGTGAGATCATGCCGTTTGGTTGAGATCATATACAAAAGTGATGGGACAGATACAAAGAGTGGCAAATTGAGGAGGTTGGTTTTGCATGATCTCGAAAACTTGAGGCATATTTGGCAGTCCGATGGTCTCCCAAATGTCCCTTTCCCAAACTTGAGACACATTAAGGCTATGAGGTGCTCCCGTTTGGAAATTCTTTTCACAACCAGGTTTTGAGGAGCTTTTTTTTTTTTTTTTTTTTATGTTGCTTATAATTTGTACTTTAAATAAGTTGTATTTTCCTTAGCTATGATTAACGAGGGCTTAACTCTTAAGCTAGTAGCTATTAGTGTTGATGAATGCAATGAGCTCATGCATGACCGCAGAGGAGCAACACGGGAAAAAAGGAATCAGATTTTGAAGGAATTGAGTGGATACATCGTAAGTGGCCATTAAAGATGCATAAATGTGGGGGTTACTTCTTCAAGAGATTGTACCGGGTAATTTTAAGTTTTGGTGCAATGGTAGTTTTGGATAGTCAAAGCTGATACTTACGACGGGAGATTATTTTCCTCTTTTTAAATCGAGGTGCATGTTGTCCCAGGGGACCGTAACTTTGCTGAGGAGAAGATGACCATATTGAGGGCTCCCTTGTCTATTTGCCAACTTTGCTGAGGAGAAGATACCATATTGAGGGCTCCCTTGTCTATTTGCCACTTGACCTCCTTGCCAATCATATCTAGGTTGGTCATAGTTTCTATTGCAATCACGCATTCTACCACCCAGCCTCCCATACTGAATTGGGGGTGGTCTATGACTAATTACTCCATTTTCATACTTGTCACCGAATGATTTAGTAAGTTCAACAATACAACGAGCGTTGCAAGGTCACAAATCATAGAAACATTGGAAAGTTTGAGTTTATGGAATTGGAGGAGGAGGAATGGATTAAATGACTGAAAATTGTGGCAGAGACGAATAGTAGATGCATTTCTATGGAGTAAAGATACTCGCCTCTGAATTGCTCTGACTCATCTTCAGTCATCACAGCCTGAAACCCCTGATAGGTGGTCCTGCTGCATTTCTATGGAGTCAAGTTAATTCAGGAAATTTTGTGGCACAAAAATAACTGAATAGAGAAAAGCAAGCATAACAGCACCGTCATCTGCAATCAAATGACGGGTTGTCTTCCACCGCACGATTTAAATCGAGTAAGCCACAAACTTGACTAGCCGGTCTTTCCACTTTTTTTTCTTTGGGGGTCGGATCCGGTTTTTCCACTTCACGGGTCTATTTAGAGAGAAGGCTGAAGCTTCCTAAAAAGGACAGAAAAAAAAAAAAAAATCTTCAGCTAAAGTTCTAACGTAATTTTCAGAAATGCAAATGGTTTTTTAATTGCTGGAAATGACAGGAATTTGCTAAACATTCTCTTTATATTTCAAGAGCCATAATTCTCTAGAAATCTATATGAAAGAAAAAGTGTTAAGGTAGGTCTTAAGGGCGAGTGAAAGGTGGAGTAAATTATATATGCTTGAGCATTATGTGACATGCCACTTCATCAAATATGAAGCATAAAGTGCTATAAAAGTTCTGTAAAAGAACAAATAAGTTAATAGCATAAGCCACTGATCCAAGGGAGGTTGATGGGCCATTATCTCCTAATTGTTTGTTGCCTGTTGTAATTTTAGAAATTTTATCGAAGTTTAAAAATTTCGGAGTTAGGACCTACTTCACACACCATAGCCTTAATAATTTTTCGATTGAAAATATGCTACTTTGATAAGTATTTCACTATGTATTTATTTTTCTATTATTCATATTGCGATTATAGTCTTGTCAACCTTGAACCTTTGTAATTCTAATGAATGAAATTTACAAATCCAATCATACATTACTGATGCGAGGGACTTACGGTAATCCCCTAAGAAGGCACGTGTGTTAGTCCCGTTCCAATCCATGCTTGGTAAATTTTTAGTCAGATTGGGATGGAAAAAAATCTATTTTTATCGTACTAATTTTCCTGTCAATATGTCATTTAAGCTATGACTATAAAACCGTTTCAACAAACGCCTATTTAAATGCAAATTCAATTATGCACTAATATTTGATTAGCTTCTTTTCCCCCGAGGATCTATATCCGCACTGAGGAATTATACGTTTTTTTTTTTTTGTATTTCATTAAATCATAAAAGGGTTGAAGTAATATTGGTGAATTTTAATTGCTGATGAGTGCACAATCAGTTCCAGTTGCCTACAGCAAGGTTGAAAAACAAGCGGTGGAAAATCCTCCGTCATTCCCTCATAATAACGGCGCTGTTAGCTTAGCGGGACACATCTGAATATGCCCACATGCTAACTAATAACTAGCATTTCAACTGGAAATGAGTTCCCTCCCCGACATGGAAAGTAATTATAACGATGGTCAGTAGATATTATTCAAAGAAACACTAGTGATCACGGTAAATTTATATGATTATATGTTTTCAAGGATAGAAAAGTTCTAATTCCGTACTGAAAATCTCCATTATCACGGTAAATTATATTCTTGAAATTAGAACGGGTTGACAGATGCTCAAACATAGTTTGTATTTCCAAGCCTGATGACGAAATACTAGCTTCCCACTAAGGTAGCTTAGGTTGGAATATCGTCCTCCATATAAAGTAAGATCTCAAATGTACTGGTAAATGTTCCATTGTTATGGTAGATTATGACTTTTGGAAGTTACAAAATTTGGTCAATTCTCCAGTGCCTCCTAATTGCGTTTATGCATTAGCATATATTGATACTATTTAGAATACCTTTATAATTATCTTAATTAGTCGGAACAATTTGATAGCTGAAATTATTAATCGCGTTGTTTTCGTGAGAAGTGGACGTTGATAATTTCAAACAACGTTATTATATTGTTGATAGAGTACCGATTATATATATATATGCTTGGGAGGTTTTGAAATTAGTGTTTGTCATTAGACTACTCAATTTTCTTCTTATTAGTACCATATATTATTATTATTATTTATTATTATTATTATTATTATTATTATTATTATCAGACCAAAAAAAATTACTATTATTAATTTTATTATTATTACTAGTACTACGAATGTAAAGGTGGGTGTCGTGCATTAATGATGTGGGAGGTTCTGTACTTGTGGAAAAGGAGAGAAAACAGCATGTGGGAAGAGCGTCGTAATGGTTCGCGTGCGTGCTCTGTATCGTTGGGTGTGAGATGGGCATGGTTTAATGGGCCGGTCCGGGCCGGGCCGGGCCGGACCAACAGGCTTGGGTGATGGGGGCCGAACTAGGCCCAATTGGACTCTATCTTCTTATTTTTATTTACTTTTATTTGTTATTCTTTTTATCTTTTTACTATTATTTATTTCCTTTTTTAACAAAAATATATGCTCGATGTGTCGATAAAAATTAAGGTGCCAACAATGGGTTCTGTGGAATGAAGAGAGAGAGAGAGAGATTATGTACTACGCTCCACAAATAAATGAATATAATAAAGTTACCCATTATCTTAGATAGGGAAAGAAAAGATAAAAGCTCAAGAGAAAATCTAATAATCTATTACCAGATTGTGTCCATTTCAAAGATAATCATAACGAACGTTACATATTTTGATCACTCTTATGATTGAAAAAAAGAGTATAAATACCCATCATAAGAAGACGTTCTGTTGTACCCTTCAATATTTAAAAGGTTATTGATTTCAAATATTTTGATGATACATATTTACAAATGATAAATATTTATTTATATGTAGATCATATTGACGATTATGATGAGGCATGAAAGGGTTTAGCAAATTAGAGATTCCCTTGATGATATAATAACTCATATATGACTTATATTCGACAAATAGTAATATTTTTTTTTGGTCGGTGACAAATTGTAAAATCAAACAATGTTTATCATGCTAATCGAGCTGTTGCGAGGCATGATGCACGGGAAAGGGGCAATTATTGCAAGCGTAATTATCGCAACTTAGTTAGCTCACCCTCGCGGGATTGCGACCCTTTGTCCCGGCCATCGTAGCACGTGTGTCGCCCAGGGCATAAGGGGCGGAATTGCTTCTTGACTTGACTTGCCTTTTCCCTAATCAAAACAAAGAATTTGAAAAAAGAATCAGCGAGCAATAATGATGTTTCTTAGCTGGTAAACATACTCTTCACTAACTAATTTTATAAATTTTTTTGCTAATGAAGTTTGGATTGCGACAAAAAAAGAACCAGCGAGCAATAATGATGCTCCTTTGTTGGCAATCATACTCCCCGCTAACTAATTTAACATTTTTTCCCTCTAATAAAATTTAGATTGGGATAGCGGTTAGTCTCTTTTAAAAGATGGATGTGCATGTTCAATGTCTAATCCGATTTATAGGATCATGAAGGCTCTTACTCGCACATTTTTAGCATTTAATGATGATGGTACATGGAGAAATTGTCCAATCAATTTTAAATTTATTGTATGAATGACAATAAAATTTTAAACTTTTCAATTTTCTCAACTTAGTCCTAAACCTTTAAGCTAAATTCTAATATAGTCATCTTGGCCAATTTTTATCGGAAATTGCTAACATTACTAGCCACATTAACAATAACTAGATTTACGTCAGCAATTTTTGGAAAAAAATGGTGAGATGAACTGCATTTAACTCTATACAAAAGTTTAGGACTTATTAATTTTTTATTAGCATGTAGTTGTGGAGAAGAGTCGTATTTCTTTAGAAAATCAAAAGACAACTACTACATTTGTGCATACACTCAGCTCATTACAGCTTTTTAAGGTCGATTGGAGATTATATTCAACTTTTAAAGAAAATAGCCCAAAAGTCTATTTTAAACTTTTTGAGGAATTATAATTTATTTTATTATTTTTAATTAATTTTTTGAATTTTCTAAAATATTTTTATGAATTTTTGAATTTTCACAAAATTTTCAATTTTATGTTTCCTAAAATAATTTTATGAATTTTTAATTTTTAAAAATCTTCCGAATTCCTGAATTTTCTAAAAACTTTTGAATTTTTTCAAATTTTTCAAATTTTGAAAAAAATCCAAATAATTGCCTGAAATGCCCTCATTTCTCAACTAAGAGCCAAAATTGACATTATTTCAAGCAATGGCTTGAAGTGGCCATGATTGTTTCAAATAAGGGCGCACTAAAGTGGTCATGATTATTTCAGATTAGGGTCTAATCTCATCGGTCACGATCACCTAAATATTACGACTAATCAAAGGCGTTTTTGTCCAATTATAATTATAATTTAAAATCATTTTTATTCCTTTCTTTTCTTTGTTTAGTTTTTTTTTTTATGGCTAGGGCCAAAGGCTGTTGAGGAGGGCTTGCCAACCCTCATCGAGTCACTAGTTAGGGCCAGCGAAGGCTCGGCCACCTTCCCTAGCTGTTGGTAATGACTAGTGAGGGTGGCCTACCTAATGTAGGGATTGCCTCACCCAAGTGAGGCCGTCCCTTACCGACACCAACACCAATGAGGGTGACCCTTGTGTAACCCTTTCTTGCATTGTTGGTGGCCGACTAGCCACCGATGAAGAAGAAAGAAAAACTAGAAAAAAGAAAAAAGAAAAAAAATTCAAAGAAAATGTAAATGACTAAAATGCTTTTGACTAGCCAAAAAATTAGCCCTTATTTGAAGTAGACATAGGGTGTATTTAGTTGAGCATTTTGAAAATCCATTGGAAAAACGCAAAACAGTTTAGCTTAAAGGACTTTGGGTAAATATAAATGTCGTTTGGTAAATTATACTTTGAGAAGTAACTTTAAGAAAAATGTTGTTTGGCGGAAAACACATTTGAAAAGCCATTTGAGTGGGTAATATTACTTTTTTTTTTTTTTTTTATTTGTTTAAAATTGAAAAAAAAAATATAGGCAACTTTTTAAATATAAATTTTGACAATAATGCAAAAAAAAAAAATATGTATAACTTTTTTAAATAAAAAGACCAAACCCTTCACTAGTTCGGCGATAGGCTACAGCAGTCGACAAGCCAGATCTGGCATCGACGACCGTTAGTCGAGGTTACCGAGGGTCACGTGACCCTGGCAAGGGCCGTCAAAGCATGCAACACAAGCAACTCTACCGAGGTTGGGCAGCCCTCGCCTGGGTCCTACGAGACCTAGGCGACGGTCACCTGGGTCCTGCGAGACCTAGGCGACGGTCGCCTGGGTCCTGCAAGACCTTGGCGACGGTCGCCTGGGTCCTGCAAGACCTTGGCGACGGTCGCCTGGGTCCTACGAGACCTAAGCGGCAGTCACCTGGGTTGTCTAAGGTCGAGCGACCTTCGGCGAGGTTACCGAGGGTCACGTGACCCTTGCAAGGGCCGTCGAAGCATGCAACACAAGCAACTCTACCGAGGTTGGGCAGCCCTCGCCTAGGTCCTACGAGACCTAGGCGACAGTCGCCTGGGTCCTACGAGACCTTGGCGACAGTCGCTTGGGTCCTACGAGACCTAAGCGGCAGTTGTTGACACCTAAAATTTTAATTAGGTTATTAATTTGGCTTTAGTTTCTTTATTTCTTTTATATTTCCTTTTTCGGATAATAAGCAAAATAAATAACAAAAACAAAAAGAAAAACAACAAAACAAAAAAAAAAAACAAAAAATGAAAAAGCAAGAAAAGCAAAAGCAGACAGCCCACCCCCTTTCCTTCACGTGGGCTCGCACGATCTGCCCCCTTTTTCTCCTTCTTCTTCCTTCTTCTTCTTCCTCGCTCCTTCCTTCTTCGCCTCTGTAGTTCACGCGTAGCGACGACGACGCGCTCGAAGACGACCTATGGCCGAGAGGGTAGGCCGACGTCGGCTAGAAGAGACAGATCTCGGGCGCCATCATGGATTTCCTTCAATGCCGAGCACGCCTTGTGGTGGAGCTCGAATGGGACGTTGGTTCGGCCGGCAGAGGCGGTTCGGCGTGCAAAGATCGGCGGTCGAAGCTCCATCAACCGGCCGCCCCCTCGCCTATAAATAGGCTTCTCCCGACGATGGCAAGGCACGGCGAACTCCGAGATCTTCCCTTTGAGAGACTTCAACAGGGAAATCGAAGAGCAAGCCAAGAGGGCGGAGGATTGGGTCGCGAGCTTGGCCGACCTCCCACTGAGAGACTTCGGGGGAGGCCGCCGGCGAGCGAGTCCAAGGAAGTCAGATCCGGCCGGTGGAGGCTCGGATCTGGCCGAAGATTGAAGAGTGAGCGAGAGAGAGAGAGGGCTAGATCTGAGGGTGAAGAAGGAAGTCGAGGCTGAGATCTAGGGTTTCGAAGAAAGAAGGAGGCTGTCAACGAGGGCTTTCTCGCCGTGCGCAGTACCGGACGCCTGGCCCGACGTCCCCGCTGCTCCGCCTCCAGCGACGCTTGCTGCTCACGTCGTCACCTAGATCTGGTAAGCTAGGGTTCGTTCTTCTTATGGGTCTGTTCTGGGTTCGTCCGGCCGGGATTCGTGGCCGCTGGCTTCACGCAAGTTCCGGCCCCGACCATCCGTCGTCTCCCTCCCTGGTCTCCGCCGTTCGTCCGCTCGGAACCCCGTCACGATTCCAACCCCGAATGGGCTCAATCCCGCCCCTATCAACCGGAGTCCTCCAGGCGTTCGACGAAAATCCCCCACACGAGCACCACGGTTGAATCTGCAGACCAACGGCGACGGACGGCGATGGACGGCGTAATCGGCCACGATAGCCGACTGGGCGGAACCCAAAGGCGGTGCCGGCGGAGGCCCGAGCTTAGATCGAGACAAGCTCGGCCGCCTCCGCCACAGGCGACGACGAACCCGAGGGCTCCAGAAAGCCAAATCGCGAAGGAGAAGCCAGACCGAATGTTGGGCGTGGGTCGCGGCCGGGTAGGGTTCCGTTGAAGTCGGGTCGCGGCTGCAATCCGGGTCGGCAAAGGGGAAGGCGGGTCAAAGTCGGGCGGATTCGGGTTGACAACCGGGGAGGGTTTCCACCTGGTTTGTTTTTGTTCGCGTGGACCGGGTAGCTGTTGGGCTAGGATTTTTTTTATGAAATCAAGTCAAAATGGGCTTGGGCTTTTACATTTAAAAAGAAAAGCAGCCAAAAAATTCGAGTCGGGCCCGTAACGGGTCGCCCCCAGTCGGTCCCACCCGGAACCCGACCCGGTTCGTTTTTATATTATTATAATAATAAATATAATATTTTAATTAAAAAAATCAAA
The DNA here is from genome assembly GCA_014182885.2 of Eucalyptus caleyi. Classification (NCBI taxonomy): domain Eukaryota; kingdom Viridiplantae; phylum Streptophyta; class Magnoliopsida; order Myrtales; family Myrtaceae; genus Eucalyptus; species Eucalyptus caleyi. The sequence goes on from CM024472.2 coordinate 19,391,135, forward strand.
AAATAATTTATTTTCCAAAAATATTTAAAAATATTTAAAAAATATTTTATTTTCAGAAAAATCAAAAAAATCAAAATATTTCATATTTTCCAAAAAATGTCAAAAATCCAAAAAAGCCAAAAATTCATGAAAAAGCCAAAAATTCAAAAAATACCAAAAATCCCAAAAAATCCCTTTTGTGTCCAAAAATTAGAAAATGACTCAAAAAGTGTTTTCCTCTAAAAAATGCATGGAAAATCTCTCGAACATCCAAAAACCTCGGGGTTTAAACAAGATTAGGTACCGAAAGGGCATTAGTGATTAACTAGTGTAATCAAGTCCCCGATCCTAATTTCTTTGGTTGCGCGAGTGAGTATTTCTTCCGATACTTCACTTGGGTTTCTAATCAACCCACCCCAAATCGATTAGTGGCGACTCCATTTTAAAAATTGATTTACAGGTTAAAAATTTAAACTATTAAAGTCGTGAATTGGTGGACTTGGGAGAGTCCGGGCTTAACCAATTTCAGTCGAGCCATTAGCCTCCTTAGGCGTTCACGCCCGATCGCGGGCGCCGAGAAAAAAGAGGTCGCGACAGCTTGGCGACTCCGCTGGGACGTTTGTGAGGACTTAGGCCATTTTTGTCTTGTTTAAATTTTTTACTGACTTGTTTTTATTTTTTTTTTCTTTATGCAGGTCAGTAGTTTAGAAGTTTATTTTAATTTTGTTTAAAATAGATTATCTTGTGATTATAAACTCCTGTGCATGCTTTACTGTTTTAACACTACACATGGCACACACAACCTGGCCGCCGGACCTGGGCCGCCATAGGATTTTTAGGATGGTGTTAAGAAAGATACGACCTCGAACGCGAGACTGCGATGTAGAGGTTGCCTTTCTTTTCCCCGAATTTCTTAGCCGAGGTTAAGGGGGTATGCTGCTAACGCGAGACTGCGACGGGCGGATACCCTTTTAATTTCATCAAGCCTTCTGAGTTAGAAATCGAGCTGCACATCCCATCTGTATGTCTTTGTCCTTGCCATTTTATTTAGAAGCAAAGTAATTTCTTTACTTTCACTCAGTCTTCTTATTGGCCCATGGCAATTTAGGATAAGCTTTTCAAGTCTCAGTTTATATGCGATGGGGAAAGACGATATCCAGTTCATTCCTACTCCTAAGGCGAAGCTCTTCAGATGGTGGGGTCAATTGGATCAGCTTGCCCAAGAGCGCGTAAAAGCCAAAATCGGTCATCTCCTATCGTTGATTCAAATCACTGCTTGTCCCGAAGTCATACAGGTCATGGCACATTTCTGGTGCTTGAAGACGACTACTTTTATGTTTGGTAGGTTTGAGCTAACCCCAACCCTAGAAGAGTACAGCATCATCACTGGAATGCCTCTCGAGAAAAAGCTTGTTAGGGTCTCAACAGGCTTCCTCCCGTGGCAAGGGTTAGCACGACTTTTAGGAACCGAAATCCATGTCATGAGACAAATTCTTGAAAACAACCATAGTACCTACCCATTAGAATTCATGAATGCCTGTTTTCAAAATCAGCCTATGATCCAAAAGAGTGAGATTTTCATCTTGGGCTTTTTCGGGTTCATCATTTTCCCCCATCAAAGAAATGCCATAAGTCCTAAGATGGCATGGATAGTTGATCAAATCTTAAGGGGGGAAATTATGTCAACATGATTTTAACCGAAACCTTCTTGTCCTTTAATCGTTTTAAAGACAACACAGAGAAAATCATGTGAGCCTCTCCTGAAATTTTACAAGTCTGGTTCTTTTCTCACTTAAGCGAATTCCGAGACTTCATGCGATCGTCTGAAACGAATGCTTTTGAAAATCCGTTGCAAAAATTTATGGTTTTAGGACCATACATTCCCAATCAAAGCTGTTTAAATTGGATAAATTTCCTAAGAGACCCGGCTCCTGAGGCATTCCAATGGTGTGCTGGTTGGTTCTATGAAAAGAGAGCTCGCTTTGCTTTCAAGCGCTGCCATCCAATTCCGTTGCTCGGCCTCACCGGTGCTTTTTCCTATTTCCCACAAAGGGTGGCACGACAGTATGGAGCCCTTCAGGAGATCCCGCCATCTTTCAAGAAGAGGACCCCTCCACTTCTCTTCACTCATCAAAATTTTGAATACATGGTTGACATTTATGAAGAAGCTTGGGACAAGTGCCATCGCAGAAGGATCGTGATACCTGAAGGGCTTGAGGGAGAAGAAAAAGCCCACCACGCCTCTACAGCCTACATCCACAATCATCACATCCCGACAAGGTGGAAGCCATCGGTCCCTCACTCAATCAGAGAGAGCAGCTCGCACGAGCAAGCAGAGCTCATGATGAGGGATTTAGGAATGGACTGGATACACACCTCAGAGCCGGTCCAAGAAAGCAAGCATTTGCGCAAGCGCAAGACTCCCTGTCGCATATAAATTGGCAATCATGTGCTCCTTAGTGTTAATAGTGTGAAAGTTTTGTCCCATTGTTTAGGGATTTTTGTTTAATATCTGGTATTTTATTCTGTCATTTCAATTTCAAGTTCTAGATGTCAGAAGTTTGCGGTCTATAAAACCTCTTTTGATGAATAAAAAAGCAGTTAGACCATTGCCATGGGTCAATCTCTGTTTACTTTCGTGCTCATTCATTGTTTTCCCAACGACAAGTAATTATGAATCGTCGGCCACCACTCGTCCGTGAATGGCCTCATCCAATAGGGGTCGATCAGAATGATGTACAAAATCGCCTCATTAGCATTGAAGACGGCGTAGGACATATGTCCATTGTCCTTCAACAACTCTCAAGACAAATGGAATCTGCTCAAGTCGAACCCAACTCTATAGTTGCCCTAAGCACCGTCATGACACCTACAAATTTGCTAGAAAATAGCCAGTACCATAGACAGTTTGAAAGGATTATGAAAATGTTAAGCCAGCTGCAGGAGCAAAATCCCCTAGACCTGTCCAATTACGCCGGCATTGAGATCCCTGAAAAACTCAAAGCACCTGAATGCGAAAGGTATGCTGATACCTCACGTCCAGAGACCTACTTGTAGGCCTACCTGGTCCGAATGATGATTCAATCGTACCAATCAAACTTGACTGGCCTTGCTTTACGATGGTATATTGTCAGGAAAATTAGTCCCCTTAAAACTTGGAGGGAACTAATTCATGTTTTTCACCAAGAGTACAATATTGACATCACCCCTGACATCACCTTGCCTTACGAAGAGCCGATGATTGCGGAGCACGAGGAGCCGTTAGTTGCTGAGATAGGAGAGAAGCGTGTCAATGAAGCATTGCATAATAAATGGGCAGCTAAGCAACATCCTGTTACTGGAAAATTTCCCACTAGGAAAGGCAAGGAGCCTTTGTACGAGATCATGGACTCAGAGCCTGTTCAAGAGCGGGGCACAACTGGACAACTCCCCAAGCTTACTCCAAGAGCTAGGGTCCAAAGAATACCAACCCCTATCAACCTGGAAAGTGAATCAGACAGTGAAATTCTAATGTCTCTCACTTCCCTTGACAGAATCAAGTTAGCAAAACGAAGGGCCTTACCCAAAAGGTCTGGACCAGAAGTCAAGAAAAGAAAGCCTAAGCAGATCGATTCAGCATCTACCGACGAGCCACCACACCAAAGCTTCGAGCATTCCCAAGAATACAGCTTTGAAGGCCACCATCCTCTAGAGTACAACCACGAAGACTTCCCGGCCTAGAATACAATCCCAAGGACTTCCAGCGTTATTTTGACAATGAAACTGACGATTCATCGTATAACTGTTTCATACTCTCATCCGGGGATGAAGGTCCGTCAGAAGAGGAAGCGTATGTCTTTATCCGCTACGATCCTAACGAAGTGCTAAGCTTGTCCTCTGACCATGAGGATAGCTTCAATACTTCATCCTCATTCGGAAATTTTGACCAAGAAGAAAGCAATGGAGTAATCTCGGTAGAATCCAACTTCCCTGAAACAGAAAAATTCACCACTACAATAGATATGCAGTGGGAAAACCAGTGGCCTAACCAAGATACATCAAGCCCGTCTTGCGCTCATAGGATCATGACCCCTGGAGAGATGTGGATACCTGATTTTCGTAAGTATAATGGCACAACTTGTCCCGTGGCTCATTTGCAATATCTTCATGCGGAAATGAGTCGGTATTATGGCCCGATGTCGTTCACAACTCAGGCATTCCAAGAAACTCTTACGGGGTCTGCATTACAGTGGTTCATCACAGCAGATATTTATCTCCTAAAGGATTGGAATGAGCTGACTTCCACATTCTTACATCAGTACCAAAACCAGATCGGAACTGAATTGCCTTGTGAGAGTTTGGCTCATTTCACAAGAAGACCAATGGAGGATTCCCAAGCATACGCAGGGAGATGGAGAGCTTTCATGATGCAAACCTGCCCTCAACTGGCCGAAGAAGAAATGATAAAGCTGTTCATAGGGACTTTACCTCACGAGCATCGTTGTTGGTTACATGGGTTGTACTTCCATAGCTTCAATGAAGTAGTCATCGCATGTGAATACTTCGAGTCTACTGAAGGCGAGGAATTCAAGCACGCTTAGCTTCAAGACCAGCACTATCAAAGCACTCCTTTACACAGGGGTTTTCATGAGTTTTACTTGTTTTATATTTTCATATTTCTTATTTTGTCTAGTGTGCTACTGTTGTATTTTCCATTCCAAGTACTCTATTGTACAGTTAAAAATTTTTGTTTTAAGAGCATGAGGCGGTACTCCAAACTAGCCCAGTGATGTTATCCAACCATGAAAAGAAAATATCATCCAAGGAGAATACTGAGGGCTGGGCTTCCTCATGCTTTTTCTCCCCCAAAGACGTATTTTGAAAATAAAAAAAAAAATATTTCATCACCCAAAAGCTTTTGATAAATTTAATCATGTTTGTCTTTCTGACTCATTCACTTCATGTCTCAGAAGATCATTCCCGCCCCTTTTGACTTAGTGTGACAGGGGGCATTTGAAGCAAGCGCATCAGGTGAACTCGCCAAATTCAAAGACACCCTGCCAAGAAAACAGGGGCAAATAGAAAAAATCATCCTACACCAAAAGAGGGTAAGTCTTATTCTCTGAATATAATTTGGAAATGATGTCCTCTCTCTTCTATTTACAGGATATAAAAGATGAAACGTAATAGGTACAGGCATAGAGTTGAGATCGAAGCATCCATGACATGCCTCACTCCTGCCCAGCTCCATCCTGAGCCAAAGGACTATCTTGCCGCACGACACGCCCAAACAGCTAGATGTTACAATTTCAACTTCGACGAGCCCAGAAGCATAAGAAAGAAGTTCCTTCTCTTCCTTTAAAGTGAATACTGTCAACAAGGAAAAAATCCAGTCAGTTGAAGCAGTCTCTAACCCCTTATCTCAAATTGTGACTTAGGGCCTAGAAATCTCACTTCGTACTCCAGACACATGTTCTTCCAAGGAGTAGTTGCCATCACAAGGCTTGAGATTTTGATCTCAGATTCCATAGAAGCTCGAGGTACATGACTTTGCTCAATGCTGCTAATGGTCATATAGTCAAAGATAGAAGAAAATTCCACAGAAGGAAGGCGTTGAAGATGAATCAACGACCATCAATCATGCATACAGGGCCACAAATGAGAAGGGCTAATCAAAGGAAGCATTGAACTGTGTCAAGATAAGGAGTCCATCATCGACATTCAAATATCCTTAGGAATCAACAAATACAAACTCTAGGAAAGAGTAACTTGGTATCGTTTCCAATACTCCCTATCGCGACCCAATTTTTCGGGTTTGGACTACCTAAAACTAGGTTAATGGATTACTAAATTCTTAAGCTTAGCTCGGGCTCTCCCAAGCCCATACCAATTCGCGACTTAGGTTTGAATTCTTAACATGCAAATAATTTTCAATCAGGAGTCGCCACTAATCTATTTTTGGTGGGTCGATTAGAAACCCAAGTAAAGTAACGGGAGATTTACTTTACTCCTACGAATCAGAGATTTATGAGTTCGGGGACTTGATTACACTAGACTATCCTAGTGCCCTTTCGGTACCTTTTAATTTCATTTTCAAAAAGTGCTTGGCAATTGAATTGATTTTAATTTAACTTCCTAACATGTGAGGTGATCATACATGTGCGCATACCACCAATTTAACACTCAAGAAAGCAATTAAATAATGCAAAACATACTTCGAAGCAACGAAAGCATCTGCATTATTAAATTAGAATTCACATCAACCATCCTAGATATGATTTCTAATTAACACGCAATTTTAATTTTTGTTTTTTTCGCTTTTCTTAATGAAAATCATGCAATGCATGTTAATAATCTAATATGACATGGTAGCATGACATAAACTATATGACATGAAGAAATGCAATAATTAAATGCAATCTAAATGACCTAATCTTAATGACATACAATGTGATGCTTTTAATCTATGAAATGATATGGCATGGCAACATGTCCTAAACCATATGAATAAAATTTTATATGATCTCTTAATGAACATGCAATTTAAATTAACCAAAATGACTTAATTCTAATGACGTGCAATGCAATGCAATGACGTACAAAATTATTTCAACTAAAATGATATGCAATATTGCAATTTAATATGCGAGTTATATGTCACACAACATTTATTAAATGGCCTAATCTAATGACGGCAATTTCCAATTAAAAATGAACCTAACAATAATCACTAAAATGACGTGCATTTCATGGACCTAATTTTACATGACATGCAAATGACATTTTTTATTTTAAAAATGCAATCTATCCTATAAATTGCAACTAATTTATCCTAAGACAAATTTTATGAAATTTGAAATGATCTAGCTAGATTAAGATTCTATCTAATTTAAATTAGGGATTAAGTCATATCGAATCCTAATTTAAACTAAGACATTATCTAAATCTAAAATGCAATTTATTTAATATGCAATGACGTGTAGAGGCATGCCCTAATTCTACATAATATATGCATGATGATTTTTTTGTGTTTATTAAAAATTCAGAAATTTAAAATTGCCATGTAATTAAAAATGCAACTAAAAATCCTAAAGGAATGCATTTTTAGTTTTTTTGGTTTTTTGGTTTTTTTATATTTTTTTGAACTGAAATCCTTATCCTAGATATGCCGGATAAAAAAAATATTCCAAAACAAACTGAATCTAATTCAAATATTTTTTAGATTTTTAGTGGCTTTTTAAAACAATGCAATTACCAACTAAAAATCAAATCTAAACTAATCAAGGCATCCAATCAAATAAAGGATTACAGTGATCGAAAAAATAACCTGTCATCTCACAGATCAAATTAACGATTACTATAATCCTGAATGTCACGACAATAAAATCAAAATAACTAAAAATCTAATCCGAATTCTTACGGATCAAATTAATAGTTATATTGATTCAACAATTAATGTGCTATCGACAAAAACCCCAAGAATTAATACAATTAAAAAAAATGACCCGATATCTTACGGGTCAAATTAATAATTACAATAATCTTAGGGAATACCCCTACGAATAATGCCTTGACATCCAATATTACAATGTAAATGAATTAAAGAAAGATATCAAATATAGCACAATAAATAAACGAGAATAATAATAAATTAATCTACCTAATTGGATTTCCTCTTTTCTTTTTGTTTTTTCTTTCCCTGCTTTCTTCACCCACAGCCGAGCAGCTTCGGTGGATCACCGGATTGGGTCGCCGGTGTTCAGAGCTCCGGTGAGGGCACAGCAGGTGCACGGTGAGGAGTTCCGGCGAGGAGATTGTCATGGGTCGGTACGGGCCTGCGTCGGGGCGCTCGGATCACGAGCTTCAGCCGGCGGGGCGCTGCAGGGACGGCGGAAGGCCTCTGGTGGCTGCGATGAGGCTCGGCACCGGCGAAAGGGAAGCGTCGAGCTGGGTCCGGGGCTTCTATCGTCGGGGACCTCGGATTTGCAAGCGGAGGGACTCCGGGTGCTGGATCTCGACTCGGCTGCGACTCTGGTCACCGGTGGCTCGGGATATGACGGCGAGGTGGTGCGGGCCGCAGGAGACGCCGGGGCGGAGGTGCGGGCTCGGGCTGAGGCGGATCACCGGCGAAGTGGACACACAGGCAGCAGAACAGGGGAGTCACTTGTGGGGCACTCCGGCGTCTCGAACCAGCAAATCGTGGGCGAGGTCGACGCTCCGGTGCGGTAGATCGGGCTCCGAACGGGTGCGGGGACTGAGCAGAGGACGGTGATGGCGCGGTGCGGTGAACGGCGGTACTCCGGCGTTCCGGCGGGCGAACAGGACGTCGCGGGTGGTGGCAGAGCGGCTCGACTCGGGCTTGGGTCGTTGTGAGGAGGCAATCGGCGATTGCTGGTGTCGCGTTGCCGCGGGTGGAGCGACGGGCGGTGGTAGCGAGCAAGTTGTTCGCGAAGGAGGCGCGGCGTCAGGGAAGGACGGTGGCGGAAGCTTCGCGGATGGAGGTTGCAGAGGAGAGGCAATGGATTTGGGGAAGATGATGAACAGTAAGGGTCACATCATCTTGCCTTTTTTACTTTTCTCCTTTCTCTCTCTCACGTTCTGATTTTTTCTTTTTTTTTGCAGAAGCAAACCTCCCTTCCTTTTCTTTGTGTGTTTTTTTTCCTTTGCAGAGACCTTTCTCTTGACTTTTTTTCTCTCTCCATTTGGTCGAAGAGAAGATCACCCCTATTTATAGTGAGAAAACTTAGTCTGCTCTACCTACGAAGATTTGTCTAACAACTCAATCGCTGAAGATCATCATTCGAGATTATCATGTATGCTGACTCACTCGACCATTAAAATCATCTGTTAAAATCTTCCAAGCTGACTCGCATTGAAGATTATCCTTTGAAATCTCTATCCGCAACAAAATATTTTAGATTATTTCTTATCCTCCTTAATATTCCTCAATGATTTTATCACCAAAAAACTAAAGATAAGATTGCAATATTTTTTAAATGTCAAAAATCACCGTAATATCGCATCAAATCTCAATTTCTCATAAGATAATTAATTAATTGAAAAGCAACGGGCTTGGGCTAATTTGCTCCTTTCGTGGGTCTAACCCAGCCTGCTAATTTAAACCCAAAACAACCAATTCACCACCGGTCCAGTAAATGCAAAATGAATGCACTTATAATTAAATGTTATGCAATTAATATTTTTTTAAAATTAATCCCTAATTTCTTAATGCGACAAATTACTAAACGGGTAGCCAAAATTTAGGTGTCCACACTCCCACTACTCGAACCTGCTTTTGACATATTTTCCCTATTAACAGGAAGCATCGGAATTCAAGAGCCAAACTTGATGGTTAGGTTTGGCAAATCAATATTGGCCGAGCTAGTACGTGGAAATGACCCACGAACTCACCTGATTTCGTGTACAATGACGTGTCATCCAGGAGCCAATATTTGACCTAACGAAGCAAGGGATGTAGGACTTCGTGCCCCCCTCTCACTTCAGGATCACCCGACTGCCAAAAACAAAGATAACAAATCAATGAGAGGCATGAGAAACTCTCCCAAGCAAAATGGCGTCCCAAGTATTGCCAAAGCAAATGACAGAGATCCTTCAGGCCTCAATTCACCTTTAATTTTGGCCTTATTGATTGATCCATTTTCATCTTCTCTTCTGCAGGGGCAAAAATAGAGATGCCCGATCAGATCCCCAACCCCGGCTGATCCTTCATGTGTCATATCCCTAATCAATAGGGATAACTATCGACACCCATTTGCAAATAACCCTTTTGATGTTCAAAATTTAATATATTTGGAAACACCATTATGTTAACTCCTAAAGTTGTCAATAGGGCCTTTTTTGAGTCAAAACCATTCACTTGTTTTGAAAAGTTCAAACTCCATCATATTCAAAATGTTGCATCCAGATGAATTCTGCACGATGATTTTGTCTGTCTAAATCACTGATTCCGTTGAGAATTATTAGAATAGACAGCTACGTGAAGAATACAAGATTAATCGAGTATGCTGGATGAGGCGCGTCAGAATGATGAAAGGCAAGCCATATCCTAAACACAGTCCCCCATCTATACACTTGTGAGATGAGTGCAGAAGATTCCATGACTGCAGGGTAAAGAGTTCTCTCGCGAATGGCACGATAACCAAAACAGTGAGAGGCATTTTATTGCTCACCCCTTTCAGCTCCTTACACCGATGAAGTTTCTGTCCTACCCCCGTCAAAGAACCACCCTACACTAGGGCAAGTTGAAGGCAAGTCAACATCACGAGGTGAGAAAAGGGATAGGAATTCTCTTGCTTGCACTTGCATCAATCTTTGAGTGTCTTTATTGCATATGAACACTCGCGTTAATTTAAGTGCCCTAGAGTCATGAAGAGCAATTCTTTCTTTACGCGCTTGTATTAATTGTACAACCCAATTGAGTCTGTAATTTCACCCTCACATGGAGGCAAAACAGAAGTTATTGCCATTTAAGCAGCATAGCCCAGAGCGCCTACTGAAGATGAAGACTCAAGGGTCTAATAACGGTGCTTCGATTGAACTTGCTTAGGCTAGTTCCTCCAACGACAAGAATGAAAAACAGGGGCATAAAAAAGCAGTGTACCTGGTAAAAGCAAGGTCAATGCCCATAAATGAAAATCTAGAATAAAAATAGGGGCATGAAAAAGCAGTGTGCCTGGTAAAAGCAAGGCCAATGCCCCCAGCAAAAAATACAGTCAATTGTATTCCCAAGAGAAGTTGCTGTTGTGATAAAGCCTCCATCTAACAGTGAGAAGAAAGGCCAGTGACAAATGCCAAGACAGTCACCAACTCTCACCCTCTTACACATGAGTCAAGTCTATATTACGTCCTATTGTAAAAATCTCTTCAAACTATGGCACTTCAATTAACGTAGGATTTCATATGTACATAAATATCGCTCGAAGAAGTACGAGCAAGATTACTCTATCTCTTTTCGCAGGGTTCTCAACTTGCAAACCCGAAGATGATTGTGCGGAACTTCGTTTATAAGCCTTGACCTCGACGGTCCCATTTGATGAGCCGCTGACTAAGACTTCACCACAGTTTCAACAAAGACCTCTCACATTGGTAAAGTCGTACCACTTGCGAGAATACTCAGACCCCTACTGACATGAGGACAGTGAGATACTGTGGTCCTTATAAATCCTGCATCAATGGTCAGGATAGCCTTTTCCATGAGAGTGAGCGGAAAGTCCTTTCAGACTGAAAGTCCCTCATCTGGAATGCTCAAGACATCTACATTCTAAATGAAGGTTGTCTTTCAAAATCTTCCCCGGTGGAAATCAGATGATGCAAAACTGACAAAATTATCATGCATGAATCTCATTTAAAGTCATGAATTTACAGCATATACAATCATGTGTGCATATTATGCAAATAGCAGACATACTCTCAGAGATCAGAGATATTGCCAGGTAAGCATATCCTTGTCCCCATTTGTCTTAAAGTACCTACCTCTGTCCAGGTACTCTCTTATTGACACTCGACCTATTTGAGTTGTCCCCAGAGTATTGATACTTGTGACTGACCAAGTATCCCTTTATCATTAAATACCTACTGCTGTCTAGGTATCCCTATTGTCTTTGAGTACCGGCCACCGCTCGAATACTCCCTTTTTCTGACACTCGACCTGTTCGAGTTGTCCCCAGAGTATTGGTACTTGTGACTGATCAAGTATCCCTTTATCGTTGAATACCTACTGCTGTCTAGGTATCCCCATATCGTCAAGTACCCACCGTTGTCCAGGTACTTCCCTTTCATGACACTCAGCTTGCCCGAGTTGTCCCCAAATAATATAATAGCTGTTCAAGCATTCCATTACTTTGCTTGGCACCGCCGCCCAGGTATGCTTTCTAGCACTTGGACCAGCCCGAGTGGTCCCAGATCATATCATTAAATACTTGAGTTTATCCAAGTATTCCAGTACTTTGTACACCTGCGGCTACCCCGGTGTTCCACCCCTTTTAAGTGCCTGTGGCAATCCAGGTAAGCCTCATGCTACATTCAAATTCTCATTACCAGGAGGTGAGAGACCTTCACGAATATCCAAGGTACGTCCTCGATATTCCCAATTACTAGGAGGTGAGAGACCTTCACGAATATCTCAGGTACGTCCTCGATATTCCCATTTACCAAGAGGTGAGAGACCTTCACGAATATGCGGGGCACGCCCTCAATATTCCCATTACCAGGAGGTGAGAGACCTTCACGAATATGCGGGGCACGCCCTCGATATTCCCACTATTAGGAGGTGAGAGATCTAATTACCAGGAGGTGAGAGACCTTCACGAATATGCGGGGCACGCCCTCGATATTCCCATTACCAAGAGGTGAGAGACCTTCACGAATATGCGGGGCACGCCCTCGATATTCCCATTACCAGGAGGTGAGAGACCTTCACGAATATCCCAGGTACGCCCTCGATATTCCCAATTACCAGGAGGTGAGAAACCTTCACGAATATCCAAGGTACGTCCTCGATATTCCCAATTACCAGGAGGTGAGAGACCTTCACGAATATCTCAGGTACGTCCTCGATATTCCCATTTACCAAGAGGTGAGAGACCTTCACGAATATGCGGGGCACGCTCTCGATATTCACATTACCAGGAGGTGAGAGACCTTCACGAATATGCGGGGCACGCCCTTGATATTCCCATTACCAGGAGGTGAGAGACCTTCACAAATATGCGGGGCACGCCCTCGATATTCACATTACCAGGAGGTGAGAGACCTTTACGAATATGCGGGGCACGCCCTCGATATTCCCATTACCAGGAGGTGAGAGACCTTCACGAATATGCGGGGCACGCTCTCGATATTCCCATTACCAGGAGGTGAGAGACCTTCATGAATATCTCAGGTACGCCCTCGATATTCCCAATTACCAGGAGGTGAGAAACCTTCACGAATATCTCAGGTACGCCCTCGATATTCCCAATTACCAGGAGGTGAGAGAGCTTCACGAATATGCGAGGTACGTCCTTGATATTCCCACTACTAGAAGGTGAGAGACCTTCATGAATATCCCAGGTACGTCCTTGATATTCCCAACTACCAGGAGGTGAGAAACCTTCATGAATATCTCAGGTACGTCATCGATATTCCCAACCACCAGGAGGTGAGAGACCTTCGCGAATATTCGGGGCACGTCCTCGATATTCCCAATTACCAGGAGGTGAGAGACCTTCACGAATATTCGGGGCACGTCCTCGATATTCCCAATTACCAGGAGGTGAGAGACCTTCACGAATATGTGAGGTACGTCCTCGATATTCCCACTACCAGGAGGTGAGAGACCTTCACGAATATGCGAGGTACGTCCTTGATATTCCCACTACCAGAAGGTGAGAGACCTTCATGAATATCCCAGGTACGTCCTCGATATTCCCACTACCAGAAGGTGAGAGACCTTCATGAATATCCCAGGTACGTCCTTGATATTCTCAACTACCAGGAGGTGAGAGACCTTCACGAATATCTCAGGTACGTCCTCGATATTCCCAACCACCAGGAGGTGAGAGACCTTCACGAATATTCGGGGCATGTCCTCGATATTCCCAATTACCAAGAGGTGAGAGACCTTCACGAATATCTCGGGACACGTCCTCGATATTCCCAATTACCAGGAGGTGAGAGACCTTCACGAATATCTCAGGTACGCCCTCGATATTCTTATTACCAGGAGGTGAGAGACCTTCACGAATATCTTAAGTACGCCCTCGATATTCCCCAATCGCCAGGAGGTGGGAGACCTTCACGAATATGCGAGGTACGTCCTCGATATTCGCAATTATCAAAAGGTGAGGGACCTTCATGAATATCCCAGGTACTCCTTCGATACCTGCGAACGCCAGGTATCCTTCAAGAGTTTGTATTTGTAATTATCCAAGTACTCTTTCGACACCTGCAAGCAATCAAGCACTCCTTCAACGTCTGCGAAAATCCAGGCACCCTCTAAGAGTTTATACTTGCGATCATCCAAGTACCCCTTCGACGCCTGCAAAGGCCCAAATATCCTCCAGGTTAGTACTTGTGAATATCCAGGTACTCTTTCAATGCTTGTGAATGTCCAGGCACCCCCACAAATCGATGCCCTGAGAAAGGTTGGTGCATCCTTCCGAGAAAGGTCGGGTTTTAACTGGTGCCTTCAACAGAAGTCAGACACCCCACAAATCGATGCCTTGAGAAAGGTCGGTGCATCCTCCCGAGAAAGGTCGGGTTTCAACTGGTGCCTTCGACAGAAGTCAGACACCCCACAAATCGATGCTCTAAGAAAGGTCGGTGCATCCTCCCGAGAAAGGTCGGGTTCCAACTGGTGTCTTCGACAGAAGTTAGACACCCCACAAATCGATGCCCTGAGAAAGATCGGTGCATCCTCTCGAGAAAGGTCAGGTTCCAACCAATGTCTTTGACAGAAGTCAGACACCCCAACAAATATGATGCCCTGAGAAAGGTCAGCATATCTCTCGAGAAAGGTCGGGTACCAACTGGTGTCCTCGATACAGATTAGGCACCCACAAGTGATGCCCTGAGAAAGGTCGGCGCATCTCCTGTCAAGGCGACCGAAGAAAGGTTCGGGTCCTAGATAAACAACTTATTGCTCTAACAGGCGACCGAAGAAAGGTTCGGGTCCTGGAAAAGCAATTCTCCATCAAGGCGACCGAAGAAAGGTTCGGGTCCTAGACAAACCAACTTATTGCTCTAACAGGCGACCGAAGAATGGTTCGAGCCCTGGAAAAACAACCTCCTCATGTCACCAGGTAAGATGACGCATTGATACTTGCCAAAACTCGGGGTTCACACCCTATCTCACTCACTCCCGGTAAGTAACTACAGGTATCTTCTTATCTGCTTTTAGTATATGTAATGTTAAATTGCTCTTTTTCTGTATAGGACAATAGGTCCCAAATATCATATAATCTATTGCATATGTATAGACAAAATTTAGGTATCGGGTTTATCTTTGAATGCAACCTCTGCGAACTCACCTTCAAAGAGGGGTAGCTATTGACACCTAAAATTTTAATTAGGTTATTAATTTGGCTTTAGTTTCTTTATTTCTTTTATATTTCCTTTTTCGAATAATAAGCAAAATAAATAACAAAAACAAAAAGAAAAAACAACAAAACAAGAAAAAAACAAAAAAATGAAAAAGCAAGAAAAGCAAAAGCAGCAAAGGCCCACCCCCTTTCCTTCACGTGGGCTCGCACGATCTGCCCCCCCTTTTTTCTCCTTCTTCTTCCTTCTTCTTCTTCCTCGCTCCTTCCTTCTCCGCCTCTGTAGTTCACGCGCAGCGACGACAACGCGCTCGAAGACAACCTATGGCCGAGAGGGTAGGCTGACGTCGGCCAGAAGAGACAGATCTCGGGCGCCATCATGGATTTCCTGCAATGCCGAGCACGCCTTGTGGTGGAGCTCGGATGGGACGTTGGTTCGGCCGGCGGAGGCGGTTCGGCGTGCAAAGATCGGCGGTCGAAGCTCCATCAACCGGCCGCCCCCTCGCCTATAAATAGGCTTCTCCCGACGATGGCAAGGCACGGCGAACTCCGAGATCTTCCCTTTGAGAGACTTCAAGGGGGAAATCGAAGAGCAAGCCAAGAGGGCAGAGGATTGGGTCGCGAGCTTGGCCGACCTCCCACTGAGAGACTTCGGGGGAGGCCGCCGGCGAGCGAGTCCAAGGAAGTCAGATCCGGCCAGTGGAGGCTCGGATCTGGCCGAAGATTGAAGAGTGAGCGAGAGAGAGAGAGGGCTAGATCTGAGGGTGAAGAAGGAAGTCGAGGAGATCTAGGGTTTCGAAGAAAGAAGGAGGCATCAACGAGGGCTTTCTCGCCGTGCGCAGATCGGACCGGCCCGGCGTCCCCGCCTCCGCCTCCGCCGACGCCCCGCTGCTCGCATCGTCACCTAGATCTGGTAAGCTAGGGTTCGTTCTTCTTCGGGTTTGTTACGGTTCGTCCGGCCGGGATTCGTGGCCCCCGGCTTCACGCAAGTTCCGGCCCCGACCATCCGTCGTCTCCCTCCCCCGGTCTCCGCCGTTCGTCCGCTCGGAACCCCGTCACGATTCCAACCCCGAATGGGCTCAATCCCGCCCCTATCAACCGGAGTCCTCCCGGGCGTTCGACGAAAATCCCCCACACGAGCACCACGGTTGAATCTGCAGACCAGCGGCGACGGACGGCGATGGACGGCGTAATCGGCCACGATAGCCGACTGGGCGGAACCCAAAGGCGGTGCCGACGGAGGCCCGAGCTTAGATCGAGACAAGCTCGGCCGCCTCCGCCGCAGGCGACGACGAACCCGAGGGCTCCAGAAAGCCAAATCGCGAAGGAGAAGCCGGACCGAATGTCGGGCGTGGGTCGCGGCCGGGTAGGGTTCCGTTGAAGTCGGGTCGCGGCTGCAATCCGGGTTAGCAAAGGGGAAGGCGGGTTGAAGTCGGGCGGATCCGGGTTGATAGCCGGGTAGGGTTTCCGCCTGGTTTGTTTTTGTTCGCGTGGGCCAGGTAGCTGTTGGGCTAGGATTTTTTTTTATGAAATCAGGTCAAAATGGGCTTGGGCTTTTACATTTAAAAAGAAAAGCAGCCAAAAAATTCGAGTCGGGCCCGTAACGGGTCACCGCCCAGTCGGTCCCACCCGGGAACCCGACCCGGTTCGTTTTTATATTATTATAATAATAAATATAATATTTTAATTTAAAAAATCAAAAAATAAATTATTTTCCAAAAATATTTAAAAATATTTAAAAAAATATTTTATTTTCAGAAAAATCAAAAAAATCAAAATATTTCATAGTTTCCAAAAAAATGTCAAAAATCCAAAAAAAGCCAAAAATTCATGAAAAAGCCAAACAAAATTCAAAAAATACAAAAAATCCCAAAAAATCCCTTTTGTGTCCAAAAAAATTAGAAAATGACTCAAAAAGTGTTTTTCCTCTAAAAATACATGGAAAATCCCTCGAATATCCAAAAAACCTCAGGGTTTAAACAAGATTAGGTACCGAAAGGGCATTAGTAATTAACTAGTGTAATCAAGTCCCCGATCCTAATTTCTCACGGTTGCGCGGGGAGTGAGTATTTCTCCTGATACTTCACTTGGGTTTCTAATCAACCCACTCCAAATCGATTAGTGGCGACTCCATTTTAAAAATTGATTTACAGGTTAAAAATTTAAACTATTAAAGTTGTGAATTGGTGGACTTGGGAGAGTCCGGGCTTAACCAATTTCAGTCGAGCCATTAGCCTCCTTAAGCATTCGCGCCCGATCGCGGGCGTCGAGAAAAAAGAGGTCGCGACAGCAGTCACCTGGGTCGTCTAAGGTCGAGCGACCTTCGGCGAGGTTCACGCAATCTTAGCAAGGGCCACCAAAGGTCGCCTGAAGGTTGACAACCACCGATACTAGATCTAGCTTATTTCATGTTCTTCTTTGAAATAAGATCCACTTTAAATCCTTATTTAAGAAAATGATGACATTTTAGATCATTGTTTAAAATAAAGTTCATTTCAATTCCTTATTTGAGAAAATGAAATTATTTTAAACTCTTATTTAGAAATTTTCCTAAAATTTTTGAAATTTTTGAATTTTTGAATTTTTTAAATTATAATTTTTAAATCTATTTTATAATTTTGAGTATTTTTTATTATTATAGTTTCCTTTTTTTTTATCACTCTTAATATTCTTTTTTCTTTTTCTTTTTAAATTTTTTTTAAGACGTTTTTAACTTTTTGATAGTCGATATTCTTATATTTGAGGAAACAGTTCAAACTGGTTAAACACTATCCAACCCGTTGACACGATCAAACATTCGAACCCACCACGCTTCGAAATAAAAACTAGTTTTTTAATTAATTTTTTCCTTTTTCTTTTAAAATTTATTTTCTTCTTCTAGTCTTCTTCTCCACAGCTTCATGCCCGAGGCCTCTTGCTTCCCCTGGCCAAAGCTCACCTCACCGAAACTCGTCCAATCGATGACATCGGCTGGAACAACCGGTGACCCTTCCACCACCTGTCAGCCATTCATTCTGACCGACATCAACTACCGCTGGCCACAAACTCCGATGACCATTAGTCTACTTATCGGACCAAAAAAGAACCTTCACCAACTCGACAATACCCAATTATGTCGCGACAATAGCATAAAAAAATCACAAACATAAACAAAACAAGCACAATTTAGATTCAATGAGCACAGAAGCAAGGATACGTCCATCTCGATTCTCTTTGAGGCATTTCATCAAACATGTAGGCTACGTTTGCTTAAAGAGGAACCCAGGCTCGTTTAGGGCTATCGTTCGGGCCAAGCAACAATCATTGACACACAAGCAACATTCCAGACCAACTCAGAGACAAATCACATTGCATTTAACATGGGTATGAACTCAGAGACCGCAAGGCCCTGTCATGATAAACTAAGGAGATTCAGACTTCATTCAGGCATTCATACAAATAGTTGGTGTGCAATACTAAAACAAGGGATTTCGAACTCGATCAAGACTCAAAAACAGTCTTAGGTTTCAAGCAAAGCATGCCAGAACACACAATAGCAACAATGAAGGACTGACAGGATCGAAGCTCACGCGAACTGGTCGGCTGTGAGCTCCAGCCCGAGACACCCCATGAAAACAGAGTACACACACTCGGGGAGACCTACCTAATTCAAGGGGAAAGGCTGCGGTGGACGCCAGCTCACGTAAAGACCATTGGTGACAACGAAACGCTCTTTCAACCTTACTCTCTTCTTCTGGCCTCCCTCTCCCTCTCTTGAGTTCTTGGGTCTCTCGAGATGCATTTGGTGGCATTTTATTCTAAGGAACAATTTCTTTTTAGAAATAATTTTTTTTATATTTACTTTTACTCCCTAGAATAAATTATGAGTAAAAAAATACGTTTGATAATTGCACAAAATTTCAATTTCAAGAATGGAGGAAGAATAGGAATTTGTTTAGTACGACTAGTAAATTTTTTTGTGATATAGAATTTTTTTAATTTTTTAATAATTTTTAATAATTTTTTTAGATTTTTCTTTTTTTTTTTCCTCTATTCTTCTTCTTCCTCCTCCTCTAGTTGGCGGCAGTGGCGATTAATGGCTGGAGGCAATGGCAGGGGGGTGGCAACCAATGGGTGACAAGTGGCAAACTAGTTAAAAGAGGAAGAAGAAGAAGAAAAGGAAAAAAAAATGATTTATTCCAAAAATAGTTCCTCGGAACAATAAGATAATTTTTTTTACTTCTTATTTTTATTTTAAATCTATTCCTTAACTATTAGTCCGTTATGAGAAATAGAAAAATTAGCTAACGTTATCAAATCGATTTTTTTTTTCTAGAAACAAAATAACAAAATAATTCAGCTTACGAGATTCCCTGGATTACCAAAAAAAAAAAAAAAAGAATAGAAAAATTCGAAATATTACCATGCAGACCTTCACTCTCTTAGATATTTCTCTCTCGAGCTCCCACTAGTAGAAAACAAAGTTTTTTTTTTTTTTTCCCATCCTGCCTTCTTTCCTTTTATTCCTCTCTCGGTCCTTCCTCTCTCCTCCAGGGCGATGCCAGCTAGCCTTGTACTGCACGACGTTCCCTTCATCAAGCGTTGTGCGCGGCCCTGCCTCTGCGCTACAATCTTCTATCCTTCGTCACATACCTCGTCCTTTATGTCGTTAGCCAATGTCTAAAGCAAACGAGGAGGAGGAGAAGAGAGTATGAGGGGGCCAGGCCTGGAGGAGAAAAAGAGATGGGAGCGTGAGGGAAATAAAAAGGGGAGAGAAGAAAGGGAGAAAAAAAAGAGAGGGCTAAGCAGGCCAGCCCTAACCCGACTCTGTTCGATTTTCTCTCTTTTTTTTTTTAAATAATTATAATTAATTTTTTTTCAATTTTTTTTCCAATAGTTTTAATTATTAATGCTAGTAATGCAAGTGTTCCTAATATCAATATGCAATGCAATTTAATGGAAATTATTTTTGCTAGGAATTAAAAATTAATTCATAATATTCCACACGATTAAGTTCTAAGTAATAAGGTAAAATTTAGTTGTCAATAGCTAAGAATGACTGTCATGAAAACCAACCTTTGTGGAGTCTTATGACTTATGTTCAAGACACTCGACATTTCTCTCTCCTCCTCTCAATATCCGTGTTTTACGTAAAAAAAAATACAAGATAATCTAATATTTATCTCCAAACCTTTTTTGCTGCAGCATGCAAGTTGATTGATAATGATATGAAGAAGTTTATCATTAGTTTGGAGACAGATGCGATTAGAGAAGTTGAAGAAAAAGTGAGAGGAACTACTAGCTTCAGCCGTTTGTTCTGAAAAATTTACTGGATCTATTCATATAACTAAGTATTTGCTGGTCAGGTTGACCCAGCTGAGCCAGCACGTGGAATGGAGGAAGAAGTCAGAGAAAAGCTGAGTAAAAGTCTTGAGGAAGCACAACCCTATTTTCGCACTGAACCTTGTCCAAAACTTGCTCTTGTAATTGATGGAAAGTGCTTAACGTATGCATTGAGCCCAAATTTGCGTACAATGCTACTGAATTTAAGCTTGAATTGTTCTTCAGTTGTTTGCTCCTTTACAGAAAGCACAGGTAGCCTCTGATGACTGTTAACATAGCATGTTACAAAGCTCGAACTAGATTCATGCTAATTGATTATGTATCACATAATTACAGAAATATCAGCTCCACTGTACTGAAAATTGGTGCTGGCTGACATTTTTAATTGTCTTGTCACTGGTTTCATTTCTTTTGAAGATAAGTGGTGCTTCTGATAACATTCACGCCATGACTCTGTGAAAATGATCCTGCAACTTGGTCACAAAAACTATCATATGCTATACGCTCATATTTCATTTTTGAAACTTCAAATTTGTGCCATTTTTCATCAAGCGAGTGTAGGAAGAATTTTCCCTCCATTATTTGATTGCTGATCAAAGAAGTGTAGGAAGAACATTTAAAATGGAACAAGCAAACTAAGCCTCATACCACTTAGTTTGAATCAGCTATGCGAATCCTTTGGGACCATAGCATTGTAAATATATCAAGTTTTCTGTAAGCTACGAACACTGAATACTGGATGTCTTCTTTATTTATCACCTCCTTCCACGTTTTTTAGGAAAGATATCAAGCACTTAGAGCTTACAGAAGATTTGATACAGAATAGAGCACAATAGCGTAATAAGATGTTATACGGCTGACCTGACTTATGGCTATATGGTAAAGGTTTAATTTTTGTTCCGGTGTCGTGAGTTTCCTTTCTTTATTTAATGCCAACATATGTTTACTGGGATGCATGGAAAGGGGTTCATGAAGTTCGTACAACTTCAACTCTCAGTTATTATTTTATGTGTGGGCAATTTCTTTGATTAAGTTGTGCATGGTTACTTCCCAGCTGGACATTTTCTGGAGCATAGTCTACATCAAGTGTAAAGTATTGAACGATTACGCAGTTTTACTATTCAGTTCAAGGTAATATCTCGAGTTTATGTCACTCTTTATAGGTGACAAATCTGGTGAAGGAAGAAGCTCGCAAAATAACGCTCGGCATTGGTGATGGTGCCAATGATGTTAGTATGATTCAAGCGGCTAATGTTGGTGTTGGCATTAGTGGGTCGGAAGGAACGCAAGCTGTGATGGCCAGTGATTTTGCAATTGCACAGTTCCGGTTTCTTTCAGATTTACTTCTTGTGCATGGACGGTGGTCATATCTCAGATTATGCAAGGTCAAGCATATGTCGTGGGGACTTGATATTTATATTGTCACATAAGATAGATGGCCTGATAAGCAGCAGCTTTCTGTCTCTGCAGGTTGTTACTTACTTCTTCTACAAGAACCTTACGTTCACCTTGACTCAATTTTGGTTCACCTTTCAAGCTGGATTTTCTGGTCAGAGATTCTACAATGATTGGTTCGATTCATTGTATAACCCCGTGTTTACTTCTCTTCCAGTGATCATTTTTGGGCTTTTTGAGAAGGTAAGTTTCATTTATCAAATATACCGCACCTAGAATTCCTAGAAGGATTAACCGTTTTGACTATTCTTTTTCTTTTTTTCTTGACTAAATGAGTACATGACATCTTGCGTTCCGGATGATAAAATCTGTTTACCAGTTGCTCGTAAATTGTAAATCTTCTAAAATCTTCAAGTGAGGGGGAGAGAGAATCAATAAATATCGCATCCTAACTAAATACCTATATAAAAGAGTACATAGATGGCTCTATATGGAGATTACGGGAGACCCTAATAAGATCCTAATTTACTTATCAGTAACTATTGACTAATATTCTTGAACATATTTCAACACGCTGTGCGTCTAGTTTGCATATGACTCTCAAAGTCTTTGAACAAAGGGCTATACAAGTCTCTTTTCTTTTTCTTTGTTTTTTTTTTTTATTTGGTCGAATGCGCTATATAAGTCGAAGAATCATTTTTTGACTCATATATTTAGGGCTGGGTTATAAATGGATTGTTAGACATTTAAAGGACGAGTGAAAATGGGTTTAAAATATTAAAGTCCAATCAGGGTGGGTCAGGATTTCTATGGCTGCGTTTGGTTCAGTATTTGCAATGGACTTTGAGTCCAATGCAAATGTTGAAAGTCTAAAACTACTTGGGGAAATACAATTGTGTTTGGTAAAAAATTTTGCAACTGGACTTTGAGTTAAATGTGCGTTTGGTAAAGAAAACTTTCGCAATGGGCATATATATATTTGAAAATTTAACTAAACCCTTTGCCGGTCCAGCGAAGGGCTATGGCCGCCAGTGAGCCAGATCTCGCCCTCGATAAGACTCAATTTCTCTTTGTCAGTGTGGCCCAATTCGAGGCACATGGGTTCCATCTCGTGCAAGCATGGGAATTCAACTCCGTCTTCATCCCTTTCTTCGAAATCGAATTGATGCGGTCGTGGGTGGTGGTTGGGGTGGCTCTTGTCGAGTGCAGTAAAGCGGTGGTGGTGGTGGTGGGGTTGGGGGTGTGATGAGGAGGGAGAAGGCAAAAAAGGTGTGGTGTGGGTGGCACATGAATTAGACCATAACCTGATCATGAGCTCCCTTATTACCTCCACAGGTCGGTTCATGGGGCATCCACTTTTCAAAAGTAACAATATGAAGGATAAAAACGCTAAAAAAAATCTAGACGAGTTTGGTATGAGTCTGGTTGGTTGGGTATGAGTAGAGAAATTTACATTATAAATAAATGGGTTAAAACGGGTTAAGTGGATCAATTCGGGTTAGACCGTTTATAACCCCACCAAACTCGACTCAATCCCCTCATTTGCTGGTTTATTGAATAATGACGGCAGGGTTTTTTAGCTGAAGGCAAAAGAAAAGATAAAGTTGGGGTTTTAATTTGGATCCCTCTCTTTTGGTGGGTCTCTAGGCAGTAGCTCCATTTATAAATCATGAGAGACTAACAAAGCTCCGATTTGTTTATTTGGGACCACTTGCTAACCGTCGACTAATATTCATAAACATACTCCAACGCAAATCACAAAAGGAGCAAATACTTGACAGCGTTATTGCATGTTTTTCCAGGATGTTAGTGTGTCACTTTCGAAGAAGCAACCACAACTGTATAAGGAGGGAATACGGAATTCATACTTCAGGTGGAGAGATGTGGCGGCCTGGGCTTTGTCTGCAGTCTACCAGTCTCTCGTCTTTTATCACTTTGCGACAGCTTCTAGTTCCGCTGGCCTAAATTCATCAGGAGAAATGCTCGGCCTCTGGGACGTCAGCACGATGGCATTTACCTTTGTTGTCATTACTGTCAACTTGCGCCTTCTTTTGATGTGTAATTCAATTACAAGATGGCATCATATCGCTATCGGTTTAAGCATGCTTGCTTGGTTTGTTTTTGTTTTCATATGTTCACTTATAAGTGTGAGTCTTCTTCCTTTCTCGGGCTTCTTTCCTTCCTTTCACCTCATTAGTCCTTTATTTTTTATTTTTTTGGGTCAAACAGCTAGTCCTTTATTGGATAGCAATTATTCTAATATTCGTCTTATTACATGTATGTGCAGGAAAATCTCTATCATGTCATCCATAGGATAATGAGTACAGTCTACTTCTACCTAGCGTTTCTTCTGGTTCCAATTGTCGCACTGCTTGGCGACTTCTTATGGCGAGGGTAAGATTTCAGACTTTTATCTGGCCAAGAAAATAAATAAATAAAGCTCAGGCTTTTTATTCTTAGGCATGTTTCTCCCTCACAAACACGGAGAAACACTGTAACATAGTCCTTAAGTAAATTTGCTCGTGAATACTGACTGCAATTCCGTAATTTGGCTTTTCTAAAAGTAACGGCATGGACAATATAATAGAGGGCCTCCTTTTTCTTTCAAATAGCCTTCCTCATCTTCATGGCCGATTTCGTGGCTCCTCTTTTCCCTATTTGCTCCAAGACAACATACATGGCATGTCATATCCATACTCTCTCTCTCTCTCTCTCTCTCTCTCTCTCCCTCTCTCTCCCTCTCTCTCCCTCTCTCTCTCTCTCTCTCTCTGGGCTGAACATTGCACGATTTCTCTATTGTGGTTACAGGATATAAGGATTTTCTCGATTGTGGTATCAGGATAAATCCTTATATCAACCTTAATTGGTATAAGTATTTATTGGCTTGTGGGAACTTGACAGCTCGCTCGTCTCGAGTGATTGATTTCTGAATTCACGATATTCTATTTTGCGGATTATATTTATTAGCAATGCGTGTTTTCTTCAAGTAATTGCAATGGATACTTCCTCTGATTAGTTTCTTTCTTTTTCCCCACTAATTTTTCGTGCACCGGTTTACAGGGTTCAAAGGACGTTCTTCCGTATGATTACGAGACATTACAGGAAATTTACAGGCACATGCCTGATGGTTACACCCTCGAGCTGGATCAACAGAGGCAATCTGCTCCATGGGATACATCCAAGTACACTGGGTTTGCTTTCGACTCACCTGGGTATGACTCATTTTTCTTTTCACAACATGGTGAGTATGCCCCGCAAAAGACTTGAGATGTCATAAGAAGAGCCAGCATGAGGACGAAGCCAAAGATATCGACCAAGAAATGAACTTTAAGTGCTACACTTCGATTTGGGCAGCGAGCCGTATAGATTCAAAGTTGTAAAGTTGGCTGTACCATAGTCGTTGCTTCTTTCTTATGAATTTTATGTACGGACATTATAGTTGCCCTCCATGCTTCAAACCCGAGGCACTATTAGAGGAGCCACAGTGGCTATTGCTTCCCTAGTTACTAGCTTGGATGTAAATGTATATGTTTCGACGGAAGGAAAGGGAGGGATGTGATGATTCCAGACTTCCAGACTACTTCCAGATGCCAAGGGTATCACTTGTTCCAGAGCGGTAGGAATGCTGCTAACATTCATCTTGTACGTGCATTTAAGGGCTAGTTCTAGGTAAACCGCAAAGTCTTAAGTGCTTTTCTGGAAACTTCTTGTTATGTCGTCCTGTTTATCATTTCTTGCCAAAGCTTTCTTCATAATGGTGGCTTACCTTTTATTCACCACCAATTCGCTCTTCATTTCTTGCATTGCGGCTGCTTTGTCGGCAGCAATACAGAGCTCCTTTTGCCTGTTCTATTTCATTGATTCTCTGGTCGCTTGTTCTCTAGTTGTGTGGGAAATCTGTCAGGTTAATTTGGGTGCTACTCTGGGTGCCATCGCACCGACAGTGCCTCTGTCAAAAAAGTCGAGTGGTTATTCGGAGTTGCTAAAAGAAGGAACATTTTCTCAGATTTTGAGAACTGATTCAGACTGTGTCCTATGTGTAGGACGCAAATTGCGTAATCCCAAGATCTCCATAACTTGAACAAGAACATGCATAATTGAGTAGAAAGATTAACGCACCTGTTTTGGGACCCATCGAACATAAAGCGAAAGCAGAAAAGGGATTACCCACATATATCAATGGGATCCACGTATCAAGTCCTTCTCCTCTATTGTTTTCCATATCACTGGCTCAATGAGGCGGCCCTCTCACGATTAGCGTTAGGTAAACGCCCTTTAGGTGATGATACATGTGAGAATTAGGGTTAGAGGAGAGACTTGAGCACTATTTATAGAGTTTCTAGCCAGTCCCCTCATTATAGGCCAGGCTCAACTCGGCCCACACTAGCTAGCCCATATTAGACTAATTAAGAAACCTTCTATCTCACCTTAGACCAAACCCCGTAAAACGGTAAACGTTAAACGGTAAATTACAATATTAATTAATGTAGTCTACAATTAGAAAAACTCTTACATTCTCCCACTTGGACTATATTAATTGAAATCGTACTGTATGTGCGCACATTGGTCCAGAGATAATTTTTAATAGTCAATCATATCCCATAAAGTCTTAAATACCGAATCATGGCGGTAACTGCATGTATACACACAGAGCTTTCCATGATCACGAATGTTCTCAACTTTATTGATATGGATTCAATATAGTAGTGTGGCAAAGGGATAACATCTCTCATAGAGAGATCTCATTTGTCAGTCACCATTCTCTTAACTTTAGACGTCATAAAAACTTGTGCCACTAGAGAATGCTTTATGGTTCCAATGAACTCACATATGTCTTGTCTTTACGGTTAACCTTTCTTTATGTATCACAAGACATATGCACAAGGCTAATAACCGGATGCCCCTAGCCTTTACTCAAGGTTTATACAATCCCTTGAGACTTTATCAATATGTATTCAACATATTAACAACACATTCAAAAATATTTTATTGAATGCAAAAGTTGATACATATCAAATCGTTACAAAGTGTAACGAACACAGATGAAATCTTTATCAGAGTAAAGCTAAAATAGCTCACACTAAACAACAACATCTCATGATGCTCCTAGGCCCATGCTAATGACATGTCGCTCAAATACACATGGGCGTAGGCCTTTAATTAGTGGATCTGTAACCATATCATCTGTAAAAATATATTATATTATTATGTCATCTTACTGTACCGTTTCCTTTTGGTCAAAAATTTTGATCACCATATATTTAGATCCCTTGAGACCTCTGTAGTAAATAAATAATACTACAAATTTGTTATCTCAATACAACCGTATGGGTCAATTCATAAAATTAAAAACGGTTAACTCCTTAATGAGGTTCCACAGCCTAATAGCCCAAGTAACAACCTAAAAGAATGTTACTATCACTGCTTACATAGTAGAAGATGACATAGAATTTTATTTACTACACTTCCTGCTAACATAAATATGTATTATGTTATTGATTTTCTGTCATCATAATAGACAATAAAATTTACATCTAAATACCATACTAACTGCAAGAATTAAACATGTTTGTAAATTATCATATAATTTCTTGTCCTTTTAAGTACCTCAAAACCTTCTTGGCAGCAACCCAATGATCACGTCCTGAATTTGACTGATATCTGTCTAGAAGTCTCATCACAAAGACAATATTTAGTATAGTGCAAATTTGAGCATATATTATACTTTTAAGTGCACTGACACAAGGTACACCATTTAATTAGATTTTCTCAATATCTAAATAAGGACAATGTGATAGATTCAGTACATCACCCTTAACAACAGGAGCAATTCCTGGCTTACAATAATGTATATTGAATATTTCCAATATACAATCAGCAAATGTCCTCTGAGAAAATCTAATATAATATGACAAAAACAATTATTACAAATCTTAGTACAAAAGATATAAGATGTCTCAAGGTCACAACTTGTAAGCAAAAATATTATGTACATAGAGTATAAGAAAAAATAAATTTCCTCCCACTGACCTTGCAGTATATTGAATTACTTTGTTCCCAATTGAACAAAATAATAACACTATGAAACTTTAATAATATTGTTTAGAAACTTGCTTAAAACTATGAATAAGACTTTTCAGTCTACACACAAATCTACTTGAAACATCTGTTGCAAAATCCTCTCATTGCACAATATATATTTTGTATCTATTTGGTGTAACTCCATATCAAAAATTATTGCCACGTTCACTCTAAAAGAATCTTTAATTCTTCATTAATAACTATCTACCCATCTTTCAGAGTGAAAACTTTAGCTATCAATTTTGCTTTAAATTCCACAATCTTTCTTTGAAATTCTTTTAGTTTTGTACGCCAATTTGCAACTAATGAACTTATGATCTTTAGGCAAGTAAGTTAATTTCCAAACACTATGATGTTTCATATATTGTATACCGCCTTTTATGACATCTAATAAGAAACGACGTTTATAAATATGCCATTACATCAACCATATAGTGGATATTGTAATAATGCTCTCACAAATAGACTATATAGTCTATTAGTATAACTAATCATCTTTCCCTAACAAATCTCCTTAATAAAGTTACAACCACTTCATTCTGCACTTGAGAGGTTTAAGAAATTTCATTATAAATTATATCAAGAATAGTACCTTGAACCTCAACAAGTTTAGTCTATGGTACAAGAGATTTCATAATTATCTGTATAGGTAAAGGCAAAAAACACAATAACCTCCATCATACTATTATCTTTAATAGTCTGAAAGCAGCTATCCTCTACAATTACGTCAATCTTTAGAAACTTTAAAGTATGTGATTCCATAATTCTTGCACCTTCTTTAGGGTCATAAAATCAATACCCCTTTAACAATCTAGATAAGATACAGAATAATTCCGAGTGGATTTGAATTCCAACGCACTTAATATTGGATTAGATAACCTCACTTTTGCATGACACCTCTAAATTTCATATGATTCAAGTAATTTATATCCAGTCTATAACTCAAAATAAGTTTATGAAATTATTTTTGTATGTGAAAAGGTTACTTTCAAAATATCAGCTCACAAAAACCAAATAAATTAGTCTTACTAATCATACTCATCACCATGTTCAATATGGTGCATTTATGCCTTTCAGCCAAATCTTTTTGTCAGGATTTTCAGGTATAGTAATTAAGTTACCACCCCAGAATTTACTAAGTATTTGACAAATGACCCTTTAAGTTATTTTGTATTGTCATACTTGCTAAAATACTCACGGCCACTGTTAAGCTTGACAACCTTTTAAGACTAATTGTAATTGTTTTATTATTTATCTCGATCACTTTCCTTAAATAGAAAACTTTCAGAAACAACATTTTAACCATATACGAGATGTATATGCTATTAGGACTTAAACACAATCTTTGCAGATGTGTCTTAATTTCGATATCAGGCAAGACATAATTTCAAGCAACTAAGGCTTCCATCATCTTATAACAATGCAGTCCGCAGGCAAACCTTTTTTTAAGTGTTCAAGAATGGAACGCTTCATGGATAGTAAGCAAATTCAATTGCTCTTTTCTCAAGCAGTAAATCATATATCCACTAGTTAAAATTTAAAACAGTAAAAACCTCACTAATAATGAAGTTATTAATTACAGAAAAAGTGACTGAAAAACAAGCAATATATATAATTAGCATCGTGTGAGCACCATGTAACTTGACATACAAGTACACATCCAGAGAGTTGCACGCATACTCATATAATCACCTTTGGGCAGAATACATGATATGCAATTGTATACTCCCCACATGATAGCGGTTATGAGAATATATTCTAATTTTCGTGAATTAATCACCTTTGGGCAGATTAATCACTCGGATCAGTCAATCCTCTACCACAACATCATGTATCTCTCCATGAACTAATACACAATCACCTCATTTGGGAGTATGATCACGCATTAAACCAGGAGACATCCCAATCAGCATACGGGACCGAAATTTCTCAAACCCAATCAAGCGTGCCACTTTGGCGGTCACTACTCAATTGAATCCTTGAAACTCTTTCATACCAGAGATATAAACTTTACTGCTCACATACATCATATACATGTGATTTTAATTTTAGTAATAGGGGTAGGTTATTAATAAAATGACATATCATGCTCTTTATATTACTTTATAAAAGTAATCATATATTTATATATAAAGAACCTGAAAGTTAGACTTCAATGAGATCACCCAACACAAGAAACTTCTCATAATATAGAAGAAAGCATCTCTTGTGCACCTCGATTACTGATAACCAAAACAACATAAAAAGAATGCCGATCCAAATGATCCCTCATAAGTTAACATCAATAGCAACATAGAGTATCGAGGTTGACAAGCTTAATAGCTAATCAACTATTGATCATGAGTTTTATAAGGCAAAACATGACTCCAAGGCCAATAGCTAATTAATTAGCCAATTTTTTTTAAGTAACAAATTATCATTACATCAACTAGTGGCATATATTTTGAGTCAAAACATATAACTAAATATCTAATATTATAACAGTAGATATTATTGTTCTGCATAAATGTTGTCATGCTTCTTAACCATAAACCAATGCTTAACTTGATAGACATTAACAAGTGACCAGATGAATTTAGGTAAAATATGCAATAACTTAACTGACATACATTACCCACATTCAAAGATGTGATAATTAATATAATCAATTTTGTCACGAGTTCTTAAGACGTCCATCATTCAAAGGTTATCAGAAGAAACAAAAAATATATCAAGATGCGTATAAATAACTATACTTGAGTAACAAAAGTTCCATAACTTTTATTGTTTCTCATGACCTCAATACATAGTTCAAATATTATCCCATAATTGTTGTATCTCATTAAGCCAGCTTTAGTTTACAATAAAGTTTAATTTTTTATTAATGAATCATACCATTATAATGTTTATGTGATAACATACCAGTAACCTAACACTTGTATTTCCAAAATCACAGAAAATATAAGAAAAATACGCAAAAATACACTAAAAATACACGTATTTAGGGCTTTGTATATATTTTCACATCCATTAAATAATCAAAAATATAAAATAAATACATCACGATGTAGAGGGAAATCATACGAATCCAATGCCGCTAGCTACGCGCCGATCGGAGTCTCCACGCGCCCACATGCGCCGCCTGAGTACGCGGCGCATGGAGCTCACACGCGGTGCGCGTTCGATGCCCAGGCGGCGTGTGCGGCCTCCTCCGGCGACGCGCCACCGACCATTTTGCTCATCTCATCGAGCCCATTCCGAATTTGTGATTTAATTTTATTTTTTATTGAATAAAAAATCTCGAAAATCACAAATTATGACAAAAACTTTATGCGTTCAAGTTCTAGGGTTACGGTTGTTCTGATACCACATGTAGGACGCAAATTGCGCAATCCCAAGATCTCCATAACTAGAACAAGAACATGCATAATTGAGTAAAAAGATTAACACTTTGTTTTGGGATCTATCGAACATAAAACGGAAGCAGAAAAAGGGATTACCAACATATATTAAGGGGATCCACGCATCAAGTCCTTCTCCTCTATTGTCCTCCGTATCACTGGCTCAATGAGGCAGCCCCCCTCACGATTAGCGTTAGGTAAACGCCCCTTAGGTGAGGATACATGTGAGAATTAGGGTTAGAGGAAAGACTTGAGCACTATTTATAGAGTGTCTAGCCAGTCCCTCTCATTACGGGCTAGACTCAACTCGACCCACATTACCCAGCCCACATTAGACTAATTAAGAAACCTTCTATCTTACTTTAGACCAAATCCCGTAAAACAGTAAACGTTAAACGATAAATTACAATATCAATTAATGTAGTCCACAATTAGAAAAACTCCTACACTATGATCCTCTTCAAACACAAAAGTAATTATGGACTCGGTGCGGTCCTCGTATAATTACTAGCGGCTTTGTGCTTGATCATTCCGTCTTTTGCAAGAGAAAGGCAGAGGATATCTGTCGGAGCAGTATCCTATTATATTCTGTAAGCAAAAGCCGTTGCAAGAAATCACGTATAATCACCTTAACGATGGACCAAATATTGCCGAAAGAGGCGTGTTATGAGGTGTAAGAGGGACGAGAGAAGTTCTGAAAGTGGAAGTTTAGAGTAGCTTCTTGTCACTTCATTGTGAGGATAAAGAGAGAAGAATATCTCACGAGGAGCTGATGAACTTGGCCAAGTTTCTGGGACGCTCGACTGCTAGGATTCGTCCAACCATTCTTCGTTACCATTGCAATCATCGTCGTTCTCAAAAATCAGATATATCCCGCGCTTTTCCAATGAGAGCCCAAGAAAGCATGGTGGGTCTCGCAGAACTATATCTATTCCTGTCTCCTTTGAACATCCCGAACCATTGGCTTGAATTCTGGAAATCTATTCTGGTAAAGCTGGGCTTCACTTGTGTTGGGGAACCCGATCTGGTTTAATGTAGTGGCGTGTGTCGGATCTTCGAGCCTAAGTAGCCTTCCTCTAATGTCATGGATTGCTGGTAGTGGAATGTTTGCCCGGTTTGCACTGTCCACAGAGACAAGAACAGTGAAAATCATTCCCTCTAACCTCGTGGTTATTCTTCGAAGCAGCAAAATGAGGAACTTCCTGACAAAACCATCCAGGAATCTCACTCCCAGGGACACTCAAATTGTGCAGATGCTTTAGAGCAACCTGCAATTTCCCATGGGAAAAACATATTTTTAAGGTCAGACTTTCAGCATTCATGATTGAAGATACTGAACAAAGGTGGAGAAACTAAACTGATGATCTTCATCCATCTTTTTGCTACAGTTCAAGTAGTTTTACCAAAATGGGAGTTATGAGTGATCTTTTTCACCTTTTCAATACTTCTCTGCCAAGAATAAACACCTCAGAGATTTCAATACCCGGAGACCAGTGATGTCAACTAGATTGCTGCAATCAGTAAATTTAGCTCCTTCCAATCAGTAGAATTCAGATGAAAGGCGTAAATTTGAAATTGATTAACCTCAACGCGGGATAGTTCTCGGGGATGATGGCCACGACGGAGCCGAGTAGTCAATTGCCTCCAGAAGGCCCGGCGCTATCTCCTCCCCTCACTCGAGGCCTTCTTCGTCGAGCCAGAGCCATGGCACGCTGCTGAGCATGTGCTCGCGGTAGATGCGATCCACAATGCCGTGGCGGGGGGTGTTGGCGCCGTGGGAGTTGAGGGAGCGAGATGAGAACATAGCGTCGTCCTCTTCGGGATCATCCGTCAGCATCGTCGTCTTTAGCTTCTTGGTCGGCCTCACTTAGGAGTTGCTGGTCTTTTGACAGAGGTGGTCGATGCAGAGATTGGGGCGCCACTTAAAGATGAGCAATGAGCAACGAGCACCTTGCTGACGGATTCGTGTTCCCTTTGAAAAGAGCGATTTCCACAGCATGGGAAATGTGCTGTCTTAATTTTTAATTGACAAATCATGGCACTCACATCAGTTAAAGGGAAAAATTATCCAAAAACTTTTAAACTTATTGTATGACGGCAATTCAATCCTAAATTTTTTTACTAATTTAATTCTAAACAATTTAATTGTGATACCTTTAATCCTAAATATTTTACCAATTATAAATGTAGTTCTTTCTACTATTTTTACTATAAATCGCTAACGTGACGTTTTAGTCAACG
The DNA here is from genome assembly GCA_014182885.2 of Eucalyptus caleyi. Taxonomy (NCBI): domain Eukaryota; kingdom Viridiplantae; phylum Streptophyta; class Magnoliopsida; order Myrtales; family Myrtaceae; genus Eucalyptus; species Eucalyptus caleyi. The sequence continues at coordinate 19,424,550 of CM024472.2, forward strand.
CTGTCTATTTTACATGAAAAGTTGATATTAATGTGGTCAATTGGGTTTAATTTAAAAAAGAAATTCTTATTTTTATTTTATTGTTTTCTTCACAAGGCCGGCAAGTGTTGCCAACCATTTTGGGAAAATGGCGTTCAACTTGTTACCGCCGAGAGAGCAGCAACAGGCCTTCAAATTTGTTCCCATTGAGGTGAAGACTTCTCAGGACGTCTCTTTTGCCGCATGTGAGTGACGTTGTGCCAGAAAGTCCATTTTCTTGCAGGTCCAGCACTAAGAGGCCGTCGCTGATCTTCCCTAGAAATTGAGGTATCGTTCCAATGAGATTGTTACAAGAGAGGTCCAGAATTTGTAGGTCCTTCATTTCACAAAGAGAGCGACGGATTTTGCCAGTCAGTTGATTGGTAGCTAGAGAGAAGATGAGAACCATATTTAGGAGTGATGAAGGTTAAAGCGGCCCTTGGATCTAGTTCATATTCAGCTGGAGAACTGTCAGATTTGTCTATGGAACTTGTTTCAAGCTAGTGAGGAAGTTGTGAGAGATATTGAAATAAGACTGACTCAGCTCAAACATGCCACATCCATGACGAGATATCACCGTGGATTATGTTGCCTGGCAAGATCCATTCCACGCTGGTTGAATATCTCAAGAATGCAGGGTTCAGTAACTTTGCACCCAGAAAGACCACCTTTTTGGAGTTTTGGCAAGACATGCTCGACATTTTTGCTATTGGTCAGAGATTGAGATCTTTTGGACTTTTGAGTCTAGATAACAAGCGTAGGTCTCAAAAACTGGTCAGGTTATTGGCTGAGATGCTCAGGTGAGATTTGTAAGCTGAAAAGCTGAGGTCGGCATGACCCCATGCAACTGATTACTACTTAGGTTAACATGGTCTAACGAGGGTGCAGCAAGGAACTTGTCTATGTGACCGCTGAGTCCATTGTTACTCAGGTCTACTCTCATCAAGGATGAAAGAGAGAATGAGGTTATTGGAAATGTCAAGTTGGGCAAGATTGGAAAGATTCTTTATGCTTGGACTCCAAGCGGCTTGGAGGAATAGGAACCGTGAAGAAATTATGCTAGAAACCTTGTTGAAGAAGTCGTTTCTTGTAGTCAAAGATATTGGGTACTGGACCTATGAAATTGTTAGAGAGAAGATTGAGTAGAGTGAGCCAATCCAGGTTTGACTGAGTTGGAGGAACATGCCTCCTAAGCTCATTAAATAAGAGTTCCAAATTGTTGAGTTGTGTTACGCTATCGAGTGACGATGGAGTAGAGCCAGTGAAATTACACTGGTTAATCCAAAGTATCTCTAGAGAATGCAGGTCACCTATGGACTCTGTTAGTGCTCCAGAGAACCCTATGGAGGACAAGTCCAAAACCTTCAAAGAGCTGTAAAGTAACCCGAAAGCTCAACGTTGCCTGATAGAGAGAGACATGTCAGCTTTGGCAAAAGGAAAATGTTTGCTACTTATGTGCCACATGATTGACTGGAAGTGAGGTTGAGGACTTCCAGAGATGGAAATAGATTTATTATTAGCGTCACATCAATGCCAGACACCGTTCGCCCATCGAGGGAACTCTTTTATTATTCATTGATGCTCCTCTTCATTTCACATTATCATTTATGGCCTCAAGAATATTTCTCCTTATATAGGACCATAACTATATTCAAGAATAGTTGTCCCATCTGTCAGGGTGTTCCCTAAACTAGTCGTATTGAAATTTTTCCCTATAATGTATGTTGTTAATTGAGTAGGTACTTTTTTAAACTCTTCTAACAATGAGGCAATTTATTGGTCTCAACAAAAGGTACTCAATTAAAACCTTTTTAAGTTTGAACTATTTTTTGAGAGAGAATTTTTTTGATATAATTAATCAATAAAAATTAGTCACATGAAATATAATTATAAGACCTTAATACATGTTATGGTGACTAGAGGAGGAGAACTTAATGAACTCCAATTTTGGGCACAATTAAAGACAAATGATATCGTCAATCAAATCATTTGTTCACAAATTCTAGAGTAAAATGGGTCACCAACAATATACTTTTAAAAATTTGGATGCCCATAGTGATTCATTTGAGCATACTTGTGCTATTTTTATGTATTTATTTTTCTTTAACTTTATAAATCCTTTTTTAAAAAAAAGATCCCCATTTTTACCATTATAATGAAAAATTCTATTGATTATATATTTTCAACTTTTCCTCTCTTATTTGGACGGTTGTAACTCCTTAAAAAATAGCACTCAACTCCACAATAGTCAAATGAGCCAACAATTTTAGTACTAAAGCAGATATTAATATTCTCAACCATTCTTTGTAGGCTAGTCGCCAGTTCAGTCATGTTTACCTTCAATCTTTTTTTATTAATATTAATATTCTCAACAATTTTTGTAACAAAAAATATCGTCATTACGCAGCACCAAGTACGATGGAATTTTTGATTCCCTGGGGCCCATCACCGATTTTCCCTTCTCCCTGGCAATCGGTTATGAGAGCAATAACCACCTTCTCCCCAGAAAATATTGGGTGGTCTGGGACCTCCACGTCAGCGTGGTCCTCGGCCACTCACGAGGCGCCATGTGGAGGGATGGGCCCCACTTGGCGTCGTCTGCCTTCTTCCCCTCTCCCGACGCCCTCTCTCCTCTCTGCTCCTCGACTCAGGCTTCTTTCTCTCTCCTCTCTCTTCTCACTCTCTCCCAAATAACTCGGCTGGTGGCTCGGCTCGGCTGGCGGAAGAAAGGACGGGTAATAAATGCGCAACGATCCCGCTTAAATTTTCTCTCTCTCTTGAATTTTTAGGTTTTGTCTCTCTTTCGTGGAAGAGCACACAGAGAACGAGCGGACTTGCTCTGTTTCCTTCTCAGCGCATCCCACCCCCTCCGCCTCCGCCTCCGCCTCCGCCTCTCCAAAAAGCCTCGCCGGTCATCTATCTCTGGCACGTCGCCTCCTCCAAAAGCCCCGTTAGTCGCAGCTGGTTCCTCAAACCTTCGGCTCCGACTGTTTCCAACGCGGAGATCGAGTTTGTGCTCGCGTTGGTCTCTCCGCAACTTCTGCCCTCCGTCCGATTGCCTCCCTCCGACGAACTTGTCATCAACTCCGACTCCGAGCCGCCGCCGCCGATGGCGTCCTCCGTCTGGCATCTGCTTGTCCTCCCCCTCCCTCAAGCCGAAGACGCCGGTGGCCTCCGCCGCGAAGCCGTCGGCCTCCGGCAGGAGGGAGGCGGCTTTGGTCTCGTTCCTGAGCGGCGCCAGGCTTCCCGCCTTCGACCGGGTGTTGTCCCTGTCGCTAGCTCGATGGGTCGCAAGGGAGATCTCGGTGGACCTGGGCAGGGCCGACGGCGCGGCGAAGAAGGAGAGGCGCGGGCTAGAGGGCTGGAGAAGGATTCCCACTTGCTGTGGACGAGGTACGTAGACTGGCTACACCAGCACCGGAGCTAGGGCTTTTCCTTGGACGTGAGCCGAACCGGGTTCATGGACGAGATCGTGGAGGAGATAGAGCTTCGGTTTCAGGCCGCGTTCAAGGCGATGGAGGAGCTGGGGAAGGGCGCGATCGCGAACCTGGCCCAGACGAGGGCCACATGGTCGGGCACTACTGGTTGAGGAAGTCGGAACTCGCGCCGGCCCGATTCCTGAAGGCGTAGATTGAGAGCACGCTTGACGCGGTCTGCAATTTCGCTGTTCTTCTTTGATTGCTGTTTCCTGAGTTTAATGATCTCGTGGTAATGATAATAATGATATCTATTGCTCCTATTCTAGAGGATTCTTAGAAGAGAAGCTTGACGATCGGTTTATTTGTTGACGTTTGCCGAATGTCAAGTGTCAAGACGATAATATTTTCATATGTTTTTGGAGCTATTATTCATTGGAGCAAGTTCAATAATACAGGAAGCTCGTGACTTTTAACTTACAATGTTGGACACTCCTGCCATATAGGTTTGTCTTTCGGTCGACTTAGATGGATGTTGGAGCTCCCGAACGACATAGAGATAGTCAGATAGATCGGTATCCTTTGCTAATGGAACGAGTGGAGAGTAGTGGTGGTCATCAACACGTAATTGATGTAGAGAGAAATGGGGACATCTCATTGACAGCATCTCATGGTGATCAGCAACGCAGGGTAGACTTGACAGAGAATGAGGATGGACTTTCGCCTAGCATGCCAGCCCCTGCGGATCAAACAACTGTAAATTCATCAAACAGATTGAACTCTGTGAATTCCTCTAGCATGAGAAGGAGTGATGATTACCACCAGCATCGAACAAGTCCATTGAATTTTGGACTATGGATTTCGGTGGAGTTAGTTGTCACCGTGGGTCAAATTATAGCATCCATAGGGGTTTTGTCATTGTCAAGACATGAAAATCCAGAGGCTCCACTATTTGCATGGGTTGTAGGTTATGTGGCAATGCTGCCTATTCTTTACTGGTGTTATCATTCTGGCAACCGTGGTAGTGATCAGCAGTCCAGTCGATCCCATTGAGGGACTTCTCATGGCAGTCAATCAGAGCCTAGATCTTATACAGCTATCTCTGTCACACAGTCCACAGATGAGGGCAATCAACATTCCGAAGAATCGGCATCATGGAATGGCCAAATTGCAAACACTCTGAGTTCACGGTAAAGTTCAATCGTTTCTTATGCTGCTCATGGATGATGATTGCTTCTCATCTATTCAAATTGAATTTCAATTTGCACGTTGTGGGATTATTGGCATCATTCAGAATAACCTAGTCTGTACAATCTATGATAGATGGAATCAACAGCTAATTTCGTTTTTGCAGAATTAGTGGGCTGGTGGACCATTTCAAGACGGTCTTAGACTGTTTTTTTGCTGTATGGTTTGTTGTTGGCAATGTGTGGATTTTTGGAGGTCACTCTTCACCTTCTGATGCTCTGAAACTGTATAGGTACCAATTTATAGGGACACTGTTCTGTTCTGTCTATACATGTAATTGCTGTGCTTGATGAAATATATGTGTTGTGGCCCTTTTGCAGGTTATGTATAGTATTTCTAACTTTTAGTTGTATTGGATATGCCATGCCTTTTATACTATGTGCAACAATTTGTTGCTGCCTACCTTGCATAATGTCTGTTCTGGGCATCCGAGAAGACTTTTCGCAGACAAGAGGAGCCACCTCAGAATCCATCAATTCTCTTCCTATCTACAAATTCAAGGTGAAGCAAGACTCAAATGCTGACGGCGAGAAATTTAACACAGGAGGAAGTGAAGGCGGGGTCTTGGCTCCAGGGACAGAAAAGGAGCGTTTCTTGTCGGGAGAAGACGCGGTAAGCATAAAACCCACTTATGTCCTCCCATTCCAATTCTGGAGTTCAAGCACCTTCCTGCTGAATTTTGACCTATAATGTAGGGCTAGCATTTGATTTCGCGTCCTAAAAAGAAAGGCCTCGCCCCACATCTGCTTATATGTTCCTTAACATGATGAAACTATCATGATAGCAGCAAGTGGCAAATGCTTATTATCGGCAGCTAGGCATGATATTTATCTTCAAGAAGACAAAGTGATGTTGCCATTGTATTTGTGCAGGTTTGCTGTGTTTGCTTGTCAAGATATGCAGATAACGATGAACTAAAAGAGCTACCTTGTCACCATGTCTTCCACGTTGAGTGCATTGATAAATGGTTAAAGATAAATGCTTCATGCCCCCTCTGTAAAAGTGAGATTAGCGAGTGCAGTGGGCTTTCGCAATCTGACAGAGACAGCTAGAACTGAGGACAAGTTTCAAGTAGCCTCAAGAATTTGCATAAGGGAGCTGCCCATGAATGTGCCAACTACAATGTTTGCTCATCGGACTTACGATGAAACAGGGCCTCTTTGCAGACACGTGTATTGACTTGGCACAGGTAGCAAGAGGTTATATCTGCAAAGAGGTTCTCTTGCGACGCATCGGATGATTTACCATTGCTACACTACACTATGGAGAAGTGAATCTCTTGCTTGGGAGTGGTTCCACCTTCTCAGGACATGTAAATGTGAGGTCGAAGTTGGATGCTCGGCTCATACACCGGGTCCCGTGAAATGATCTGGGGGTGCTGCAATGGCAAAGGAATCTTTGCGCACAGATCCTATCTCAGGATAATGGTAATGATGTATATAGCTTGTTCGAAAATACAGCACATGGTGTATTTAATCACGTAAATTGCGATAAACTGTAACTATTCATCGTGTCATGTTCTCCTATTTTGGAGCCCTAGAGTGGGCATGCTTAAGATAAATGGAGGACCTCAGTACTATTGCTGTTACAGACAGTTACCCAAGGCTGATCAAGAAATAGCTAGCATAGTGCGTAATCAAAGTTGTAGCAATATGCTAAAAAATTGCTGATATTTGCAGAGAACAACTTAGTTTTTATCTTTCCTCTTTTAAATAAAAAGATTGAAGACAGATGAGCAATAGAATTTGGAAGAACGTGATGGACAAAAACTGATAATGGATAGAGCAATAGCAATTTAGTCTTTGGTTTTGTTTAGATTCTGTTTGTTTCATAGATTTAAAAATATTTTTTAATATTAATCACTTATATCAATTCAAATAATTAGTTCATGAAAAGTTCTCCCCATCCCTTACAATTATGCATGTCTAAATATTTTTATGAACGTTAAAAATCTCTTATTCATTAATTTTTTATATACAAGTAATATTCATTTTTGAAAGTGATACAAATACATAACTTTTAAGATGCATCGTACACAGTATCAAAGATCATTCCGCACCATACCTCACAAGATATGAGAGCATTGCGCACGTGGTTGGTTTGGGACTCATAGAAAGGAAGAAAAATGGCTTCTTGAACTTACATATTTCGTGCCATTCATGCTACTATTCTGGTTGTGGTCTAAGAAGGGAGATGAGGCTACATAATTTCAACCTTCTTATTTTGGTGCGAAACAGCAAAAATGGCATACCATTATTTTCGCATTTTCTAAATTTATTTTCAGAGTTTCAGGACTTAAAAGCAGGAGAAATTCCCTAAGGCCTCAAGAGATAATTTCTTTGAAGCTTGTAAGAGGGAAAACTAGAAGAAAGAAAAAGAAAATGAAACATTTTCCCTACAACCTAGGGAAATTTCCGTACTAGAAAAAAGATTAAGTCCAGCAAAACATATGGCTCCTCTCCAACAACCCATTAGGAGACCACTTGTCTTCATCCATTTCATTAGTGATACGAAAAAAAAACCAAAGAAGATAAATTAGGAGGTTCATATTAGCAAGGATAACATAGAGCCAAGGCCCGAATCACTCACTTGCGTACTTTAACCAAAAAATAGAAAACTGTCATGACCTGAAACTAGAAAACGAAGAACAAAAACTAACCCATGAGAGCATGTCTTATTGATGCAAAATCTATCATTTGTAACATCTCATTCCAAAAATTTTCACATAACGCAATGTTTATACAAAGGAAAAACAATGGTGGACATAAATAAGGGAAGTACAACATGTCTCCAGAAGTAAGTTTGCAGAGGCCACTTGTTCTTAAGGCTGACGAACCATCCGTTCTCGAAAATTTCTCCTGTGGCTCCACCTCAGGGATCTCCTATAGATTGTAAAACTAACAATGCAAAAAGGGAAACCTTAGTTTAATGCATATTCCCATGGAGCCCGCCACCTTTTCTCATTCATGCCCACAGACACACAAGGCTATGAATCCGACCGGAAACGAAAGTGGAGGAAGATTATACACAATTAGCAAAACAAATTCCAAGATGAGAGGGAGAGGGAGGCCAAAAAGAACAGAAGCAAATGCCAATCCAATAAAGCGACAGAATGGCCATGAACTGGAAAAGGCCCCATGAATGATACTTCCCCAGTGGTTGAACGAACTATCTCCCAAGCCGCAGCTATAGCTGTGAACTAACTCTCATGCATACCGATGAATGTACAATTACATTGCCCAAAATGAGCTTTCAACTCGTTAGATAGAGAGGTCCTTAAAAGCTTCCAGTTTTCCATTTGGCGTAAGAGAATCCATATGCTTATGCCACCCGCAGGATGGTTGAGTTCATTTTCAGGATTACGAGAAATCTGGTTGTACGAGGACTTTAGAACTGCAGAACTGCGACTTCCTTCAAAATACGTGGAGTGCAGGAAGTATTCGGCACAACGTAATTTCCATCCTGTTGAAGATGTATTTTAAAAGTGTCAGAGACACCATCTCAAAAGTCAAATCTAGCTTTATCCAATCATAATATCCCATCTTTGTATTCAGTAAAATGAGTAAGCCAATAAGGAAGTAGGGATAGAAGAATGGTCATCAGTAACGAAATTCACCGACGAGATCCCTTCCTGACTCTCACACCCCAACACACACCCACTCAGCCACCCACTTGCTACCCTATACTGTTTCTACTCCAATTATTCCAACAGATACTCCACATTTTTAAGCATAACTTTAACCAAAAACAGTTGACGAGATCAAAACTTACTTGATGCAGCATTCATATCAACTACTACTGAGGAGAGTAGTTCGTGAACCGCAATACAATCCTTGAGTTTCCATTCCTTAACTGATCCGAGTGCTCCATTTCTATGCAACATAACGTGGACATGCTCAACAGATTATCAAGGGGATGGCAGCATAAAACAGTCCAAAACAAATGAAATGAAGATGGTAGACCTTCGTTGCACCAAGTTGTTGCTTGAATCCTCAATTAATTTCACAGCCTTGCCCTTATTGCTGGGTTCCAAAAGATACAGCATTTCTGCAGCAGCTGCCCTGTGCATCAAGGAATCTGCACACACAATAAAAAAAGACCAAGCACACTTGGAACATGTTATAACACACGTAAGAAAATTGTCTGATGTTGAGGATACCTTTATGCTTATCGAGGAATGACTCATTTACCTCTAAAAGAGACTTCCCATGCAAATGACTGCAAGATGAACAATTGTATGTGTTAAAAGACTGTCATATTGAAAAAAACAAACAAGAAAGATATAGCAAGTCCAAAAGACAGGTTGTAAAGAACCTGATTTCTGGTCGTTCAGCTTCTAATACAGTGCAAATGAGTTTCTCAGAGTCAGTAGCTGGGGCAGCCATGGAACTAACTACGTGGAAAAACTTTAACTGCAGCAAAAAGCACCCATCAGGAACAACACCAAGCCGTCAAAGTCTCTAGCAACCGGGGAAACAATATAGACCACCACTGAAAAGAGTTGAGGAAAAAGTAGCAGCAACACAGATCAACATACTATGACTTGCATCAAAATTTACAGACATCCAAAAGATGCGACAAATATATCAACAGCTCAACCCAAGGAGTTAAGAGGACATATGAGAATGATAAAATATCTCGAGTGCAAACTAGAGAGAAACTAACCAGGCACCTATGTGTGTCAGGGCTTTCCGCGCCCAACCGGAGCAGCTGCTTCACCGCCTGGGTTTATGAAAAGAGCAGCATATAAAGATGCATATATTAAAATGGAGTTAAGTAGAAAATTAAATTGCAAGCAGCACGTATATAGGAAAAAGAAACAGAACATTTATCAGCTCTTCATTAAGTTACTCCGAACAATATGTTTCAAGAAGTTTCAAGAGTAAGAAAGTCACTGGACAAAAAAAAAGAAGAAGCAAAGTAACCCCAGGCAAAATTACCTGAAAGGCAAGCAAAGTTTTCTGCTTTCTCATATTTACTTCAAACGAAAGAATGTATGTTTCCAAAGAATCAGGTGAGCTCCTTTGAAGCCGCTTCAAGTACTTTGTTGCCTTTGATAGTGGATCCTTGACCTACCACCACATATACATAATGGAATCCAGGTCACAGCAGCAACTATTAATAAAAAGGAAGTTACATAATATATGAAGCCAAAAAGAAGATTGCATAGGAATATTACATACACTAATTTATCAGGAAGAAGCTGCTCATTGGTACATATCATGCTCTCCCTAGAAACGATAAAGCACATTTTTTGGCGAAAGGAATGTAATCGCCAATTCCAATATTAGTATTTTCATGTGCTATTCAGAATCAAAATGGGCAGGCATTCGCGTATATGACAGAACGCAGGGAACTACAGACTCTCTTACCACACGGAGAGCAACAACGACCAAAATTCCAGAACTGACCTTACCGCTGACCACATCGACAGCGAAATTGCAGACGGCATCAAGCATGCTCTCAATCCGGCGTCAATGAGATGCTGTCAATGAGATGTCCCCATTTCTCTCTACATCAATTACGTGCTGATGACCACCACTACTCTCCACTTGTTCCATTAGCAAAGGATACCGATCTATCTGACTATCTCTATGTCGTTCGGGAGCTCCAACATCCATCTAAGTCGACCGAAAGACAAACCTATATGGCAGGAGTGTCCAACATTGTAAGTTAAAAGTCACGAGCTTCCTGTCTTATTGAACTTGCTCCAATGAATAATAGCTCCAAAAACATATGAAAATATTATCGTCCTGACACTTGACATTCGGCAAACGTCAACAAATAAACCGATCGTCAAGCTTCTCTTCTAAGAATCCTCTAGAATAGGAGCAATAGATATCATTATTATCATTACCACGAGATCATTAAACTCAGGAAACAACAATCAAAGAAGAACAGCGAAATTGCAGACTGCGTCAAGCGTGCTCTCAATCTGCGCCTTCAGGAATCGGGCCGGCGCGAGTTCCGACTTCCTCAACCAGTAGTGCCCGACCATGCGGCCCTCGTCTGGGCCAGGTTCGCGATCGCGCCCTTCCCCAGCTCCTCCATCGCCTTGAACGCGGCCTGGAACCGAGGCTCTATCTCCTCCACGAACTCGTTCGTGAACCCGATTCAGGCTCATGTCCAAGGAAAAGCCCTAGCTCCGGTGCTGGTGTAGCCAGTCCAGGTACCTCGTCCACAGCGAGCGAGAATCCTTCTCCAGCCCTCTAGCCCGCGCCTCTCCTTCTTTCTACGCACCGTCGGCCCTGCCCAGGTCCACCGAGATCTCCCTTGTGACCGATCGGGCCAGCGACAGGGACAACACCCGGTCGATGGCGGGGAGCCTGGCGCCGCTCAGGAACGAGATCAAGGCCGCCTTCCTCCTGTCGGAGGCCGACGGCTTCGCGGCGGAGGCCACCGGCGTCTTCGGCTTGAGGGAGGGAGAGGACAAGCAGATGCCAGACGGAGGACGCCATCGGCGGCGGCGGCGGCGGCGGCGGCTCGGAGTCGGAGTTGATGACGAGTTCGTCGGAGGGAGGCAATCGGACGGAGGGCAGAAGTTGCCGAGAGACCAACGCGAGCACAAACTCGATCTCCGCGTTGGAAACAGTCGGAGCCGAAGGTTTGAGGAACCAGCTGCGACTGACGGGGCTTTTGGAGGAGGCGACGTGCCAGAGATAGATGACCGGCGAGGCTTTTTGGAGAGGCGGAGGCGGAGGCGGAGGGGGTGGGATGCGCTGAGAAGGAAACAGAGCAAGTCCGCTCGTTCTCTGTGTGCTCTTCCATGAAAGAGAGACAAAACCTAAAAAATTCAAGTGAGAGAGAGAAAATTTAAGCGGGATCGTTGCGCATTTATTACCCGTCCTTTCTTCCGCCAGCCGAGCCGAGCCACCAGCCGAGTTATTTGGGAGAGAGTGAGAAGAGAGAGGAGAGAGAAAGAAGCCTAAGTCGAGGAGCAGAGAGGAGAGAGGGCGTCGGGAGAGGAGAAGAAGGCAGACGACGCCAGGTGGGGCCCATCCCTCCACATGGCGCCTCGTGAGTGGCCGGGGACCACGCTGACATGGAGGTCCTGGACCACCCAATATTTTCTCCTTTCTCCCTGACAATCGGTTATGAGAGCAATAACCAGAAGCACATTTTCGTCATTTTGAATCGGGGCACTTTCGTCATTTGACGAGAGAAATATAAAACGGAATTTTTGGTCTTCGTCATTTGACGAGGGAGTTCTGGATTCTGACTGATTCTGCTTCGCGTCCGTAACCTCGCCCTCCCGTCCTCCCTAGCTTCACCGCCAGCCGCCAGCTCCACCGGAAGCCACCGCCGGCCGGCCTTCCATCTCCGACCATGGCAGGCGCACGAAGGAAGGCACACACTACACGCGGATTCATTTTCGTTGATTTGAGCTTCACCAGAGGTGAATCAACGTTGATTCCAGTGTTCATGACTTCGATTGCGGGTTCCAGTGACCGTCTGGTTGCAGTTCCGATCGCGTGCTGTCCTGACCGCGAGGCGCTCCCTCGGCTTGTTCTTTCGCTTCAGGGATCGGTGGAAGGTTGCGGTAAGTTCGAACCGCATGGAAAAGGACGCCCCTGCTCAGTTGACTCCCAACCATCACTTTCGAATCTTCTGTCCACCGATTGAGCTCTTCCACTTCTTGCTCTAAATCAAGCCCAAGAGTCGTCCTCGCGTCGAATGAATGTACGGATACTGCTCAGGAAGTGTTCGATGAAATGACCGAAAGACTCTATCCGATATTTTGTCCCGTTACTGGCCATTAGAATCAATGCTATATTGAGGCTGTGCTCGCTGTCTGGAAAGTCACTGAGTGTCCACCAAATCATCAGGTCGTCTCTTCTCCAATTAAACTTTGTTATTATTGTCGATTTGTTATAGACTCGCCTCTCTTGATCTCCGTTCTGTTTTTATTCTTTTCGCCTTTCATTTGACTACTCCGTCCGACCTTTGTTTGGTCGTCGTGCCAAGACACTTCTCGTCACCAAAAGCCAGAAGCGGGACTGCAACGGTAGAATCCAAGGAGGCACAGTCGTGATCGCTTTCGATAATACCGGTTGCCTTCTTCGGACCTTCCTCTGTGTACACATTCGAGATGGCCGGAATGGTATTTACTCGGGAGGTTATATTATATGTGCTCGCTGAGGCCATAGCTTTTCGTGTCGGCCGAAGCTTATTCTAGGATTCCATTTATAGAAAGGTTCTGCCGATACTTGGTCCTAAAGTGGTGGTGCGATCAATTGTATTTCGCATTGCAAGTTGAATGATGAAACTCCACGAACTGGACCCCTGATTTTTTGCTGGAATGTGTTGGAATTTGCCGAATTTTTGTCGAGGTGTTGCCAGAAGATTATTGTTGTAGCTTTGCTAGAATTCACTAAAAAGTTTACTTGGAGTTGCCGTAATTTGTTCAGAATTGTTGAAACTCGCTGAAATAAGTTAGAATTTTGTCAAAACATGCCCCAAGTCTTTGAAGATACTTTTCTAGTTCACCAACATGCGAGACGACATTTTAATGCCATGACTCTCCTCAAGGGCGTCCCCATATGTTAGACCTCAAGGATTTTCTTGGGAAAATCTATTGATGCTGGCAAGAAGAGGAAAAATGGGTGCCATGGCAAGTGACAAAACGAGAGAGAGAGAGAGAAAGAGAGAGAAGGTGATGAAGCTGCTGGTAATTTTTGTTTCATATACTCAATAAAATCTTTAAATAGAATAGTAACTTTCAATAAATAAATAAAGTAACTTCCTTGGCATCCGTAAGTTTCAGTGTTGGCGTTTAGGTTTTTCTTTCCTAAATACATTGTTTGATTTCAATTAAAAGTCTTATTTCCCCATTCGATTTTTCACCTGTTGCTGTTGGTGAAAAATTTCACATAATTATGGAAAAGTCGATCGCACGGCTGATATCTTTATCGTGTTGATTCTCCCAATTATTTTCGATGAATTTGTATAAAAATTGAATCAGAAATGTCACCTTCTTACTCCCTTTATTGGGAGAAATCCCTTCACACTCTTCCATCAAGTGACATGCTGCTTCGATTGCTTCCTTCGTTGTTCCTCTTAGAGCATCATAATCAAATCGAGCAAAAACTATATAGAATTACAGAAGAATCCATCTCTATTTCCTACGACTCCATAGTTAACAAAATATCTAGTGCTTTGGCGACATCCCAATTCTAACAACCTTTGCATTCCAAGAGCCTGTATCTCCGAACGGCGTATCATCAAACACCTGACAAGCATTACCTAAGTAATCAATTTGAGCATACGAGTGAGGCTGAAGCTTGTGGATCTGGGCCGCGTGTGAGATGGGCATGGTTTAATGGGTCGTATCGAACCGAAATGCTTGGGCGATGGGGCCAAATTTATCCTCTCTTATTCATTATCATTTTGTGCCGCGGTACTTCCCACTCCAATTTCGGCTTTGCTGCTCTCAGAACCCATTTTTTTACCATGTCAGTCACTCGTCTTCTCTTCGAAACTGTCTCTTTCTTTGTCTACCACAATCTACTGCGGAGCTGGACTGCAGAAGAAGTTTTACTTTTCAAAATAGTGATTATTAATGAATTCACAGCTGTAATATTTAATTTGTTTATAGTCTTTGCTCATTTGCAAGCTTCAAGAAATTTGATTGATGAAATATTTATTTTATAATAATTGTTGCATATTACTTCTCCTCCAAGTCGACACAAATATATAAAATAATAAAACAATTATTGTTTTAGAGCCGTGTGTGGGACCTTCCTTTATAAATTGCCTATACCAAAGGCCGTCCCAATATGGCACCTAGTAAGGGGGAAATATTTAGTGGTTTCCTATCGCCACGCCTAGACCTAAGATGGGTGATGGGACCTACCAGGGCTTCACATAAAACTTTCGTGAAGTGGAATTAAGGAAGGAAAAGCAAAGAACGACGACTAGAAACCTCACATGCAGCCTGGAACCGACTATCTAAGAGAGCGCTAAAAATTAACATATGCAGGTCCTTTGCAGTCAGAGATTCAATGGGAAACATGGTTGGAGTGAGTCGCGGTGAGAGTAAAAGGTTAATTGATAAATTTGCGAAGGAGGTGAGTGATAAGCGCAACCATGAATTGCAATTTGCCATTGTGCAGCCTCTTATCACCGAGTGCAAGGTCCTAAAGGCACATTATAACCACATTCCGATGGAAAATCAAGTGACGGACTAGATTACCAAGACTCATTGTTGCAAAACCCCTCCTTGCAATTGGGTCCCTAATTTTATCAAACCTCATTTGCTTTGAGGCTAACAAGTAATGAAAGCAATTGGTTTCCCGGGAAAAAAAAAAAAACCGATTAGCAAAATAATATAAATATTTTGTCATTCTCACACACATAACTCATGCATGATCTAATCATTGTCTGATGGCTAAATCACGTAGCTAATAACAAGGTTAATATACATACATATAAATTTTTTTCCTAAATCTCTCACAAATCTTAAATTTTATATTTAAATCATTCTCATCCCAAATCATATAGATTTGACTGTAAAAATGATTTAAAGTTTCCAATTATTTTTTCTCTATACATTGACGAACTTCTTCTTTTTTTCCAAACTTTTTCGCTATAATCTCTCAACAAAACCGGTCTCAAAAGATTGCATCCATGACACTTGCCAACAAAATACCGATATTCTCTCCCTCTCCTTCGATGCTCACCAATTTCCAGGCTTTGTTTATAAGAGCTATAGCTTAGACCTAACTAATCCTTCAAGTGTGTGCGTTTGTGCAAACATACCATGCACAGCATCAATTGTGAGCCACTCAATCATGATGCCATTCCTTCCTCTAAGCGTCCACCGGTCACTACTATTTAGAATGATGTTTGAAAGATATATTTCATGTTTCATTAGAATGTTCATGATAAACAGATAGTCAATTCTCGTTACTAGTTATTTTCGTTCCTTTGTTTTTAGTATGTTTTACAATTGTTTCTTGGAGTTGCAACAACTCGACAAAGAGGATAATACTTACTCTAGGCAATTGAATTGGTGACAATTGTTGACTACGCTGAATCCCCACTTTCTAAAATAAATATATTTTTCATTGTAACGTCCAAATGCGGGCTTCATTAGTGGCATGACAGGGTATATGGGGCACGAGATGGATGAAACGTTAATAGGTTGACGAGTTCTAGGCGCAAATCGTTCAAGTCCTTATTTGTCTCTTATTGGATGTTTATTTCTGTCAAAGAATAGACGATGCCAATCCCTTTTATGTTGACATTCTGTCCATCATTTTATTGCTTCTTTCCATGGAATATGATATATCTCTTTTAATTATTTTATGGGGGGAAGATCAAGCGGTTTAATAATGAACATTTATGATTAAAGACAATGAGTGGACGGAAGGATTAGATGAGATGAGGAGAGAGTTTTATCCATTTACCTCTGTGTCATGCGTCACGGATTCACCGCCTCCCTCTCATATTTTTCTTGTCTCCGTCACTATGTTATGTCTATTTGGTCATGGAATTTCATTCTTGAATCGCATTATTGTCCTTGCCTGAAATGGAAATATACAAAAGGATCGAGAAACATGTCGTGTGAAGATGCGAGAATATATGGAGAAATGATGAAGTGATAGGAGTTGCCGTTATTGGCATTTTGGTGCGAATGAACGTATGGAAGATGTACAAGAGCGGTTCAAAAGAAGCTTTTGAGAATCGATCTAGATTATGGACAGTTTATTTTATTTCTTAAATTTTTGCTGCAACTGGGAAACGCATTGGGATATCTCAATATTGATTGCACTATAAATTCGTTTTGTCGCCGTTATCGGCATTTTGGTACGAATTCAAATTCCTATCCTTACTATTTTAGCGATTTGTTTTCTATCGCTTAAATATTTTCAACCTTTCATCTCTCATTTAGACGTGTGTAACTTGTGAAAAAAAAAGGGTGTAACTTCACAATTGTCATGCGAGCCATCGACTTTAGTTTTAGAGCTGAAGTTGAAACTAATATTACGAAACGAAAAAGAATGCTTTGAGAAATTAAATTAAAATCGTGATCGACACTCTAGAATGAGATTGATTGTGGCTTGAAATGAGAAGTACAATCGGCAACAATCTCGTGGAGAGGTTAATGAGAGAGAGGAGTTGGTAAATTCTCAATGCTCTGTTTTTTGTTATTCTTTTGTACAAAGTACAGGCTAAGAATTCCGGTTGAGATTTCTGCGATATATCCTTCAATATATGATTTTTACTGATCTGTACTCATTTTGATGCTGTTGTAATAAACTTCGATCGCAATAATTGCTTTCATGTTGCGATTTGATCTCTTGTTCGAATCGATCACCATATGTTCGTTAAAATGCCGAAATGAAGTTCGTGTGCAAATCGAGAAGCATTCTCATGTCTTAGTCTGGAATGATGGTTGTATAATACACATGTTCGATTCATTTGCAGCATCTCTGCTTCCAGTGATTTAAGCCTATGGCTAAGACGTTGACATGCCATGACCACTTGATTGTTGTTCAAATCCATCCTCACATGCTGTCTCTGATCCTGATATATTCTTGTTAATCATTTTTCAGGATGACCAAAGCATGTCAACTTATGCCATAAGTACCATAGTGGAATCTAGTGGTCATGAAATTGGTGGCATCTGACGAGTTATGTTCACTGGATTTGGATATTGTTTTACTCGTGAATCTGTCGGTGGACGTTGCCGATTTGTATACAGGTTCAGTTGTTGCTGAATGAGTCTCATGTTCAACCATGAGAATTTACAGTAGAATGCGGCTCAATTCTGTTTTCCTGTGTTTATGTTGCTATGCATTTGATAGATCTTGGTTTCATACGAGGGTTAGTTTGGTAGCACATGATGGTACATCGACATGCAAATGATTTCTCGTCATTTTTTAATGTTTTAGTAGTGATTTGCTTGAATAAATAAAGGTCACGTGCCATTGTCCGAACCATAGACTACAAGTATCGGACTTGTTCTTAGTTAAATAACATGTCCCGGCTTAGTTTCTGTAATTGGCCATGACCCTGGGCCAGATTCTTTAGTTTACTGGATCATTCCGTGCTTATTTGTTATATGTTTCTCCTTGGAATTTCATTATTGGTCGTCATTTGGAGGATATCTATTTGATAGCTTAGAAATAGAATAAATCTTGGATTTGGCTCATGGGGATTCTTGTCCCGAGACTAAATAATGAGGCCATGTATATTCAACCCTAACATCATATCGGGTTTATTCTGTCGCACTTTACCTTTATTGCATTGATTATGATTGGTTACTTATTGATTGTGCACCCATGCAAGTACATCATTTAGTGGTGTATGATAATACAATAGGCAAAGATCGCATGAATAATTTATTCAAAAGACTGAAAAATGGCGTTGAAAGGGTGGTCTTTAGATAATTAGCGTAATTAAGCCCCCGATCTTA
Source organism: Eucalyptus caleyi (assembly GCA_014182885.2). Classification (NCBI taxonomy): domain Eukaryota; kingdom Viridiplantae; phylum Streptophyta; class Magnoliopsida; order Myrtales; family Myrtaceae; genus Eucalyptus; species Eucalyptus caleyi. The sequence continues at coordinate 19,442,652 of CM024472.2, forward strand.
GACCAATAGTTTGCAAGAGTGAAGTGTACTACTGCGCTTCACTTGGCTCTTAATTGACCCTAAATAGAATAGTGGCAATTTCAATTAAATAAAATTTCTTTGATTAATCAATTGAAACTCAAACGTCACAATAGTTAGGATTTAAGAGAACTCATGTTGAACAATAGCGAGCACCTTAAACAAAGGCATCACTCAATCGTTATATCCACCCCCTCTAAGATTCTTTAGAGAGGGTCACAACAATTTATGAGAGGGAGCTTTCGAAAATTAGTTATGGTAATACGTGTTATGGTGACTGGAGGAGGCGGATTTAAGGGGCTTCATTTTTTGTCGCGTTTTAAGACAAATGATATCGTCAATTAAATCTCTTGTCCATGTGCTCTGAAAACCAAGTGGGGTCGCCGACAATTTGCTTTAGAAAATTTGGATGCCCATGCCAATTCATTTTGGCATTCCTGTGCTTTTTTTTTCATTATTTATTTTTACTTATCATTACAGATCTTTTTTTTTTTCTTTTTTTCTTTTTTTAACAAAAGATTTCCATCCCCATTGCTTTAATGTTTTGTTTTCTATTGCTTAAATATCTTCAACCACCTTTCCTTGCAGGATAGCCACCTGCTCAGTATGTTTGCCTTCGTTCTTGTGATAATGTACTTAATGTTGTCAATTGGGACACGCATATTATATGTACCTTCATCTATGTGAATGGTAAGCTTGAGTTGGAACCTTATGAACCTTCATTCTTATCGTGTTTATTCTTCAGAGATAATCTACAAATGAGAGAGAGAGAGAGAGAGAGAGAGAGAGAGAGAGAGAGTCCATGGTAAATGAAGGCATATAAATGAGGAATTAATGGAAAGGAACTAAATAGAGCTGATAATAAAAAAGGTGATAATTTTTTTATCAGAGTGAACTTCACCTCTAAGATAATATAAAAGTAATGGAACTCATGAACTTGCCGAATTTTTGTTGAGGTGTTGCCGCAAGATTATTGTAGCTTTGCTAGAATCCACTAAAAGTTTACTTGGAATTGCCGTAATTTCTTCGGAATTGTTTAAACTCGCTTAAATGTACCGGAGTATGGCTGAAATAAGTTGAATTTTGTCAAAACATGCCCAGAATATTTAAAGATACTTTTCTAGCTCACCACATGCAACACGACATTTTTATGCCACGACTGTTCTCAAAGGCTTCCCATTTATTGGATCTCAAGGATTTTCTCGGGAAAATCTGTAATGCTGGTGAGGAGGAAAAATGGGTGCCATGGCAAGTGACCGAACGGAAAAAAGAAAAAGAAAAATAAAAAGAGATGGCTAAGCTGTTGGTAATACTTTTTTTTTCTAACTTTAAATAAATAAAATAAGTAACTTTTACTCGGCATCCGTAAGTTTCAATGTTTGCATTTAGTTTTTTTCTAAATAAACTGTTGATTCCAATTAAAAGTCTTGTTTTGCCATTTGATTTTTCACCTATTGGTGTTGGTATTTCACATGATTCTGGAAAAAGTCGATCACATGGCTCATATCTTTATCATGTTGATTTTCCCAATTATTTTCGATGAATTTTTATAAAAATCGAATTAAAAATCCCATCTTCTTACTCCCTTTATTTGGAGAAATCCCTTCGCATTCTTCCATAAGATGATATGCTTCAATTACTTCCTTATATTGTTCCACTTGATACATCATCAAACTGAGCAAAAAATGGTGAGTATATCATTTTTTGCTCAGTTTGATGATGGATGTGTTTGGGACTTGCTTTGCAAATGGACTTTGGCCACCTAAAGGCCTTTTGCCAAATATTGAGTGTCTAGGAAAGGTTTTACAAACCCCATTTGGGGAAGGCTGGTCTTCTGAAGGCTGAAAGCCAAGGCTGGTCTAGGGATGCCTTGGCTTTCAGCCTTCGGGAAAGACTTCGAAGCACTATTCATTAGGCTTGTGAAACCGTTCATCTTCTTCATTGAGGCGGACGTCCGGGTTGAGTAGGGTCGTGAATGGCCGGCGACGGAGCAGAGAGAGGCTGGCGATGGTCACGACGACCTAGGTGACGGTTGTCGGTGGGTCGCGCGACCTCCGGCTGTATCTGGACCGCGCAACCCTTGTTGAGACCCTCCCCTGAGGTCGTTGGGGTCATGTGACTCCCGGTGCAGCAGCCCTCGCCGAAGGTCTCGCGAACCCCGGCGACATTGTCACCTAAGGTCGTGTTCTAGGTAGCCCTCGGGCCGCGCGACCTTCGGCGATGGTCTCACCGGGGGTCGAGAGACCCAGGTGAGGCCTTCGGCGAGGGCCGCTGCACCGGAGGCCACACCACCCCAGCTGAGACCTCGCTGAGGTCGTCGACCACAAGTGAGATCGCCAAGGCTGCACGACCTTAGGCAAGGGTCTTACCTATGGTTGGCGACCTCGGCGAGGGTCTCGCCTGGGTCGCCGATAGTCACCTGACCGCAAGTGACCCTCGCCAAGGCCACACGACCTTAGGTGAGGGTCTCACCTGGGTTGCCGGCAGTCGCCCGACCCCAAGCGACCCTCGCCGGTGGTTTCTGGCCGCCACTTGAGGTCCGGCAACCTCAGACGATGGCCGTCGGTGGCCGTTGCCCTTCACCGGTCATTTTTTTTTTAATAATAAAGAATTTTGTAAATATAACTTATCCAAACGCAATTTAGGCTAAAGGTATTTCACAAGGGGCTTTTAGGTTATGATTTGCCAAACGCAATTTGTATTTTGAAAAATCCCTTTAACTTAAAGTCCTTTATATTTTCCCAAAGACTTTTCGCAAAAGTCTAACCAAACGAACCCTACGTAGAATTACTAAATAAACAGTGAGTAGATTATATAGAATTACTAAATAATCCATCTCTACACTCTGCAATTTCATAGCAAACAAACTATATCCAGTGCTTTAGCGACATCCCCATTCTAATACCCATAAACCATGACATTCCATGAGCCTATTTCTCAGAACGGCATATCATCATACACCTGATGAGCGCTATCTAAGTAATCATGTTAAGCATGCATATGTATCGAGGAAAAGGCAACGGATACTTCGATTCATAACTCAGCTTCAGAATTGAGTAACCGAACATTTCTCCCTCCAATACATTTTCTACAAATTTAATGGTGGAAGACTGGATCGGAAGATCGAAATCCCTTTCTTACTTCCCAACTCCGATGAAATGTAATTCGATTTGGAGAGTATTGGTGGAAAAGGTGAGGAAATAGCATGTCGGAAGGGCGCCGTCATGGTTCGCCTGCAGGCTCTGTATCGCAAGGTGTGAGATGGGCATGGTTTAATGGGTCGGGCCAGACCAAAAGGCTTGGTGATGGGGGCCAAACCAGGCCCAGTTGGACTCTCTCCTCTTATTTTTATTTACTTTTATTTATTATTGTTTTTGTATCTTTTTACTATTATTTATTTCTTATTTTTTTCAGAAATATATGCTTGATGTGTCGATAAAAATTAAGATGTCAATAATGGGTTTTGTTGAATGAAGGGAGAGAGGGAGAGAGATTATGTAATGCGCTTTACAAATAGACAAATATAATAAAGTCCTCCATTATCTTAGATAGGAGGAAGAAAAAGGTAAAAACTCAGGAGAAAATCCATTATGAGATTGTGTCTATTCCAACACTTATCGTAACAAATATTATATGTTTTGGTCACTCTTATGATTGAAAAAAAAAAGGTATAAATGTTGTTTTGTCGTACCCTTTAATATTGAAAAGGTTATATGGTTTTAAATATTTTGATGATAAATGTTTACAAAAAAATATTTATTTATATGTAGATTATATTGAGGATTATGATGAGGCTCGAAAGATATAATATCTCATATATGACTTATATTTGACAAATAGTACTACCAAATGGTGTTTATCACTGCAGCAATCTCCACCGATTCCGACGACTTTGACTTTTTATTACCATCACGTGATAGTCTTCATTGTCATCCAACGGTCCAAGATTCTTCATGCTAATCGAACTATTGCGAGGCATGATGCACGGAAAAGGGCAATTATTGCGAGCGTAATTTCCGCAACTTTATGTAAAGTGCTTCTTGACTTGACTTACCTTTTTTTATTAATTAAAACAAAGAATTAGAAAAAGGAATCAGCGAGCAATAAGATGTTTCTTAGTTGGTAAACTGTACTCTCCACTAACTAATTTTATAATTTTTTTCGCTAATAAAGTTTAGATTGTGATAAAAAAGGAACCAGCGAGCAAAAATGATGCGAGGCATGATGCACGGAAAATGGCAATTTTTGCAAGGGTAATTTCCGCAACTTCATGTAGAAGTGCTTCTTGACTTGACTTGTCTTTTTTATTAATTAAAACAAATAATTAGAAAAAGAATCAGTGAGCAATAAGATGTTCTTAGTTGGTAAACCGTACTCTCCACTAACTAATTTTATAATTTTTTTCGCCAATAAAGTTTAGATTGCGATCAAAAAAGAACCAACGAGCAATAATGATGCTCCTTTGTTGGTAATCTTACTCTCCAAGTAATTTAATTTTTTTTCCGCTAATAAAATTTAGATTGTGATAGCGCTTAGTCTCTTTTCAAAAGATGGATGCCCAGCTTCAATGTCTTATCCAATTTGAAGGCCCTTACTCACGCATTTTTATTGTCTAATGACGATGATACATGGAGAAATTGTCAATCAATTCTAATTTCTTTGTATGAATGACAATAACATTTTAACTTTTTCAATTTTCTCAATTTAGTCCTAAATCTTTGTACGAAATCACAATATAGTCATTTTGGCTAATTTTCATCAGAAATTGTTGATGTTGCAAGCCACGTAGGATGGTCGACAATAACTGAATCGTACGTCAATAATTTCTTATATAAATTGACGAGATGGACAACATTGAACTTTATGCAAATGTTTAAGACTAAGTTATCAAAATTGAAAAGTTTTTAACTGAATTAACATCTATATAATACATCTAAGATTTGTTGGGTAATATTTTTCTATTATATGTATTAGCATGTAGTTGTGGAGAAGAAACTTATTTCATCATAAAATTAGAAGACAACTACTAAATTTGTGCATAGAGTCACCTTGTTACAACTTTAAGGTTGATTGAAGATTATATTCAACTGCTTGAGTAAACAATATCTCGAGTGAGTCAATTTAGGGATATGATCCTCGAGTTGGGCTCAATGGATGAACCATTGATAAAACAACTTATAGTGGCAGCATACAAATCTTTTATTTTACTTCGAGTAATGATGATGGAATATTAAACGAACAAAATTATATTAAAAAGGAACAAAGAAAGATGAGATACAGAACATAGGATTAAGACACGACATAGGGTCCAGGAAAAAGTAATAAGAACAAAAGCAGGAGAATATGATTGGTTTTTCTCGAGCCAAAAAGTGAAACCATAATAATTTTTGTTTCATGTGATAAAGGTCTCGTACATGTCAAAGAATCAGAGAAAATTCCTCGAGGACATCAAGAGAAGATGCATTCATATGTCATCATGCTCGTCAAGGTGAAGACGGAACTTGCGTCCATTAAAGTGAATCGGTGAAATGGAGATGAAAGATAATCTTAACATGTTGGAAGATCTTAGTGTAGATGCTGATTATAATTGATTCTAGTATATCCTCGATTATGTCAGTAAATAGGAAATTCTGATTATTGTATATTGTCTTTCCTAGTTTATTTTTCCTCCTTACATCATAAATGTACATTGTACTGACATACAGATATCAATACAGAGAAAACACTTTTACCATATTTTATTATCTCTTCCTATTTTCTGTCATGGTATCAGAGCAGCACGTTTCCTGACCTAGCTTCCGCAATTTCTGAATTGCCTTCGTCTTCTTTTCTGATCTCGTTTACTGCAAAGCAAATCAGCAAGATGATTAGGAATTCAACCTTGATATCATGACAAAGGATGTTATGAATCCTGCAGTAGAGGATTTACCCTCTCAGGATCAGACAACCTCACCTTCTGATCACACTGGATCGACTGAAGAAGGGCAGGTGACCAACAATTTTTCTGCTCCTGCTCCTGCTCCAGTGCAGATGCCTGGTCCGATCTACTGGCCCTCAGTCCAGTGGTACCCTGCACATTGGACTGCTGGACCTGGACAAACCTCGGTCCCATACCCATATGGGACCAACCCGACAGGTGAGTCGGGTTCGATGGCTACGGGTCATACACCCGGATTCATGCCAGGACAGGGATTGGAGCCCCACATGTCTCCACAAGGGTCGCACCAATCGGGTCCGACAAAGTCGGGTCACAAACTCGGTTTCACGCCCGGATTCACGGCGGAACCCTCCCCGTTTCCACACGGTCCGCACGGACCACCATACCTGTTTCCATTCAACGGCGGACGACCGGAGCTTGGAGATCCGCTCTATACGTCGCCGGCGAATGGCCCGGAGTTGCAGTTGATCAGTCAACAGCTCACCGGACCAGCGAATTATCACTCTTGGGCTCGTGATCTCCGGCGAGCACTTGTCACCAAAGCCAAAGAAGGCTTCATCGATGGCACCGTCTCTTACTCAACAGATGAAAGATTGCAGAGACATTGGCGGCGGTGCAATCAACTGGTGCGCACTTGGATCGGGAATTGCTTGGCGTCTGAAGTCGCCGCCGGCCTCCCTCTAACAGAAGATTCGAAGCAATTCTGGGAGAATATACAAGAGATGTATGGTAAATCAGACAGAGCGAGGCTCTTCTCGTTAACACAAGCCTTGACCGAGCTGAAACAAGGCAATCTCTCAGTCACGGCTTGTTTCAACCGGCTGTCGGCTTTGTGGAACGAGATCGAGGCGGCGGAAGACAAATTGGAGGGCTCGGAGGCCACTCTTCGGCAGTTTTACACAATCAAAGAGAAGGAAAATTCGACAAGATTCCTCCTTACCTTGAACGAGTCATACTCGGCTTTTCGGTCGCAAATACTTGTGATGGATCCTCAACCGCCGCTCGGACGAATCTTCCAATTGGCCATTCAAGAAGAAAATCAGCGGGTAGCTGTGGCTGAGCAGAATCGGTTTGGTGAAGGAACGGGCTTCGCAGCGTTTCCATCTGGTGTTTTGTCGATAGAGACAACCGCTGGAGCTGGGGGGAGCTTCGTAGCTGCGAATGGGAAAGAAATCCTTACGGCGCTGGCGACCAAACGGGAGGAAAACCCTAGCCTCTCACGATCGGACGGCTGGGATCGTTCTTTTGGATCCAACGGTCCGGATAAAGGCGTTGGATTTGACGGTCGTGGGAGGCGCGCTGGATCCAACGGACTGAATCAAATCTCTGGGATGAACGGTTGGGATCGACGCGCGCGATCGGACGGCTCTGGTTTGATGAACTATTCAAGCGGATCAGACGGTCCATATTTTGCCACATCAGCACCAGTTTATAAAGGATCGTATGGTGCACGAAATGCCACATCAGCAGGGAAGGTCAGTGGGCAAAATTCGAAATTTAAAAATAAATATTGTGAATATTGCAAACGTCCACACCATACTGTTGATACATGTTGGAAGTTACATGGGAGACCTAGCAATAAAAAGGAGAGGGAGTCTTCAGTCTATCAGGTCTCTGCACAAAAAGGTGGTGGACCATCTCAGCAGACCATAACCTAGGAACAATATGAACATATCGTGCAAGCTTTGAGCCAACTCAAGACTGGTGACACTGGTGCGGGATTCTCAGGTACTTTTCTCCAGGAAAAGAATTCATTATCTACTGATGCATGGATTATCGATTCAGGCGCTAGTGACCACATAGTTTGCAATGAGTCTCTATTTTCCCATGTCCATCAAAACCCACAATCTCCTGTTACGGTACGTCTTCCAAATGGAAACATTACATATGTTACTAAAATCGGTACCGTACATCTTGGTCAAAATTTTGTTCTTAAAAATGTCCTATACATTCCAGCCTTTGAGTTTAATCTCCTCTCTGTTGCAAAAGTATGTATGGACAATTCTTGTAGAGCCATATTCAATTCCAGAAATTGTGTCTTTTAGGACCTTTCGACTGGCAAAGTGATGGGCTTGGGTAATGAGGCACAAGGACTTTATTTTTGGGTCAATTCTCCAGGAGATTTAGAATTATTGAATAAAGGCATTTATTGTAATGCAATCAGTTATAATAAAAATCTCCTTTTGCATCAACGATTGGGTCATAGTGCTATATTCCCTCACCCAAAGTGCTCCATTTGTCCTCTTGCTAAACAAACTCGAGCATCTTTTCCAGTTAGTACATCTCGAGCCAAAGATTCTTTTTCATTACTTCATATGGACATCCGGGGTCCCTACCATACTTCCCATCGTGACGGATCTCGCTACTTCCTTACAATCGTTGATGATTACAGTCGTGCCACTTGGCTATATCTTATGCAGTCAAAGAATCAAACCTTTACTCATTTATCAAAATTCCTTTCCTTAATTAGGAATCAATTCGATAAATCTGTACATCGAATTCATACTGATAATGGGCGAGAATTTTTTACTTCTGATTGCATAAACTTGTTGTCTACTCATGGGATACTCCATGAAAGTTCATGTACTTATACTCCACAGCAAAATGGAGTTGTTGAGAGAAAACACAGACATCTTTTAGAGGTAGCCCGTGCACTTAAATACCAAGCTTCAATTCCTGAAAATTTTTGGGGAGATTGTGTGGTCACAGCTGCCTATCTGATTAATCGCATGCCAAGTCGAATTCTTCATGGTAAAACTCCATTTGAGATGATTTACAAGAAACAACCAGATAGCAGCCATCTTAGAGTCTTTGGTTGTTTATGTTATGCAACAAATGTGGGTCATCGAGATAAAATGAGCCCTCGCGCAACACAATGCGTCTTTATGGGATACCCTTCTCTCCAAAAGGGATATCGTGTCATGGATTTTTCTACAGGACATTTATTTATTAGCAGAGATGTTGTTTTCCATGAAGAAACATTTCCCTTCCAAGAAAAGCTATCTTCATCCAAAGATACTTTGCCAGAAAACAAACGTTTTCTTCTGGATGATGAAGAATTATCATCAGCACCTGATTTTCTTATGGCGCATCCACCCTCTATGATACCTAGCTACACACCAACACCAGTGGAATTCTCACACCCAGAAACGGAATTATCAGCTTCATCTGAGGAAGTTCCTTCACCTATGGACACTACAGAAATGGTTGCTGACTTATCCATGGCTCCTATGGCTGAACCACCCCGTCGTTCTAGAAGACAGAGTCGTCCACCTACGTGGACAAAGGACTATATATGTTCTGCTGCGAACTCTTCAGGTACACAATATCCTGTTTCATCCTATGTTTCCTTCAATCGATTATCAGCAGAGCATATGTGTTGTATCAGTCATATTTTAGAAGAGCATGAACCATTTTCATTCACTGAGGCATCCAAAGATCCCAAGTGGCGGCATGCAATGGAGTCCGAGCTGGCTGCACTCATGGAGAATCATACTTGGGATGTAGTTCACTTACCACCGCATCGAAAACCGATTGGCTGTAAATGGGTTTACAAAATCAAATTCAAATCAGACGGTTCTGTAGAACGATACAAGGCTCGGTTGGTAGCCAAAGGTTTTACCCAGAGAGAAGGTTTTGATTATCACGAGACATTTTCTCCAGTCGCCAAGGAAGTTACCGTTCGGTCTTTCTTATCTGTTGCAGCAATACGCAATTGGTCCCTACATCAGATGGACGTCAACAATGCTTTTCTCCATGGTGATTTAGATGAAGAAATCTACATGGATCTTCCTCAAGGATTACGCAGATAGGGGGAGAATCGGGTATGTCATCTTCGCAAATCCTTGTATGGATTAAAACAGGCATCTAGGCAATGGTATGCCAAGTTTACTGCTGCATTAACCAATGCAGGTTTTCAGCATTCCAAACATGATTATGCTTTATTTACACGAAATGTGGGGAAATCATCGATTTATTTGCTGATATATGTGGATGACATATTGGTTATGGGAAATAATGACTCTCATGTTGAAAAATTCAAGGAATATTTACACTCTGTTGAAGAAATCTTTCCAGAGTATTTTGAAGCTGACAAAACGGTTCTATTAGTCTAAGTCTGGATATTCGGAGACCGAAGATTAAAGTCTCAAGACTTTATGAACTCAAGACTCAAGACTCAAGACTTAAGACTATTCTCACTGACAGTCTTTCTATTCCAGTGGTGAAGGAAATCCAGAGCCGAAGCTTATGGTTGAGGATTCGATCCTATCCTCTGAAAAAGATCCCTTGGTTGGATAAACATCTCGGATTCTTTGTTTGTTCTTATCTAGATCGATTGAAGATCCGATGGTCGACGAAGTATTCTTGGAATGTTCTATTCTTGGAAACTAAGATCCTGATTGTATGGGCGAACAGGATTGATGGGCTATCGCCAGGTTCCTTAAATAGCTCGAATGATCTTCGTGATTGATTCCGTCCAACGGGTAGATTGGAGAAATTCCTTTGGTAAGTGCCAACGGCTATGATGGCATAAAGGAGTATAAAAGGAAGACGTTCAAGTTGTTTCAGAGAGTGTGATCGATAGAAAAATTCCAGAGTCTGAAGATCCTTGAATATTAGTCGATACTATTTGAGCGAAATTGTATACATAGAGAGTGTTTGTTCTTAGTGATACCTTGAGAGTGTGGAAGATCGTCTACACCGAGAAGTCAAGGAAGATCATCATTGTAACATCTCTTTGTTCATAGTGGAATCTAGCCAATAGGCTGTCAGTGTAGAAGAGTGGACGTAAGCTTGAATCAAGCCGAACCACTATAAACCGCGTGTCTAATTCTCTCTTTCCTTTACTCAGTCTTACGATTGATTTTTAATTGCTACAAATTGTTTATATATATCTAAGTAGTGTGTAATTATCAAAAGAAAAATCTTTTATACCTATTCACCCCCCTCTAGGTAATTGTACTAGCTATATCAATTGGTATCAGAGCTTGTGTTCTTACTTTATTTGAAGTGTTTTACTTCAGAGTAAAAGATCATGGCTAGTATGCTAGCATCAGGGCTGGTGGAAGGTCAAAGCAATACCAGACCACCCTATTTCGATGGAAAGGATTACAACATCTGGAAGAACAAGATGAAAGCTTTCCTACGATCAAAGGATCCTATGGAATGGGACGTTGTGGAAAGAGGGATCACTCCTACTGTTGCATCAGTATCTGAAAGAGGGAAAGAAACTGTTGAGACCAGCGGAATGTCTCAAGATGAGATAAACAAGAGACAAACACTCGATGCAAAAGCAATTTATTCTTTATATTGTGCTTTGTCACCAACTGAATATAACAGAATATCTTCTTGTGTCACAGCAAAAGAAGTCTGGGATAGATTACATATCACCTATGAAGGGACAGACCGAGTGAAGGAGACCAGAATTAATATTCTCCTTGGTCAATACGAAGCCTTCAAAATGAAACCAGGAGAATCTATAACTGACATGTTTAGCCGTTTTACAGATATTGTCAATGGACTTGAGAATCAAGGACAGAAAATTACTGATCCTATGAAGGTGAACAAGTTGCTGCGTGGACTCTCCAAGGATTGGAATCATATAAAGACTTCAATACGAGAGACGCAAAAATTATGCCATTATCTGTAGATGAGCTGATTGGAACTCTTCAGTCTTACGAAGTGGAGCGAATTAATGAAGACGAAGATCCAAGAGGTAAGAAATCCATTGCATTAAAATCTAATGATGATTCGATGATACGATTCAAGAAGATCTGGATGATGAGGAGCTTGCTCTTATGATAAGAAGATTCAGAAAGCTAAATAGAAAAGGAAGAAGGTTCAACTCAAGAAAACAAAGTTTTCAGAAACAGCAAACCAAGTTTGTTGATGAGGAACCAAACAAAGATGTAGTCTGCTTCGAATGTAAGAAAAAGGGACACATCAGACCTAACTGTCCTCTTCTGAAGAAGAAGAGAGGGAAAACCGAAAAGTCTCGAAAAGCTCTCAAAGCCGAAACCTGGAGCGATACAGAGTGTGAAGAAAGTGATGAGGAATATGCCAATCTGTGTCTAATGGCACAATCAGACTCAGACTCTGGATCAGATTCAGACAGTGAATTTGAGGTAAGTGATTTTAAAATTCCTGTCAAAGTCTCTAAATATATTGATGAATTATGTTTTAGTCTTAAGACTTCTCTCAAAAGGATTTCCAAACTGAAAAAGGAAAATTCAGCTCTAAAACAAAAGGAAAATATTTTAGAAGAAAGAGTGAAAAGTCTAGACTTGAATGTTTCTACTCTTAAAGAGAATGAAGATAAACTTTCAAAAGAAAATGCTTTCTTAAAAACCGACTTATCAAATATTTCAAAGAAATTTTCAATAGGGTCTTAAAAACTCGAGAAAGTTCTTTCAGTTCAAAGACCTTACTTCAATAAGTCTGGTTTAGGTATGACAGCAGAGACAATCCCTTTGATTGATTTTCCGAAAGTAAAAGAAAGAATTAAGAAAAGACCGTCGAAAGAAGCGTACAAAAATCATTTCAAAAAGGTTTTTGTAAAGTTTGTAGGTCAAAATGCTCTAAGGTGTTCAAAGTGTAACAGTCAAGATCACTTTGAAAAAGAATGTCCTATGGTCTGGAAGCCTGTTAAAAGGGTATGGCCTAATAATGCTTATCCTACTAACACCAAAGGACCCAAGAAAATTTGGGTACCAAAGAAAGCTTGAGACTCTCTTTTGATTACAGGTCTCTGTCAAAAAGAAGGTAAAATGGTATCTTGACAGCAGATGCTCAAGACACATGACAGGAGACTCAAATTGCTTTATAAAGTTTGTTCAAGTAAATGGTGGAAAAGTTTCATTTGGTGGAAACAGCAAATGAAGCATTGTGGGATTTGGAACTGTGAAAATTGGAAATCTCACAATAAGCAATATTTCTCTAGTGGAAGGACTCAACTATAATCTTCTCAGCATTAGCCAACTGTGTGATACTGGGTTCAAGATCTCTTTTCAAGAAGGCATATGTTCTGGAATAAGTAAAGACTCAACTCAGTCTTTCATGGGTCGAAGGCATGGAAATATCTACCTTCTTGATGTAAGACCAAATGAATCACAATGCCTTATCTCAATTCAAGATGAAGCGGTCTTATGGCATAGAAAGCTTGGCCATGTCAACATGAAGCAATTAGCCAAAATCTCATCAAAGAAGCTTGTTCAAGGTCTACCAAAATTGCCTTATCAAAAGTCTGACTCATGCACACCATGTATTCTGGGAAAACAGGTAAGAAATTCATTTAAGCCTATAAAACATATCTCTACTAATCATGTACTACAGTTGCTGCATATGGATCTCTTCGGACCAACAAGAACCCAGAGCATTGGAGGTAAGAAATATTGTCTAGTAATTGTGGACGATTACTCTCGTTTTACCTGGGTATATTTTCTTGCAAGTAAGTCAGAAACCTTTTCGTACTTTGAAAAGTTTGCTAAAAAGGTTCAAAATGAAAAAGGATGTGCTATTTCAAGTATAAGAACAGATCATGAAAGTGAATTTGAAAATCAAAACTTTACAAAGTTTTGTGATAAATCTGGTTCTAATCATGTATTTTCCTCTCCATATACTCCAGAACAAAATGGAGTTGTGAAAAGAAAGAATAGATCTCTTCAAGAAATGGCTAGAACACTTTTAATTGAAAGTAAAATTTCTTCTCAATTTTGGGCTGAAGCCGTTTCAACAGCATGTTATATCATCAATAGAGTCTTTCTAAGACCCTTTTTAGAGAAAACCCCCTATGAATTGTTCAAAGGTAATAAGCCCATTGTTTCATATTTTCATGTGTTCGGTTGCAAATGCTTTATTTTGAAAAATGCAAATGATCGAGTTGGTAAGTTTGAAGAAAGATCAGATGAAGGCATCTTCCTTGGATATTCTACTACAAGCAAAGCTTACAGAGTCTTTAACAAGAAAAGCCAATCGGTGGAGGAATCAATGAATGTCAAATTCCAAGACTCAACGCAAGCTGAATCCAGTCAGACTCAATATGAAGAGTCTGAACCTACTCCAGACCTTTCAAGGCTTACAACTCAAGAAGCATCTCAGTCTCTGGAAGTCCAACATCAAGATGCTCTTGAAGATTCAAATAAAGAAAGAGATCATCAACTAGGAAAATCAACCAGTAACTGGAAGCACAAATCCAGTCATCCCAAAGATCTCATTATCGGTGAAATCAATGAAGGAATCCGCACCAGATCAAAAAGACATGAAGAATCTAGTGCTATGGCTCTAATCTCTGAAATTGAACCAAAAAGCATAGAAGAAGTTTTATCTGATGAAAGCTGGATTGAAGCTATGCAAGAAGAACTCAGACAGTTTAACATCAATGATGTCTGGGAATTGACATCAAAACCAAAAGGTAAAACTGTTATTGGAACCAAATGGGTATTCAGGAACAAGATGAACGAGAATGGAAAATTCGTACGGAACAAAGCCAAACTCGTGGCCAAAGGATACACGCAAGAGGAAGGAATATACTATGATGAGACTTATGCACCAGTAGCAAGGTTAGAAGCTATTCGTCTATTACTTGCGTTTGCTTGCTATAAAAATTTCAGGTTATTCCAAATGAACGTCAAAAGTGCGTTTCTAAATGGATTCATCCATGAGGAAGTTTATGTGGAACAACCACCTGGATTTGAAGACCCAAAGAAGCCAGATTCAGTCTTTAGACTGAAAAATGCCTTGTATGGTTTAAAGCAAGCACCTCGAGCTTGGTATGATAGACTAAGTAAGTTCCTAATACAGAACGGTTTTGTCAAAGGTAAAGTAGATACTACCTTATTTATTAAAAAGGAAAACAAAAGCTTTTTACTTGTTCAAATATATGTAGACGATATTATATTTGGATCCCCTAATGAAAGTCTATGCAAGAAATTTTCTAAGTCTATGCAGGATGAGTTTGAAATGAGTATGATGGGAGAATTAACATTCTTTCTTGGACTCCAAGTGAAGCAAATGAAGGAAGGAACTTTTATTCATCAAGAAAAGTATGCAAATGATATTGTCAAAAGATTTGGATTGAAAAAATGCAAAAAAACCGACATACCAATGTCATGTTCTCAGAAGATAGACAAGGATGAAGAAGGGAAGAAAGTAGATCAAAACCTATACAGGAGCATGATTGGTTCTCTTCTTTATCTTACTGCTTCTAGACCTGATATTTTGTTAAGTGTTTGTGTCTATGCTAGGTTTCAATCAGATCCTAGAGAATCACATCTCAGTGCCATGAAACGAATTATCAAATACATTGCCTCATCTTCAAGCATCGGTCTTTGGTATCCAAAGAAGGGAGACTTTAATCTTCTAGGATACTCAGATGCAGATCTGGCCGGTTGCAGAGTCGATAGAAAGAGCACTTCTGGAACTTGTCAGTTGCTTGGAAATAGAACAGTATCTTGGTTTTCAAGGAAACAAAGTACCGTGGCTCTTTCAACGACAGAAGCAGAGTATGTAGCTCTTGGAAGTTACTGTTCGCAAATTCTATGGATCAAACAACAGCTACAAGACTTTGGCATTGAAGACTCTTGCACAGAAATCAGATGTGACAACACCAGCGCGATTAATCTTACCAAAAATCCAATTCTTCATTCAAGAGCAAAGCATATTGAGATTCGACATCACTTCATTAGAGATCATATTCAAAATGGAGAAATCTCGATTCAATTTGTTGATTCAAAAAGTCAACTAGCGGATATTTTCACAAAGCCTTTGGAGAAAAATCAATTCGATGCTATCCGTTCAAGACTCAACATTTTGAAGCTTGAAGAAGTTAAAGTCTAAAGACTCAACAATCCTTAGACTCTAATCTCTCAGTCTCGAGATCTTCAAACTCAGACATTCATGGCTATAGACTGTAAGTTGCTATTTTATCCGGACTCGAAAAGGTACGATTTTATTGTTCAGTTATAATCTGTGTGAAAATCGAAATCTTGTCTTTTCAAAAAGATTAATTTTGGCAGTTATTGATTTTGAAAAGAAGTGTTCGTACACTTTCCTTGTGCCGATTGAACTTCCCTTTTCAAAAAGTGAGTTATATATATACAGTTTTTTATCAATCGTCAAAACCCTAAAAAGTACTCTTCTCCCGAACCTGTTTCAATTTCTTGTTCATCGTTGAGAAAGTGGTCATTTTTCCTTGGGAAGCAAGCGAAGTAATCTCTCAAATCGACAAAGAAGAATGTCTTCTTCGAGGAAATCATCGAGAATAGCAAGCAGGGGACCACAAAGAATGGAGAAGGGACCAATACACTTCGATCTTACTGAGGAGGAAGACTTATCAAGTCAGCGACAAAGTCCGATTCGTTCTCATCCACGTCATTCATCGCCTCCTACCCCACTTGGTGAAAGTCAACATCTTGAAGAAGAGATAATCGAGGAAGCCGAACCAGTAAGAGTCCAAAAACCCTCCTTTATCTATAAGCTTTATCGTGCGTTGAAAAGCACCGGTACACCAATGAAATACATAGACGATTTTCTTAAGGAAAAGAACTATGGGAATGAATATCTTTTTCTGCGGAGAATGGAGGAGTTAGGAATTGCTCCGAAAGGAAAAGCAGAGGATGCACTTGCGAATATTCCAAGTGATCCTCGTGTACCTGGACAAAATTTGATTGAAGGGAACGATGATGATAGAATGTTCTTTGAATTTCAACCGAGAATGGGTGTGGCAGCGAAGATGAAAGGAAATCGAATGGATTTGTTCAAATCCAAGGAACAGGAGAATGTGTATGGCAATCTGTTGAAAAGAGGGGTGATAAACCCTAGAAGTGTTGATTTTGACTTTCTAGACGCCATCAACATGAACTTGAGAGAGAAGTTGAACTTGCTTCAACTTGAGAAATTTTGCTCTGACTCTACGGACGGGTACGCACATTTAACCACTTATTTCTATTCAAATCTCAGCTTTTTGGATGCGAATAGAATTTCATTCAGTGTTCGAGACAAAGTCTACGTGGTAGATGTGAATATGTTGGCGGACATTGTTGGAGTTGAACGAGGGCGTTATCTACCAATCAAAGTCTCACCCGCTCGTACTACTCTGGATCTTGTCAAGGATAGAGACGCAGAGAAGAGAGTTACCTATTCCAGGATGAATGCCATCAACATTGTGCTTCATAAGATCGTAATCAACTGTCTCAGACCAAAGTCTACGTCAAAGACTTCCGTGTCTTATTCTGAAGCAAAGTTGATGTATGCAATCAACTCTGGACGGAAGTTCTCTCTCCCGCACACGATTCTTTTCCATATGTATAGAGCAGTGTCAAAAGACAAGAGACAATTGCCTTATCCTGGTCTGGTGACCAAGATCTTTAGACACATGAATATTGAACCGCCCCATTCACTTTGTGTTCGACCGTGCGATAAGATGGTGGTAGGTTTGAAGATGCTGACGAAGATGCGTCTACAAGAGCTTTCCAAGGCAATGGAGAAATTCAGAGTGAAGACTCCAGTTCCGTCTGCTTCAAAGAGAAAAGGAAAAGAAGTCATTGGAGCTCCATCGAGGAAGAAGAAAAGGACTCTCATCTTAGAGGATGAAGATCCTACAATCGTTGCTTTAACAAGAACCAGGCGTTCTGTGCATCAATCAACAGAACTTCAGCAGAAATAAAGAGAGGAAGAGGAGCAAGCCAAGATCAGAGAAGAAGAACAGCAGAGAGAGAAGGAGAAAGAAGGAGAAAAAGAGAGAGAAAGAGAGAAAGAAAAGTCTGCATCAGACTCTGGAGACAAGGGAGATCAAGAACATGATCATCACTCTTCCCCTTGTGATGTCCTAGAGACAGGGGGAGTTGGCGAGCAAGAAAGGTCTTCACCACATGCTGCCAATAGTGAAGGTCCAAGATCATCTCCAGCAGACCCAGAAGAAGTTCAAGTTTCTCAATTGCCTGAAGAAGGACACGATACGTCAACCCCAAATCTGCAAGATTACACAGAAGCTCCAACGTCTGCATTCACTCCATCTGAAAAAGCTCATGCAAGTACACAGACGGATAACTCAGCAGATTTTCGTCGTATTGTCGATATCCTTATGGAAATGCAGGGACAGATATATGCTCTAGACTGTGAGATTCAATCCATCAAGAATGCTGGCCAAGCGTCTTCGGTTACCCTGGAGGACAAAATGAAAGACCTCGCTCTACAACTTCAAGCAAATGCAAAAGGAGATGAGGTAGCTCAACTAAGGGAAGACTTAAAGAGGCTAGAAGGCTTAGTCCAGTCTATGGGAGATTTCCAAATCGTTCGCATTCCCAAGCAGACCTGATCCCTTTCTCACTTTTTCATGATGACAAAAAGGGGGAGAATCAATTTGAACCATCAACTTTACTTTCAACATCTTTTAATTTGTGGTTATGTTTTTATATTTTTGAGTTTGACTTGAGTACACTTGAGTGTGGATTTAAATGCTTGACTGGTTGCGTTCATATCAAGTGTTGTTTTATGGTATCACTCATGAAAGACTAACCAATTTGATGTGGATACAGAATCTGGTTGTTTTATTAATCTTTATGAGTTAGCCATATTGCTTGAGAAATGTTTTTGCAGGTCAAAGTTGTTCAAATCTACAAGGAAGTTTTGTCACCATCAAAAAGGGGGAGATTGTTGAAGAAATCTTTCCAGAGTATTTTGAAGCTGACAAAACGGTTCTATTAGTCTAAGTCTGGATATTCGGAGACCGAAGATTAAAGTCTCAAGACTTTATGAACTCAAGACTCAAGACTCAAGACTCAAGACTATTCTCACTGACAATCTTTCTATTCCAGTGGTGAAGGAAATCTAGAGCCGAAGCTTATGGTTGAGGATTCGATCCTATCCTCTGGAAAAGATCCCTTGGTTGGATAAACATCTTGGATTCTTTGTTTGTTCTTATCTAGATTGATTGAAGATCCGATGGTCGACGAAGTATTCTTGGAATGTTCTATTCTTGGAAACTAAGATCCTGATTGTATGGGCGAACAGGATTGATGGGCTATCGCCAGGTTCCTTAAATAGCTCGAATGATCTTCGTGATTGATTCCGTCCAACGGGTAGATTGGAGGAATTCCTTTGGTAAGTGCCAACGGCTATGATGGCATAAAGGAGTATAAAAGGAAGATGTTCAAGTTGTTTCAGAGAGTGTGATCGATAGAAAAATTCCAGAGTCTGAAGATCCTTGAATATTAGTCGATACTATTTGAGCGAAATTGTATACATAGAGAGTGTTTGTTCTTAGTGATACCTTGAGAGTGTGGAAGATCGTCTACACCGAGAAGTCAAGGAAGATCATCATTGTAACATCTCTTTGTTCATAGTGGAATCCAGCCAATAGGCTATCAGTGCAGAAGAGTGGACGTAGGCTTGAATCAAGCAGAACCACTATAAACCTCGTGTCTAATTCTCTCTTTCCTTTACTCAGTCTTACGATTGATTTTTAATTACTGCAAATCGTTTATATATATCTAAGTAGTGTGTAATTATCAAAAGAAAAATCTTTTATACCTATTCACCCCCTCTAGGTAATTGTACTAGCTATATCACACTCCACTTTTCACATCAAAGATTTGGGACCTCCCAAATACTTTCTTGGCATTGAAATTGCCTGATCTGACAAAGGAATTTCTCTTAGCCAAAGGAAATTTGTTTTGGAAATCGTTTCTGAAGCAGGGTTATCAGGCTGCAAGCCAGCAGTAATACCCATTGAACAGAATGTCAAATTGACGACACATGAGTATGATCTTGATATTCCTTCATCAAACGAGGATCCATTGCTTAAGGATCTATCAGGATATCAGCGACTTGTTGGAAAGTTGATATATCTTACCATGACAAGACCCGATATATGTTATGCGGTACAAATACTCAGCCAATTCATGCATATGCCAAAAGAATCACACATGAATGCAGCCTTGAAAGTTGTAAGATACTTGAAGGGATGCCCGGGACTCGGTATATTTCTATCTCGTGAATGTGATATGGGGATGACAGCATTCTGCGACACCGATTACGCCACCTGTCCGATGACTAGGCGATCTATCACCAGCTTTTGTATCAAATTGGGAAAGTCACTAATTTTGTGGAAGACCAAGAAGCAGTCTATTGTATCATTATCATCAGCTGAGTCTGAATATCGAGCCATGGCAAAAACTACCTGTGAGATAATCTGGATACGAGGACTTCTTTCAGATTTGGGAGTACAAGTTAGTGGACCAAGCAAATTGTTCTGCGATAATGATGCTGCACTTAAGTTAGCAGCGAATCCAGTTTTTCATGAGAGAACGAAGCACATAGAAGTCGACTGTCATTTCACTCGTGACAAAATCAAAGAAGGAGTTCTCGTGACAAAAGGCATCGGAACAGTGGATCAACCTGCAGACATTTTCACTAAACCGCTATGCCAAAGACAACACAAATTTCTATTGAGCAAGCTAGGTGTCCTCGACATATATAGGCCACCAGCTTGAGGGGGAGTGTTGGAAGATCTTAGTGTAGATGCTGATTATAATTGATTCTAGTATATCCTTGATTATGTCAGTAAATAGGAAATTCTGATTATTGTATATTGTCTTTCCTAGTTTATTTTTCCTCCTTACATTATAAATGTACATTGTACTGACATACAGACAACAATACAAAGAAAAACACTTTTACCATATTTTCTTATCTCTTCCTATTTTCTGTCATAACAGAAGGTCTTGTAAAATTTACCATTCTAGAAAATAAAATTCACATCGTTTTTTAATAGGTCATACATATGCACTCATTTTTTTTTTTTACAATATTTGAATGGCAAAAATCCCCAATCGAATTCTTTGATTATATAAACCAAAGTGAGTCAAGTTCGGAATTTATTCTTAACTATTCAACTCAACTCGATCTCCATTAATAAGGGAGACATTCTCTTTTATATAATATCACAATTCTTGATCCTTAATATTTTGAGTTATACCTTACTTCAGCTGCCTGAATATAAATCTATGAAAGGCCACACAAATTACAGACGCATGAGAGGAAAAATCAAAATTGGGTCTTGGAGGCAAAAGAAAAGCCCCAAAAAGCTTACCAAAAAAAAAAAAAAAAAAAAATTCTTACCAAAAAAAAAAAAATGGTGCATTCTTCACTTCAAGAAAATACGTTCACGGTGTTGTCTATGTGCTTATCGCTATTTTCTAATAGACTAGCTTTTCCACATGACTTGCGGTCAAATAATATGACAAAATTCCAAAGATGCTTTTACAAGGAAAATAATACAAATTTTCGATGAGAAAATCATTTTGGCCAAAACTCGTGGTGGCACACCGTACAAAAGGAGAAAGCATTAATTATTACACTAAGTGGACTCTATTATTATCCAACTTTAGTAAAACGCTCAGATAGCCCGTCAAATCACTGGGATTGGAGTGCTTCCATCTGCATTAGAATCTGGACTCCAGCCGCTGCGGATTGCTGGAGCCAAGTGCGACTCTCGTAATTTTTAACAGGTAGGGTCTACCAAGCTCTTTTACAGAGATGGGAACCACTCTGGATCCCCGCGACGCCCTTATCCTAGTAGACTAGACTGGGTACAGGGAAATGAAAGAGGCCTGCCCCTGCAAAGGGGGAAGTCAATTTCAGGACAAAAGAAATGGCGGAGTGGACCCTTTTGTTTTCAATCAATCGTGTAATCACATGGAGGCATTTGCTCTTTTGGAGATTCCGTAGATGTCGTGTAAAGATGATCAAATGAAGCCTTGCACTGCACATTGAAGCGCGGGCATCTTGCATGCATCGACCAAAGTACGAAATGGAGCCAAGGTTTTGCAGAGTCCATGCAAAAAAATACAGGTAAGTTAAGAGTTACTAAACTTTTGACGAAAAATAACATCATATTGATAAAAGATCACGGGATCCTCGATATAAGTACTGGGATTTTCTCAAATGTGAGAGGGAAGTTGGAATTTTCATATATGATGATTGATGGCCGGCCTTCATTTTAGTTTGTTAAAATGGTTGTCTCATTTTAGAACCATTACGGTAATTTCACAAAATCTTCTAGATGTCCTAATTCCGATAACATGTGAAATTTTGATAAGCCTACTTCCAACTATTTTAAAAAACTTGAATTGTTATATGAATGTGTTATTTATTATTTAAATATTTTAACACATAGTATATTTAAGGAAACATAATACAAAACATTTCATGACATTTTCTATTGTGGCAAAATTCTTGACAACATACACCTCTTCAGATACAGTAAATCCTCCACCCCCTCAGCATCATCAATCCTTCCATCCACATCTCCCTCTTCTCCTCTTCACTCATATCTCTCAAAGATCCCCCCCTACATCGGTCTGGTGGGCCAACACAATTTGAGACAATGAGATTATTAGTCCTCCCTTAATTTCGGTTTTTGCGCAATATCGTTTAGACATTTTTAGTTCATGAGAAAAATATTTTAGAGAACTCTAGGTACAATAATAAGTCCTTTACCAAACAACTTATTACACTTTTCTATTCAGCCTTCTATGATTACTTGAGGAATCAATCTTGTGTCGTACCATGTCGAGCCCAAATGCTGTGCTGTAATTTTTGCATGAATTGTCGTGCCATACAAACACTCAGAATTTTCAGTAATAATCATTTTTATGGTATGACAATTTGTGTTGGAGCAATGGCGAATTTGTGTTATAAAACCGAAAAAACTTATAAAGAAAGCTTTTTCATGACGAAAAAAATTAGATTCTCCTAAGGATGTGTTGGGTCTATCGGATTCCCAAAAATCGGATTCGACACTAAATCGAACCCCTAAAACGAATGCGGAAGACGAGCTCGGGAAAACACATATCACCGATCCTAAAACACACTACGGAATCGAGTGTACCTTGTTAGCCACAGATTAAACACCGACGCTGATATGAGGAAGAGAAAACGGTCCCGTTTGATCGGATGGCCCGAATTGGTCTTGAAGGGAAGATGGCGTCGCCTCTTTTGCTTACTATTCTTTTTGGAGGGGGAGAGGGAGGAAGGAACGTATGTAATGTCAAAAGGTATGTTTTCCCTCTCTTTCCCCCCTTATATATGTCCCTCCAAAAAACAAAGAAACGTACCCCTTCATCCATGGGCCCTAATCTTGTGGGCCGGGCTTTTAGGCCCAACATGAGCGGATAGGCCAACTTAGGCCCGTCACATAAAACCATCATCTCCCACTCGCACATGGTGGGCCGAACAGAATTCTCTTTACCTCTCTTCAATATTCATACCGGTGAATAATCCGTGTGACCAGCATACTTTGAGAGCTCGTTGATATACATCTGTTAGAAATATATAGTAGCTCATAATGGACATCACACTCTGAGTAGGTTTAGTATGCAGTACCCTAGATCGATTGATCACATTTATTTCTCTTGATTTCTTTTAAACAATGATATATATATATATATATATATATATATATATATATATATATATATATATATATATATTGCATTCACAACTATGATTATCTCAAAGACAGTCATAATTGGTCGACCAGTGAATACAAAACTACAATGTGATTCTCCAAATTTGATCTTTCTCTTCCTTCAAACTCTCAATTTCAGTTCAGCTTGCTTTTCTAGAAATGTCCCATTAGATCGAATCAACTCATGACCATTGGCAACATCCTAAGATAGCAAACACTAAATAGAAATCTTGAGAATAAGTAAAAATCATGAGGGCACTAAAAATTGAGGAACTCATTTCCTCAAGAGTCTCACACTGCATAAAAGTTGAGATCAAACTTTTGCCACTCTTATTGGTCGTCTCATGCATACGTAGTATGAAATACGTATTACGGTATTAACTCCTTTCCCATGGAGCGTATGTCTACACCTTCAATACCGTACAGATGATAGTTCAGACATACTCAATGTCTAACTTGAGTTCACGTATCTACTCATTCACAAAATTCATCAGAACTCACATCCGGCATCATAGACAGAAAAAGTAAAATATGTGGGTTATTTTACTTTCGGACATAGTGGATATTATGTCCTCATCTTAACACTCAGTTAAGGCTACTTATATATTTTAAGCTTGAGCTATCGATTATCACCTAGATAATAAGCTTAAAAAGAGTCTCATCTCTATTTATCACATAGTATATAGAGGCGATTACTCGTGTGAGTGGGCTAATCTTTTATCTGTCCGACATACTTTCTCAACTTAAAATAATGCACTGAGTATTAAGATGCATAAAGATCAAACAAAGATTCATAGGCATTAACAATGAAAAAACAAAAGTTCATAAATGTGAACAACTCTAGGAAATTACAATCCAGTACATTAGACTTTACGCAATCCTAGAGATTTTACATGACCACAAAACGCATCTCTAGGTATTGGCTTTGTCATAGGATCTGCTACCATTCTATGCATAGATATGTACTGTAAGTTCACATCCTTTCGTGCAACCATATCTTTGACAAAGTTATACTTGGTATCTATATGTTTGGTCTTGCCATGATATTTTGGATCTTTGGTGTACGCTATAGCTGCTTAGCTATCACAATGGATTTGCAGCTTTCTCAATAACACCTAAATGATCCAAAAATCTCTTAAGCTAAACTCATTCTTGTACCGCTGCTAATAATGTCACGAACTTAGCTTCCATCGTGAACAAGGCTATACACATTTGCTTTTTACTGCTCTATGATATGGCGCCATTGTTCAGTAAGAAAGTAAATCCAAAGGTAGATTTTCTTTCATCTAAATTTCCTCCCCAATCAGCATCTGAATAGCCTTCAAATCGTAGATCCTTTCCTTGGTAATTCAACTTGTAATCAGCAGTTCCCTTCAGATACCTCAGTATTTTCTTAACGGCTTTCCAATGTGCTTGACCTAGGTTGGATTGGTATCTACTCACCATTCCAACTGCAAAACATATGTTAGGTCTTGTACACATCATAGCGTACATCAAGCTCTCAACAGCACTAGCATAAGGAACATGTTTCATTTGTTCATTTTCTTGTGGAGTCCTGGACACAGTCTATGGCTCAATCCTTCACCTTTTGCAATAGGAGTGTCTATGGGTTTATAACCTTGCATACAAAATCGTTCAAGAACCTTATTTATATATGTTTCTTGCGAAAGAGATAACGGTCTCTTCGAACGATCTCTTGAAATCTTAACTCCAAGAATGTATGCAGCCTCACCCATATCCTTCATTTCAAAGTTGGAAGACAACCAACTCTTGACAGTATTAACAGGCTCCATATTACTTCCGGCAATTAGTATATATCAACATATAATGATATAATCACAAATTGATCCTTGGATTTTTTTATATATACACAATGATTCTCATTTATCATTGTAAAGTCATATGCCATTATGGCATTATGAAAACGTATGTACTATTATCTCGATGACTGCTTAAGGCCGTATATCGATCTCAAAAGTCGACATACATTTTCTTCTTGGCCTTTCACTATGAAACCAGTAGGTTGTTCCATATATATTTATTCATCTAATTCTCCATTGAGGAAAATATTCTTTACATCCATTTGATGTAACTCAAGATCCATACTAACCACTATTGCTAGAATAATGCGAATCGAGGTAAATTTCACTACAAGAGAAAATGTATCTTCATAATCAATTCCTTCCTGTTGATTATACCATTTCGCCACAAGGCGAGCCTTATGCCTTTCTATTGAACCATCAGCCTTTCACTTTATTTTGAGAACCCACTTGTTCCTAATAGCTTTGTGTCCTATTGAAAGATCAACCAGTTCCCAAACTTGATTTGACTTCATTGACTCTATTTCCTCTTCCATTGCATGAATCCATTTTTCCTTACTAGGGCAATTTAGAGCCTCATTAATATTTCTTGGCTCATCCTCATCTTGCAGAGCAATCATAAAAGTTTCCCCTTCAATGTCAAAACGTCGACGGGGAATACTTTGACGACTTGTTCGCCGTATGTGAGATTGTACACTTTGCACATCATTTCCCATTATGCTCTCACTTGGATTAGATAATGATGATGTCGTCTTATCATGTGGTTGTAATTATGAATGAGTTGAATTTAATTCATCACTTCTCATATTACTCTCACTTGGACGAACTCCACTAACATCATTATCTTAATCCAAGTTTTCAAATAGGGAGTAATCTTCCCATATTTCGCCATTCTTAGGAAATTCATCCTCTAAGAATGTGACATCACGTGATTCAAATTCAGTTATACTCCCACTTTCCTGCTCACCTATGAACACATACCCTTTTGAGTGTTTGGAGTATCTTATGAAAATACTCTTCTTTCCTCTGGGACCCAATTTCCCAAACTTGTGAGATGACTCATGAGTATAGGCAGCACAACCCCATGACTTAAGAAAACTTAAGTCCGGTTTTCTACCTGTCCATAACTCATATGGAGTGGAAGTAACTGATTTGGAAGGCACCCGGTTAAGTATATAGGCAGCAGTTAACAACGCATCACTCCAAAAAGTAATAGGTAAGTTAGCATGCGCCATCATGGACCTAACCATTTCCAGTAGGGTTCTGTTTCTTCTCTCCGCAATACCATTTTGTTGAGGAGTATATGAAATAGACAACTGTCTTTTTATTCATTTTTCATCACATAATTTTCTGTACTCGTCGATAAATATTCTCGACCTCGATCGGATCTCAATGCTTTTATTTTCTTGTTTAATTGATTTTCTACTAGGTTCATAAACCTTTTGAAACAACTTAATGCTTCAGATTTATGAGAAATTAAATAAACATATCTGAATCAAGTATAATCATCTATAAAAGTGATGAAATAGACAGCTACATGCCTTCCTTTCACATTCATTGGACCACAGATATCAGAATGGATTAAATGTAGAGGAAAATCAGCTCTTTTACCTTTTCAAAATAATTTCCTTGTCATTTTCCCTTCAAAGCAATGCTTACATATGGGCAAATCCACTTTTTCAATGTTGCCCAACAAGCCCTTTTTGGCTAGTCTATTCATACATTGTTGGCCAATATGACCAAGTCTAGCATGCCACACATTCACATCATTATCATATGAATTAGGAGACGTGAGAAGGGAATAACAAACATTTACATTAACATAATCAATATCTAATATAATGAAACCATCCAGAAAATAACCACAACCATAGTAATTTGTATCCAAAAATAAATCCACACCTCTATAATGGAAGTTCATATTAAAACATAGTTTAACCAACACCAAAACAGACACTAAATTCTGACGAATCTCCAGAGCATACAATACATAATGTAGGAACAAAGTGCGTCCACCACGCATGTTCAATTGGCAGGTACCAATTCCTTTCACTTCAGCTCTGGAGTTGCTTTCTACATAGATCCACTTAGTTTCAGTTGGTGCTCGTCGGAATTCCACAAAGGATTCTCTATCCTTCGTTACATGGTCTATCGCTCCTGAATCTACATTCCACAAAGGATTAGATTCAGTTAAGAATACAGAACTCGACACAAAAGTAAAGTTCTGAAAAGTACAAGGAGTGTTTACCTTCTTTGGCTCACAACAGTTGCGAGCATAGTGACCCTTCTTGTCACAGTTGTAACACTTCACCCTTGTAAGCTTCTTCATTCGAGGACGCTTTCATCTTTCATGTTGGTTAAGCTTGGGTTTCTTCTCTGAAGGACCTGCTTCCTTGCCTTTTCCTTTATCAAACCAGTTAGGACGTTTGCGCTTGGAGCTCGAAGCTCCATGTAAGCTAGAACTAGCATGATAGAGTTTAGCTTCCGGCTTAGCCGCCAAGAGGTGGTCCTCTTCCAACTCAAGATGACGCACTGCATCCTCAAAGGTTTTGATATTTTCATTATAAATCAGGTGCACCTTCATATATTCCCAACTCTGAGGCAAGAAACGAATCACTACTTGCACTTGCTGCTCATCAGTGAGGACATGGCCAACATCTTTCAGCTCATTTATCATGTTTGACATCTTTCTAAGATGTTGCTTCATGGTCTGACCATGAGGCTTCTTATAAGAGTCAAACCTAATAGTAAGTTACCTTAGTCTGGTCATCGAAGTATGACCAAATCTTGCTGCTAATGCTTCCCACATTTCCTTGGCATTTTCAAAACGCCTAAACTCTCGCATGACGTCATTTTCCATGCTGCTTAGCAACGTGATGCGAGCAAGAGAGTTCTTTTTTTTCCATGCAGCAAATGCTTCTTTATCTCTCTTGTGCTGTGTAGTGTTTCCTTCTTCAGGTTTTATCATGGTCAGGTTAAGAGCTTCTAGTGCCTCTTGCTCTTCTAGCACATATTGAATTTTCATATGCCATATTTCATAATTGTCACCATTGAGCTTTTTACCTTTATTCAGTTCGGCAACTATGCTCTTTGTGGCTGAAGCCATTGATCTAAACACATCAGACATATATACACGAATTATTAATGCCTATCATTTATGCATCCTTTTTGCACAGACCCATCATATTAATGAACAATTTCAAGTAAGGTTTCAGAATCAAAATGTCACTATGTTTCCAATCATCCTTCAAAAATCCTAACTTAAAACTATCATTAATAGGATTGTCTTATACAAAATAAATTCTATAAAGCTACAAAAAAACTTCTATGAACTACCCATAGCAACCAACAATAACAGAAAGCAAATAATATTTGACATACAATATAATAATAATGCTTTCACATAATACAACTAACATATCGGTTACTACATCAACAACAATCAGGTAGTAAACATTACATAAGATGTCCACAAAGCACACTTAACAAAGATCATCCAATACATCTAACACCAAGTCAGTACACGAACTGGGAAAGATCATCTTTTGTTCAATTTCTTGATATTTTCCCTTATAACAATCTAATAATATTCATTTATAAAATTCATCACAATTTTCTTATATGAAATAGCTCTGTTGATATCCCATATGCGATTCAACACTCCTTGCCATTCTGGTGGAAGGGTGTTCATGAAAAATCACTCCATCTCAGACTGTGGCATAGGACGACCATTCCATATAACCTTTTGAATTTTCCCGTTGACTTCAGGGACGTGATCAATTAAGTCACCACTCTCCCATCGATGATCAGTCAACTCAGCTATCAACTTAGAAAGCATTTCCTTTTGTTCATCGGTAATTGCGCGAATAGGTGTGCGCAATCTTAGGAGAGGCATTGTTCTTGCAACAAATGTAGAACAAATAAGGGATCACATATAATCCACATAGACTTAATTGGGAAAAAGAAACACATTCTTTTCCTCTTTTTTTTTTTGGTCAACGGTCAACGATCGTCGGTTAACGGTGGTCAACGGTCAACGGTCGGTAGTCCTTGGTCGGGTCGTCGGTCGCGGGACCAGTCGAACCGGTCGGGCTGGGTCGGACGAACCGACCCTGCATGTGCCTCGCACATGCGGGCAACCGATCGGATCTCGGGTCAAGTCGGTTTGCCGGTCGGGTCGGGTCGCCGGCCGGTGACCGGCCGGCCAACTATCACCGGTGATGACGTCATATTGAATGATCAAGAAGAATGATTGTTTTGGCAATTCTTCTCAACGGACACGGGGAATTCATCAAATTGATCGTTTAAGAGCTTCGGAGTAAGTTGCAAGGTCATACGTAGGTTCATTACTGAGCAGAGGGTTGTATTGAATGATCAAGAAGAAGGCATAGTGAAAACTATTAGATGCTGAATCTGAAGGAGCATGTTTTGTTGTAAGTTACAGGTTTGGTGGTGGTGGTAAGATGTCTTTGCCGGTGTTATTTTTAGCCAGTTATCTGCTAGCTTCAACTCTTATGCAACTTGAGGAGTTTAGTTGGCCACTGAAGAGTGCATATCTTGATTCAAACACTTTCCAATTCTGATGCAACTTCTAATAGAAGTTAGCCGAGATGAGAATATGACAAGTGATGTGATTTTTGTGCAGCAATTATTTGAGTGTCATGATTTTTTTAAGTAATTGAGTATCATGACTTCGAAAAAAAAAAAGTTCAGTTGAGTGACTTAATTTAAAAAAAAAAATTCACTTTAAGTATCATAACTTTTAATTGACGATTGAAATTCTACAATTGCCATCACAAGTGCTTCTACAATTGCCATCACAAGTGCCATGTTATGTAGCACTTGTGGGGAACAGCCAGACAGAACTCGTATTTTGCATTTCAATTGAAAAGAAGGAACTCATTTTGCATTTCCCTCCATTTCCTCCCCCTTTTTGGAGGAAAATATCTTTGCAGCGTGACCCACGATGCATCAAAAGTCGTACTCCCATCGGCAGCATGAATGAGATTAACATAACATGAAGCTTTAATAATTGTCAAGTGACCGACGATGGCCAAAAAGCAAAACTTAACTCCACCTAGGTTAACTCTTAACCTCATTTTGTTCTGTCTTCATCCTCTTCCTCTGTGTTTTAGAGAGAGAGAGAGAGAGAGAGAGAGAGAGCATCAAAGCAACGATGGTGGACGTGTCAGGGAGGGGAAGACACGTAAGGACTTGGAGTTTGGCAATGGGAAGCGTCGGCTTTGTGAATTGGTAAATTACTTATTTTTGCAGTGAATCTGATAGTGTCATTAGGTGGAGGGTACTAGCAAAGAGAGATTAGACAGAGAAAGATCCATATAATCCATGAAACAGGCTGACATTATCGAGTCCTTGCAACACTAGTATGGAATTAATGATCCCCTAAGATAAACACATAATTACATACAAATGCACTTCATATTCACTTAATCCATTGATGAGGTGTAATCAATCAAATAAAATTAGGTTTTTTCTTAGAACTATTGAAGTGTAGTTTTGAGAAATAAATTTGTAACTTCTACACAAAAAATGAAAAAGTCATCTTCCATGAACCTTTAATTTCTCTCGATGAAGTTGTGCATGTAGGTCAAAACCTATGCATATTCCATTAATTAAATTAGATTAAGAAATAAAAAGAAGAACTTGTGATGACATTTTTTCGAAGTTAGCCTTAGGCCATTGCAGACTTATTGCATGCAAGATGCCTTTACAAGGAAAATAATACCAACTCTTGATGAGAAAAGCATTTTGGCCATCGCCGGTGGTGGCCCAACAATACAACAGGAGAAAGCATTATTGCACTAAGTGGACTCTATTATTGTCCAACTTTATTAAAGCTAATGCTTAAAGAGCTCGTGAAGCGACTGAGATTGGAGTGCATTTTTCTGAATCGAAATTTGGACTCTGGCTGCTGCAGATTTGCTAGAGCCAAGCATTGCCCTCGTAATTTTTAGCTGGCTGGACCTGAAGTCAATTTCAGTACAAAAGAAGTGGCGGAGTGGGCCCTCTTGTTTTCAATCAAGTCACATGGAGGCATTTGTTCTTTTGGAAATTCTGTAGATGTTCCGTAAAGATATTAGGACGATACGCTGAAATATGTATACAAATACATCGAAGAAATACAACTTAAAAAAGATATAACTAGAATCAAGTTATTCATTTATTAGGATATTCAAGCATGGTTCTCGTTTATTTATTTATTTATTTACAAACACACACGTATATTATTCTTTACAGTTGTATAAGTGGTTAATGATCACGTGTCAATACGATGGATTTTGCACTTCAATCTTAGCTTCTCTTACTTAGAACAACTTTAGAGGGGACGCCTGTCTTCTGATAGATGAAGCCTTACTCGATAGATGTAGGCAAAGGCAGTTTGCATGCATTAACAAAAGTACGAAATGAAGCCAAGGTTCGTAGAGTCCATGCAAAAAAATACCGGTAAGGTACGAGTTGCCAAGCTTCTGATGAAAGATAACATCACATTGACCAAAGATCACGGGATCCTCAATAACAAGCATTGGGATTTTCACAAATGTGAAAGGGAAGTTGGGACCAAATATATAATCACATATGGCTATGCACATATTAAGTCAAAGCTAGATAGGACAACGTTTAGATAAGATATATACATCAATATAGAGAGAGAGAGAGAGAGAGAGAGAGAGAGAGAGTAGTACGGTGGAGTTGGGCCCCTCGGCGTGAGGTCGAAAAAGCAAGAAGCTTTAATAATCGCAACATGATTCACAATGAATAGTCATACTGCCCGTATGCATCATGACATTGGGATAACACGAACCTTCAATAATTGCAGCATGATCCACGATGGCCAAAAAGCAATTAATTCCGCCCCGGTTAGCCTCTTAACCTCACTTTGTTCTGTCTCCCTTCTCCTCCTCCTCCTCCTCCTCCCCTATGTTTTAGAGAGAGAGAGAGAGAGAGAGAGAGAGAGAGAGAGAGACCAGCAGCATCAGCGCAATGATTGTGGACGTGTATGGTTGGTACTTGTTAGGGAAGGAGAGAGACGCAAGGATTTGGAGTTTGCAAAGAATCAAAAAGAGAGTCATTAAATTGTTGACAAGGTGTAGTCAGTCAATGCGATCGGGCTATTAAAGTGAGGTTTTGAAAAATAAATGATGAGTGTAATTAGTAATTTTTATAAAAAAATTAAATGACAAGCCGTCTTTCATGGACCTCCAATTTCTCTTAATAGAGTTGTACATGTAGCTCAAAGCCTATGCATGTTCACAACATTAATAGATTAGTATCTCTAAAATATTAATCCAGTAACGGTCTCTTTAAGCATGCAATGAATCGCTATCAAATAGGCCATCCCTCTATTTCATACACATCGGATAATTACTGGAGATAAATAGTTTTTATTAGTACACCTAAGATAAATTTACCTTTTATATTACATTCTTTTGAAAATGGGCAAGTTGCCACACTTGATTTTTTCATCTCAGTTTCTATTCGAAGTTGGTTTTAGCAGCTTAATGATCTAAACTTGAGAGCTTAGTCCCTTGTCTTTTTATTTTTTTCCTTTAATTCCCGGGAAAGTTTGGTGAGTATTTCTTCTATACTAGAAATTATTAGTTATATAAATTCTAACCTTAATCTCACATTATTCATGCTTATTCATTTGAAAAAAAAAAATATTGAGATGTTGGGAATGAGAAACTAGTTCCATAAAAGTTTACATTCAATTGATGAGGCATGATCAATTAAAATCTAATGATAACATTTTGGGTCACCGACTTGGAAGAACTTGTGGTTGATGGTTGTAGCATAATCAACTTAAGATTGATGGGGAAATTGAGCACGACTTTGATGGATCTTATCTTTATTACATTTCATCGAATAAATTGGGCGTTATAGAGACGCAACACCTATCTTCTGTACAATTGATGTAGGGGGTTGATGATGTAGAACAATATGCAAATGTCTTTCTGGAAATAATGGAGCGTCATAAGAGTGGGCGGTCCCACAAATCAAAGAGGATTGCGTAATCTTCAAGATTATAAATGGGTTACAATATATCTTTTCCTTAATTTGTTATAGATTTCAGATTTTCTAGTTTATCAATATCTTTTCAATTTTGTTATAGATTTCAGTTATTTGGTTATTATCTAGATGGCGACCTCCTTATAAATAGACACCTCAGATATTGTAATCCGCACTTCTTTATTCAAAATAAACACAATCTTTTGGAATTCTTTCCAAGCTTCGCTTTCTCTGCGTCATTTGGTATCAGAGCAGGTTTCTCCTGTGACGATGGCTAATAACGTTAACGACAATCTGCTCGTAGCTGAAGGCCGTTGAAATGAGCCTATTACATGGGATGAGTTCAACCAATTTGCGGAGCAAACCGAACGGAGGTTTCAAGAATTACTTGTTGCCATCCGACGTTTGTCTACCAACCCCATGCCTAGTAATCTTCTGGCTTAACATGCTCAAGTAGCTCGAGACCCGGAAGCAGCTATGGAATGTGGGGCAAATCCTCAATAGAGGCGACAAGCCTATGTTGAGGACTCTGAAGGAGAAGAAGAATTCTTGGATCAACCTATTCGTGGAGGCCACCGGAACCGAGGATATCGACGAGACCCCGAGCAATATCAACTTAAGGTTGACCTTCTGACCTTTAATGGCACTTTGAATATTGAAGACTTTTTGGATTGGTTTTGGGAAGTTGAGAAATTTTTCGATGCCATGGAGATTGAAGAGGATTGCCAAGTAAAATTGGTGGCATACAAATTAAAGGGCGGTGCCTCAGCGTGGTGGGAGCAAACGCAACTGACTTGACGTCGACAAGGAGAAGCTCCAATCCGAACATGGAATCAGATGAAGGAAATGTTGAAGATTCGGTTCCTCCCAACTGATTATGAACAATTATTATTTCAACAATTTCAGAATTGTAAGCAGCTAAGCCGATCAGTCCAAGCTTACACGGAGGAGTTTCTCCAACTTTCCGCCCATAACAACTTGGCTGAGTCGGAGGCATAATAGGCCAGGTACATTAATGGTTTGCGACTTAATATTCAAGACCGTGTTTCACTACATCGTTTGTTCTCCGTTGAGGATGCTCAAGAGATGGCCCGAAAGATTGAGATGCAATTAGAGAGAACTAGCCCCATTAATCGGGCTAACAATTATTCCGCTCGAGGATCATTTGGAAAGGGGAGACAACTAGATGTTTCAGAATCCTCCAACCAGCAAACCAACACTATGAACCAAACTCTGGGAAGTAGTACTGAGGTGCGCAAGGAACCAGTCATTGCAAACAACCGTAACGCCAATAAGAATGCCCAGAACCCATACGCTAAGCCACCACCAATCAAATGCTACAAGTGTAACGAATTGGGACATCGTTCGAGTGACTGTCCACGGTGGAAGATGGCCAATGTTGTCGAGCATGACGATGACATATACAAAGATGTCTGGATTGATGAGGAAGAAGTGAAGGATGAGGAGGGCGAGCATGTCAATTGCATTGTTAGGAGACTATTGCTCGCTCCACGAAGAGAAGACACGCAACAGAATAGTCTTTTTCGTGCCCGTTGTACCGTCAATGGCAAAGTTTGCGATGTCATCATCAACAACGGAAGTTGTGAGAACATAGTGTCCAAGGCTTTGGTGGACCATCTACAACTAAAGACAGAGTTACATCCCTCCCCTTATACAATCGGGTGGATTCGTAAAGGGGCCAAACTCAAGGTGACGCAGGTATGTCATTTATCTATTTCAATTGGAAAGTCCTATAAGGACATCAAAATTTGTGATGTAGTGGAGATGGATGCATGCCATGTCCTACTGGGGCAACCATGGCAATACGATGTTGATATCACTCATAGGGCTCGTGAGAACACATATTCTTTTGTGTGGAAAAAGACAAAGATTATTTTGAAGTCGATGAGTAACACTCCCCAGGCCCCAAAGAAGCAAAGTGCAGGGATTATGCTAAACGTCCGTAAATGTGAGGGCATGTATATGATTATGGAGAAAGGCAATCAAGAAGCCATTATTCCAATTTTGATGGCTCTTCAGCCCTTATTGAGGGCATTCAGTGATGTTATTCCGGAGGATCTACTTGTTGGATTACCACCCTTGAGGGATATCCAACATGAGATTGATTTTCTTCCAAGAACGAGCCTCCCTAATTTGCCGCACTACCAGATGAATTCGAAGGAGAACCAGATTTTGCAAGACCAAGTAGGAGAACTTCTTCGAAAAGGCTTCTTGGGCGAAAGCATGAGCCCTTGTGCAGTACCCGCACTCCTCACTCCGAAGAAAGACGGAAGCATGTGTATGTGCGTTGATAGTCAGGCAATTAATCGGATTATTGTCAAGTATCGATTCCCAATCCCTCGCTTGGATGACATGCTCGACCGGCTTGTGGGATCAAAGGTCTTTACAAAGATTGATCTACGTAGCGAATATCACCAAGTACGCATCCGCCCTAGCGATGAATGGAAACGGCCTTTAAAATAAGTGAAGGTTTGTACGAATGGCTTGTCATACCGTTTGGCCTCACGAACGCGCCTAGCACCTTCATGCGTTTGATGACTCAAGTTCTTAAAAATTTTATTGGCAAATTTGTGGTGGTCTACTTCGATGACATTCTCATAAATAGTCCAGATGACCAACAGCATATGGAGCATATGGAGCATCTAAGGGACAACTTATTGGCCTTGCATATGAACCAATTGTACATTAATTTGAAGAAGTGTAGCTTCATCACTGATCGACTCCGCTTCTTGGGGTATATTGTCGGAGCAGAAGGCCTTTAAGTTGATGTAGAAAAGGTAGCTACCATCCGCGACTGGCTGACTCCCCAGACCATTGGGGAGGCGCGTAGCTTCCATGGGCTTGTGACATTCTACCGATGCTTTATTCGAAATTTCAGTTCTATTTTGGCTCCGATCACTGAGTGCTTGAAGAAAGGAAAATTTCATTGGGGTGACGAAGCAGAAGCCAGCTTTGCTCACATCAAGGAAAAACTTTCCATGGCACCAATACTGATGCTCCTGAATTTTGAAAAGGAGTACTTTGCTGTAGTATGAGCTATCAAGTATTAGCAGCTCTATCTTTTTCAACATGAGTTTGTCCTTAACACTAACCATCAGGCACTCAAATTTATTAAGAGCCAAAGACATCTAAATCGAATGCATGGATGTTGGGTCTTCTTTTTGGAGCAA
This sequence comes from Eucalyptus caleyi, assembly GCA_014182885.2. Taxonomy (NCBI): domain Eukaryota; kingdom Viridiplantae; phylum Streptophyta; class Magnoliopsida; order Myrtales; family Myrtaceae; genus Eucalyptus; species Eucalyptus caleyi. The sequence goes on from CM024472.2 coordinate 19,479,114, forward strand.
TTCAATTTCATGCTTCGACACAAGGCGGGCCACTTGAACAAAGTTGCTAATGCACTTAGCTGTCGTGCTGCAACACTCGTCACCATGCGCACTAACGTTGTGGGCTTTGAGCACCTTTGTGCTCTTTATGCTGATGATGAAGATTTTCAGGAAATTTGGGGGAAATGTTATGCAACAAGTTCTCACGGCGACATGATCGTTCAGGACAAATTTTTATTCTTTGGCAATAGGTTGTGCATTCCTCGAAGCTCTTTGCGGGAACAACTTATTCGAGAGCTACATGGTGGCTCCCTTGGAGGACATTGTGGGCGAGATAAAACTGTTGCCCTAGTTGAGGAGCGGTATTATTGGCCTTAATTGAAATGGGACGTTGGACGATTTGTGAAAAGGTGTTACATTTGTCAGACTGCGAAAGTCCATTCTCATAACACTGGACTTTACACCTCCTTCTAGACCTTGGATAGACATTTCAGTGGATTTCGTGTTGGGGCTTCCCCGAACCCAACGAGGTATGGATTTTGTTTTTGTGGTAGTGGACAGGTTTACAAAGATGGCGCACTTTATCCCTTGCAAGAAGACTTCTGATGCTTCTCATGTAGCGAGTTTATTTTTTCGAGAAGTAGTTCATTTGCATGGTGTTCCAAAAACTATCACCTCTGATCGTGATACCAAATTCCTTAGTCATTTTTAGAGGACCCTATGGCGTTTATTTGGGACGAATTTGTAGTATAGCAGCTCCTTTCATCCTCAAACTGATGGTCAAACTGAAGTTGTCAATTGTACTATGGCGGATATTATTCAGTGTCTTTGTAGTGACATGCCAAAGCAATGGGACTGATATCTTGCTCCTGCTGAGTTTGCTTTTAACAACACTGTCAACCATTCCACAGGGAAGTCTCTGTTTGAGGTTATCTACGAGCGAACGCCACAACATACACTGGATCTCGTGCCTTTGCCCAAAGTCCCAGGATATAGTGTTGCGGCAGAAAACTTAGCAACAAAATTACAAGAGATACAAGAGGGTGTGAAGCAACAGCTAGAAGCTTCTACGACTGTTTACAAAGCTGCTGCAGATAAACATCGTCGCCTCAAGGTATTTGCTGAGGGTGATGAAGTGATGGTCTACCTCTGCAAGGAACGCTTTCCTATTGGTACATATAACAACCTGAAGCACAAGAAAGTTGGTCCCTGTCAAATCGTGAAGAAAATCAATGACAATGCCTATGTTGTTGATCTTCCTGGTGACCTCAACATCTCCCCGACATTCAATGTAGCGGACCTATTTGAGTATCATCCTCCAGATACTCCTCTTTATCCTAATCATAACTCGGGGTCGAGTTCTTCTGAAGTAGAGGAGACTAATGTAAAACAATATGCAAATGCCTTTCTGGAAACAATGGAGCGTTATAAGAGTGGGCGGTCCCACAAATCAAAGAGGATTGCGTGATCTTCAAGATTACAAATGGGTTACAATATATCTTTCCCTTAATTTGTTATTAGATTTCAGATTTTCTAGTTTATCAATATCTTTTCAATTTTGTTATTAGATTTCAGTTATTTGATTATTATCTAGATGGCGATCTCCTTATAAATAGACACCTAAGATATTGTAATTCGCACTTCTTTATTCAAAATAAACACAATCTTTTGGAATTCTTTCCAAGTTTCGCTTTCTCTGCGTCAGTTGAACATCTTCATATGCTTTTCACATGTCAATTGTCGTAAAGAGCATCTAAGTAAAAGCAAAGATAGATGGGATGGTTCGGTGGAGTTGGGTAGGAGCCTTCTCGTAAATAAAGTCGTACTGCCCATGTGCACCATCAGGTTGAACAACACAAGCTTTGATAATTGCCAAGCGACCGACGATGGCCGAGCAGCAAATTTCACCCATGTTAACTCTTAACATCACTTCATTCCATCTTCCTCCTCTGTTGCGTTTTAGAGAGAGAGAGAGAGAGCAACATTAGAGCAACGATGGTGGTCGTGCTGTTGGCACATGTTAGGGAGGGAGATGCATGTACGGATTTGGAGTTTGCATTGAGAAGCGTGAATTATTTCATTATTTTTGCAGAGAATTGAAAAGATGGTCATTACGGAGATGCTATTAGCAGAGAGAGGTCAGAGAGGGATGTGGTCAGGCTCGACCATTGATTAGCGTGAGATTTGTATAATCCTTGAAATAAGAGCACATTATCGAGTCCATGCTATGCTAACATGGAGTCAATGATCCCCTTAACATGCATATTTATGTACAATTACACTTTATATTCACCAATACAATAAATGAGGTGTAATTAATCAATGAATTTGGGTTTTTTTAGAATTGTTAAAGTGAGATCCTCAGAAATAATTGATGATTATGCTTATTGACTATTCATTTCTCGAAAAATAAATTGATTGAGGAAAACATTTTCTTTGAAGGAAAAAAATCTTCTTATAAGGAGGAAAAACATTTTCTTCGTTCACTTTCTTTTATCTCATCTCCTACTTTTGGCCCTCATTTTTCCTTTCTATTTTTTATTTTATTTTTTAAAATTTGATTTTTTTTTTTTTTAGGGTTAATACCTTGAAAAATCTTAAACTGGTACACTTGTGACAAATTTACCCAAAATTATTTTTTTACCACCAAAAACCCAAAAAGCGGTATATCTTTAACAAATTTACCTTAAATTGGCACACTTGTGACAAATTTACCCTATGTTAGTTTTCATTAAATTTTATTGTTAAATTATTAAGTTAAATGATACGTGACAATTGATTGGTCTACTAATTTGAGATTTTACGCTCTATTTGTCATAGTTTACAATTTTTGTGATTTTTTTGGTTTTGTTAATCTAATTTAACAAATGGTATATTAGTCACAAATTTACCAGTTTTTGGTTTTTTGTAGTCAAATAAATTAGTTTGGGGTAAATTTATCATAAATGTACCAATTTATGATTTTTTATAGTCAGTTGGGGTAATACCACAGATATACCAGTTTTGAGTTTTTCATGGTTGAAAAAATAGTTTGGGGTAAATTTGTCACAAGTATACCAGTTTAAGATTTTTCAAGGTATTAACCTATATTTTTACTTTTTGTTTTTCCTCCTCCTCGACCAATGCTGGCCACGGTGGCGATCGAAGACCGACCGTGATCTAGCCTCGAGCCCTGGGGCGTCGCAGCTGCTGATGGTTGATGGACGGCGATGGTGGTAGACAGGTTGGACAATTCTCGCATTTTCTCAGGGCGATGGGGTCTGAAGGTAATTTTAGTCCAAAAAGAAATGGTGGACTGGGGACTGGGGCCCACTTGTTTTAAATCAGCATACTTAAGGTCACGCGAGGGGCATCTTAGGGAACATCAATCTAGCAACGCCACCCGCATACATTAGTGCTTCGTGGCCCCCTCTCTGACCACCATGGCATCGTATAAATGATTTCTTCCTCGCTCTAGAAACCCTCTCTTTCACCTGATCTTCTGCGGCTGTTCTTTTTGTTGGAACCGCCGCGTGTGCATCGTATTGAATCCTTCCCCTCCTTCAGTCATTGTCGTTTCCGGGTTCCCTCAGTTTCGCCTTCCTCGGAATATATAATTTCTTAACTCTCGTTTCTCCGCAAAGAAGAAGGAAAGAAAGCCAGAAAGGTAGAAGAAGTCGAAACGGGGGGGAGGAATGGAGGATATTGCTCTGTGCGGAGCTTCCGAAGTGGCAAAGTGCCTGGTGGCTCCGATCGGTCGGCACTGTGGTTACGTAATGTCCTCCGACCACTACGTTCGCCAACTTAATGATGAAGTCAAGAACCTGGGTTACACGAGGGATGAGGTGCAGCATTCCATCGATGAAGCTCAAAACAACATGAAGCCGATCAGACCCAAGGTCGAGAGATGGGTGAACGACGTGGAGACCGTCGCTAATGAGGCGCGTGATGTGCTGGATTACGACCGAAGAGCTAAGAAAACTTGCTTCTATGGGTGGCTTCCCAACCCAAAGGCGCGATATCATCTCGGCAAAAAGGCGAGCAGGACGGTCAAGGACATCCAGGCACTCATGGCAGGGGGTCAATTCGAGAAGGTTGACTTCGAGAATCCTCCGCCAGGGCTTGTTGGCGCTGCTCTCGACGTGAATTCGTTGGCCGGTGATGGGGGCGACTTTATCACCGATTCGCGAGCTTCCATCTTTCAGGGCATAATGAAAGCTCTGAATGATGAGAAGGTGAAAGTGGTTGGGGTCTACGGGCCTGGCGGCGTGGGGAAGACTACGTTGTTGGAGATAATCGAGAAGAAACTCAGGAAAGAGGGAAGACCGTTCCGCATTATCGTCAAAGCGGAAGTCTCGCGGACTCCGGATCTAAATAATATCCAAGGCCAGATTGCTGACGCCTTGAGTCTGAATCTGAAGGACAAGGAAAGCCAACAGGGAAGAAGAGATCTTCTGTTTCAGAGATTGCAGAGGGATCCAAATGAGAAGGTTCTCATAATATTGGACGATCTGTGGGGAGCACTTGATTTGAAGGCGGTTGGAATTCCTTCGGGAGATGAGAGAAGGAACTGCAAATTGTTGCTTACTTCGAGAGATAAAAGTGTGCTGGAGCAAAAGCTGCATGCCGAACAAACATTTCGTCTTGAAGGTTTAAGCGACGAAGAAGCTTGCATGCTATTTGCAAAGATAGTCCGCGACAAGCTCAAAGACAACGAGGAATCGATACTAAAGGCGGCTGAAGTGGTAATGAAGCTTGCAGGTTTGCCTCTTTTGATTACCTCCGTTGCAAGTACCTTAAAATGTAGCGATGTGTCCACATGGGAGAACATGATAATAAAAATAGAAGACCCAAATATTGAGAGAATGGTGAAGTGGAGTTACGACCATTTGGAGAGTGAGGATGCCAAATGCTTATTCAAGCTTTGTGGTCTTATTGGTGGGACCATTAAAGTGGAAGGTCTACTGGGAATAGGCATGGGTTTGGGCTTGTTTGAGGGATTCAACAACACGGTACAAGATTCAAGGAATAGATTGAATAAGCTGCTCGATAAACTCCGTTCCACTTGTCTGTTGCTGGATGGTGGCGATGACAAGGAAAATGTGACCATACATGATCTTTACGGCGAGGTGGTCGTCTCAACTACATTTAGTGGTCAGCATTCCTTAATGATGAACAGCAATTATGGCTCATGGCCCAAGGAAAAGCTTGAGAAATGTTGGGCAATACGCCAAGTTGATGTTGGCAAAGATAAGCTTGCTGAACTAATGCGGTGTGTGTTTCCTGAATTGAAGATACTCATGTTGTCTCAACCGGAAAATTGGAAGGGGAGACCTGCACACCGACATGATCAGGAAGATTGTTGTAGACTAGATTTCACATACATGAAGGAGCTCCGAGTCCTATATCTCCGCTCCATGCATATCACCACTTTACCTTCCTCGATGGAAATCCTTGGGAACCTCTGCTCATTATATTTAGACCATTGTAAGGTGGGAGATGTGGCAAATCTTGGCAAGCTCAAAGCATTGCAAATTCTTAGCTTCGTAGGATCTAAAATTTCTAGGCTGCCTAAAGATATCGGGGAACTGACGAATCTGAGATCGTTAAATCTAAGCGACTGCTACTCGCTTAAGATAATCGAGCCTGGAGCTCTAAAAGGCTTAATCAACTTGGAAGAGTTACATATGAAGGGAAGCTTTAATCAATGGATGGGCAAGGATGAAATACCATCGAAATTGTGTAATGCTGGGCTTGCCGAGCTAAAGAGCTTGAGAAAGATAGCCTCTCTAGAAATATCAATCTGTGATCCCACCATACTCTTGGAGGATGATGACCTGCCATTTGGAAACTTGAGCAAATTTTGGATCAAGATAGGAATTGTTTGTGTCACCATTGATCCAATAGGAAATGTTGATGGGAGAGAATTTGAAGGTTCGAGAACTATGAAGCTCAATTTGGAAGGGTGCAATAGTATTCTTTCAAGAAAATGGATTCAGGAAACTCTACAGAAGACTCAATACTTATATTTATGTGAGTTGAGTGGGTTCAAAAAGAGCGCTCACGAGTTGTGCACCCAAGGATTCCGAGAAGTGAAGTACCTCAAAATTGAAGATAGCCCCTCAATCAAGTACATTGCCAATTCATTTCATGGCCTCCCCCTCACTGCTTTTAGGAAGTTAGAGTCATTGTTCCTTGAAAATCTTATTAATTTGGAGAAGATATACCATGGCCCCATCGGACCAGAGTGTTTCAGCAAATTGAAAGTCGTGAGTGTCAAACATTGCGATCGATTGAAATACTTGTGGTATCTTTCAGATATACAAAGACTCGTGCAGCTGGAAGAGATCGAAGTGTGTAAATGTAACTCATTGCAATCCATTGTCACACATGATGCGGGAGAAGATATTGTTTCTACCAATAACAGAGTTGACTTGCCTAATGTACACCGTCTGATATTGCAAGAGTTAACAAATATGACAAGCTTTTGCAGCAAAGCTGAAAGGACATCAGAGGATAGTCCAATCCAGGTAATTTTTTTTTTTTCATTTTTTCTCTCAGTCAATTTGTCCTATTAGGATGTGATGATATTGGTGTTCACTCAACGGTAGTACGTACTGCATTTAACTTTGATTATTTGTACAATTGGATTCACGTTTTGATTTACAAATAAAAAAAAATCCTCTCAAATAGAACACAAACCACATTACAACTCGAGGGAAGCCTCTTTCCACGACTAATTTTTTTTTCCACGGTAGATAATTGCACTGATAACTTGGGTTTCTACTGTGACTAATTCATTATTTAACTAACATTCTTAATGAGTTGAAAAAATACTAGTGTGCTGAACGAATGAAAGTGAGAATGAATCTTGAATGAATAAATAAAATTGAATAATTTCAAAATGAAGAAAGTGATATATGGAGATTCAATAAGTGTATGGCGAGTGAGGAGCCACGTAACAAAGAAATCCCCACGATTCATGTCCCGCCTAACATTCAATTTGCAACTGATTCCAACATGTCATGCCAAGTTGCCAACTCATTTTAGCTCGAGAGTTTCACTTATTTTCTCTTAAAAATAGCTTTACTTGTAACAAACCTTTAATGAGTTTCATTGTGGCGCTTTGTTAGGTTTCATTGCCTCGCTTGGAATCCCTAGTAATGGTTGGACTCCTAGGCCTAGAAAAGATACTCTATGGTGAACCCTCAATAAAATATAGCGGTCTGAAATCGCTAAAGATAGAAGAATCTAAATCCACGTTGAGTATTCCGAAAGATTGGATATTGAAGTTGCCAAATTTGGAGTCAATGGAAATTGCGGGCTCTCCATCATCAGAAGTAGTTTTCGACTTGGAGGAGCTAAAAGTCACTGGAGAAGTCGAGATTCTCTCTTGGCTAAGTACATTGGAGTTATCTAAGTTGCCAAACTTACGGTGCGTGTGGAAACAAGATGTACGATTGCAAGGAATATCGATATTTCGGAACCTGAAGAAGCTCTCTATCAAAGATACGGGGCTGTCATTTCTCTTTCCGGTGTCTATGACTAAATATCTTAGAGAAATTAGAGACATTGAAGTGGAGGATTGTCCAAATATGAAGGCAGTGATTATGGATGAAGAAGGAAGAGATGAAGAGATGGATGATATTATAGAGTTCCCACTATTGGAACGACTATCTATAAGCCACTGTCCCACAGAGAAATTCTTCTCATATTCTCGTGGAAAAAAAAAGTTAATAACCACCACTTTAGATTCACAAGATACTTATTTCGATTTCTTCATTGATCAAAAGGTACGAATCTTTTCTTTTGAGATTACACTCATAATAGTCATAGGCACGTGATTTATGGGGCAAATAATAATATTTCTTTGAAGATTTTTTATTTGGTTTTATTAGTTAAAATGTTTTTCTAATTTATAACTACAGTTGTTGTCAGAGTAAGGTCGTTAGTGAAAATTCCTTGCTCCAGCGTAGTAGATAGATCTATATTAGTCCAAATTGTCAAATTATTCATAGCTATGATCTAATGCATAACTCTTATGAGCAGATAAGTTTACCAAGCTTGGAGAAGTTAATGCTCTACTCGGTAGGATCCTTCAACAAATTAGCCAACCTCACCCTGAAACAAGATGTACAATTACAAGGAATATCAATGTTTCGGAACTTAGAGAAGCTCTATGTCTATGATACGAGGCTGTCATTTCTCTTTTCGGTGTCTGTGGCTAAATGTCTTAGAGAAATTAGAGACATTACAGTGAAGGACTGTCCAAATATGAAGGCGGTGATTGTGGATGAAGAAGGAAGAGATGAAGGGACAGTTGATATTATAGAGTTCCCACTATTGAATCGACTAACTATAAGCTGCTGTCCCACAGAGAAATTCTTCTCATATCCTCATGGAAAAAAAGAGTCAATAACCGCTACTTCAGATTCACAAGATACTTATTCTAATTCCTTCTTTGATCAAAAGGTACGAATCCCTTCTCTCGAGATTATACCCATACTAGTCATAAGCACACACTTTGTGGCTCTTTGAAGAATTTTTTTATTTGGTTTTAATGTGTTCATTATTTACAACTACATTTGTCAAAGTAAGGCCACTAGTGAAAATTCATTCTTCCGTTGCGTCAAATAGATCGTTAAGATTAGGCCTAGTTGCTAGATGTTTCATAGCTATGATCTAACGCATAATTCTCATGAGCAGGTTAGTTTACCAAGCTTGGAGCATTTAGGCCTTTGCTTAGTAGGATCCTTCAAAAGGATATGGCATGATGAACTTTCCAAAAGTTCTTTCTGCAAATTAGCCACCCTCACCCTTGAAAATTGTTTTGGGATACTCATCGTCTTCCCTTCGACAGTCATAGGAAGATTGCACAACCTGAAAGAAGTCCAAGTTTCAAACTTGAAATGCTTGGAATCATTATTTGACTGTGGATCCTTTGGTTCAAATACGGGAAGAGAACTTGTGTCGCTCCCCAAATTGGAGAGAGTGGAGGTGAGAGGAGCAAGAACGCTCAAACACATGGTGAAGAGCGACTCTCACATGGTTTTGGGTTTTCCCAATCTAACAAAAGTCGAGGTTGAAAATTGTTCCGAGCTAACATATCTTTTCCCCAATTATACGGCCACAACTTTAGGGAAACTTGAGGGCTTGCAGATTAGCGAATGCGAACGTATGAAGGAAGTGGTTCCCAAGGAAGAAGGGGGTCAATCAAAGGCAGAAGTGATTATTTTCCCTTGCTTAAGTCACTTATCACTTCAAAAGCTTGATGACTTGATTTGTTTCAGCTCAGGATGTTCGTATGATTTTGCCTCCTTAAGAAGTCTAAGAATTAGGGAGTGCCGTAACTTTGGAGCATTCATCCCAAGTACTACAAGTGTCGAGAGGCCATTAAGCAAGATGGCGGGAGAGGACGATGAGTTGCCACAAACCTTGTTCAATGAGATGGTTCACTCTATCCCTTATTATGATCCTTTGTATTCTTACATTTCATGTTTTAGATCAAACAATGTAATAAATTTGTCCTACTTATCCTCCTTTTCTCACATTATACTCATGCAGGTTACATTTCCCAATATAAGAAGTCTAGAAATTAAAGGCCCTCAGTGCAAAGATCTATGGAACAATCAAATTCCCATTGATTCCTTTTGGAAATTGAAATATCTTGGTTTGGAGTGCTGTGACAATCTCCAATGTATTGCCCCATCCCATATGTGGAAGAGGCTACAGCGTTGTCTTGAGAATCTAAAAGTGATTTCATGCTGTTCAATCGAGATAATATACGAAGGTGATCGGATGGATATAGAGGGTGGTAAATTGAGGTCGCTGGTTTTGCGTGATCTCAAGAATTTGAGGCATATTTGGCAGTCCAACAATCTCCCAAATGTCCCATTCCCAAACTTGAGAGACATAGAGACCGTGAGGTGCCCCCGTTTGGAAATGGTTTTCACTACCTTTACAGTGAAATTTCTCCAGCAAATCAAAGAGCTAATGGTGGAGTCATGTGAAGATATGAAACAAATTGCTGGCCATGAAAAAGCAGAAGAAGCAACCAGCACGACAATTACCTTCTCCGAGCTAACTGTTCTTAGACTTCTCGAGTTGCCGAAATTCAAGAGCTTCTTACCTGAGAGATACTCTCTGAAATTCCCATGCCCCGAGAACTGCCCATCCTTGCGAGACTTGAGTATAGGAAGCTGTGGAGCGGAGCCAGACCAAGCCCTTGGTGACTGGGAAGGCCACCAAAGAGTACGACAACTACTCATGTTCTTCCGTCAATTGGATCCGTGAAATAGACTCGGATGATTTTTGAAGATCCATAAGTCAACTGTCTCGGTGATTTCAAATTGAATCCTTTTCCTCTCACTTCGTTGCCGACCGTCACCGCTTCTTGATTGCCACCAGCAGTTTCGCCACCGTGAAGGTGTGTAATGTTGAAGTGCTCTCGAAACTTGGTCGTGACTGCTTGCTTTGACAATTCCATTCCTAGACATTGCTTTTGTTATCTCATTACTTATATTTGATGTCAATCGCTGTAGCTGATCGTACTTCATTCGCCAAAACCACGTGCTCTGTTTTCCGATGCTTTATAAATGAAGCGGAGGCTGGGATGTATTGCTACCGTCTGTGAAAATTGGCTGCGATTGAAGTTGATGATTTGAAGCGGTACTCCTCAGCCGAAATGTATATCTCATGTTTGATGAAATTCTTGAACTAAATCAGTGCGTATTTTGATTCAAGTATTAACCAAGAATTTCCTCCATTACTAGATTGTTGATCTATTCCTCAACAATAGTTAGATGTGTTTATAGCTCAATATGTCGGTGCACAACGATGATGCGATTACTAATCATTCATTGATCGCAATGGGAAACTTATTAAAGACACTTGCCTCTGAGTTGCTATGATTCTGCTCTAGTCAACCCCAAATTAATGGTCGCACTACCTACACAAATTCTCTTTTTTGCTTCCTCCAAACTAAAATACGAGTATCAAATGTCATCTCAACTTTGCAATGTAGATCATGCCATGGTTGCCTTGGGACATAAATCTCATGATCAGGAAATAATATATTCATGTTATTACAATGTTATATGTAAACATTAGCTTAATTACCATGAATGTAGGGTTGCTGCGAGGAAAGAGGAAACGTTTGAGAAAGAAGAGAGCCTGACCTGAGGGAGAAGAAAAAGTGCAGGGAAAAGGACAAAATTGGGAAAATGACTAAAAAGGAAAAAAAGGAAAGGAATTTAAAAATTAGAAAATCAAAGAAAATCAATAAAAAAAAATTTAAAAAATTTAGTTTTAATCAGACGCAGATCAGCTATTACGATAGAATTTCCCTAGGGTCCACCAACGATTTTCCTTCTCCCTCGAATTCGGTTACGATAGCAACAACCAGAAGGACATTTTCGTCGTTTTAAATCAGGGCACTTTCGTCATTTGACGAGGAAGTTCTTGATTCCGCTTCGCGTCCGTAGCCTCTCCCATCCTCCCTAGCTTCACCGCCGGCCGCCAGCTCCACGGGAAGCCACCGCCGGCCGCCCGTCTCGGACCACGGCAGACGCACGAAGAAGGGACACAATACGCGCACGGGAGAAACAAAGCGCGAACCTGGAATCCAAAGTTCATCGTCGTTGATTCGAGGTTCGCCAGAGGTGAATCGACGTCGATTCCAGTGTTCATGACTTCGATTGGGGGTTCCAGTGTCGTCTGGTTGCAGTTCCGATCGCGCGCTATTCTGACCGCGAGGGGCTCCTTCGATTCGTTCTTGCGCTTCGGTGATCGGTGGAAGCCTGCGGTAGGTTCGTATCCCATGGAAAAGGATGCCCTGGCTCAGTTGACTCCCAACCGTCACTTTCGAATCTTCTCTCTACCGACTGAGCTCTTCCACTTCAGACTCTAAATCAAGCCCGAGAGTCGTACTCGCGTCGAATGAATGTACGGATACTGCTCAGGAAGTGTTCGATGAAACGACTGAAAGACCCTATCCGTTATTCTGTCCCGTTGCTGGCCCTTAGAATCGATGCTATAAGGAGGCTGTGCTCGCTGTTTGGAAAGTCGCTGAGTCGTCATATGGAGCTCGTGCCGTCCTAGCCACCAAATCATCAGGTCATCTCTTCTCCAATTAAACTTCGTTATTGGCGTAAGATTTGTTCTAAACTCGCCTCTCTTGATCTCTGTTCTGTTTTTCCTTCATTTTTTTTTTCCCTTCTATTTCTGAGCCTTTCACTTGACTGCTTTGTCGTCGGACTTTCGTTGGGTTGTCAAGCGGAGACACTGCTCATCACTAAAAGCCAGAAGCGGGGACTGTGACGTTAGAAGGCCAAGGAGGTGGGGTCGTGATTGCTTTCGATTTGATAATACCGGTTGCCTCTATCGGACCTTCCTCTGTGTACACATTCGAGATGGCCGGAACCGCATTTACTCAGGAGGTACGTGTGCTTGCCCGGACCATAGCTTTTCATATCGACCGGAGCTCATTCTAGGATTCCATTTATTGAAAGGTTCTGTCGATATTTGGTCCTAAAGTGGTGGTGCGATTAGTTGTCTTTCGCATTGCGAGTCGGATCATGAAATTCCACGAACTGGACCCTTGATTGTTTGCCGGAAAGAGGTGGAATTTGCCGAATTTTTGTCGAGGTGTTGCCGGATTATTGTAGCTTTGCTAGAATTCACTAGAATTTTACTTGGAGTCGCTGTAATTTGTTCGGAATTGTTGAAACTCGCTTGAATATACCGGAGTCTTGCTGAAATAAGTTGGAATTTTGTCAAAACATGCCCGGAGTCTCTAAAGATACTTTTCTAGTTCACCAACACACAAGACCACATTTTTATGCCACGGCTCTCCTCAAGGGTGTCCCATATGTTAGACGTCGAGGATTTTCTCGGGAAAATCTGTTGACATCGGTGAGGAGGAAAAATGGATACCATGGCAAGTGAAAAAAAAAACGAAAAAAAAAAAAAAAAAAAAAAGAAGGTGGTGAAGCTGTTGGTAATATATTTTTTTCTAACTTTAAATAAATAAAGTAAGAAGTTTCTACACATCATCCGTAAGTTTCAGTGTTCACATTTAGTTTTTTTCTAAATAAATTATTGATTTCAATTAAAAATCTTGTTTTCCTATTCGATTTTTCATCTGTTACTGTTGGTATTTCACGTAATTCTGAAAAAGGTCGATCACGTGGCTGATATCTTTATCATGTTGATTTTCCCAATATTTTCAATGAATTTATATACAAATCAAATCAGAAATCCCATCTCCTTACTCCCTTTATTTGGACAAATCCCTTCACAGTCTTCCATATAGTGATATGCTTCAATTACTATCTTCTATTGTTCCACTCGATGTATCATCAAATTGAGCCAAAAATGGTGAGTAGATTATATAGAATTACTGAATAATCCATCTCTATACTCTGCAACTTCATAGCAAACAAATTAAATCCAGCAATTCAGCGACATCCCCATTCTAACAAATACTGAGAAACCATTGCATTCCATGATCTTGTATCTCAAAATGGCATATCATCAGACACCCGGCGAGTGCTATCTAAGTGATCATGTTAAGCATGCATATGTACTAAGAAAAAGGTAATGGATACATAGATTCACAATTCAGCTTCAGAATTGAGCAACCGAACCTTTCTCCCTCCAATACATTTTCTACAAACTTAATGGTGGAAGATTGGATCAGAAGATTGAAAGCACTCTCTTACTTCCCAACTCCGATGAAATCTAATTCGATTTGAAGAGCACTGGTGAAAAAGGACAGGAAATAGCATGTCATTCTCCCTCTAATACATTTTCTACGGACTTGATGGTGGAAAACCGGATTGGAAGATCAAAATCCCTCTCTTACTTCCCAACTACCATGAAATCTAATTCGATTTGGAGAGCACTGGTGGAAAAGGAGAGGAAATGGCATGTCGGAAGAGCATCGTCATGGTTCGCCTGCATGCTCTGCATCGCAAGGTGTGAGATGGGCATGGTTCAATGGGGCGAGCTGGACCGAAAGGCTTGGGTGATGGGGACCAAACTAAGCCCAATTCGACTTTCTCTTCTTATTTTAATCTACTTTTATTTATTATTGTTTTTTGTATCTTTTTACTATTATTTATTTCTTTTTTTTTTTTTTTTTCAAAATATATGCTTGATGTGTCCATAAAAATTAATGTGTCAATAATGGGTTTTGTGAAATGGGAAGGTGGGGGGGGGAGAGAGTATGTAATGCACTTTACAAATATACGAATATAATATAGTTACCCATGATCTTAGATAGGAGGAAGACAAATGTAAAATGTTAGGAGAAAATGTATTACGAGACTGTGTCTATTCTAAAACTAATCATAACAAACATTATATATTTTGATCACTCTTATGATTGGAAAAAGAAAAAAAAAGAGTGCAGATACCCATCGTAACAAGATGTTTTGCTGTACTCTTTAATATTCAAAATGTTATATGGTTTCAAATATTTTGACGATAAATAATTTTAAAAAATATTTATTTATATGGAGATCATATTGAGGATTATGACGAGGCTCAAAAGATTTTAGCAAATGAGTGATTCCTGTGTTGATATAATATCTCATGTATGACTTATATTTGACAAATAGTAATACCAAATGTGTTTATCATTGCAGCAATCTCCACCGATTCCGAAGACTTCGACTTTTTATTACCAAGACGTAACAATCTCTATTGTCATCCAACGGTCCAAGACTCTTTATGCTAATCGAACTATTGCGAGGCATGATGCACAAAAAAGGACAATTATTGCAAGCGTAATTTCCGCAACTTTATATAGAAGTGCTTCTTGACTTGACTTGCCTTTTTTATTAATTAAAACAAAGAATTAGAAAAAAGAACCAGTGAGCAGTAAGATGTTTCTTAGTTGGTAAATCTTACACTCCACTAACTAATTTTATAATTTTTTTTTGCTAATAAAGTTTAGATTACGATCAAAAAAGAACCAACGAGCAATAATGATGCTCCTTTGTTGGTAATCATACTCTCCACTAACTAATTTAATATTTTTTCCGCTAATAAAATTTAGATTGTAGTCTCTTTTTAAAAGATGAATGTGCAGCTTCAATGTCTTATCCAATTTGAAGGCCCTTACTCACGCATTTTTATTGTCTAATGACAATGGTACATGGAGAAATTGTAAATCAATTCTAAATTTTTTTGTAGGGATGACAATAACATTTTAAACTTTTCAATTTTCTCAACTTAGTCCTAAACTTTTGTATTAAATTATAATATAGCCATTTTGGCTAATTTTCATTGAAAATCATTGACATTGCATGCTGCATAGGATGGGCGGCAATAACTAGATCTCCATGTTGACAATTTCTAATGAAAATTGACGAGATTGACAACATTGAACTTTGTGCAAATGTTTGAGATTAAATATTAAAATTAAAAATTTTATGATTGAATTGACATTAATACAATATATTTAGGACTTGTTGGGTAATTATTTTCCTATTATGTGTATTAGCATGTAGTTGTGGAGAAGAAACTTATTTCATCGGAAAATCATAAGACAACTACTAAATTCGTGCATGGAGTAATCTCGTTACTACTTTTTAAGGTCGATCAAAGATTATATTCAGCTGTTTAAGTAAAAAAATTCTTGAGTCAGTCGATTTAGGGATATGGTCCTCAAGTTGCGCCTGATAGATGAACCATTGACTAAACGACAACTTATTGTGGCAGCATACAAGTCTTTTATGTCATTACGAGTAATGATGATGGAATATTAAACGAACAAAAAGATATTAAAAAGGACCGAAGAAAGATGAGATACAGAACATAGGATTAAGACACGACCAAGGGGAAAAAGCAGTAAGAACAAAAGCGGGAGAATATGATTGGTTTTTCTCGAGCCAAAAAGTGAAACAATGACATTTTTCGTTTCACGTGATAAAGGTCTCGTACATGCCAAAGAATCAGAGAAAATTCCTCGAGTACATCAAGAGAAGATGCATTCATACGTCATCATGCTCATTAAGGTGCAGATGGAACTTGTGTCCATTAAAGTGAATCGGTTAAATGGAGACGTAAGATAACCTTAACAGAAGGTCCTGTAAAATTTACAATTCTAAAAAATAAAATTCACATCATTTTCTAATAGGTCATACATGTGCACTCATTTTTTTCCACAATATTTAAATGGTAAAAATCTCCAATCAAATTTCTTGATTGTATAAACCAAAGCGAGTCAAGTTCGGAATCTATTCTTAACTATTCAACTCAACTCAATCTCCATTAATAAGGGAGACATTCTCTTTCATATAATATTGCAATTTTGATCCTTAATATTTTGAGTTATACCTTACTTCAGTGGCCCGAATATAAATCCATGAAAGGCCACACAAATTTCAGACGCATGAGAGGAAAAATCAAAATTGGGTCTTGAAGGCAAAAGAAAAGCTCCAAAAAACAGAGTTTTCTTTTTCCCGACAATGAATGGTGCATTCTTCACTTCAAGAAAATACGTTCACGGTGTTGTCTATGTGCGCATTGCTATTTTCTAATAGACTAGCTTTTCCACATGACTTGCGGTCAAATAATATGACAAAATTCCAAATATGCCTTTACAAGGAAAATAATACAAACTTTCGATGAGAAAAACATTTTGGCCAAAACCGGTGGTGGACGTCGTACAACAGGAGAAAGCATTAATTATTGCACTAAGTGGACTCTATTATTGTCCAATTTTAGTAAAGCTAATGCTCAAAGAGCCCGTCAAGTCACTGGGATTGGAGTGCCTTCATCTGCATCAGAATCTGGACTCCAGCCGCTGCGGATTGCTGGGGCCAAGCGCGACTCTCGTAATTTTTAGTGGGTAGGGCCTGAAGTCAATTTCAGTGCAAAAGAAATGGCGGAGTGGGCCCTTTTGTTTTCAATTAATCGTGTTATCAGATGGAGGCATTTGGTCTTTTTGGAGATTCCGTAGATGTCGTGTAAAGATGATCAAATGAAGCCTTGCACTACACATGTAAGCGCGGGCACCGTGCATGCATCGATTAAAGTACGAAATGGAGCCAAGGTTTTGCAGAGTCCATGCAAAAAAAATACAGGTAAGTTAAGAGTTACCAAGCTTTTGACGAAAAATAACATCATATTGAAAAAAAGATCGCGGGATCCTCGATATAAGTACTGGAATTTTCTCAAATGTGAGAGGGAAGTTGAAAGTTTTATATATGATGATTGACGGCTGGCCTTCATTTAGTTTGCAAAAATGGTGGTCTTTTCAGTCCACGCCTTCATGTAATAATTTAAGCGTTTAAATACCATATAAGATTTTGATAGATCTACTGCCAATTGTTTATTATTTAAATATTTTAACAAACAATATACTTAAGGCAACATAATACAAAACACTTCATGACATTTTCTATTGTGGCAAAATTCTTGACAACATAAACCTCTTCAGATACGGTAAATCCTCCACCCCCTTAGCACCGTCATTCCGTCCATCCACATCTACCTCTTCTCCTGTTCACTCATGTCTCTCAAAGATCCCCTCCACAACGATCTGGTGGGCCAACCCAATTTGAGACAATGAGATTATCAGTCCTCCCTTAATTCTGGTTTTTGCGCAATATTGTTTAGGCATTTTTAGTTCGTGAGAAAAATATTTTAGAGAACTCTAGGTACAATAATAAGTCCATGACCAAACAACTTATTACACTTTTCTATTAAGCCTTCCATGGTGACTCGAGGAACCAATCTCGTGCCGTACCATGTCAAGCCCAAATGCCGTGCTATAATTTTTGCACAAAGTGTCGTGCCATAAAAACACTCAGGAATTTTCAGTAATAATCATTTGTATGGTATGACAATTTGTGTAGGAGTAATGGCAAATTTGTGTTCTAAAACCGAAAATACTTATAAGAAAACTTTTACACGACCAAGAAAATCAGATTCTCCTAAGGATGGGTAGAGCTTAGGATACCCGATCCCAATACTCGAAGCATCATGGAAAATTGCATTGCACTGCACTGCTTGTGCATAAGATATTGTTGCACTTTGTTTTTGGGAACAAAAAACAAAATTTTTATTCATAAACAGAAAAAATAAACACAATCATGCACGCCTTTAATGTCAAGTGACTGACGATGGCCAAAAAGTAAAACTTAACCCCACCTAGGTTAACTCTTAACCTAATTTTGTTCTGTCTTTCCTCCTCTGCGTTTTAGAGAGAGACAGAGAGAGAGAGAGAGAGAGCAGCATTAAAGCAACGATGGTCGATGTGTCCCCGCCCCGGGGGGGAGAGACACGTAAGGACTTGGAGTTTGGTAATGGGAAGCGTTTGTGAATTGGTACATAACTTATTTTTGCAGGGAATCTGATAGTGTCATTACGTGGAGGGTAATAGCAAAGAGAGATTAGACAGAGAAAGAACCATATAATCCAAGAAATAGGCCGACATTATCGAGTCCATGCAACACTGATATAGAGTTAATGATCCCGTAACATAAACACATAATTACATACAAATACACTTCATATTCACTGGATCCGTTGAAGAGGTGTAATCAATCAAATAAAATTGAGTTCTTTTATTACTATTGAAGTGTGGTTTTGAGAAATAAATGATTATAATTTGTAACTTCTACACAAAAAAATGAAAAAGTCATCTTCCATGAACCTTCAATTTCTCTCGATGGAATTTTGCATGTAGGTCAAAACCTATGCATATTCCATTAATTGAATTAGATTAAGAAATAAAAGGAGGAACTTGTGATGATATTTTTCCGAAGTTAGCCTTAGGCTATTGCAGACTTATTGCATGCAAGACGCTTTTACAAGGAAAATAATACCAACTCTTGAAGAGAAAAGCATTTTGGCCATCGCTGGTGGTGGCCCAATAGTACAACAGGAGAAAGCATAATTGCACTAGGTGGACTTTATATTGTCCAAATTTGTTAAAGCTAATGCTTAGAGAGCTCGTGAAGTGACTGAGATTGGAGTGCATTTTTCTGAATCGAAATTTGGACTCTGGCTGCTGCAGATTTGCTAGAGCCAAGCATGCCCTCGTAATTTTTAGCTGGCAGGACCCGAAGTCAATTTCAGTACAAAAGAAATGGCGGAGGGGGGCCTCTTGTTTTCAATCAAGCGATGATCACATGGAGGCATTTGTTCTTTTGGAAATTCTGTAGATGTTCCGTAAAGATGATAGGACGATACGCTGAAATACGTATACGAATACATCGGAGAAATACAACTTAAAAAAGATATAACTAGAACCAAGTTATTCATTTATTAGGATATTCAAGCAATTGACATGTATATGGTTCTCGGTTTTTTTTTTTTTCCCTTATTTACAAACACACGTATATTATCTCCTACAGTTGTATTAGTGGTTAACAATCACGTATCTAGATATGATGAATTTTGCACTTCAATCTTGGCTTCTCCTACTTAGAACAACTTTAGAGGCGACACCCATCTTCTGATAGATGAAGCCTTACTCAAGAATAGAAGTGTTAAAATGGGTCACTTGTTTATAACAAAAGATGGTTAAATGGGTTTCACAATTAAAGGTTTAAGATAGGTGGGTCTTAAATGGGTTCTTAAATAGGTTGGGTTGAAAACTCATTTTCAACAAAAACATTATAATCTCTTCATTCCCTCTTTAACTTTATAAAAAAAAAAAATTATAAAATCGAAATTATAATTTTTTATTTTCTCTTTTATTTTTCTTTCTTTTTTTCTTTTTTTTTTTTCTTTTTTTTTTTTCTTTCTCCTTCCTCCTTTTGGCCGCCGACATGACGATGGCCGGTGACTAGTTGGGTGAGCCTCGAGCTCGCCGGATCTGGCGAGGCGGAGGCTTCGCCAATGATCGGCAAGGCTCGATCCTCGCCGATCTAGCGAAACTCGAGCTCGCCAGCATCGAAGCGATGCTCAAGCCTCGCTAGTTCTGATGAGGGGCGAGCTCGAGCTCGCTCGACACCAGTGAGCCTCGAGCTCACTGGATCTGGCGGGGCGGAGGCCCCGCCAATGTCGGCGAGCTCGGGGCTCACCAGATCTGGCGAGACTTGAGCCTCGCCGATCCGGCGAGCCTTGAGCTCCCCGGTGTTGAGCGAGCTCGAGCTCGCCGACGTCGGTGAGCTTGAGGCTCGCTTGTGGCCGGTCGCCAGCCGTCATTGTGGCCGGCGGCCGGCCAAAGAAAAGAAGAAGAATGAGAAGAAAAAGAAATAAAAATAAAATTATATTTTAAAAATAAATTAAAAATAATTAAAATTTTAATTTTAAAAATAATTAAATTTCGATTTTTAAAATAATTATTTTAAAATTTATAAAAATTGTCCATTAAATTTGTGTTGTATAAAAAATTTTAGCAATACAATTTTTAAAAAAAAAAATATATATATATATATATATATATATATATATATATATATATATATAAAAAGCTTGGAAGTATTTTAATAATATAATCTTTAAAAAATATAGGAATAAGTTTTTCTAAATTTGGTTAAATATGAAAATATTTTATTAATATGAGTTGGGTTGGGTCGGTATGGATTGGGTATGGGTCGGGTTGGGTTTGGGTCGAAAAATTTATATTAAGCATAAATAGGTCATAAATGGATTAATGGGTCAATTTGGATTGGATCATTAATGACACAATCCAACCCCGACCCGACCCACCCGTTTAACGGCTCTACTCAAGAGATGTAAGTGCAGGCAGTTTGCGTTCATTAACAAAAGTACGAAATGAAGCCAAGGTTGGTAGAGTCCATGCAAAAAAATACCGGTAAGGTAAGAGTTGCCAAGCTTATGATGAAAGATAACATCCCGTTGACCAAAGATCACGGGATCCTCAATAACAAGTAATGCGATTTTCACAAAATGTGAAAGGGCAGTTGGGACCAAATATATAATCATATGTGGCTATGCACATATTAAGTTGAATCTAGACAGGACAACGTTTAGAGAGAGAGAGGATGGTACGGTGGAGCTGGGCCCTCAGTGTGAGGTTAAAAAAGCAAGAAGCTTTAATAATCGCAATATGATCCACAATGCATAAAGTCATACTGCCCATATGCATCATGAGGTTGGGATAACACGAATCTTCAATAATTGCAACGTGATCCACGATGGCCAAAAAGCAATTAACTCCTCGATTAAACCCCTTAACCTCACTTTGTCATGTCCTCCTCCTCCCCTACGTTTTAGAGAGAGAGAGAGAGAGAGAACAGCAGCATCAGCGCAATGATTGTGGACATGTCTAGTCGGTACTTGTTAAGGAAGGAGAGAGACGCAAGGATTTGGAGTTTGCAGAGAATCAGAAAGAGGGTCATTAATGCAATCAGGCTATTAAAGTGAGGTTTTGAAAAATAAATGATGAGTATAATTAGTAATTTCCATAAAAAAAAATAAAATGAAAGGCCGTCTTTTATGGACCTCCAAATTCTCTTAATAGAGTTGTACATGTAGCTCAAAGCCTACGCATGTTCACAGCATGAATAGATTAGTGTCTCTTAAATATTAATGGAGTGTCTAGGTCTCTTTAAGCATCCGACCAAATCTCCATCAAATAGGCCGTCCCTCTATTTCATACACATCAGATAATTACCGGAGATAAATAGTTTTTATTAGTACACTTATGATAAATTTACCTTTTATCTTACATTCTTTAGAAAATGGGCAAGATGCCACACTTTATGTTTTTCATCTCAGTTTCTATTCGAAGTTGGTTTTAGCTGCTTAACGATCTAAACTTGAGAGCTTAGTCCCTTGTCTTTTTTTTTCTCCTTTAATTCCTAGGAAAGTTTGGTGAGAATTTCTTCTATACTAGAAAATATTAGTTATTTACATTCTAACCTTAATCTCACATTATTCTTGTTTATCCATTTGAAAAAAAAAAAAAGTATGGAGATGTTGGGATTGAGAAACTAGTTTCATAAAAGTTTACATTCAAATGATGAGGCATGATCAATTAAAATCTAACGATAACATTTTGGGTCACTGGCTTGGAAGATTTTGTGGTTGATGGTCGTAGCATAAGCAACTTAAGATTGATGGAGAAATTGAGCACGGCTCTGATGAATCTTATCTTTATTACATTTCATCAAATAAATTGGGCGTTATAGAGACGCAACACCTATCTTCTGTACAATTGATGTGGGGGGCTGAACATTTTCATATGCTTTTCACATATTAATTGTCGTAAAGACAGATGGCATGGTTCGGTGGAGTTGGGTAGGAGCCTTCATGTAAATAAAGTCGTACCGCCCATGCGCACCCTCAGGTTGAATAACACAAGCTTTAATAATCGCCAAGCGACCGACGATGGCCGAACAGCAAACTTTAACTCCACCCTGGTTATCTCTTAACATCACTTCGTTCTATCTTCCTCCTTTGCATTTTAGAGAGAGAGAGAGAGAGAGAGCACATGGCAATGATGGTGGACGTGCTGTCGACACGTGTTAGGTAGGGAGATGCACGTATCGATTTGGAGTTTACAATGAGAAGCATGAATTATTTCATTATTGCACATTCAATTTCAATAGTTTAAGTTCAAATACCATATTTTCTTGGAAGTTGTATTAAAATGTTATTTTATAGTTCTTCATTGACTTGTTTTGACAATTCTTCTAGACAGACAACCCGGCGAAAACTCATCAAATTGATCGTGAGTGAGCTTCGAGTTGAGCTGAAGGTCAAACATAGGTTCATTACCAATCATTTGGTTGTATTGGATGATCAAGAAGAAGGCATAGTGAAAACTATTAGATGCCGAAATTGAACGGGTATGCTTTGTTGTAATATACAAGATTGGTGACAATGGCAAGATGACTTTGCTGGTGCTATCTTTAGCCAATTATCTGCTAGCTTCAACTCTTATGCAACTTGAAGAGTGTCGTTGGCCATTGAATAGTGCATATCATGATTCAAACGCTTTCCACTTCTGACACAACTTCTGATAGAAGTTAGCCTAGATGAGAATAAGACAAGTGATGTAATTTTTGTACAGTGATTACTTGAGTGTCATGATTTTTTTCAATCGATTGAGATTCATGACTTTTAAAAAAAATGTTCACTTAAATGACTTAATTTTTAAAATTTTTTTACTTAAGTGTCATAATTTTCAATTAATCATTTAAATACTAAAACTCCCACCACAAGTGCCATGATGTGTATCACTTGTGGGAAATGTCTTCAAAAAGGTTATATTGCTCAAGTGAACTTTTTTTAGAAGTTCCATAGCATTTAAATTATTGGAAAAAGTTATGATATTCAAGTAAGTGCTATACAAAAATTGTGGTGACATTGTTTCAAAGTTAACCTTATTTAACTAGGGGCATTATAGACTTTTACATGCTATGACAATACAATCACACAAGCACTGCAAGATGTGTTTGCATGAAAATGATACAAACTTTAATAGAAGAAGAGGGGACGAGAAAAGCATTTTAGTCAAAACCAATGGTCTCCACATAGTACCATAGTAGAGAGCATTATTGCACTTAGCGGACCCTATTATTGTCCAACTTTATAAAGCTAATACTTAAAAGAGCTTGTGAAGTGACTGAGATTGGAGTGCATCATCTAAATCAGATCCCGGACTTATAGAGATTGGGGCCTTGCGGCTGCTGATAGCTGGATAAAATTACAATTATCCTTCAAAATTCTGATGGAATTGTGTGAATAGCTCAATGCATGTTCACAAGATTAATAGATAGGTGTCTCTTAGGTATCGATGGAGTGTCTAGAATTCTTTGAACACTCGAATAATTCTCATCAAGTATAGTGGTCTTTTTGTCCCACACACATCGGTAATCACTGGAGACATGGGCCTATGCTCCTAGAGGCGGCCCTAAGAAAATACACAAATATGGTGATTCAATCACAATTACCATTTAGCAACCTAATATAAAGTGAAAACTCTTAAATTCTCCTTATAAAAAAATTCTTGATTTTGTAAATGATATTTGTCTTGTGATCATGGTTTTATATCATAATCTTTTGAAAGTATTTTAGCTGCCGCCCTTGATTTTCTCAATTTCCATTCGAAGTCAATTTGGGCAACATAAGGTTTTAAACTGGGGAGCTGAGCCCCACTTCTTTTATTTTCTTTTAACTCACAGGAAGGTTTGGAGAATATTTCTTCTATACTAGAAATAATTCATTAAAGTTTAGATTCTAATGATGAGACATGATCAATTAAAATCTAATTATAAAAGTTATGGATCACGAGCTTCAAGAACTTGGAGTTGATGGTCATAGCATAATTAGCTTAACTATTAAGATTTATGTGAAAATTGAGTGCAACTCTTGTGAATCTTATCTTTTTCGAAGAGGTCCAAGTTGGAGGAACATTTCTCACCATGGCAGCACCATTGTAGTTTGTCAACATCGAAAATTAATGTTGTCCCAACACTGCCACATATTTCAAACGATTTGAAAGCTTGTTAACTCTCATTATCAATGAATGCTTGGCACTTTCCTGTTTTGAAAGGCTTGGTGAAGTTGAGGGAAATGCGAATTACTAGATGCAAATACTTCATGAGGACACTATGTTCGTCGAGCTACAGTCCTTGGAGACATCTCAGTTTAAAAGACTTGTTGAGATTCAAGGTTTGCGGTGATCGAGATCTTTGTTGCACTCAACAGTTTCCTACTGTGATTCAATTGAAAGATTACCTAATCTATGCAAGTTAAGAAGCTTAGATGTGTTGAACTGAAAGTCTATCCTAAGCCGAGAGCCATGGAAGGCCGCAACAGCCTACAATCTTTAAATTACTAGGAGATGAATTGGATGTCTCTTGGAGCTACCACCTGGAAGGTACAACTTATGAAAATTGCACTGTGCTGCTTGTATAGGAGACATTGTTGCACATTGATGTCCACAATTCAAGTCAAATCTTCTTTTTGTCGAAACAATTCAAGTCGAGTCCCAACATATAATGTAATGACAGTTTTTGAAGTCAACAATACATTTGCGCCAGCACTACAAGATGTTTTTGCAAGAAAATGACAAACTTTTACGGTGGAGGAAAGGACGGAAAAAGCATATTGTCCAAAATTGGCGGTCGCCACATAGCACAACAGGAGAAACATACTATTGCACTTAGTGGGACTCTATTATTTGTGCAACTTTATTAAAGCTGATACCTGAAAGAGCTCGTGAAGGGAAGTTACTGATATCGAGGTGCATCTGAATCGGAATCTGGACCATAGCTCGGTCCCAAGTGGAGATTGGTGCATCGCTGCTGCAGTGCTGCTGATTTCCGGAGCTGAGGTCAGATGTGTTAAACGATTAAGCATTAATTAAATGGGAGAAAATATTTGGGGGTCCCGACTGCCAAGCCAGCGTGTACCCCGACCAATGAGGAAGTGACGCGTGGCTCCACGATGCGCTAGCTGCTCCACTGATTATTTGCCCTTTTCTGCTTAAAAATTTACAGTCATTAACAGATCTGCTGCCGCTTTTTTCTCTCTCCTCTCTAATGGAGTAGGCCTGCATGCATTAAAGGAGCTTTGTCTCTCGTCATTTCTTTCCTTCTCACTTCAAAATTTTGGGTGAGAATTCGCTCTCTGGGCCAAAAGCACATTGCTCCTCCGTCTTGCTCCGGCGCAGGGTCATCTTCGCTCTCTACCCCAAAGCTCATTGCTTCTTCGGCCGTTGTCATTGTGTTCCTTCTCCGCCCTCTGCTCCGGTGTGGTTTTTCTGCGCAGGACGGCGAGGAATGCTCTTGCTGTAAGTCGCAGACTCCAAGCGACAAGAAGTTCCAGCTCTCTCCGATTCGGCTTCGGATCCACTACGTTCACGGCTCATAACAGTGAGTTGATTCTTTCCCTGATTTTTGTACTCTTCTTTTCTTTTCTTTTTCTTTGTTGTTTTTGCCTCCTTTTTTTTTTTCTTTTTAAAGTTTTAGTTTCTTTTGTTGGTGGGTGATTGGACGTGCTTGGCTATCGAGTCGGCAATTTTGCCCGTGAGTGTCCGGTGTTGTGATTTTTGGGAGGTTGGTTTGTCTAGGCTAGCACTGAGTTTCAGTCCGAGGCGAAACGAATGGTTGGAAGTTTCCGGGAAACCGGGGGAGATTAGCAGAAAACGAATGCTTAGTAATATTGGAGATGATGTGGAAGTATTTCGTTGAAACGAATAGTCGGCACTTGTCTGATTTTTCTGTTGTTGGCTTTTGTCTTCAAGTATTTCGGTGGAAGTAATTCGATTGGGGAGAATGGCGGATATGGTTCCGCCTCCCTCGGCATATATACATTCTTAACTCTCGTTTCTCCGCAGAGAAGGGAAGAAAACCAGAAAGAATTCAAAAAGGTGGAAAATGGCGGATGCCGGTCTGTGTGCAGCTTCAACAGTGGCAGGGTGCCTGGTGGCTCCGGTCAATCGTCTTTGCGGTTATGTGATATCCTACGACAGCCACGTTTGCAAACTTGAGGACAAAGTTGCGGAGTTGGGGCACGCGAGTGATAGGGTGCAGGATTCCATCCGTGAAGCTCGAGACAACATGAAGCCGATCAAACACTATGTCAATCAATGGGTGAAAGATGTGGAGAAGCACGCCGAGGAGGCGTGCCGTGTTCTCGATGACAAAGCTAAGATAACTTGCTTCCGCAGGTGGCTTCCCAACCTGAAGGTGCGATATCGTCTCGGCAGGGAGGCGAGGAGGAAAGCTGAACGAATCCAGGGACTCATTAATCAGACTCCATCCGGGAAGGTCTACGACGATCCTCCTCCAGGGCTCGTTGATGGCGCTTCCGACGTGATTTCCTCGGCCGATGATTGTGGTGACATTATCTTCGATTCTCGAGCTTCCATCTTAGAGGAAATAATGAATGCTCTGGAAGACGAGAAGCACAAAATGATTGGGATCTACGGGGAGGGTGGTGTGGGGAAGACTACGCTGTTAAAGCAAGTTGAGGAGAAACTCAGGAATGAGAAGAGATTGTTCCGCATGATCGCCAAAGCAAATGTGTCGCAGAACCCGGACTTGAAGAAAATCCAAGACGATATTGCTTACGCCTTGAGTCTAAAAAATCTGAAGGACGAGCCAAGTGAAGAGGGAAGAAAAGATCTTCTGTTCAAGAGATTACAGAAGGATCCGGGTGAGAAGATTCTCATAATATTGGACGATCTGTGGAAAGAGCTTGATGTGAGGGAGGTCGGAATTCCTTCGGGAGACGAGAGCAAGGGATGCAAGTTGCTGCTAACATCCAGATTTAAAAATGTTCTAGAGCAAATGAAGTGCGACACCCCCATATCTCATCTTGAAGTTTTAAAGTACGACGAAGCATTCAGGCTATTTGAAAAGACGGTTGGTAACGGGCTCAAAGACGATGAGGAATTGAAAGCAATAGCACCTAAGGTGGTCAAGAAGCTTGCAGGTTTGCCTCTTCTGATTATCT
The DNA here is from genome assembly GCA_014182885.2 of Eucalyptus caleyi. Taxonomy (NCBI): domain Eukaryota; kingdom Viridiplantae; phylum Streptophyta; class Magnoliopsida; order Myrtales; family Myrtaceae; genus Eucalyptus; species Eucalyptus caleyi. Next base: position 19,506,468 of record CM024472.2, read on the forward strand.
CTGTCGCGTGTAGCTTGAAAGATAGGGATGTGGACACATGGAGAATTGCTTTGAAAAAAATAGACCTGTCAAAAATGGAAACTATAGTGAAGTTGAGTTACGATCGTTTGAAGAGTGAGGACACCAAGACCTTATTCTTGCTCTGCGGTCTTATTGGCGGGACCATTCAAGTTGAAATCCTGCTGGTTTTAGGCATGGGTTTAGGCTTGTTTGAGGAATTTGGGACGACGATACAAGATTCAAGGGCTGGATTGAATGCTATGCTCAATGAACTCCGCTCCGTTTGTTTGTTGCTGGATCGTGGCGATGACAAGAACAATGTAACCATACATGATCTTTACAGCGAGGTGGTCACCTCAACTCCATTTGGAGGTCAGAATTCCTTAATGATGAACAGCAATTATGGCTCGTGGCCAAAGGAAAAGCTTGAGAAATGTTGGGCAATATGCCAAGTTAATGTAGGCAGAGATAGGCTCGATAAACTAATGAAGTGTCAGTTTGCCAACTTGAAGATACTCATGTTGTCTCAACCACCAAACTGGTACAGGATTCCAGAACACCTACGTGATATGGGAGATCACTTGGGACTACTAGATTTCACATGCATGAAGGAGCTTCAAGTCCTGTATCTTTGCTCTATGCGTATCACTAGTTTACATTCCTCGATTAGAATCCTTGGGAACCTCCAGTCTTTATACTTAGAAAGTTGCAATGTGGAGGATGTGGCAATTCTCGGTAATCTCAAAGCATTACAGATTCTCAGCTTCGCAAGGTCCACAATTTCGAGGCTGCCTAAAAAAATCCAAGAACTAACGAATTTGAGATTGTTAAATCTAAGCTACTGCAAGCTTAAGATTATTAAGCCTGATGTCCTGAAATGCTTAACCAACTTAGAAGAGTTACTTATGATGGGAAGCTTTAATCAATGGATGGGCAAAAATGAAAAGCCATTAGAATTGCGTAATGCTGGGCTTGCTGAGTTGAGAAGCATGACAAAGCTAAATTCTCTAGAAATATCGATTCGTGATCCCATCGTACTCTTGGAGGTTGATGACCTACCATTTGAGAACTTGACTAGATTTTGGATTAACATAGGAAATATTGACAGAAGGGAATTTAAAGGTTTGAAAACCATGAAGATCAAATTGGAAGCACACGATAGTATTCTTTCAAAAACATGGATCCAAAAAACTCTCCAGAAAACTCAATATTTGTGTTTGGACGGATTGGGAGAGTTCGAGAAAGCTCACAAGTTGTGCATTCAAGGATTTCCGGAATTGAAGCATCTCGACATTCAGAACAGCCCATCAATGAAGTATGTTGCCAGTTCGTCCAATAGTGCTTTTACAATTTTAGAGTCTTTGTTCCTTAACAATCTTATCAATCTGGAGAAGATATGCCATCACCACATCACTGCAGATTGCTTCAACAAACTAAAAGATGTGATAGTCAATAATTGCAACCGATTGAAATACTTGTGGTGTCTTTCACAAAGGCAAAATTTTGTACAGTTAGAAAAGATTGAAGTATGGAATTGTGGCTCAGTGCAAGCCATCGCAAGAAAAGACATAGTCTCTACCAATTACAGAGTTGAGTTGCCTTACCTACATCATTTGCATTTGGTCGGCTTACCAAATATGACGACTTTTTGCACAAGAGCTGAGATGACTTCAGAAGGTGCTCCAATTCAGGTAACTTCTCCATTTTCTCCCCATGTCAATTTGTCTTATCGAGAGGGTATAAGTTTTGTTCACATACTACACATTTTCATTCACCTTCAACGATTGGTAGAGGGAAGCCTCTTTTTGCGACTGCTTTTTATTTCTTTTCTTTTTTCAATTTTAGATAATTACACTAATTAATTGGGCTCAAGGGTTTCTAATATGACTAGTTTATTACTCATATAACATTTCTAATGAGTAGAAGAAATAGTGTATTGAACGAATGAGCCTTCAAAGAATGAACAAAATAAAATAACTTAAAGATTAAATTAACGGAAAGCAAACGAAGAGCCACGTAACAAAGAAGTCCACATAATTCATGTCCCAACTTCACGCAAGTTGGAACTAATTCCAACACATCATGCCAACATAACCGTGTCAACGTCAACTATTTTAGGGATATTTTGGGGACATTTCATTCTCCACTTTTTTCAAGCTCGACGAAAGATCTTAATCTTTCGCTCTCCATTCAATCGAGTTTCAAATATTTTTTATTGATTGATTAAGTTTTCAAGGGTTTTAAAGCCAATAATCCCATTCGTACACTTTGGGTCCATTCATATTCTTTCAAGGCTAGGGCTGTGGATGGAGGAGGAGGAGGAGATGAAGGGACAGAGTCAGTAATCACTACTTCAGATTTACAGAATACTTATTCAGATTCCTTCTTCGATGGAAAGGTAAACATCCCTTCTCTTGAGATTTTACCCATAATAGCCATAGATACTCGGTATGCTAGGACAGGTAACAATATCCTTTTGAAGATTCTTATTTGGTTTATTTGTCAAAATGTGTTCACAATTTGTAACTACATTTGTTAGTGAATATTAATTCTTCCACTGCATTAGATTGGTGGTTAGGATTAGGCCAAATTATCAAATTTTTCACTTCCGTGATCCAACGCATGACTCTTATGAGCAGATTAGTTTACCAAACTTGGAGCACTTAGGGCTTCACTCGGTGGGATCCTTCAAAAGGATATGGCACGATGAACTTTCCAGAAGTTCCTTTTACAAATTGGCCACCATCACCATTCAAAATTGCTCTGACCTACTCCACATCTTCCCTTCGACAATCATAGGGGGATTGACCAACCTGCAAAGTGTCAAGGTCTTTAATTGTCCATCCTTGAAATCATTGTTTGATTTTGGGTCCCTAGATTCAAATACAAAACAAACCGTGGTATTGCTCCCTAAATTGGTAAGCATCAACATTGGAAGTTGTCCCTCCTTGGAATCATTGTTTAATTGTGGGTCCCTTGATTCAAATGACAAAGTTGTATTGCTCCCCAAATTGGAGGAAGTAAGTGTGAGTGGAGCAAAAAGGCTGAGATATCTCTTTTCCAAATATACGGCCACAACTCTGGTGAAACTTCGGAAGCTAAATATTACTAAATGCAAACAGATGAAGGAAGTGATTCTCGAGAAAGAAGCTGGTCGATCGAGGCGAAGTGATGAGTTTGTCTTGCTTAAGTGAATTAACACTTAAGGAGCTTGATAACCTGATTAGTTTCGGTTCAGGAAGTTGTTCATATTATTTTTCCTCCTTACAAGATCTAAGAATTGTGGGGTGCTGTAACTTTAGAGTGTTCATCTCGAGTCCCACAAGTGTCAAGACGTAGCTAGGCGGGACGGCCAAAGAAAATGATAAATCGCCACAACCGCTATTCAATGAGATGGTTCGTTCTATCCTTTACTGTGATCATTTGTATTATTGCATTATCATGTTTTATAATGAAGAATGTAATAAATTTGTTCTACTTATCCTCCTTTCTCGCATTATCCTCATGCAGGTTACATTTCCTAATATAACAAGTTTGGAAATTAATGGTCTTCGGTGCAAAGAGTTATGGAACAATCAAATTCCCATTGATTCCTTTCAGAAGTTGGAATCTCTTGAATTGAATAACTGTGACAATCTCCGACATATTGCCACTTCTTATATGTGGAAGAAACTGCAACGCTGTCTCAAGAAACTAAAAGTATTTTCATGCCGTTCGATCGAGATCATATATGACAGTGATGGGACAGATACAAAGAGTGGTGAATTGAGGAGGCTAGCATTGCGTGATCTTGAAAACTTGAGGTGCATTTGGCAGTCCAACAGTCTCCCAAACATCCCATTCCCAAATTTGATAGACATAGAGGCCGTGAGGTGCCCCGTTTGGAAATGCTTTTCCCTACCTTCACTACTAAATTTCTTGGGCAAATCGAAGAGCTGGTGGTGGAGTCATGTGAAGATATGGAACTAATTGCTGGCTATGAAAAATGGGAAGAATTGACCGGCAACACTATCACCTTCTCCGAGTTAACTGCTCTTATACTTTTTGAGTTGCCAAAATTCAGGAGCTTCTTACCTGAGAAATACTCTCTGAAGTTCCGGTGCTCCGAGGACTTCCCATCCTTGCATGTCATGAGTATAAAAAGCTGTGGAGCAGAGCCGGACCAAGTCCTTGGTAACTGGGAAGACTACCAACTACAACGACGATTTCGCTGGTTTTCATAAGACCTGAGGTATTCCTTCACTATTTCATTGCTTTGGTTTGGCTCTCTATTCCTGGGACCCACACGCACTCTACATCACGTGGCCCTCTCTCTTCCTTCCTTACTCTCTTCAACTAACCATCTATCAATTCCCTTTTATCCATCCACCAACAGCCACCGCCGAGAGTCCATCGCTAGCCACCGCACGACATGGCACGCTGAGAAGGGACAAAGGACAGAGAGCATTGATCGAAGGCTCTCGGTGATTTCAATTGAATCCTTTCCTCTCACTTCGCTGCTTGTCGTCGCCGCTTCCCGATCACCACTTGTTTCGCTGCCGCGAAGAAGTTCTGTAATGCCGGAGTGCTCAAACTTCAATCATGGTTGCCTGCTTCGATGATTTCATTCCTTGACATTGCTTCTGTTCTTGCTCATGTCCGATGTCAATCGCTATAGCTAATTGTTCTTCATTCAATGCTCTGTTTTTCGTTGCTATTGCTACTATCTGTGTGCAAATCGACTGTGATTGAGGCTATATAAATGATTTGAACTAGTGCTTCTCCGCTGAAATGTGTACCATCTATTTGATGAAATTGCTGAACTAAATTTGTGTGTATTTTGATTCAGTTCTTGACTAGATTCTTAATCTATTCTAGTCATACAAGTGTATTTGAGTTTTGTTGCTTCATAAGAAAAACCATACGTATTCAATTTCGAATTTGTTTTAAATTTGCTGGAACCTTGTCAATGTATGCTGATTTGCAACTGTTGAGTTGCGGCCCTGAATTGATGCGATTCTGCTCAAGCAAGCATGTGCAGTGATATAAGATTTGTGTTATGGTGACTTTCATGTTCGCTTGGGAAAGAAATTATGGCATGAATGAATGAAATTCTACTGGAAATCAATCTGTAGATGCTGACTCTGTCTTGATATCCCTGATTTGATCGGCTGTTGATTCCATCTTGAGACTAGTTTGGTTATGGGATCATATATTTCATGCTAGGAAAGTAATATGGTGAATCTCATGCCAATTTTGTGAGAATTATAGTCATATGGCTTGTAGGAAGATATGACATCAATTTCATGTCTATTAGTCATCAAATGATCACGATTTGCGATCATGTATGCTCTGTTATAATTCTGAACATGTGCTGGAATCTTTGGAATGAGCATGAATCGCATGGATTTTGTCTTTGCTTTAGTTGCCTTTTTGATTGCTTGTGGATAAATGATATCGCGTGTGCATGATTAAATTGATGAGATGTGTGCTTGATATTGCCATGACATTCTTGGCCTTATAACTGATTTAGAGAACTCCGATGTTAATTGAAGTTTAATTGCATGATTCTTGCAATTCCTCTACTAGTACACATATTCTTAAGGTGATATGGTAGATTAAGCCAGATGAGGAAATCTCTCAACACAGTTGGTCAATGAGGCCCCTAGAAATATTGCATGTATGACACTTGCCACCAAAGTACATGTATTGTCTTCCTCTCCTTCAACGCTCAGCATTCAAGACTTATTTACAAGAGCTATTGCTTAAATCTAATTGATCCTTTTTGTGTGTGTTTGTGCCAACATACCGTGCACAACACCAATTGCAACCTATGTCCTTTTTTCTCGGAGTGTTCACTAGTCACTCCTATTCAGAATGATGTTTCAAAGATATGATTTTTGTTTTCCTCCCTCCCCCATATAATTCGCAAAAGCATGTCATTAGCAATACCAGCAACCTGCCCTTGAAATCCATCAGGACCCTGCCCATATGTTCCACCAGGATTAGGTCCCTAGTTCCGATTGTCTCTCCTATAAACAATTCTGCAATGGAGGTGCAGAGCTCCATCTATTTCCTTGCAGCAAGTCTCTCTGTTGATGATAGTAATTATTTTTAATGACCCTGCTGATTGGAGGTCCCCTGATCTGAAAAAGTAGAATCTTTTCCCTCTAAGAAGTTTATGCTATAAATCTCAAATGGAAAACACTTAGCCAAGAAGAACTTGATGAACCATATGAATTTATCTTAATGTCCACACTATAACATCAACTCATATAAAGCATTTTATACAACAATGGCATCGTGTGTCCTTTCCACAACTTGCTTTAATTAGTAGAGAGTATCCATCTGAATCACAACTTTGTCCTGCTCATAAATGCTCATTCTACTCATATTTCTCAATTTCAGCTGCTCAAAACACTGCGATTTAACTCAAAATCACTTGAAAATTATGTTATATATCATTACATTTGCACACTCTCAAAATCGAATGCCACTAATTTTACATAGTCAATCATGTTGTGAGAGCATCGGGAAGAGTGGTGGGCGATCCGAGGATTTTGCCACCCACATCGGGAAACGTTTCGAAACCGGCCAAAGGACCAACTTTACCGTCTCTGCTCACATGGATGGGATACTGCATCAGGTGGCCTCTCATTTCCTTGGGATTATGTTGGTCCTCATCCACATAAGCTTTCCAATTCCGTTTGGCTATTTTGTTCACCCTCTTCACGCATTCAGTGCTTTGAGGTTCCCTAAAGCTGTCCTCTAAATCTCCGAAGTGCTCCGCCCAAAGCGACATCCTATAACCATAAACCTACGCAGCATAAGTTAACATTATTAGTCACAAGCTTAAGGTTTTGATATATGTCGCTACCCTTGCAAGGGTGTCTACCTAGTACCTCCATTTAGATAAGAGGCTAATCCGATGTACTAACCTGGCCATGCGGATGCCTCTTTTCCCAGCCCAAGTGTGATGCGGTTGATAGGCCCCCATCGCGATTTCAGTGTCTCTTGAGCCATCTAGAGATCTTTGGTTGATATTTGCCGATCCCATGATCACATACTCATCATCTACTATCATCCCTTTGGCATGCACATATATCATGAACCTGCAAAACTTTTGAACCGAAGCCTGCATGGATAGAAACGACAGCATGTTTCAAAGCAGAAAGTCTTTTTACCACTCATTCAAAAACCATAGCTCTTAATGACTATTTTTGTTTTGCTTTTTTAACAGATAAGTCAAAGGAAGAATCCATGAATAGAGTATAGACATATACCAAGGCATTATTTTCGGATTGTTGATTCATTGCTTGGGATGAAGACTGTGTAGAGGACAAGGGCTCCCGCTTGCCAAGGCAATAGAAGTTCAAGTAATCTGACGGATGGTACTTGCGTGACAACCTGGCTTTTTTGAGAGCCTGGGCTATAATCTTGTACATCATCGTCATGGTTTGTCCCTGTCCACATTATCAATACACAAATATGAGAGTAGTGAATGTTTATCTCTTAGAGAAAAATACTAAAATGACCTAAATAGGGGCGGGTCTAAAATTTTCACCTTTAAGTAGCTAGGTTTGTTCTGCTTGGATAACTTCCTTTTCCGCTTAACTCTGTTCATCGCGTTGTTTAGTTTCAAGTTGCTAGGACATTTTATTTATTGATATACCGTTATTGAAATGCATGTGTCATCGCTATTTGTTTGCAAGATGAAAGAGTTTATCCTTGATCTGACTAGCCATAAGAGAATTTCTTGCACTGTAGCACTAGTAGGGACACCCTCCGGCCACATCGGTATCACTATATACACATAGAAGCGCTCGTTTTCACTGATCTTACTTGCGATTTTCAATGCCAACTCCATCGGCACTAGATTGTTTGCACCTGCTTATCAAAACCAAATCAAGCATTGGTTGCCATCAAAACTTGAACTCAAGAAATTAGAAAGGCCGACAAAACTAGAAAATGGGGGAAAATCTAAATTTAAAAAGGTTTGATCTCAGAAATATAACATATTGAATTATAAGTCAATTTTAATGTCTTATACAGTGAGTTCTAGCTATTATTAGCTGATACACAATCCCCAGATGAAGCAAAGTCTCAATACTCCTTACTAGAGGTGCTATTACTCAATAAACTCAAGTCAGTCAGAATGAATAGAAATGTGCATCTTATGCCTGCATTTTTGTATGATGGCCAATGGTAGGAAGAGCCAAGAAAATACTGGTTTTCAATGTAGATAAAGTGTTGCGCTGATCTAATCGCTTTCACATACGCCGTGTGAATGCTCTTGTCTACTTTCAAGTTCTTTTCACATATAAGATTCTACAAGCATGAAGAGATTGAAAGAAACGACATTATCATTGTGGGCTTCAATCTATATTCAAAAACACTAATGATTGTGCATAAGAAAATAGTGTGACTTTCTAATGTGTTGGAAAACTTTTCGAGTTACGCATATATAACAGCCACTTGCAAATCTACTAGCACGGTATTAGTAGCTAAAACTTACTTGCTTTGCAACTTCTTCAACGCTCTTTGGGATTTGCTTTTACAGATCCCGAATCAATCGATCTGAAGATTTAGGCCAACGTAAAATAGAAATGAAAGGATCAGCTTAGGCCGAATGCATCGTGGGCCTTCACACAGAAGTGCTCATCTTGCAAGGGGTTCTTATAGGTCGGGATTATTGACACTTGAATTGTACCAACAATGAAACAATAAAAAGAATAATAATAAAAAATTTGTCATACGCCACAGCTAGTATGATAGAATTTTTCATTCCCTAGGGCCCACTGCCGATTTTCCCTTCTCTCTTGAATTCGGTTACGACAGTAATAACTAGAAGGGCATTTTCGTCGTTTTCAAATCAGGGCACTTTCGTCATTTGAAGAGAAAGTTCTCAATTCTGCTTCGCGTCCGTAGCCTCTCCTGTCCTCTCTAGCTCCACCGCGGGCCGCCATCTCCATCGGCAGCCACCGCCGGTCTTCCATCTCGGACCACGGCAGGCAGACGCACGAAGGAAGGCTCACAACACGCACAGAAGAAACGAAGCTCGATCCTGGATCCGAAGTTCAATTTTGTTGATTCGAGTTTCACCAGAGGTGAATCAACCTCGATTCTAGTGTTCATCGATTGCGGGTTCCGGTGTCCTCTGGTTGCGGTTCCGGATCGTGTACTGTTCTGACTGCGAGGCGCTCCTTCGGTTCTTTCTTTCACTTCAGTGATCAGTGGAAGCTTGCAGTAAGTTCGAACCACATGGAAAAGGACGCACCGCCTCAGTTGACACCCAACCATCACTCTCGAATCTTCTCTCCACCGATTGAGCTCTTCCACTTCTTGGTCTAAGTCAAGCCCAAGAATCGTCCTCGCGTCAAATGAATGTACGGATACTGCGCTCAGGAAGTGTTCGACGAAATGACCGAAAGACTCTATCCGTTATTCTGTCCCGTTGCTGGCCATTAGAATCAATGCTATAATAGTGAGGCTGAGCTCGCTGTCTTGAAAGTCGCTGAGTCGTCATCTCGAGATCACGCCGTCATCGCCACCAAATCATCAGGTCGTCTCTTCTCCAATTAAGCTTTGTTGTTGGTGTCGATTTGTTCTAGACTGGCCTCTCTTGATCTCTGTTCTATTCCTCTTTCTTTCTTTTTTTTTCTCTTTTTTTGGCTCGCCTTTTGCTTGACTGCTTCATCGTCAGACATTTGTTGCGTCGTCACGCGGAGACACTCCTCATCACCAAACGCCAGAAGCGGGACTGCGACGGTAGAAGCCAAGGAGATGCAGTCGCAATTGCTTTCGATAATTCCGCTCGCGTAGCTCACTGCATCAGAGGGATCGAGTCGCCTAAAACCTTCCACGAAGAACAATAATCATCGATGCATCACACGTAACGAAAATCACCGGCGTGCCATTCCGATACGAGCAAGATCATCTAGAAGCAGTTTGGCCTGGATAGCAAAACGGCCGAATAAGAAGGAAGCAACGGTAGGACATCATCACCTGGAGCTTGAATTCATGGAAACAAGCAGCGATGGCAGTGATCTACATCTGGTGCAGCTGAAGGTCTTCTGGCAGAGACATTGCTAGCCGAAGACAACGAACGTGACTCGGAATCTCTGTCTACTCCGAACTCAGTGTCGAGGTGGAGCGAGCGCTCCTTTCTTCGGTCAGATCAACCGTTGCGGTAATTGGGCTGATGGGTCTGGGCCGTTGATCAGATCAATCGGTTGCTCTTGTGGGCCGCTCCAGTTGGACCAACTTTGGCCTTTTTTTTATTTGTTATTTATTTCTATTTGTTTATTATTCATTCTTTTGTTCTTTTTACTACCATTCATTGTTTTTATTTTTTATTTTTTACAAAAATGTAATTAAGGTGTCGACAGTTTCGAATTTATTAACTCTAATGTTTGAAGAAGAATTTCATGCCTTTGAGAACAAAGTACAAGAGGTATGTTTTGTTGCATCAAATCTTTACCTACCAAAGGCGAGAGTTATTTTAGATCGACAGGAGATATTGACCAAAAAAATGAAACAATCGAGTTGAATAGAATCGGGTGGGTAGGTGTTGATGATATATCGACCCAGTTAAAATGACTTGATTAACGGTGGATGTGTTACGAGATCAACGGTGGGAGCCCATCCCCTGGGAAAAGCTACAAGCTGGAGATACTGTGAAAGTGAGTAGTGTTTATGCTTTCGGACTGATTTTCTTTTTATTTTTTTATTTTTTGTGTGTGTGTGTGATTTGTCATGTGACTGTGTTTCTTCCTGTGAAAGAACCTGTATTTTATTGAAGTGAATCGTTTGTGTGTGGAAGGGTGTCATCTTCGGAGTGTTATCTTCATGTTGGAATTGGCAATATCATGCAACACAGTTTTTACCATTTTGTATTAGCTCTCCGATTTTATATGGGGTGATTATTGCTAATTGAGCTTCTATAACCATACTGCCTTCACTGTTTATTCCACAAATTCTAAATATATCTCTCTCCGACATCCAAGCTTGTCTTCTGCGTTTAAGACTTTGCTATGCTTGTCTTCTGCCTTTGAGAGATTTTGGTGCTTGGAAGAAGCCATTTGCTCTTCTAATTCTGGGGAACGGTGACTGAGCATCATGTGGCTCTAATTAAGGATAAGGTCAGAGAAGTTCGTCTGAGATGATTTGATCACATTGAACAAAGGTTTTTGGTCCTTCAATGAGGAGAGGTAATCTGGGTACGAAGACTCGGGTTAGAAGTGGGAAGGGAAGACCTAAAAGACGTGGAATGAGATGACAAAGATGTGGACCACATAGAGGTTATGTAAGAAAGAAGACACGGTGCAAGTAGCTGGCTTCACCTGGAGGGATAAGGCTTTTCTTGTTGTCGTTGTAGACATCCCCTTATTGTAGGAGTGTAGCTTCGAAACCGAAAGGAACCTGCTATGAGAACCCTTTATTGTAGGAGTGTAGTTTCTCCTAGACGTGCAATAATGCTGCACTCCCGCAGATTTGCTGATTTCCCCATGTATCAATAAATGTCATTAATTTTGGCAATGGCTGATTCATATTCTGATTTCCTTTTTATTGTGGTGAAATTGTTTCTTGCACCCGTTGCAGGTTAAACAGGATGACTCCCTTCCCGCAGATTTGCTTTTTCTTGCGAGTACAAATGCTCATGGTGTCTGCTACTCTGAGGTTTAAGGTCAATCATTCTTGAATCTCGATGACCTGGTTGCATTCCATTGCTGTTATATATCTTTGTCATGTTTGGCTTTGCTTTTTCAAATTTTCAGACTGCAATTTTGTATGGCGAAACAACTATAAAAATCCGGATGGCTTTGGAGAGGACATGGGATTATAATACCCAGAGGAAGCGTCGGAATTCCAAGGTGAAGCTTTCTTTTGATTTCTCCGTTGAATTCTCAGTATTTCTACGGATTCCATGCCCATTCTTTTTTCTTTACTATTAATATTTCCGTATGACTTCATTAAATTTTATTTGCGACAAAAAGGACATATTTGATTTATACGCACTAGGAGGGGAAGTGCCGAAAGATACTCATGATTATTAGTGTAGGTCTATACTCGGTCCATGGTGTACAGTGGGATATCTATAATTACTATATTGAATAATACGAATAGTAAGGGAGACCAACCCAACCTTCCAATGATCCCTCTCTTGGATATCATTTGTACGGTCATTTATATGTTTCCGTGACCAATTTTTCAAGCAAAATGTTTGTTGTTTTGTGCTATTATTAGGCTTTTAAACTTTCAAGGATAAGATCATGTTATTTTGTTAAAAATACCTTTGGAGTCTGAGATTACTAGACAAACATAAAACTTAAGTCGGTTGTTCACCGACCATTGCCAAATGTGGACTGGTTGCAATTGTCATATTGCCGTATAATTTCTTGCATACCACACTTTAAGAGCTCTTATTAGCACAACTTCATGCTATTAAAAAAGGCTTTACTATTTTTACGGAAGGATTCGACAGTTGGCTCTGCTCTTCCTCTCTCTCACACACTGCAAATTTCACTTACCTTCTCTCAAAAGTTTCCTATACCTCCTGCTTTATTAGAATGGGGTGGAATTATACTCTTTTTACCTTTGATCATGTTGGTAAAAGATACTTTATCTCTTATCTGATGAATATTAACATCACATAAGGAGAACAGAGGAGGAAAGCCCTTTGTATGGATGAAAGAAAGACCCTGGACGCAAATCAAGGCAACCAGTAGATAATCTGAAAATAGAAAGGAACTTAGTCGCTGTTGTACAAGAGAATCACTGTTTGGATATCCAGGAGCCTAAAGGTTGAACTCTTAAATAAGTGCCGCAGGTTTCTAAAGCCCTCCAATATGTTTTTTTTTTTGGAAAGATCAACTATGCCACTTGGTGTAGGTTCCATATATTCGTTTGAATCAATAAGCTCATCCCTTTCTTGTGCAAGTCCGTGCGCTCGATATTAAGTGGACATAGCTTGTTCATTGTCTTCGACTTTGTAATATAGTAGTGGGAAGATGAGATTGCTTCATTCTTTTTGCTGGAAAGTTTCTGGTGGACATAGCTTCTAGCCTTGACATATCTCTCCTTTCCTTTGCTTTGCTTGCTTTTTACAACTTCATGTTGTTCTGATTTATACCTCCATATGATGAGCTCTGGGAACATTGATGGCTGTTCAGGATCTTCCTGATGGTGGTGTATATTTTTGAATGAAACATGAAGATGTGAATGACCTCTCTAACCCCTCCTTTGATGTGCTGTACATGGACATGTCTCATTCATTGTTATTTGCTGGTCGATTTTCTTATGCCAATAAATCTTAGATGAAAAGCCATTTTATGCGATCTTTATTCTTCCCAGAATCCCTTTTGAAGCCAACAAATCAGCATTGATACTACTTCCAGTTAGCTTTGCTTTTTAAACCCACGCAAGGAACCAAATATGTTGGTGTTCTAGTTGATGGGTTGGCATGCCTAGAATTTCCTTCCAAAATGACATGTATTTTTGTTACTTATGAGACGTAAGATCTGGAACTTCTACCCACAGACCTGCTTCGAGCGCCAATACTGGAATGCCGATGGATCAAATTATAGATTTTATGACCAGTTTCGGAATATTTGTGATGAAGCATTCTTTTGCGTAGTAGATTAAACCACAAGCATTTGCCCTCCAGTTGGCTTTTTGTGAGGTCTAAGTAGCTATTGTCTTCTCTGCTTCTGTGAACTAAAATTAACATGAGCTCTGTTTACGCACTTGTACCACAAGCATAAACAATGGCTTCCTAGCATGCACTAAACAATCATCATGTTCTCCGTATCTGCCTTACAGAGCTCACAGATTTACCTTCCAACAGAAAATGAAAAAAAAAAAAATCATGAAATTCTTTGGCTAATTGCAGGCGAAGTGCATTGTGAACAACCAAACAATTCGTTGTACACGTTCACTGGCAATCTTACACATCAAAAGCAAACTGTACCTCTCCCCCAAATCAAATTCCGTTGTGGGTATGGTTGCTTTTCTGCTTGTTTATTGTCCTTGATTTATTTTGTAGGTCTTCATTTTTTCATTCATTGGGTTGTTGTAAAGTTTTTTGACGCATAAACCTCTTACTCAAGTTCTCTGCATCTCTTGTAAATATGTGCTTTAGAAATACGTTTGATCATTCAAGTAATGTGGATTTAATCTATTCTTCTGCTTCTAAATGTTATTTATGTTGATTTGGACTCTTCATTCACTAAACTGTGGCACCGTGGCATAACTTGTTCTCAGGGATGCAGTCTTAGGATCACTGAACATATTGTTGGTGCTGTCAATTTTACTGGTCATGAGACTAAGGTATGCTTCCAGAAATCTCTGTTTTGGTCCTTTGTTACTTTCCTTACTAGTGGAGATCTCTGATTAGATGAAACAGATTTAATTCTGCTGAAGTGAAAATGGTATCTTTGCAATACAAATATGCCCTGAATTGTGACAGGCATTCTCCACCTCTCTTGAGAACATTGATTTTATTAGGTCCATCTCTTTTTGGCGCTTGCAGGTTATGATGAATGCTGCGAATGTTCCTTCCAAGAGGAGTACATTAGAGAGAAAACTGGACAAACTTATACTCACCCTTATTGCTACTCTCTTTGTCAGGTGCGCCATTGGAGCCATTGGCAGGTGTGGCTATTTCCTGCTACGGATTTCTCAAATATGCTCCCGTTATTACATGAAATTACTTATTCTTAAAAAGTTCGGAGAGTCGGTCTCAGAAATATAACATATTGAATCAGAATGCACTCTTAATGTCTTGTACAGTGAGTTCTAGCGATTATTAGCTGATACACGATCCCTAGGAGGAGCCAAATCTGTACACTCTTTACTAGAGGCATTATTGCTCGCTCAATTCAGTCAGTCAAAATGAATAGAAATGGGCATCTTATACCTGCATTTTTGTATGCTGGCCGAGCAAATATTGGTTTTCAATGTAAATGAAGTGTTGTGCCGATCTAATTGCTTTCACATACGCCCGTGTGAATACTCTTGTCTACTTTCAAGTTCTTTCCACAGATAAGATTCTGCAACCATGAAGAGATTAGAAGAAGCAACATTATCAATGTGGAATTCAATCTCTACTCAAAAACACTAAAGACTCTGCATAAAAAAGAAGAGTGACTTTCTAATGTAAGAACACTTTCCAAGTTATACATATATAACAGCCAATTGCAAATCTACCAGCATGGTATTAGCAGCTAAAACTTACTTGCTTTGCAGCTAAAACATATTGTCCAGTTGCATCTTGTAAAGGCAAGCCAAAAGAAAGAACTATTAGAGGTCAGAAATTTGTGTCGAAAAAAATAGAAAACTTCTTATGCTGTAAACATTCATTAAACCGACAGTAAAAGTAGGAAAATCCTTCATTGATTGTGCACCATCGATAAAAGGATGATCCTTACTCTACTGTAGTGGCCCAACAAATCGATAGTGATGGAAGCCACAGGCAGGCAAAATTTCCCAACCCGGTAGTACTCTGATCATCCCGAAAACCATAGACATTTCCATGTTTTAGCAATGCTTAATTACATGTGAGTATGGTCTAGTCCTACTGTCTTCAGAAGGAAGGATCAGCTCAGGCTGAACACATCGTGGTCCTTCACACAGAAGCGCTCATGTTGCAAGGGGTTCTTATAGGTCGGGATTATTGACACATGAATTGTACCAACAATAAAATAATAAAAAGAAGAATAACAATGATAATAAAGATTTTGTCATATGCGACAGCTAGTGTGATAGAATTTTCGATTCCCTTGGGCCCACCACCGAGTTTCCCTTCTCTCTTGAATTCGGTTACGACAGTAATAACAAGAAGGACATTTGCGTCGTTTTAAATCAGGGCACTTTCGTCATTTGACGAGGAAGTTCTCGATTCTGCTTTGCGTCCGTAGCCTTTACCGTCCTCCCTAGCTTCACCGCCAGCCGCCAGCTCCACCGGAAGCCGCCGTCGGCCTTCCGTCTCCGATCACGGCAGACGCACGAAGGAAGGCACACAATACACACGCAGAAGAAACAAAGCTCGAACCTGGAATCTAAAGTTCATTGTCCTTGATTCGAGGTTCGCCGGAGGTGAATCGACGTCGATTCCACTGTTCATGACTTCGATTGCGGTTCCGGTTCTGATCGCGTTCTGTTCTGACCGCGAGGCGCTGCTTCGGTTCGTTCTTTCACTTCAGTGATCGATGGAAGCTTGCGGTAGATTCGAATCGCATGGAAAAGGACGCCCCGTCTCAGTTGACTCCAACCATCGCTTACGAAGCTTCTCTCCACCGATTGAGCTCTTCAACTCCGTGCTCTAGTCCAAGCCCAAGAGTCGTCCTCGCGTCAAATGAATGTACGGATACTGCTCAGGAAGTGTTCGATGAAATGACTGAAGGAATCCATCTGTTATTCTGTCTTGTTGGTGGCCGTTAGAATCAATGCTATAATAGTGAGGCTGTGCTCGTTGTCTGGAAAGTCGCTGAGTCGTCATCTCGAGCTTGCGCCATCCTCGCCACCAAATCATCAGGTCGTCTCTTCTCCAATTAAGCCTCGTTATTGGTGTCGATTTGTTCAAGACTCGTCTCTCTTGATCTCTGTTCTGTTTTCTTTTTCTTTTTCCTCGCCTTTCACTTGTCTGCTTCGTCGTCAGTCATTTGCTTCGTCGTCGTGCCAAGACACTCGTCATCACCAAAAGCCAGAAGCGGGGACTGCGACGGTAGAAGCCAAGGAGATGCAGTCGCAATTGCTTTCGATAATTCTGCTTGCGTAGCTCACTGCATCAGAGGGATCGAGTCGACTAAAACCTTCCACGAAGAACAATAATCATTGATGCATTACACGTGACGGTAATTATCGGTGTGCCATTTTGATACTAGCAACATCATCTAAAAGCACTTTCGCCTGGATAGCAAACCGACCGAATAAGAAGCAACTGGAATGACATCAGCTAGAGCTTGAATTCATGGAAACGAGCAGCAGCAGCAATGATCTGCAATCGACGCCCCTGAAGGTCTTCTGGTAGAGACATTGCTAGTCGAAGACAACGAACGTGACTTGGAATTTCTGTCTACTCCGAGCTCAGCGTCGAGGCAGAGAAGGCCAGGCCAGGCTAGGGGAAAAGGTTGAAAGGTGGGAGTAATGGGGCTGGTGGTTCTAGGCCACAGATCGAATCAATGGGTTGCTCTTGTGGGCCGTGCCAGTTGGACCAACTTGGCCTTTTCTATTTGTTATTTATTTTTATCTTTTTATTACTCTTTTTCTTTTGTTCTTTTTTACTTCCATTCATTGTTTTATGCTCATTTTCCTTTTTAGAAAAACATATGCTTAATTTTTCGACTAAAATTCAAATGTCGACAGTTTCGAATATATTTACCCTAATATTTGAAGAAGAATATCATGCCATCGTAAACAAAGTACAAGACATCAATTCTTTACTTCCCATCTTTTCTCTCGACTATAAAGAAATCAAACCTAGTAACAATTTTAATCTCAAACTTTTTTTTGAAAAGTTAGAATAAATGTCTCGTGTCTTTTGTTAAGATATATATCATAAGTATTGAAATATCTGCGTGAATATCTTACTTTGAAGAATTGATTCTAAGTCATTTTCATATTACAATCATCTAACTTTCTTTGTAAAGTGATGTGTTTCTTTTTTCTTCATATGGATAGTTGTATGCTTTTTCAACCTAATCCTATCTAATCATCTCCTATCACATGAGATAAATAACTAGAGCCAATTATTCATTTATTAGAATATTCAAGCGGAATATATACGTATGTATGATTCTTGATTTATTTATTTATACTAGTACGCACGTGTTGTGACATAGAGCGTCCTCTACAGTTTTGTTAGTAATTAGCGAACAAATTTCTTAATATGACGTATTTTACACTCAAATCTCAATATCTTCTACTTAGAACGACCTTAAAGGCCAAGTCTGTCATATTATAAATGGAGCCTTGCCCAATACGTATAAAACGCGGGTAGTTTGCAAGCATCAATAAAAGAGCTTAACCGAACCAAGGTTCCCAGAGTCCATGCAAATAAAATTAAGAGTTGCCAAGCTTTAAATGAAAGATAACATCATATTGACAAAAGATTACGACAAGCCTATAAGATTACAGGATCCTCAACAAACAGGTCCCAGGATTTCCTCAAATATGAGAGTTGAAGATACATATGATGATTACCGGCCTTCATTTTAGTTTGCAAAAATGGTGGTCTCTTCAATCTTAGGTTCTTTTCTGATTTTCCTCGACATTGATCTGGCGGGCAAAGAGTATACTTTAAACAACTAGATACTGGGCATCTCATGACATTTTCAATCGTGGCAAAGATCTTGACAACATATACCATCCACAAGAATCAATTCAGGAAAAGAGTTTTCAACACTCTCAACTCTCTTAGATGGCGGCTCTTAATGCTATCAATGTCTCGCAAGTTTTAACACACATAATGCACGCTCACCATGCGCACAAGATCAAACTCCACAACAGAATATTTATATGCTAAAAACTTTGAACCCCTATCGAATGATGATATTGACTTCATCTTCAATGATGAAAATAACTCTTGGGGGAGATTGCTTTCCCTTTTTGCGTTACTCATAATCCTGTTGGCAAGATTACAATCTTGACTTTCCTAATATGTGCCCAGGTGGCTATTAAATCAGGGGTCTGATTTCAAATCAATCAGGATTAACTTAGAGTCATAATTAAAACATCACAGCGTCATGGCCTAGTGCGCTTGCAAAGAAAACTGATCTCGGGCCTATTTGGCTCGCGGTTTACTGACCAAATCTACGAGAACCTTCATAGATATTTTGATGCGTATTCATAAATCATATTCATTCTCAGGTGTAATTCCACTCCGAAGGCAGGTATTTCTTTTGGAGAATGAGCTTGACTAAAGTAGGGGCAAATCTTTTTCATTAGGGGCATTATTAGTGATTCCCTCTTTTTGGTCCCCGGCCGACTATTCTCTCCGTCGGTGATAACATAATTCGACGTTGAGTTTTGTCATCTGCTGTCACGGTTGCACCTCATGGAGAAATTTACTAGTTTCTTCTTGCTATTCATAACGACTATTTGACATATCGATACGAGAGCATATTTATTTTTCTATATGTCATTTGTAGGTTAGGCTGGACGTTTGTCAATATGTACGTGTGAATAGTGTTAAAAAAGTCTCACACCTGATAATTGATGTGGTGCGAGTAGTTAATTTATCCAAAGTAATCTATAACTTATTGGCTTAAATTTTTGAGCTCCAAGTAGATATGTTGATAGGTTCAAATCTGGACTCTTTCTTGGTGACCACCTTGAACTCCCAATGTGTGGTGTTTGGTAAATATCTCAAGGAACTCAATGTGCATCAATATTTGGTGAATATCTCAAGAAAGAAATCTCGTGATCAATGGTTTCTGAGCAGCCTAGTGTTGTGGTGTAGCACTGCATTCTCGATGGCAATTCAAGATGAAGGTTGGCGTCGTTGTTGTTGTGACCTCACACACAACAAAGTGGAGATTATTCATGTGAATTAATGTAGAACATACCTAATATTGAACTCACACCTGAGTGAGGGGGAGATTGTTGAGTTGCACATTTGCACTGTATTAAAAAAGTCCTACATCATAGAATTGATATAGTAACTAATATATCCTAGTTAACCTAAAAGTAGATATATTGAATGGCTCAAACTTAGACTCTCTTTGGCAATGTCCTCAAGTGAGGCTATCAAGCGTCCAACAGTTTTCGAGGTCAATAGCTTTTTTTGCAATGGCATGCTTGAAAGGGAATCGGAAGGTTTGAAGGCAATGGTGCGGCTACATTGTGCCTCTCAATAGACTTTGTGAAGGTATCAAAGTGCAATAGACAATCCAGGACAGTTGCCTCGTAGAAGGAAGGAAAAACAATACAAATGGTTCATGAACTTTGATCCATTATACAATGTTGTTTTTGAGCTTTTAATTTGTTTAACTTGGTTTATGAACTATTGTTAAATGTCCAGTGTTATTTTTGAACTTTTAATTTATTCAATGTGACCCTTGAACTATTAGTAAATATTTAATGTAGTTATTTTGTTTGTTCAAACAACGATATGATGACATAGATTATTATATTATATGCTGAGTTGGATTGTCAAAATTGATGATTCAATATATCAGTCTTTTATCTGTTTACTTTAGAAAAAGGAAAAAAAATGAATTAGGGACTTCAAATACCCCACGTGCAAATTTCTTTTCCTAATTTGAGATAAATATTTTACGTGAATAATCCATATATATATATATATATATATATATATATATATATATATATATATATATATTCTACCATTCATATTTAATGGAATGGAAGTCACGTATTCCACTAACTTGAATTAATGAAAAGACAACATTAAACAATTTGATATAGTTAGGGAATTAGATTGAACATTTATTAATAACTCAGAGTTCAGGACTACATTAAATGTTTACAAAAGTTTAGATACCATATTTAATAAATTAAAAGTTCATGAGTAACATTGCATATTGAATCAAATTTTAAGGACTATTTTTGCTTCATTTTTCCTTATAAGGAAAGTGAAAGTAGGAACGTGCTCTTTGGTTTCTCTGCATCTTGCAAGGTGCTTCTCCTCCGTGAACCACCACTTGCATGCACGACTGATGTACCACACGTTTTCCATTTGTCTTGTAGATGTTTTGAACATATTTACCTTATTATTTGAAGAAGAATATCATGTCATCATGAACAAAGTACAAGACACTATATTTTTTGTTGCATTAAATCTTTACTTATCAAAAGCCGGCAAGTTATTTCTTGATCGATGGGAGAAATGGGCCAAAAAATTGAGAAAATCCATTTGAATAGAACCCGGTATGTGTTGATCAAATATTGATCCATTTAAAACGACATGGGATCGAAGTCCC
Organism: Eucalyptus caleyi; assembly: GCA_014182885.2. Taxonomy (NCBI): domain Eukaryota; kingdom Viridiplantae; phylum Streptophyta; class Magnoliopsida; order Myrtales; family Myrtaceae; genus Eucalyptus; species Eucalyptus caleyi. The sequence goes on from CM024472.2 coordinate 19,527,389, forward strand.
ATAAAATGCGGTGGAAGACTAAACAAGGAGCCGTAAAGGGAAGACGAGAGGACGGGGGGTGGAAAGAGAGAGAGAGAGATTTCTTTAGCGCAAGATGATTCTTTCATATTTTTTCTTTAGCGCAAGATGATTCTTTCATATTTCTATTTACCTTTATTTAAAGGTTTTAAAGTGAAGAAATGATATGATGGTTGGGGGATTTTTTTCTTGTCTTTCAGTTCAGATACTTGGCTTCTATGATAGAGGATTCTTTGTCCCTTCGTTTAAAGGTTCCAAAGCGAAGAAATGATGAGATGGTTGAGGAATTTTTTTCTCATCTTTCAGTTCAGATACTTGGCTTTGACGATAGAGAATTCTTTTCTTCCAGCCTAGGGATTCTTCCTCAAATTATTCGAATTATTTTTTTCTTCTTCAAAGTCATCATCTCCTTCAAATGCTAAATCCAAACCCCATGTCTCCCACCACGCTGACATCTTAATGAGCCACGGATTAAACTAATTCCTGCCGGTGAATTTCTCTAACTCAATTTTTTTAGAAGCCATAGCGATAATTGCATACAGACAAAATAACCCTAGGCTTTGATACTAGTTTTACGACTAATGCCCAAACAAGAACAAATGAAAATGACTTAAGTAAAAAATAAATTGCATAAATAAAACCTGAACACAGCAGATTTACTTTGTCCAATGGTAAAACCTACTTTATGGGGAAAGTTAACAAGATGGTTTCATGATAATCGGCGAAAAATGAATTACAACCGCTCAATTACACTCACTCATAAGTGTTTCTCAATCATAGAGTATCACAAGAATCAGTCACAAGAAATGAGTTTTCTCACACTCTCAGCTCTCTCGGATGATGATTCTCAATAGTCTCCATGTCTCTCACAAGCTTTTATACATATTAAGCACACTCAACATGCTCAAAAGACCAAACTCACCAATAAAATAGTTATATGCAAAGAAATTATCAGCCCGTATTTGATGACAACATTGATTTCATCATCAATAATGAAAAGAGTTCTTGTGAGAAATTAATGTCCCTTGTTGCATCACCCACACTCCGATTGGCAAGAGTCCAATTTGGACTTCCTAATATGGCCTGAATTGCTTTGCAATTAAATTATGGGCCGAATTTCAAATCAATCGGGATTAACTTTGATTCATAATCAACACATCACAACGTCATGGCCGAGTGCACTTGAAGAGGCAGTTGATCTCAAGCATACTCGGCTTGAGGTTTACCAACCCAATCTACAGGAGTATTCGTACATATTTTGATGCTTATTCATGAATCATATGTATTCTTAGGGGTAGTTCCTCTCTGAAGCAGGTATTTCTTTCAGTTAACGAGTTTGACTAAGATATAAGTAGGTGCGAATATTTTTCATTAGTGGCCTTGTTAGTAATTCCGGTTTTTTTGGTCCCTGGCCAACTATTTTGTCATCCGGTGACAACATGAGTCAATCTTGAGTTATGTTGTCTACTGTCGCGGTTGCACCTCATGTAGAAATCTACTTGCAAGGTGCTTTCATTGGTCCCTTCTCTGAGAACCATCACTTGTGTGCTCGGCCAGGGTACTGTATGTTTTCCGTTAGTTCTTGTAGATGTTTTAAATACATTTATCCTAATTTTAGAAGAAGAATATCGTGTCATCAGGAACAAAGTATAAGACACTGTATGTTTCGTCACGTCAAATTTTTACTTACCAAAGGCCAGAGTTATTTCTCGAAGGGAAAAATGGCATTAAAAAAACAAAAAAAAACAAAAACAAAAACAAAAGCGACAATCCAGTAGGATAGAACCTGCTTCATATTGACCCGAAATCCGATCTCGCCCATTTGGCGCGTCGAAGTCGTAGAAATCACGATGGAAGATTAAAAGAGCAGTACAAGTGAAGAGAGAGATTGAAAGAAAAAGAGAGGCGGCAGAGATTTCTTTCGTGAAAGATGATTCTTTCATATTTATCTTTCCTGTTTCGAGGATACTTTTTCGCTTTATTTAAAGGTTCCAGGGAGAAGAAATCATGAGACGGGAGGATTATTTCATTTATTCCCTTCATGTTGAGGATTCTTCCTCACCTTTCAGTTCAGATACTTGCCTTCTATGACAGAGGATTCTTTTCCTCCGGCATGGGGATCCTTCTTCAAATTATTCTTTCCTTGGCCGAGGAAAAATGAGATGGTCGTCACGACTTTTCTTGGCCAACACCTTCGTATATATTTTGGGAGTTTCACCCCATCTCATTCAGACATCTGTCGCATTTCCTATCTCGAATTTTCACCGTCCTTCACTGTCTTCTTCCAGCCATTAGCTCTCTCTCTCTCTCTCTCTCTCTCTCTCTCTCTCTCTTGTTCATTGTATTCATCCTATTGAACCTTTCCTCTTCTTCAGTCGTTTCGTTTTCGGGTTCCATCACTTCAGCCTTCCTCAGTATATATAAATTCTTGACTTCCATTTCTCTCCAAAGAGGAAGGAAAGAAAATCAGAAAGAAATAAAAAAGCGGGAAAATGGCGGATATTGTTCTGTCTATAGCTTCCAAAGTGGCGGAATACCTGGCAGCTCCAATTGGTCGTCGATGCGGCTACCTGATATTCTCCAACAGCTACGTTGGCCAACTGAAGGAAGAACTTGAGAAGCTGGATGACGCGAGGGTTGGGCTGCAGCGCTCCGTCGATGATGCTGAAAACAACATGAGGGAGATAAAACGCGAAGTTAACGGATGGAAGAATGATGCAGAGACTGTTGCCAACAAGGCACGCGGCATGCTGGATGACGAGGGAAGAGCCAAGAAAACTTGCTTCTGCGGGTGGCTTCCCAACCCAAAGGAGCGTTATTGTCTCGGCAGGGACGCGAGGAAGACAGCCCAGGCCATCCAGGCACTCATCCCACAAGGTAAATTCGAGAGGGTCTACTATGAGAGTGATCCACCGGGGCGTGTCGCTGGCACTCCTGATGTGAATTCGTCAGCTGGTGATGGGGGTGACACTATTGTGGACTCGCGAGCTTCCGTCTTTCAGGGCATAATGGAAGCTCTGGATGATGAGAAGCTAAAAGTGATTGGGGTCTACGGGCCTGGCGGTGTGGGGAAGACTACGCTATTGGAGGAAGTCGAGAAGAAACTCAAGAAACAGAAGGGACCGTTCCACATGATCGTCAAAGCAAAAGCGTCGCAGAATCCTGTCTCGAAGAATATCCAAGATGAGATCGCTGACGCCTTGAAACTGGATCTGAAGGACTTGCAAAGCGAAAGCGGCAGGGCAAATCGTCTGTTGGAGAGATTACAGCGGGATCCAAGTGAGAAGGTTCTCATAATATTGGACAACCTATGGGAGGAACTTGATTTGAAAGCCGTTGGAATTCCTTCAGGAGACAATAGTGGGAAATGCAAATTGTTGCTCGCATCGAGATTTGAAGATGTGCTGAAGAAAAAGATGTGTGCCAATAAAACATTTTTTCTTGGAGGCCTAAACAACGACGAAGCTTTCGGGCTATTTGCAAAGGCGGTCGGCAACAGGCTCGAAGACGATGAGGATTTGAAAGCAATAGCGGCTCAAGTGGTCAAGAAGCTTGCAGGTTTGCCTCTTTTGATTATCTCTGTTGCAAAAACCTTGAAAGAAAGCCCTGTGTCCGCATGGAGAATCGCACAGATAGAAATAGATGAGTCAACTAAAGAAATACAAGAAACAATAGTGAAGTTGAGTTATGGCCATTTGAAGTGTGAGGACGCGAAGTGCTTATTCTTGCTCTGCGGTCTTATTGGCGGGACCATTCAGGTCGAACTTCTATGGGTATTAGGCATGGGGTTGTGCTTGCTTGAAAAAATTAATGAGACAATACAAAATTCAAGGGATAGATTGAAAAATATTCTGGATAGCCTCCATTCCATTCATTTGTTGCAGGATGGAGGCGATGATAAGAAACATGTGACCATACACGATCTTTACAGCGAGGTGGTCATCTCAGGTGCATATAGTGGGCAGGATTCCTTAATGATTAACAACAATTATGGCTCATGGCCAAAGGAAAAGCTTGAGAAATGTTGGGCATGCCTGGTTAATGTTGGCAGTGATAGGCTTGTTGAACTAATGCTGCGTCAGTTTCCCCACGTGAAGATACTTATGTTGTCAGAACAAAACGATATGGGAGATTGTAGTAGAATTGATTTAACATACATGGAGGAGCTTCGAGTCCTCTATCTTCGCTCCATGCGTATCACCAGTTTACCTTCCTCGATGGAAATCCTCGGGAACCTCCGGTCATTAAGCATAAATTGCTATGTGGGGGATGTGGCAAATCTTGGCAAGCTCAAAGCATTGCGGATTCTTAGCTTCAATGGGTCTATAATTTCTAGACTACCTAAAGAAATCGGGAAACTAACAAATCTAAGATCGTTGAATCTGAACCACTGCTACTTGCTTAAGATAATCGAGCCTGGAGCCCTAAAAGGCTTAATCAACTTGGAAGAGTTACATATGAAGAATAGCTTTGATGGGTGGATGGGCAAGCATGAAATACCGTCGGAATCGTGTGTTGCTGGGCTTGCTGAGTTGAAGAGCCTAACAAAGCTGGCATCTTTGGAAATATCGATTCCGGATCCCATCATACTCTTAGAGGATGGTGACCTACCATTTGAGAACCTGCACAAATTTTGGATCAACATAGGATATTTGGGGTTTCGGATGGAGAGGGAATATGAAGGTTTGACAACCATGAGGCTCGATCTGAAAGGGGTGGAAGGGTGCAATAGTATTCTTTCAAGAAAATGGGTTAAGAAAAATCTGCAGAAGACTCAATGCTTATATTTAAGAGGGTTGAGTGAGTTCAAAGAGAGCGCTCGCGAATTGTGCACCCAAGGATTCCAAGAAGTGAAGTATCTCAGCATTACAAAAAGCCCCTTAATCAAGTACATTGCCGATTCATCCAATGCCGATCCATCCAATGGCCTTCCTCTCATTGCTTTTGGGAAGTTAGAGTCTTTTTACCTTCAAAATCTTGTTAATTTGGAGAAGATATGCCATGGACCCATTGCGCCAGAGTGCTTCAACAAATTGAAAGTCATGAGAGTAAATTGGTGCAAACGATTGAAATACTTGTGGCGTCTTTCAGATATGCAAAGACTTGTACAATTGGAAGAGATTTCATTGTGGGAATGTGAATCAATGCAATCCATTGTCACACATGATGCAGGAGAAGATATAGTTTATACCAATAACAAAGTTGAGTTGCCTAATGTACGTCATCTGAGATTGATTAACTTACCAAATATGACAAGCTTTTGTACCAAAGCTGAAATCACATCAGAGGATATTCCAATCCAGGTAATTTTTTTTTTCACTTTTTCCCTCTATCAATTTGCCCTATTAGGATGAGATGATATTGGTGTTCACTCAATGTTAGTACATATTGCATTTTAACTTTGATTATTCGTACAATTTTATTCGCCTTTTGATTTACAATTGAAAAATCATCTCAAATAGAAGATAGGTCCAATTATAATTAGAGGGAAGCTGCTTTCCACGACTTATTATTTTAAAAAAAAATAATCAATGGTAGATTATTGGACCTATAACTGGGGTTTCTACTGTGACTATTTATTATTTATTTAACATTTTTAATGAGTTGAAAAAATAGTAGTGTGCTGAATGAATATAAGCAAAAATGAATCTTGAATGAATAAATAAAATTCAATAATTTCAAAATGAAGAAAGCGACGTCCAGAAATTCAATAAATGGATGGCGAGCGAGAAGCCACATAACAAAGAAAGTCCCCAGAATTCATGTCCCACCTAACATGCAATTTTGTAACTTCCAACATGTCATGCCAAGTTTCCAATGTCGCCATGACAACATGACCGTGCAATTGTGCGGCACTAGCAGCATGATAGTGGTGAAGATATCATCATGAAAATGATTTTGCTTTTCACATAAGAGAAATGATTTTTTTTTTTTTTTTTTTTTGCTTTTTAGCTTGAGAGTTTCACTCATTTTCTCGTGAAAATAGCTTGATTTGTAACAAACTCACCTTTAATGAGTCTCATTGTGGCGCTTTGTTAGGTTTCATTGCCTCACTTGGAATCCCTGGTAAAGGTTGGATTCCTTGCCCCAGAAAAAATACTCTACAGTGAACCCTCAATAAAATACAGCGTTGTGAAATCGCTAAGGATAGAAGAGTCTAAATCCACGTTGAGTATTCCAAAGATAGGATACTCAAGCTGCCAAATTTGGAGTCAATGAATATTTGTTGTCGTTATTCATTAAATAATCAGTATGAGTGAACGAAATTCAACAATCTCGAAATGAAGAAAGTGAGATTAAATAAATGGAAGGCGAACCAAGAGCCACGTAACAAAGAAAGTCCACCTAATTGATGTTTCACCTACATGCAAGTTGTGATTGATTTTAACAAGTCATGCCAACCTCACCATGTCAACGTCATTCTGCTTCCGTCATCCCTTTCTTCAGCTACTAAGGGGATATTTCCTTCTCCATTCTTTCAGGCACGACAAAAAATCTACATATTCCGTCCTCTGATCAATTGATTTTTGAATATTTAATTTTGATCAATTAAGTTTTTGACATTCTTAAGAGACATCGAGGCCATTCATGTATTCAATGTCCATTTGTTTCAGTGAAAATTCCTTACTGTTGAAAAATGTTTTCTTGTTAAATCGTTTTTTTCTAGAAATTGTTTCCCCATATTTGGTTCTACTGAAAACGCAATTTGAAAAGATGTTTTATGATGTTTATTAACGAAGCGCAAAAATTTACAAAGTGAAGATAAGAACTGTTATGGATCCTTAATAGAAACAAGCCCGAATAAGTCATATTTACTTGTTCTTAATGAAAACCAATAAGTTAACAAAAACTTTATGAAAAACTGAACTTTGATATGATTTTTTTTTTTTTTTTGTCAATTTTGAAGTTCAAAATAGAAAAAACAAAAGAAAAGATAACCAAATTATGGTAGTTGTTTTGAAGATACGTAAATGATTTCAAAAGAAAAGATAAAAAATTATGGTCATAGTTTTCAAGATCAGCTAAAGAAAAGATAAAAATATGATGACAGTTGAGAGAAAGAGAGAGAGTTGTGCGATAGTGTTGCAGAGAGAGTTGTGCAATAGTGCTGCATTTGCAACATGATAGTGGTGAGGATATCCTCATGAAAATGATCCCTTTTCACAGAAGAGAAATTCAGAAATTCATTTTTTTCTGTATAGTCATTTTCATGTATCCATGAGAAGTCTGAAAGCAATTTCCTGAAAATAGCTTTACTTGTAAGAAACTCACCTTTAATGAGTTTCATTGTGGTGCTTCATTAGGTTTCATTGCCTTGCTTGGAATCCCTGGTGATGTTTGGACTCCTTGGCCTAGAAAAGATACTCTATAGTGAACCTTCATTAAAATACAGTAATCTGAAATCGCTAAAGATAAAGGAGTCTACATCCACGTCGATTATTCTAAAGGATTGGATACTGAAGTTGCCGAATTTGGAGTCAATGAAAATTGCGTGCACTACATCTGTAGAAGTTGTTTTCAACCTAGAGGAGCTAAAAGTCATCAAAGAAGTGGAGATTCTCTCTCGGCTGAGTACATTGGAATTATCTAGGTTGCCGAACCTGCGGCACATGTGGAAACAAAATGTAAAACTACAAGGAATATCGATACTTCAGAACTTGAAGAAGCTCTTTATCAACAATACGGGACTCTCATTTCTCTTTCCACTGTCTGTGGCTAAATGTCTTAGAGAAATTAGAGACATTAAAGTGGAGCATTGTCCGAATATGAAGGCGGTGATTGTTGATGAAGAAGGAAGAGATGATGGGATAGATCATATTATAGAGTTCCCATTATTGGAGCAACTATCTATAAGCCACTGTCCCACGGAGAAATTCTTCTCATATCCTCATGGACAAAAAGAGTCAATAACCACTACTTCAGATTCACAAGATACTTATTCGGATTCTTTCTTTGATCAAAAGGTACGAATCCTTTCTTTAGAGCTTACGCCCATAACAGTCATAGGCACACGATTGGTGGGGCAAGTATTAATATTTTTTTGAAGATTTTTTTATTTGGTTTATTAGTTAAAATGTTTTTATAATTTATAGCTACACTTGTTAGAGTAAGGCCATTGGTGAAAATTCTATCCTCCACCGCATTAGACAGATCGGTATAACATTAGGCCAAATTGTAAAAAATTTCATAGCTATGATCTGATGTACAACTCTTATGAGCAGATAAGTTTACCAAGCTTGGAGAAGTTACTACTCCACTCGCTAGAATCCTCTTGCCGTGGCTGTGGGCTTGGCCTCGCCATTGTTGGGCGAGGCATATGGCACAGTGAGCTTCCCAAAAGTTCTTTCGACAAATTAGCCAACCACACCCCGAAACAAGATTTGCAATCACAAGGAACATCAATATTTAGGAATCTGAAGTTGCTCTCTATAAAAAATACAGGGCTATCATTTCTCTTTTCAGTGTCTGTGGCTAAATGTCTTAGGGAAATTAGAGAGATTGAAGTGGAGGATTGTCCGAATATGAATGCGGTGATTGTTGATGAAGAAGGAAGAGATGATGGGATAGATGATATTATAGAGTTCCCATTATTGGAGCGACTATCTATAAACCGCTGTCCCACAGAGAAATTCTTCTCATATCCTCATGGAAAAAAAGACTCAATAACCACTACTTCAGATTCACAAGATACTTATTTGGATTCTTTCTTAGATCAAAAGGTACGAATCCTTTCTTTAGAGCTTACGCCCATAACAGTCATAGGCACGCGATTGGTGGGGCAAGTATTAATATTTTTTTGAAGATTTTTTTTATTTGGTTTATTAGTTAAAATGTTTTTATAATTTATAGCTACACTTGTTAGAGTAAGGCCGTTGGTGAAAATTCTATCCTCCACCGCATTAGATAGATCGGTATAACATTAGGCCAAATTGTAAAAATTTTCATAGCTATGATCTGATGTACAACTCTTATGAGCAGATAAGTTTACCAAGCTTGGAGAAGTTAATACTCCACTCGCTAGGATCCTCTCGCCGTGGCTATGGGCTCGGCCTCGCCATTGTTGGGCGAGGCATATGGCACAATGAGCTTCCCAAAAGTTCTTCCAACAAATTAGCCAACCCCACCTCGAAACAAGATTTGCAATCACAGGGAACATCAATATTTCGGAATTTGAAGGTGCTCTCTATCAACAATACAAGGCTGTTATTTCTCTTTTCAGTGTCTGTGGCTAAATGTCTTAGGGAAATTAGAGAGATTGAAGTGAAGGATTGTCCGAATATGAATGCGGTGATTGTTGATGAAGAAGGAAGAGATGATGGGATAGATGATATTATAGAGTTCCCATTATTGGAGCAACTATCTATAAGCCGTTGTCCCACGGAGAAATTCTTCTCATATCCTCATGAAAAAAATGAGTCAATAACCACTACTTCAGATTCACAATATACTTATCCGGATTCCTTCTTTGATCAAAAGGTATGAATCATTTCTTTAGAGCTTATGCCCATAATAGTCATAGGCACGCGATTGGTGGGGCAATTATTAATATTTTTTTGAAGATTTTTTTATTTGGTTTATTAGTTAAAATGTTTTTATAATTTATAGCTACACTTGTTAGAGTAAGGCCATTGGTGAAAAGTCTAATCCTCCATCGCATTAGATAGATCGGTATAAGATTAGGCCAAATTGTTAAATTTTTCATAGCTATGATCTGATGTACAACTCTTATGAGCAGATAAGTTTACCAAGCTTGGAGAAGTTAATACTCCACTCGCTAGGATCCTCTCGCCGTGGCTGTGGGCTTGGCCTCGCCATTGTTGGGCGAGGCATATGGCATAGTGAGCTTCCCAAAAGTTCTTCCAACAAATTAGCCAACCTCACCTCGAAACTAGATTTGCAATCAGAAGGAACATCAATATTTCGGAATCTAAAGGTGCTCTCTATAAAAAATACAGGGCTGTTATTTCTCTTTTCGGTGTCTGTGGCTAAATTTCTTAGGGAAATTAGAGAGATTGAAGTGGAGGATTGTCCGAATATGAATGCGGTGATTGTTGATGAAGAAGGAAGAGATGATGGGATAGATGATATTATAGAGTTCCCATTATTGGAGCGACTATCTATAAGCCGCTGTCCCACAGAAAAATTCTTCTCATATCCTCATGGAAAAAAAGACTCAATAACCACTACTTCAGATTCACAAGATACTTATTTGGATTCTTTCTTAGATCAAAAGGTACGAATCTTTTCTTTAGAGCTTACGCCCATAACAGTCATATGCACGCGATTGGTGGGGCAAGTATTAATATTTTTTTGAAGATTTTTTTATTTGGCTTATTAGTTCAAATGTTTTTATAATTTATAGCTACACTTGTTAGAGTAAGGCCGTTGGTGAAAATTCTATCCTCCACCGCATTACATAGATCGGTATAAGATTAGGCCAAATTGTAAAAATTTTCATAGCTATGATCTGATGTACAACTCTTATGAGCAGATAAGTTTACCAAGCTTGGAGAAGTTAATACTCCACTCGCTAGGATCCTCTCGCCGTGGCTATGGGCTCGGCCTCGCCATTGTTGGGCGAGGCATATGGCATAGTGAGCTTCCCAAAAGTTCTTCCGACAAATTAGCCAACCTCACCTCGAAACAAGATTTGCAATCACAAGGAACATCAATATTTCGGAATCTGAAGGTGCTCTCTATCAAAAATACAGGGCTGTTATTTCTCTTTTCGATGTCTGTGGCTAAATGTCTTAGGGAAATTAGAGAGATTGAAGTGGAGGATTGTCCGAATATGAATGCGGTGATTGTTGATGAAGAAGGAAGAGATGATGGGATAGATGATATTATAGAGTTCCCATTATTGGAGCAACTATCTATAAGCCGTTGTCCCACAGAGAAATTCTTCTCATATCCTCATGGAAAAAAAGACTCAATAACCACTACTTCAGATTCACAAGATACTTATTCGGATTCCTTCTTTGATCAAAAGGTATGAATAATTTCTTTAGAGCTTATGCCCATAATAGTCATAGGCACGCGATTGGTGGGGGCAAGTATTAATATTTTTTTGAAGATTTTTTTATTTGGTTTATTAGTTAGAATGTTTTTATAATTTATAGCTATACTTGTTAGAGTAAGGCCATTGGTGAAAATTCTATCTTCCATCACATTAGATAGATCGGTATAAGATTAGGCGAAATTGTAAAAATTTTCATAGCTATGATGTACAACTCTTATGAGCAGATAAGTTTACCAAGCTTGGAGAAGTTAGTACTCCACTTGCTAGGATCCTCTCGCCGTGGCTGTGGGCTCGGCCTCGCCATTGTTGGGCGAGGCATATGGCACAGTGAGCTTCCCAAAAGTTCCTCCGACAAATTAGCCAACCTCACCCCGAAACAAGATTCGCAATCACAAGGAATATCAATATTTTGGAATCTGAAGGTGCTCTCTATCAAAAATACAGGGCTGTCATTTCTCTTTTCGGTGTCTATGGCTAAATGTCTTAGAGAAATTAGAGAGATTGAAGTGGAGGATTGTCCGAATATGAATGCAGTGATTGTTTATGAAGAAGGAAGAGATGATGGGATAGATCATATTATAGAGTTCCCATTATTGGAGCAACTATCTATAAGCCGTTGTCCCACGGAGAAATTCTTCTCATATCCTCATGGAAAAAAAGAGTCAATAACCACTACTTCAAATTCACAAGATACTTATTCGGATTCCTTCTTTGATCAAAAGGTATGAATCCTTTCTTTAGAGCTTATGCCCATAATAGTCATAGGCACGCGATTGGTGGGGCAAGTATTAATATTTTTTTGAAGATTTTTTTATTTGGTTTATTAGTTAAAATGTTTTTATAATTTATAGCTATACTTGTTAGAGTAAGGCCATTGGTGAAAATTCTATCCTCCATCACATTAGATAGATCAGTATAAGATTAGGCCAAATTGTAAAAATTTTCGTAGCTATGATATGATGTACAACTCTTATGAGCAGATAAGTTTACCAAGCTTGGAGAAGTTAGTACTCCACTCGCTAGGATCCTCTCGCCATGGCTGTGGGCTCGGCCTCGCCATTGTTGGGCGAGGCATATGGCACAGTGAGCTTCCCAAAAGTTCCTCCAACAAATTAGCCAACCTCATCCCGAAACAAGATTCGCAATTACAAGGAATATCAATATTTCGGAATCTGGAGGTGCTCTCTATCAACAATACAAGGCTGTCTTTTCTCTTTTCGGTGTCTATGGCTAAATGTCTTAGAGAAATTAGAGACATTAAAGTGGTGAATTGTCCAAATATGAAGGTGGTGATTGTTGATGAAGAAGGAAGAGATGATGGGACAGATGATATTATAGAGTTCCCATTATTGGAGCGACTATCTATAAGCCGTTGTCCCACGGAGAAATTCTTCTCATATCCTCATAAAAAAAATGAGTCAATAACCACTACTTCAGATTCACAATATACTTATCCGGATTCCTTCTTTGATCAAAAGGTATGAATCATTTCTTTAGAGCTTACACCCATAATAGTCATAGGCACGCGATTGGTGGGGCAAGTATTAATATTTTTTGAAGATTTTTTTTATTTGGTTTATTAGTTAAAATGTTTTTATAATTTATAGCTACACTTGTTAGAGTAAGGCCATTGGTGAAAATTCTAATCCTCCATCGCATTAGATAGATCGATATAAGATTAGGCCAAATTGTTAAATTTTTCATAGCTATGATCTAATGCATAACTCTTATGAGCAGATAAGTTTACCAAGCTTGGAGGTGTTAGAGTTTGAGTCGGTAGGAACGTTAAAAAGGATATGGCGTAGTGAACTTCCCAAAAGTTTCTTCAACAAATTAGCCAACCTCACCCTTGGAAAGTGCTTCAACCTACTTGATGTCTTCCCTTCGACAATCATAGGGAGATTGCAAAACCTCGAAAGTGTCAAAGTTTCAAAGTGTCCCTCCTTGGAATCTTTGTTTGATTTTGGATCCCTTGATTCATATACGGAACAGACAATTGTATTGCTCCCCAAATTGGAAACAGTTGATGTTCATAGATGCCACTCCCTGGAATCTTTGTTCGATTGCGGATCCCTTGATTCAAATATGGGAAAGAAAATTGTATTGCTCCCCAAATTAGAAGAAGTGTTAGTGAGTGGAGCAGCAAGGCTGAGACACATGGTGATGAGTGACTGCCATACGGTTTTGGGTTTTCCTCGTCTAGAATCGGTCAATGTTCTAAAGTGCTCCGAGCTAAGATATCTCTTCCCCAATTATACGGCCACAACTCTAGAGAAACTTGATGTCCTAGGGATTATCGAATGCGAACAAATGAAGGAAGTGGTTCCCAAGGGAGAAGGTGGTCTATCTAAGGCAGAAGTGATGAGTTTCCCTTCCTTAACTAGTTTATATATTTGGCGGTGCCCTAACTTTAGAGCATTCATTTGGAGTCCTACAAGTGTTGAGAGGCAACTAGGCGAGATGATCAAAGAAAATGATGAATCACTCCAACCGTTGTTCAATGATATGGTTTGCTCTATACCTTATTGTGATCGTCTTTAATCTTGCATTATCATGTTTTAGAATGAACAATGTAATAATTTGTCCTACTTATCTTCTTTTCTCACATTATTGTCGTGCAGGTTAGATTTCCCAATTTAAAAAAGCTATACATTAGAGGCGTCCAGTGCAAAGAGTTATGGAACAATCAAATTTCTGATGATTCTTTTTGCAAATTAGAATCTCTTATATTGAAGGATTGTGACAATCTCCAACATATTGCCCTATCCCATATGTGGAAGAGGCTGCAGGACTGTCTGGAAACCTTAGAAGTGAAATCATGCTGTTCAATTGAGATCATATACGAAAGTGATGGGACAGTGGCGAAGAGCAGTAATTTGAGGACGCTAGATTTGCGTAATTTAGACAACTTGCGGCACATTTGGCGGTACGACAATCTACCAAACATCCCATTCCCAAATTTAAGATACATAAAGGTTGTGAGGTGCTCCCGTTTGGATATGCTTTTCGCCACCTTCACGGCGAAATTTCTCGGGCAAATCAAAAAGCTAGTGGTAGGGTCATGTGAAGATATGGAACTAATTGCTGGCCATGAAGAATGTAAAGAAGTGACTGGTAACACAATCACCTTCTTTGGGTTAACTACTCTTAGACTTTACAATTTGCCGAAACTCAAGAGCTTCTTACCAGAGAAATATTCTATGGAATTCCCATCCTTGGATGACTCGAGTAGAATAGAGCTGGACCAAGGCAACCGAAGTGCGGAGGAAAGTGAGGGGGAAACTGAGTGGTTAGATCGCGAAATTGAGAAGGCAAACTGCGAAAGTGAGGTGGAAAGTGAGGGGCAAAGTGAGGGGGAAACTGAGCGGTTAGATCGCGAAATTGAGAAGGCAAACTGCGAAAGTGAGGTGGAAAGTGAGGGGCAAAGTGAGGGGGAATAATTAGTTTTATGAAGTGAGCCACAAAAGTTTGTGAATGTTGCAACGGATGGTGTCTGGCAAAACAAAATGGACGTGACTGGTAATGTGAGATTTTGTTTTTTTCTTCCGTATTCTCTTCTACACTTCCCTCGAAGTGCGTGATTGTTTCCTTGGCTATTCATTTATTTGGTTTGTGTCCTGGGCTACAGTGACGAGTGACTAGGCATTGGACCATAAATTGTGGGGTTATGTCATATAAATCCTAATCAAGTGCATTATCGTGTTTATAAATTTTCCCGTGATATTAGAAAATGTATGTGCTATTATATTAAGCAATCGAAGTTGGGATGAATTACCTCACAACAACCGTTGTAGGGGGAAGAAGGAGATCGAGGAGATTGCAATCTGGGAAAGCCCATGTTCCTCATCCTCTTTGATTTTCTTCGTTTACTGAAGACTCTGAAGTTCATTCCTCGATGTCATTTGCTTGTATCTTTTCTGTAAATGGCGTGTGAGTCCCTGTCATAACTGACATTTGATGGCTGACTGCATAATGAGTTGTTCATGCCATCACTGAATGCTTTGCTCGATTCATTGTCCACATTGCCAATTTGTATACAAGTTCAGTTGTTGCCGAATGAGTCTTAACCATGAGAATTGACTTTAGAATGTGGCTCAATGCTGTTTTCCCGTGTTTATGATGTTGTGTTTCAGTTTTTGAAGCATGATTTCTTTGGAAATGTGGTTTTTAGTATTTGGTCCTAACAGTTTTATTTTTGGTGTAAAATCAGAATTGTTCCCAAGTTATTCAAGTCATTTTATCAATATATGTTGGATTCATGTTGACCCCATGTTGATTTCTTATAGAGTTCAATATGTTTTTTGCGTCCCATGTGGGCAAGGAGTGGATTTGATAGATCTTGGTTTCATATGAGAGTTAATTCGGTAGCACATGATGGTACATTGACGGGAAGATGATTTCTTGTCATTTTTTAGTCACTAGAGTCTCTATCTAAATCATGATCATGCATGTCATTCTACTACTCGTATTTCTCAATTTTCAGTAGTTCAAATTACCTCAATACCATGAGCCACATTGCTTTAGAATCGAATGTGACTAATTTACATATCCGATCATGTTGTAATCGTATCGGGAAGAGTGGTGGGCAATCTGAGGATTTTGCCGCCCACCTGAGGAAATGTTTCGAAACTGGCCAAAGGATTGACTTTACCCTCTTTGCTCAGATGGATCGGACATTCCATCAGGTGGCCTCTCATTTCCTTGGGACTATGTTGGCCCTCATCCACATAAGCCCTCCAGTTCCGTTTGGCTATTTTGTTCGCTCTCTTCATGCGTTCAGTGCTTTGTGGCTCCTAGGAGCTGTCCTCTAAATCTCCCAAGTACTCCACCCAAAGCGACATCATATTACCATAAGCCTGCACAGCATCATTAAAACATTATTAGTCACAAGCTTAAGTTTTTGATAAATGTCGATGCACTCAATGGGTGTTCAGCTAGTACCTGCTATTAAATTGCTGTAACCACATGGAAATATGACATACTTGAACTTCATACACAACTCCATAGTTGTGCCCTTTGAATCCAAAATCAGTGGTATTAGCTAATGCGCAATTCTCAGTGGGACCCACATGCACTCTACATCACGCGGCCCTCCGCAGAATTCTCTACCTCTCTTCTGTCTCTCTACATCTAATGAACTGAGTCGCTTTCCCTTTCAGCTCAGGCTTGGCGCGCTCTGCAACAGGGGGGGCAAAATAGAAACAGAGTACCTTCCAACACGGAAAAGGAGCTCAGCAAATTCTCTCTAGCCCTCGGTTATTCCTTTGATCTTCATTCCCTCTTCATTGTCCTCTCTGTCACCCTCCATCCACCAACAGCCGCTGCCACACCTCCATTGCTGGCCACCACAGGACATGTCACGCTGAGAAGGGGCAAGAACAAACAGCGATGATTAAAGGAACTGGGTGATTTTTGAGCATTTATAAGGCTGACAAGAACAGAGGGCGAGTTTAAATTGACACCGTAGACTGATGCTTCAACGAGGATTATCACTGTAGACAAATGATGTGGACAAACATGAAGAGATTGTTCAGATGGAGCATGTTCTTTTTACTGAAGGTAACGGGAAAGATAAAGTTGGATTTTTGATTTGGATCCCTCTTCCTTGGTGGCTCTTATACCATGGAAGTATTTCTATGATTTGCAAGCGAGAGGGAGAGAGAGAATCAACAAATACTGCACCTTTACTCAATAGCCAAATAAAAGAGTATATAGTAGCTCCACTTATAAAGATTGAGAGACATTAACAAAGCTCTGATTACCTTATTTGTGACCACCTGCTAATTGCCGACTAATATTCATAATTGTACTTCAACACAAATCACAATTGGAGCAAATACTTGACAGTGTTTTTGCATGTTTTTCCAAGATGTTACTGCGTCACTTTCAAAGAAGTATACAAAACTGCCCAAAGAGGGAATACGGAATTCATACTTCAAGTGGAGAGTTGTGGTAGCCTAGGCTTTTTTTGCAGTCTACCGGTCTCTTGTCTTTTATCACTTTGTCACAGCTTCTAGTTCTACTGGTCTAAATTCATGGGGAAAAACGTTCGGCCTCTGGGATGTCAGCACGATGGTATTTGCCTGTGTTGTCACTATCAACTTACGCCTTCTTTTGATGTGTAATACAATTAAATTATGGCATCATATAGCTATCAGTAGGTTGTCAATGGGTCCTGAACGGAAGGAAATTTTGTTAATACAATTACAGATATGTTTCTTAATACTGTAAAATGAAGTTTTTAGACCGTTCGAGTTTCTCCATTATTGTCAGAATCACAAGCATACGATCTTTAGGATTCTCCCTTCCAAAAGTCGTACCCATCCCTAAACAGAAGGAAAGGGAGGGATATGATGATAACAGACTTCTGGACTCCTTCCAGACGCCAAGAGTATCGCACGTTCCAGAGCAGTAGGAAAGCAGCTTACATTAATTCTGTTAGTGCATTTATGGGCTAGTTCTAGCCCAACCGCAAAGTCCTAAATGCTTTTCTGGAAACGTTTTCTTATATCTTCCTGTTCATTGTTTCTTGTCAAAGCTTGCTTCACAAAGGAGGCTCACCTTTTATTCCCAGACACGCTGCTCATTTCTTGCATTGCGACTGCTTATATGGCAGCAATAAGGAGTTCCTTTGCTTGTTCATTAATTCTCCGGTCGCTTTTTCTCTGGTTGAGTGGGAGATGTGTTAACAGTTAGGTTATTTTAGGTGCTACTCTGGGAGCCATCGCTGGTTGCATCCCGAAGTTGTTTGAGGATGACAAACTGACCATGCCTCTGTCGAAAAAGCCAGGTGGTTTCCTAGGAATTGCTAAAAGTGTGATTGTTGAAAGCACCTCATTAGTTGAAGAAGGAACATTTTCTCAGATTTTTATAACTGATTCCAACCGTGTCCTATGATCCCCTTCCAGCACAGAAGTAATTATGGACTCGGCTCAGTCCTTGCATAAGTACCAGCGGCTCTGTACTTGATCATTCCATCTTTTGCAGGGGAAAGGCAGAGGATATCTGTTGGAGCAGTATCCTATTCTATTCTGTAAGCAAAAGCCGTTGCAAGAATCGCATATAATCACCTTAACGATGGACCAAATATCTCACGAGGAGCTGATGAACTTGGCCAAGTTTCTGAGACACTTTGACTGCTGGGATTCGTCCAACCGTTCTTTATCACCATCATCATCATCATCATTCTCGAAAACCAGCTATATCCCACGCTTTTTCGGCGAGAGCCCAGGAAAGTATGGTGGGTCTCGCAGGACTATATCTATTCCTTTCTCCTTCGAACAGCGGCTCTGTACATGCTTTTTCAGCAAGGCTTCCCAGGCTTGAATTCTGGATATCTAATCTGGTAAAGCTGGTCTTCGCTTGTGTCATTTAATGTCTGACGTGTATGGGATCTTCAAGCCTGAGAAGCCTTCCTTTAATGTCCTCGATTGCTGGTAGCGGAATGTTTACCCGGTTTGCACTGTCCACAGAGACAACAACAGCAAAAATCATTCCCTCTAACCTCGTGGTTCTTCGTCGGAGCAGCAAAATGAGGAACTTCCTGACAAAACCATCCAGGAATGTCACTCCCAGGGACACTCGAGTTGTGCAAATGCTTTAGAGCAACCTGAAATTTATTATGAAAAAACACATTTAAGGTCAAAACTTTCTGCATTCATGATTGAAGATACTGAACAAAGGTGGAGAAACTGAACTGATGATCTTCATCCATCTTTTTGCTACAGTTCAAGTAGTTTTCCCAAAATTGGAGTCATGAGTGATCCTTTTCACCTTTTCAATTCTTCTCTCCCAAGAGTAAAAGCCTCAGAGATTTCAATACCCGGAGACCAGTGATGTCAACTAGATTGCTGCAATCAGTAAAGTTTAGCTCCTTCAAATCAGTAGAATTCAGATGAAAGGCGTAAATTTGAAATTGATTAACCTCAACACGGGATAGTTCTCGGGGATGATGGCCACGACTGCGCCGAGTCGTTGATCACCTCCAGAAGGCCCAGCACTATCTCCTCCCCTCACTCGAGGCCTTCTTCGTTGAGCCGGAGTGCGTGCTCACGGTAGAGGTGATCCACGATGCCGTGGGGGATGGGGGGGTGGTGGCGCGGTGTTGGCACCGTGGGAGCTGAGGAAGACATCGCAGAGGAAGCGAGATGAGAACATAGCGTCGTCGTCTTCGGGATCATCCATCAACCTTGTCGTCTTCGGCTTCTTGATCGGCCTTATGTAGGAGTTGCCGGTCTTTTGACAGAGGTGGTCGATGCAGAGATTGGGGCGCCACTTAACGATGAGCAATGAGCAACGAGCACCTTGCTGACGGATTTGCGTTCCCTTTGAAAAAGCGATTTTCACAGCATGGGAAATGTGCTGTCCTAAATTTTAATTGACAAATCATGGCATTCTCATTAGTTAGAGGAAAAATTATCCAAAAAATTTAAAATCTATGATAAGGCGATCAATTCAATTTTAAATCTATAAATCAATTTTAAATCTATGTATTAATTTAGTATTAAGCAGTCATAAATATTTCAATTGTGTCAACTTAGTCTTAAATTTTTTAAAAATTATAAATGTAGTCCTTTTGGATAACTTTGGTTGGAAATTTCTGACGTGGCATTCTAGTCGGTGCTAGCCATCCTACATGAAAGGCTGGTATTAATGTGGAAAATTGTGTTTAATTAAAAAAAAAAAAATTTATTTTTTATTTTTCTTTTATTTTATTTTCTTTTTTTTATTTTATTGTTTCTTCGTAAGGTCCGCAAGTCCACTGGTCACTGGCCAAGGACCAACAGCCCCGCCACCCTGTAAAGGAAAAAAAGAAAAAGATAGTAAAGAAAATTAAAAATTTTAAGAAATAAAAAAAATTCAAGTATTCATGATAGATAGTTTATGCCATGACATAGCAACATGTGTCCTCGATACGTGACCAAAATTATCACCACAAGGATGTTCATATCTACTCCGGTTAAATGTAGGATCGCAAGTTTGTCAATTTAGCCTGATTTGGTTTCAATTTCAATCCTTTATACTAAAATTAATTAGACCTTGAGGCCGCACGCCTTGCACGTGCTGGTGTCGGAGAACGTCAGCACCACCCTGCACCGATGGTTGCGGCACGCCGACGTCTTCTTCTTCCTTGGGTCGCAGCCCACGAACCTCTCTTGCCTCTTCAAGATGACCTATCTGATCTTGATCTGCACATGATTTGCTCGTTTGCATTTAAAAAATGTGTGATTCAGGATCCAAAAATTATTGAAGAAATCTTTCTTTCCGTATAAATTTATAATGGATTAGCCACCAAAATCACAAACTCGATTGCTTCATGATCCGATGGAAGCAATCGAAGTGATGAATTACCTCATGACAACCGTCGCAGGTGGAAGAAGGAGATCAAGGAGATTGCAATCTAGGAAAGCCCATGTTCCTCCTCCTATCTCTCTCTCTCTCTCTCTCTGACATTGATTGAGGCTGAAACCATTTGAGTTTGAGGGATAGTATCATGATTTCGAGTTTGACGAAGGTTGAATGTGAGTTGGAATCGGACATAACGAGGATTTCTTTGACTGGGTTGAGTATTTGAATCATCATGATTCTTATCAAGGTAAACTTCGCATGCTCTGTCTCTGCTGGAGGTGGGGACCGAGTACTTGATTCTGCAGGCGTGAAATCTGTTGAGTACGAGATTGTCCTGATGAACTCATACACGTTTAAATGATTCGGTGATTGTATGGATGCGCACCTTTTCCTTATCATTGCATTTAGGTGCCCCTACCGAAACGCTTACCCCATGTTTGATTGAATTCCTGAACGGCATTAGCATGTATATTTTGCAAGCATTCTTGCATTGTGATGATTATCTAGCAATGGCGTACTTAAACTAAGAGTTCTCCAGTTTATATGACATTATTTTCTTTGATGTTGGTTGAACTTCTAAAGTTGTGCTCAATGCTCCCATGACTAAGAATTTGAACATGCTGTGTCGGCTTAATTTACTAGGAATTATGTTATCTATAACAATCTACATTGTTTGTATGTGGCTATTCTAACATTCGAGACAATTACCATCCTTGTACTGGAAATGGTGAAATCCTTCTTCAAAATGTGCATCATGTGTTGTTTACTTCAGTAAATTCCTATCCGGACTTCATCCTTTGCTTGATCTCAAAAGTAATTGGTTCCGTATGCTTGGATGATTATGCCTTGCATTTCTGGATCCGTTCATTGATACCTCAATACCTTATGTATGTCAATAATATTTGATTCATTTTTTTTAGGCGAACGCATGGCCTCTACCTGTTTGATTTTCTTCGTTAACTAATTCTGAAGTCCATTCCTTGATGTCAAAACTGACATTCGATGGCTGAGTGCATAGTGAGCTTTTTATGCCATGACCGAATGCTTTGCTTGATTCTTTGTCCATTTTGCAATTTTTATACAAGTTCAGTTGTTGCTGAATGAGTCTCAAGTTCTCAACTATGAGAATTTACTGTAGAACGCGGCTCAATGCTGTTTTCCTGTGTTTATGGGTAGACAGCCATGCGGCATGCTGGAAAACGACAAAAAGAGCTAAGAAAACTTGCTTCCACGGGTGGCTTCCCAACTTGAAGGCACATTATCGTCTCGGCAGGGAGGGGAGGAGGACAGCCATGGCCATCCGCGCACTCGAATCGTAGATTAAAATAATAATCTATTTCTTCTAAAGATAATTTTCTAGTTCACCACATGCAAGACGACATTTTAAAGCTTTGGCTTCCAAGGGCGTCCGATTTGTTAGACCTCTATGGTTTTCTCTGGCAAATCTATTCTTGTTGGTAATTCTTTTCATATAATTAGTGAAATCTTAAATAGAATGGTAACTGAGATAAATGAAGTAACTTGTACTGCATCTACAAATTTTATTGTTCGCCTTTTTAGTTTTCTCTAAATACATTGTCAATTTCAATACAAGTCTAGATTCCCTATTCAATTTTTCACCTATACTTTCAATTTGCTTGGGATTTCTTTCCTGCATTTCGACTTGAGTTGTTTATTGTTTCTCGAAAAAATTTCATTTAATTTCCAAAAACAAATACCAAGTGTAGAAAACAGAGGTAAAAGATGCGAAGGAAATCTCAGTAATTGATGCTAGCTTTCTCTCAGTAACGAATAAAACTCAAATGGCTGACTTCAAAATTTTCAAGTCCGATTCCAAGGGAAGAAGGGAACTCTGGAGTCAATTTCACTTGCATGGCTCTTTTGCATCAAAGAGATTGAGTCGACTAAAACGTTCTATTGACATCCGAATTTTCATTGACGTCCTAAATATCCATTTATCTCGAAAAATATAAAAATTTATAAAAAGATAAAAAAGGAAAATGAAAAAAAAGAATAATGAATAAAAATGGATCAAATAAAATGAATGAATGATAAAAATGAAGTCGTGTGGGCCGGCGTGTCTAGCCCACTTGGTTATTTTCAGCTCACCCCTTAACTGGGCTTCCAGTTTACTTTATTCTCTTTGGCCCATTTTCCTTCTTTTTCTTCAGCCTACCAGAGCCTAAAAAAGAAGCCCAGCCCATCACTCATTCTTGCGCGCGCGCGCGCGCTCGTGTGAAGAGCGTCTGTAACGCAAGGAGGAGAGAAGGTACAGTGACGGTCACCGAACAAATGCCCGTGAGCGAGGGATTAGAAAGGAAGCTGTGACGGAAGCAGATCCGAGAGCGTGAATCTTCATCGAAATACTCGCGGCTCAACCCCGCGAAAACGAGATATATTCGTGCGAGATAATGATGTCTAGAACCTGTCGCGTCGTGTTTTGGTTGGAAAATAGTGTCAAAGCTGAATCAAAAGCCTGTTCTCGTGGCTGCACAACATGTGTTCGACAAAATGCTCGAACGATGCGCCCAAATCCATGTTATCTGATCGACGTTATAAATTTAGTTCGAGGCTTGATTGCGCATATTTTGTTGACGCAAAGACCTGCTTTCTTCGTGTTTTGCTATGTTTTTTGTTTGATTTCACGGCCCACCTTTTGATGTTCGTTGACAGCCATGCAAAACCGAACTTGGTTCGGCCGTCGCCGGCGATAGGCCGACGACGGCCGGAGATGTAATCTGGTGATGGTGTGTGGTGGTGTGAGCGCCGGTGTCCGTACATGGCCGCTAGTTGTATAGGTTCAAAAAATGGAGAAGATGAAGGTTCAGAGTGAAAAAATGGCTTCGGGGAAGAAAAGGGGAAGAAGAAGAAGTGCAGTAGAAAAGGACTTAATAAGGAAAAAAAGACAAAAGAGGAAATTTTTTTTAAAAATAATAAGAAATTCAAAATATATTTTTTTATGTAAATCCTACCGGGTTGGATCGAGGTAGACGGGTTGGATCGGGTTAACTCATTACCCAAATATTATAATAATAATAATAATAATAATAATAATAATAATAATAATAATAATAATAATCATAAAAATTCAGAAGATTGGAAATTTGGAAAATTTCTAAAAAAGTGAAACAAAAAATAGGATTCTTGGTTTTGCATTGTCTTTTCATTTTTAAGGATAATATTAAGATGTTGTCGCGATCCAATTTTTGGGTTCACACCTAAAACTGCGCTTAATGGATTATTAAATCTTTAGACTTAACTTAACTCGGGTTCTCTCATACCACCGCGACTTAAGTTCAAGCTCTTAACATGCAATTGATTTTTAATTAAGAGTCACTTAATCTTTTTGGTGGGTCGATTAAAACCCTAGTAAAGAACGGTAGATTTACTTTACTCTTTCTGACCATGACTGTAAGGTACGGGACTTGGTTACGTTAAATTCTCTAACGCTCTTTCTCTTTTCTTTTTTATTTTGAAAAATGTTTGGGCAAAGCAATTTGAATTGACTTTAAATCTATTTCCTAACATGTATGTTAAATGCAGTCGCAAAAACGAAAGAATTAAATGATGTAGAGCACTTATGAAAGCATCTTTAAATTAAAATCCACATCAACAATCCTAGATATCGTTTCTAATTAACACGCAATTTCTTTCTTTTTGTTTTCACTTATTAAGTGAAAATATAGTCAATATGCAATGCAATGCTATTAATTTAACATGAAATGATATAGCATGGCAACATAACCTAAACTATATGACATAAATAAACATGCAGTCTATTATAAAGAAATGTAATAATTAAATATGAAATTTAAATTTACCCAAATGACTTAATTCTAATGACGTGCGTGCAATGCAATGACGTACAAAATTATTTCAATTAAAATGACATATGAGCTGTATGTCATGCGATATTTTAAATGACCTAATCTAATGACGGCAATTTTCTAATTAAATGAACTTAACAACAATCAATAAATGACGCGCATTTCATGAACCTAATTATATGACATGGACATTTTTATTTTCCTAACAAAAACATGCAATTTATCTGAGAGATTATCTACCTATAATTGATAAACATACAATCCTAATATGCAATGATGTGCAAAAATATCCTGACTCAACATGATATATGCATGATGACATTTTTGTGCTTTTTATTAATTTCGAAATTAAAATTTCTCATGTAATTCAAATAATGATAAAACTAACCTTCTAAATGAATGTGCTTTCTTTTTTTGGTTTTTTTATTTAAAAATTCGAAATAAAATTATTATTCTAAATAAAAAAAAAAACCTAATCCTAATTCAACATTTTTGATTTTTTTAAATTTCGAAATAAGATTGCAATTTTAATCATAAACAAGAAATATTCTAAAGCAAATCTATTCCTAACTTAAATATTTTTGGATTTTTCTTTTACGAAAATAAGATTGACTCAACTAACTTGACGATAGCAAATCGAACAAAATAAGATTGGTATTTAGGCACGAACCATACCAATCTGGGGACGAACCATATCTCGCGCATGAGATCGAGTTGGCCAATTTTAAATTAAATCGCGAATCGAATCTCGGCTTGAGATTGGATTGTCGATTTTTGTAAGGGATTGCGCGCGAAAATCGGACTATCAATCGGACTTTTTCATGTCGAAATATTAATCATACAAGTCTACTAAAAAACTATAAAGGAAAAATAATGAAAACTCAAGAAAGAGATAAATAAATAAACTACCTAATTTTCCTTTTTTCTTTTATTTTCGCACAAAGCTTGCTCGTGCAAGGCTGGTCACCGAAGCAGTGGATCGGGAAGCTGGTTGATCAGTCCGGCAAAGGGGATCCAGCAAGGGCAGTGGCTGTGGTGGTGGGTCACCGTCAACGGAGGTCACGGTGGTCGGAGCTCCGGCGAAGGGACTCGGTGGCTGGTGGACGCAGCTACAGCAGCTGGTCACGGATGCTACAGTGGTGTCGCTCGGATAGGGAGTAAGCTCGGAACGGCGTGCAGGGGCGGAGACCGACTCGGCGGAGGGCTGCTATCGGCGTCGTGGGTTGTCGCAAGGGCTGCAGTGGCCGGCGCAAGGGCTTGGGTGGCAACAGGCCGCCGGGATCGCAAGATCTGAACAGTGGGCCACGAGCAGAGGACTCCGAGTCGTGGCACGGCAGAGCAACTCAGGTGTCGGCACTTGGGCAGCAGGAGCGTCGGATCGTTGGGCCTCGGGGCAACGGCGTCAGGCTTCAACGGGGCCAGCGGCGAAGCTTCAGGTGCTGGGCTAGGCGAAACAGCAAGGTGCAAGCGGTGGGCGGACGAACGGCGATGGTGTTGCGGGCAAGGCTAACAGGGCGACGAATCAACGCTGGGTCGCCAGTGAGGTGTAGCTCCGTTGCTGGGGTCGAACAGCGAGGCGAGAGCAACGTGTTTGAAGAAGAGCTGGCCAGTTAATTGCAGAGGTGGGGCAGCGAATTTGGGAAGACAATGAACAGTAAGAGTCAAATCACTCCCCTTCTTTCTCTGTCTTCTTTCTTTGCCTTTTCTTTTACACTTTTGAGTTTTGACTTTTTCCTTTTCTCTTTTGCTTTCGTGCAGGGTTCTTGAAAGAACGAAGAGAAGACCAAGGAAAGGCTTTTCCTTTCGATGGAATTTTTTTTGACCTAGCACTCGAGAGAAGAAAGCCCCCCCTCCGATTGATATCCGTACGCATCATTTTATAGGCGAAACAAAGCATGATCTTTTTTGTTCATATTTTCATCTTACGAATATTGCTTATAACCTCTTGATCACAAAAATCCTTATGTCAAAATATTCTCCCCGATTTCCTCATCTATTGATAAAGATAAGATTACAATGTGATTTTAATTTCCAAAATCATCATAATATCGCATCAAATCTTAATTTTTCACAAGATAATTAATTAAACAACAACGGGCTTGAGTTAATTTTCTCCATTCGTTGGCCTAGCACAACCTGCTAATTTAAAACCCAAAATCACTAATTCGACCCATTCGCCACCGGTCCAGTAAATAAATGTAAAAAAAATGCAAATTAAAAACAAATGCACCTAAATCAATATGCTATGCAATTAATATTTTTTAGGGGTTAAAATTAATTCCTAATTTCTTAATGCGACAAATTACTAAACAGGTAGCCAAAATTTAGGTGTCAACAGATACTTATATAGTTTCCTTTATAATTAAAATTGATTACGCATTTCAATATTTTGAGTGTTACTTTCTTATTCTAGAATGGTTAGGACGAATCTTAAATTTCATTTGGATAAGTTGTTATGGCGTTTGTCAGCACATAATCAAGTAGGTACTAAAAGGAGTTAGTCTTAAGGCTAACATAATCAAATTCTCAAGTCTAGAATATTTGGTTATAAAAAATAAGATATCCTCCCGTATTTTACTTGGGTTCTAGTCAACCGAAAAAGGCTAATGACTCTTTTGTCAAAATTTGCTTGTCAAAATTTGCGTATGCTTAATTGATTTAAAATTTAAACGTCCGATGTGGATGCGAAGTATGAGCTTGATAGAATTCGAGTCAATAGAAAGTATGACAATACCCCCAAAACATAACTCTCTTTCCCCCAAGGGGTTAGGTCACGACACCTTCTATTAAGAACAGAATAACATAATCCAGAACAATAATCATTGACACATTGCATGTAACAATAATCATCAATGCACCATTTTGATACTAGCAAGATCATCTAAAAGTAATTTCGCTTGGATATTAAAATGGCCAAATAAAAAGGAAGCAATTGGAATGACATCAGCTAGAGCTTGAATTCTAGAAACGAGCAACAATGGCGATGGTCTGCATCTGGTGCGCCTGAAGGTCTTTTTGGCAGAGACATTGCTAGCCGGAGACAACGAACGTGACTAGGAATCTCTATCTACTCCAAGCTCAGCATCAAGGCAAAGCAAGCACTCCTTTCTTTGGTCAAAGAGAAGATTAGGCCAGGGGAAAAAGCTTAAATGTTGTGGTGATGGGGCTGATGGGTCTGGGCCATGGATCAAATCAATGGGTTTGCTCTTGTGGGCTGCGCCAATTGGCTTTTTTTATTTGTTATTTATTTTTATCTTTTATTATTCTCTTTTTTTGTTCTTTTTGCTACCATTCATTGTTTTTATGCTCTTTTTTTACAAAAATGTATTGTTAATTTGTCTACTAAAATTTAGGTGTCGACGGTTTCAAAATATTTACCTAATATTTAAAGAAGAATATCATGCCATCACGAACAAACTACAAGACATTGTATGTGTCGTTGCATCAAATCTTAACTTACTAAAGGTTATCGTAGTTTCTTGATCAATGGAAGATACGAGCCAAAAATATTGACAATCCAATCGAATAGAATCAGGTATGTGTTGATGAAATATTGACTCATCTAAAATGACTTCATTTATGACTTGGATTAATATGGACCCTAATTCCAATCTCACCCATTTGGTGGGTCGAAGTCCTAGTAATCAGAATGGAAGATTAAACAAAGATTGGTACGAGGGAAGAGAAAGAGATGGCTTTTTATAGTGGAAGATGATTCTTTCGTGTTTTGTTTTTCCTTCTCTAGGATTCTTTTCAATTTATCTGAAGTTTTCAAAGTGAAGAAATGATTAAATATGGCAAAGAGTCAAGGAAAAAGCAAAAGAAATGAATAAATATGTTGAAAATAACATAGATTTTAATAAAACTAATGTTTATAAAGTTTCAGTTGAAAAATCAATTAGATGACTGGTCAAGTGGCCCAAGACTTGATTTGCAAGTCAAAAGTCGCAAGTTTAATTTCCCAATCTATTATCCATTTTGGGATAATTATGCGAATAAGTTGGCAGAATTAATTTGAACAATATCTTGTGGCAAACACATTCACCCATTTGGGGCCAAATATTGTTGTGGGTTTGAGAAAATCCAAATAGAATGTCCAGCAAAAACATTTGAGTCGCCATTGATGCCCCTCGATGAAGGGCTGTGACTCCACTTTGATGAATTTCCATTTCCACCATGATGTCGAGACAATTTCCTTCATGCGCAATAGCATAATTAACAATAACCATTTTCAACAATAACAATAATAATAGACAATTTTGTCTCCATACCAGAAAAAAGGCGAATATATGGTGGAGTAGTTGGCACTGAGCATTCGCCCCTTGAAATTTCCTTTGCTTCCAATTATATTTTTCTTGTCTTGAATAAGTGTAAGCTTTATTTGGTATTTCAGCACATGAAGTTACAATTGATGTGAAATTGCAACAATCAAGTCATAACAATGAATTAAATGTTGATAATTAGCTTATGTAGAGGATGATGGTGTGAAATAACTGAATAAAACGTGTATTTTGTAGGTAGTGTGGCTCGAAGGTAATTTTAGTACAAAGAAATGGTGGAGTGCCTCACTTGTTTTTAACTAGCGGAGCATAGGATTCGGGAGAATTTTTTTTAAAAAAATAATTTTGGATTCTTTGAGGTCAAGCATAATCAAAGCAAGCATTTATTTTTTAGTGATTATTTGGATGTTGTAGATGATTAAATAATGCACTGTACAACCTGTGCGCATTGAGGACGGGCCAAGAGATGCAAACAATCCACAATCTAGTAACTCAACCTTTTGTCTACTATCTCTAATAATCCATCCCTTGGTAGTGAAGGTGGATTTTGATGATACAGTTCACGCCGATAGAGTGAGCATGTCATGTTCCACCATGGAAAGAACAGGAAAACACAATACTTTGGCCTTCCATCATCATAGAAGGTCGGCATTGTCTTCCTTGAATTTTTCAAATGTAGTTCCCATCATCCTTGTAGAGATATTCATTCACCTCACCAGCAATCGGCCCTAGAGTGCTTGAGGCCCGCCGTTCTTTTTTGGGGCACATGTGGCCCAAGAGCACGGGTCCGAAGTAGCATGGCCCGTTGGCCATCCTAACTAAAATCTATGTGGGCTCATGTACAGATATTGGAACATTTTCTGAGAGTCGGGGACCCTTCCCTGAAAAAAAGTGTTGCTGACACCTTCATAGATATTTTTGGCGCTCCATTCCATCTCATTCGAACATCAAATCACATTTCCCATCTTGCATTCACTTTATCCCTCCTTCACTGTCTCCTGTCTTTCACCGAAAGTGTTACCGACAGCTTCGCAGATAATTTCGGAACCTCAACCCATCGGACATCTGTAAAATTTCCCATCTCGCAATCACTCTCCGTCCTTTCTATCCTTCACCGAAAATTGATGGTGACAGCTTCATTGAGGTTTTAGCAGCCTCGACCAATCTTATTTGAGACATCTATCCACAATTCGCATCTGCCCTTTCAATCCGTGTCCTCCCTGTCTTCTATCCTTCACGGTAATTCAGACATCTGTCACGTGTCCCATCTCGAAACAAACAAGATTCCAGAAAATGCAATATGTTATGGGCTTACTGAACTTGTCTTTTAAGGAAAGAACTCATTTTGCATTTTCCCTCACTTTCTCCCGACTTTCCGTAGGAAAATATCTTGTGGCCCCCCACAGGAAATCTTTCTCAACGGTTCTCTTCGTATTCCTTGAATCTTTATTTTCCTCGCTTCTTTTTCCCCCAATTCCTGAAACCGGCTTCATTCTACGGAATGGCTCCATTCGGATTTATATATATAGGTCTTGCTCTCAAAAGAAAAATCATGCTAGCAAACATTTGGAGTGGCTCCATAAATAACATCTTTCGTTTGATGAAAAACTCAAGATATAAGAATTATCCCACAAGTGTTGATGTTCTCATTAATAATAATATGTGTCAACTTGACTACTATAGTTGCATGAGTAGACATTCCTCAAAGAAACGTCAATAACATTGGTAAGCTTCTAATTCAAATTATGTTTGCACTCGGCATTATAGCCTGTCGTTTTTTTTCTGGTCCATCAAGCTATGCTAAGAATGAAGTAAAGATGAAATGTGAATGGTTTGGGCAAAGAAAAAGTGGATGAACAAGACAGCGTCTTTGTCCTCAGCAATGGTGCATAGAGATTTTTTGCAGAGGAGCGAGAGGTTCTTTTAAGTTCTTCCGTTGATCGATATCTTGCAATTAACTGTCTTCTATTATCTGTTTTTAAATATTGAAATTGAATGTCATGCCTATATATGGATTATGTACCTTTTTAACTAGAGATTTTTGTTAGCTCCATAGTTGATAGAATAACAACTCCAATTGTGATACTAAAACAATTATACGTGTATCATGATTATTTGATTATGTTAGGTTATTTAAATTTTTTGGTCATATTTTTAAGTATGTTTTCCCATAGTTTAAAGCAGTTTTTGTTTTGGGTGATCAACTGAATATATTTTTTTCAGAATTAAGAAGTTGCCTTTTTTAGAATATTTGTTGTTGTTATTCGTAAAACAATTTGTACAAAGTTGGGACCAAATATATAATCATATATGGCTACACACATATTAAGTCGAAGCTAGATGGGACAACGATGAGAGAGAGAGAGAGAGAGTACAGTGGAGTCGGGTCCCCGACACGAGGTTGAAAAATGAAAGAATGCGTAGAGAAGCAAGAAGCGTAGAAGTTTGGGGAGAAATCTTTTGTGTTTCTTAAATTGTATTCAATGTACAAAACTTAGTAATTATAATACAAGATGTACATGAAGAAAAGGTAAAGAAATATTCTACAAATCAATCTAATATCTCAATCTAATCCCTAATTGATTTAGTGTATGATTATAATCAAATCGGATTCCCGAAATATCTTCCGAATCTTCAACTATATCTTCCAACAAAAAATCAAGAAACTTTAATAATTGCAACACGATCCACAATGTATAAAGTCGTACTATCTATATGCATCATGAGGCTGACATAACACTAACCTTCAATAATTGCAATGTGATCCACGGCAAAAAAGCAACTTAACTTTAAGCCGTTTATACTCTTAACCTCGCTTTGGTAAGTCTTTCTCCCTCCTCCTCCTCCTCCTCTGCATTTTAGAGAGAGAGATATCAGTAGTAGCATCAGAGGAACGATTGTGGACGTGTGTGATCGGTACTTGTTAGGGAAGGAGAGAGATGCAATGATTTGGAGTTCATAGAGGATCGGAAAGAGGGTCATTCAATTGTTAACGAGGTGTAGTCAATCAATGCAATTGTCGGGTTTTCTTTAAAAATATTAAAAGTGAGGTTTTGAGAAATAAGTGATGAGTATAATTAGTAATTTTTATTAAAAAAATGAAAAGGCGTTTGTCATGGACCTTCAATTTCTCTCAATGGAGTTGTGTATGTAGCTCAAAGCCTATGCATGTTCACAAGATTGACAAATTGTTGTCTTTTAATTATTAATGGAGTGCCGGGAAGCATCCAACAAATCTCCATCAAATGTGGCACTTCCTCCATTTCATAGAGATTGGATAATTATCAAAGATATATATATATTTTGATACACCTCGTGATAAATTTATTTTTATATTATTATCTTTTAAAAATGGGCAAGTTGCCACACTTGATTTTTTCATCTCGATTTCTATTTGAAGTTGATTTTGGCAGATTAACAATCTACACTTTGGGAGCTGAGCCCCTTCCTTCTTTTCCTTTTATTCTTGGGAAGGTTTGGTGAGTATTTCTTCTATACTATAAACTATTAGTTATTTAAATTCTAACCTTAATATCAAATTATTCATGTTTTTTGCACGTGAAAATAAAATTAAGATATTGGGAATGAGAAACTACTTCCATTAAAGTTTACATATTTAAATAATGAGGCATGACCAACTAAAATTTAACGATAAAATTTCAGGTCATCAGCTTGGAAGAGTTTAAGATTTGATGGTCGTAACATAATCAGCTTAGATATTAAGATTGATGGGGAAACTGAGCACGACTCTTGTGGATCTTATCTTCATTATGTTTTGTCAAATAAATTGGGTCCTATTAGAGACGCAACGCCTATCTTCTCGAGAATTGATGTAAGGGGCTGAACATTTTCCTGTACTTTTCACGTGTCAATTGTCGTACTGAGCATCTAAGTAAAAGAAAGACGGACAATTCGGTGGACAATTCGGTGGAGTTGGGTCCCTCGGTGATTGGCTGAGTAGCCTTCACGTGCATGAAGCCGTACTGCCCATGGGCACCACTAGGTTGACATAACATGAAACTTTAATAATTGCCAAGCGACTGCTGATGGCCAAGCAGCAACTTCATCTCCATCCTCATTAAACTCTTAACATCACTTTGTTCAATCTTCCTCCTCCTCTGCGTTTTAGAGAGAGAGAGCACCGTCCCAACTGGCACGGCCCGTTGGCTATCCTAATTAAAATCCACTCGAGTTCATGTACCGTTTTCTGAGAGTGGAGGATCCTCCATTAAAAAAAAAATGTTGCCGACAGCTTCATAGATATTTTTGGAGCTTCAGCCCATCCCTTTGGAACAATCATTCACATTTCCCATCTCGTGTGCACTTTTATTTCCGTCCTTCAGAGTCTTCTGTCTTTCACCGAAAGTGTTGCCAACAGCTTCGCAGATAATTTCGGAACGTCAATCCATCAATTCGGACATCTGTAAATTTTCCCATCTGGCAGTCACTACCAAAAATTGTGAGTGACAGCTTCGTTAACGTTTTATGAGCCTCGACCAATCTTATTCAGACATCTATCCACATTTCCCGTCTCCCGATTCAATTTGTGTCCTCACTGTCTTCTGTCCTTCACCATAATTCAGACATGCGCCCCAGTCGAATCTCCAAATGACCAAGAGTCCAGAAAATGCAACATGTTATGGGCCCACTGAGCTCGTCATTTGCGGAAAAGAAAGAGCTCCATTTTGCGTTTCCCGCTATTTTCTCCCCACTTTCCGAAGGAAAATATCTTGCGGGTCCCCACAGGAAAATCTTTCCCTACCATTCTCTTCGTATTCCTTGAATCTTTTATTTTCCTCACTTCTTTTCACCCAATTCCTGAAACCCGCTTCGTTCTACGGAATGGCTTCATTCGATTCTATACATACGGGTCTTGCTCTCAAAAGAAAAATCAAGGTAGCAAACTTTTGAAGTGGTTCCTCATCCGTAAACAACATCTTTTGTTTGATGGGAAACTCAAAATGTAAGATTTCTCCCATAAGTGACGATAACATCGTTAATAATAATAATAATAATAATAATATGTATAGAGTCGGCTATAGTTGCATTAGTAGATGTTACTCAACAAAATATCAATAATATCAGCAAGCTTCTCAACTCAGATTATGTTTTGCACTCTACATTAAAAAATGAAGTAAAGACAAGATGTAGATGGTAGTGGATGAACAAGGCGACATATTTATCCTCAGCAATGGTGCATGCAAATGTTTTACATAGGAGACAAAGGTTCTTTTCATTTCCTTCGTTGATCAATATCTTGTAATTTTTATCTTATATTATCTATTTTTCCATATAGAAATTGAATATCATGGCTACATATGGAATATATACATTTTTAACTAGAAATTTACTTAGGTCCATAGAATAACAAATCCTACCACGAGACTAAAATAACTTTACATCCATGATGATTATTTGATTATATTGGGTTATTTAATTTTTTTCATATTTATAAATATGCTTTCCCGTTGTTTAAAGCAATTTTTGTCATATAAAGCAGTTTTTGTTTTGGGTGATCGATCGGATGTGTTTTTTGATTTTTTGGTGAGGATGATTGACCCAGTTAAGAGGTTGGTTTCTTTAGAATATTTGTCGCTCTTGCCCATAAAACGATTTGTACGAATTTGGGACCAAATGTTTAATCATTTATGGCATTGCACAAATTAAGTCGAAGCTAGTGGGACAACGTTTAAATTGATAGAGAGAGAGGATAGTACGGTGGAGTGGGGTCCCTCGGTGTGGGGTTCAAAAAGCATGAAGCTTTAATAATTACAACACGATCCGCAATGTATAAAGTCATACTGTCCATATGCATCTCGAGGTTGACACGACACCCCAGTTATATTCTTATTTCTTAACATCACTTTGCTTTGTCCTCCTCCGTTTTAGAGAGAGAGCGCGCGCGCAAGGAGCAATGATCGTGGAGGTGTGTGGTCAGTACATATTAGGGAAGGAGAGAGACTCCCAAGGATTTGGATTTTACAGAGAACCGGAAAGAGGGTCATTAAATTGCTAACGAGGTATGATAAATCAATGGAATCGGGTTTTCTTTAGGACTATTAAATTGTGGTGTTGAGAAATAAATGATGAGCATAATTAGCAATTTCTATGCAAAAAAAGAAAAAGAAAAAAGGCGACTTTCATGGACCTTTAATTTCTCTCAATGGAGTTGTGTATGGAGCTCAAAGCCTATGCAAGTTCACAAGATTAATAGATTGGTGTTTCTTAGATATTAACAGAGTGCCTAGGTCTCTTTGAGCATCTCATGAATCTCCATCAAATGCGGCGGTCCCTCGATTTTATACACATCGGATAATTACTGAAGACAAACAATTTTTATTAATATATTGGTTATAAATTTATCTTTTATATTACATTCTTTTGAAAAGGGCAAGTTGCCACATTTGATTTTATCATCTCAGTTTCTATTTGAATGTTGGTTTTGGCAACTCAACGGTCTAAATTTGGGAGCTAAGCCCGTTCCTTTTATATAACAGTTATTTGAGTATCATAATTTTTTGTCAATTAAGTGAGTGTCATGACTTAAAAATATTTTCATTTAAGTGTCATGGCCTTCAATTGCTCATTTAAAGACTACAACTCCCATCACAAGTGTCATGATGCTAGAACTATTGGGCAACGTCTTTGAAAAGGTTAAAATGATCAAGTGAATATTTTTTAGAGGTTTTAAAATATTTAAATGATCGGAAAAAATAAACTTATGATACTTAAATAAGCGTCATATGTAGTGACCTTTTTTCAAAATTAACCTTGTATAGTTAGGGTATAAAAGCATTGCAAGATGCTTTTGCATGAAAATGATACAAACTTTTATGAAGAAGAAGGGACGGGAAAAGCGTTTTGGTCAAAATTGGTGGTCTCCACGTGATACGACAGTAGAAAGCATTATTGCACTCAGCGGACTCTATCGTTGTGCAACTTGATCAAAGCTGATACTTAAAACTGCTCATGAAACGACTGAAATTGGAGTGCATCATCTGAATCGGATTCTGGACTCATAGATATTGGGGCCTCGCCGCTGTTGACAGCTGGAACTGAGCACGTATGAAATGATTGATGGACAATATTGTCATAGACAGCTAGTTAATTATCGCATTCTTAGAGCGATGGGGTCCGAAGGCAATTTTAGTCCAGAAAGAAATGGTGGAGTGGTTTTTTTTCGAACCGTTAAATTGAGGTTCTCCATTGAGGTGCATCATCTGAATCGGAATCTGGACTATAGCTCGGTCCCAAGCGGAGATTTGTGCATCGCTGCTGCAGTGCTGCTGATTTCTGGAGCTGAGGTCAGATGTGTTGAACGATTAAGCATAATCAAATGGGAGAAAATATTTGGGGGTCCCGACTGCCAAGCCAGCGTATACCCCGACCAATGAGGCAGTGACGGGTGGCTCCACGATGCGGCTCCACTGGTTTTTCTGCAGAAAATATATTATTTTTCCTTTTCTGCTTAAAAATTTACAGTCATTAATAGATCTGCTGCCGCTTTTTTCTCTCTCCTCTCTAATGGAGTACGCCTGCATGCATTAAAGGAGCTTTGTCTCTCGTCATTTCTTTCCTTCTCACTTCAAAATTTTGGGTGAGAATTCGCTCTCTGGCCCGAAGCACGTTGCTCCTCCGCCTCGCTCCGGCGCCGGGTCATCTTCGCTCTCTGCCCCAAAGCTCGTTACTTCTTCGGCCTGCGTCGTTGTGTTCCTTCTCCGCCCTCTGCTCCGGGGTGGTTTCCCTGCGCAAGACGACGAGGAATGCTCTTGCTGTAAGTCGCAAACTCCAAGCGACAATAAGTTCCAGCTCTCTCCGATTCGGCTTCGGATCCACTACGTTCGCGGCTCATAACAGCGAGTTGATTCTTTCCCTGATTTTTGTACTCTTCTTTTCTTTTCTTTTTCTTTGCTGTTTTTGCCTCTTTTTATTTTTTATTTTTATAGTTTTAGTTTCTTTTGTTGGTGGGTGATTGCACGAGCTTGGCTATCGAGTCGGCAGTTTTGCCCGTGAGTGTCCGGTGTTGTGATTTTTGGGAGGTTGGTGTGTCTAGGCTAGCACTGAGTTTCAGTCCGAGGCGAAACGAATGGTTGGAAGTTTCCGCGAAAACGGGGAGATTAGCAGAAAACGGATACTTAGTAATATTGGAGATGATGTGGAAGTATTTCGTTGAAACGAATAGTCGGCACTTGTCTGATTTTTCTGTTGTTGGCTTTTGTCTTCAAGTATTTCCGTGGAAGTAATTCGATTGGGGAAAATGGCGGATATTGTTCCGCCTCCCTTGGCATATATACTTTCTTTAACTCTCGTTTCTCCGCAGAGAAGGGAAGAAAACCAGAAAGAATTCAAAAAGGGGGAAAATGGCGGAAGTCGTTATGTGTGCCGCTTCCGCAGTGGCGGGGTGCCTGGTGGCTCCTGTTGATCGTCTTTGTGGCCATGTGATTTCCTACGACAGGGACGTTCGCGAACTTGACCACGAAGTTAAGAAGTTGGGCAATGCGAGGAATGAGGTGCAACGTTCCATCCTTGAAGCTCGAAACATCATGAAGCCGATCAAAGACGAGTTCAAGGAATGGGTGAGAGAAGCGGAGACCGTCAGTAACGAGGCGCATAACGTGCTGGATTACGACAGAAGAGCTGAGAAAACTTGCTTCTACGGGTGGCTTCCCAACCTGAAGGTGCGATATCATCTCAGCAGGAAGGCGAGGAGGAAAGCCAAAGACATCCAGAGACTCATTGGTCGGATTCCACCCGGGGAGGTCTACGATGATCCTCCTCCAGGGCTCGTTGTTGGCGCTTCCAACATGATTTCCTCGGCCGGTGATCGAGGTGACACTAACTTCGATTCTCGAGCTTCCATCTTAGAGGACATAATGAATGCTCTGGTTGACGAGAAGAACAAAGTGATTGGGATCTACGGGGAGGGTGGTGTGGGGAAGACTACGCTGTTGGAGCAAGTCGAGAAGAAACTCAGGAATGAGAAGAGATTGTTCCACATGATCGTCAAAGTGAATGTGTCGCAGAACCCGGACTTTAAGAAAATCCAAGAGGATTTCGCTTACGACTTGGGTCTAAAAAGTCTGAAGGATGTGACGAATGAAGAGAGAAGAAAAGAACTTCTGTCCAATAGATTGCAGAATCCGAGTGAGAAGGTTCTCATAATAATGGACGATCTGTGGAAAGATCTTGATCTGGGAAAGGTCGGAATTCCTTCGAGAGACGTGAGCAAGGGATGCAAGTTGCTGCTAACATCGAGATATAGAAATGTTCTGGAGCAAACGGAGTGTCACGATTCCATATTTCGTCTTGAACGTTTAAAGGACGCTGAAGCATTCAGGCTATTTGAAAAGACGGTCGGCGACAGGCTCAAAGACAAGCAATTGAAAACAATAGCGGATCAATTAGTCAAGAAGCTAGCAGGTTTGCCTCTTTTGATTAATTCTGTTGCGAAAAGCTTGAAAGATAGGCATGTGGCCGTATGGAGCAATGCTCTGACAACAATAGACCCGTCACATATAGAAACTATAGTGAAGTGGAGTTACGACCATTTGAAGAGTGAGGACACCAAGACCTTATTCTTGCTCTGCGGTCTCATTGGTGGGACCATTCAAGTTGAAATCCTGCTGGGTTTAGGCATGGGTTTGGGCTTGTTTGAGGAATCAAGACTGACGATGCAAGAATCAAGGGATAGATTATATACTATGCTTGATGATCTCCGTTCCGCTTGTTTGTTGCTGGATGGTGGCGATGACAAGGAAAATGGCGATGACAAGGAAAATGTGACCATACATGATCTTTACAGCGAGGCAGTCGTCTCAACTCCATTTAGAGGTCAAAATTCCTTTATGATGAATAGCAATTATGGCTTGTTGCCAAAGGAAAAGCTTGAGAAATGTTGGGCAATATGCCTACCTAATGTTGGTAGAGCTAGAGTTGCTAAACTAAAGAGTTATCAGTTTCCCGACTTGAAAATACTCATGTTGTCTCAAACCAACTATTGGCATTGGGCACTTCCACGCCAGTATGATACGGCAGATTGCTCGGTACTACCAGATTTCACGTCCATGAAGGAGCTCCAAGTCCTATATGTTCGCTCCATCCATATCGCCAGATTACCTTCCTCGATTGGAATTCTCGGGAACCTCCACTCATTATACTTAGACCATTGCAATGTGGAGGATGCGGCAATTCTTGGCAAGCTCAAAGCTTTGCAGATTCTCAGCCTCGCAGGGTCTACGCTTTCTAGGCTGCCTAAAGAAATCAGGGACCTGACAAATCTAAGATTGTTGAATCTAAGCGATTGCCATAGGCTTCGGACAATCGAGCCTGGTGTGCTGGAACGCTTAATCAACTTGGAAGAGTTATATTTGCGGGGAAGCTTTGATCAATGGATGGGCAAGGATGGAATATCGTCAGAATCGTGTAACGCCAGGCTTGCTGAATTAAAGAGCTTGACAAAGATAGCCTCTCTGGAAATATCGATCCCTAATCCCTCTGTACTTTTGGAGGATGATGACTTTCCATTTGGGAATCTGATCAAATTTTGGATCAACATAGGAAATGCAAAAGGGAGGACAATTGGAGGTTTGAGAACCATGAAGCTCAAATTGGAAGAATGGGATATTATTCTTTCAAAGGAATGGGTTCAAAAAATTCTGCAAAAAACTCAATACTTATATTTGGACGGGTTGGAAAAGTTCGAGAAGAATACTCCCGAGTTGTGCACAGAAGGATTTAGAGAACTGAAGTGTCTTGATATTGACAACAGCCCCTCAATTGAGTGCATTGCCAATTCATCTAATGGTCTCCCTCTCACTGCAATTTTAGAGTCTTTGTTCCTCAAAAATCTAATTAATCTAGAGAAGATATGTAATAGCCTTGTCGCACCAAAGTGCTTCGACAAATTGAAAGCCGTGACTATTGAACAGTGCCACCGATTGGAAAACCTGTGGTTCCTGTCAGAGATGCAGAGACTTGTACATTTGGAAGTGCTTGAAGTCTGTAAATGTGACTCAATGCAAGCCATTATCTCAGATGGTGCAGGAGAAATAGAAGTTGTTGCTGATGACACAGTTGAGTTGCCTAATTTACATCATTTGAATTTGAGTGCGTTACCAAAAATGACGAGCTTTTCTACTGGAGCTGAGGGTGCTCCAATTCAGGTAACTTCTTCGTTTTCTCCCTATGTCAGTCTATGTTATTGAAAGGATATAAATTTCCTTAATTCTTAATCTCACAAACGATACCTAGATTATACTAGCACAGGGGATGATAAGATATTGGTGTTCACCGAACATTAATGCATGTTGTGTTAAATTTGATGCACATTTTGATCCCCAAATAAACAATCCATTTAAAGAAAACACAGACCATACATTTTTATTCACATTCAACTTTTGCCAGAGGGAAGCCTTTTTCTACGACTGTTTTTTTACTTTCATTTTATTTTCAATGTTAGACAATTGCACTGATTACCTGGGCTCTAACTTGGGTTTTTACTATAACTAATTCGTCACTCATTTAACATTTTTAATGAGAACAAAAAACATTGTAGTGAACAAGAATGAATCTTGAACGAATGAACGAAATTCAACAATTTCAAAATGAAGAAACTAAGAGATCAAATAAATGGAAGGCGAACGTTGAACCACGTAACATCACATAATTCATGTTTCATCTACATGCAAGTTGCAATTGATTCCCCAGCGTCACCGTGCTACCGTTGTGTTACTTCTGACATTTCTTTCGCCAGCTACTTCAGGGATATTTCCTTCTCCATTCTTTCAGGCACGACGAAAGATCTATGCATTTCGCCCTCTGATCAATTGAGTTTTAAATATTTAGTTTTGATCAATTGAGTTTTTGACATTCTTAAGAGAAGTCAAGCCCATTCATCTATTTAGGATTCGTTTGTTTCATTGAATATTCTTTGTTGCTGAAAAATATTTTCTTAGTAAATCGTTTTGCTAGAAAATGAATTGTTTTCTCGTATTTGGTTATGCAGAAAATGCAAATCGAGAAAGTGCTTAATGATGTTTATTAATGAAGCGCAAAACTTTACAAAGCAAAGACAAACATTGTCACGGATCCTCAATAGAAAAAAAGTCCAAATAAGTCATATTTACTTGTTCGTAATGCAAACCAATAAGTTAATAAAAAAATTATTAAAAAACTCCAGTATGTATTTGTTTTCAATTTTGAAGGTCAAAATAGAAAAACAAAAGAAAACAAAATTATGGTAGTTGTTTTGAAGATCGGTCAATGATTTCAAAATAAAAGAGAAAAAAATTATGATGAGAGAGAGAGAGAGAGAGAGAGAGAGAGAGAGAGAGAGAGAGAGTTGTGCAGTTCTGCAATTGTGCTGCGTTAGTAGCATGATAGCGATGAGGATATCCTCATGACAGTGATTTCGCCTTTAACGGAAGACAAGTTCTTTTAATTTTTTTTGTTGGTATTTTAGCCCAAGCGTATCAGTTTTTTTCTCATGAAAATAGCTTTACTTCTAACAAACTCACTAATGAGTTTCACTGTGGTGCTTTGCTAGGTTTCGTTGCCTCGCTTGGAATCCCTAGTAATGGTTGGACTCCTTGGCCTAGAAAAGATACTCTCGAGCGAACCTTCATTAAAATACAACAATCTAAAATCGCTATGCATAGAGAAGTCTAAATCGTCAAGTATTTTGAAAGATTGGATACTGAAGCTGCCGAATTTGGAGTCGATGATAATTGAGTACTCTCCATCAACAGAAGTAGTTTTTGACCTGGAGGAGCTAAAAGTCACTGGAGATGCCGAGATTCTCTCTCGGCTAACAAACTTGAGGTTATTAATGTTGCCCAAACTACAGTGCATGTGGAAACAAGATGTGCAATTACAAGAAATATCAATACTTCGAAACCTAGAGAAGCTCCATGTCTACAATATGGGGCTATCATTTCTCTTTCCAATGTCTGTGGCTAAATGTCTTAGAAAAATTAGAGACATTGAAATGCATGATTGTCCAAATATGATGGCAGTGATTATGGATGAAGAAGGAAGAGATGATGGGATAGACGATATTATAGAGTTCCCATTATTGGAGCGACTAAGTATAGAGTTTTGTCCTATAGAGAAATTCTTCTCATATCCTCATGGAAAGAAAAAGTCAACCATTAATTCAGATTCACAAGATGCTAACTCTGATTCCTTCTTTGATCAAAAGGTACAAATCCCTTCTCTTTGAGATTATACCTATAATAGCCATAGGCAAGCACTTGGTGGGGCGATTAACAAAATCTCTTCGAAGATTTTTGTTTGGTTTATTAGTTAAAGTGTGTTTGTAATTTATACATACACTTGTCGGAGTAAGGACATTGGTAAAAATTCATTTATCCATTTCATCAATTAGATTGATAAAGATTAGGCTAAATTGTCAAATTTTTCATAGCTACTATCTAACGCATAAATCTCATGAGCAGGTGAGTTTACCAAGCTTGGACAAGTTATGCCTTCTCAGGGTTCTTGAAATGGGAGGATCCTCCAAAAGGATATGGCATGGTGAACTTCCTAGAAGTTATTGCTGCGAATTAGCCACCCTCAATATTAATAATTGTGATGAGCTACTTAACGTCTTCCCTTCCACAATCATAGGGAGATTGCAAAACTTGAAAGAAGTTATTATCAGGGATTGTGTCTCCCTAGAATCGTTGTTTGATTGTGGGTCCCTTGATGCAAATACTGAGCAAACAACTGTATCGCTCCCCAAATTGGAAAGAGTGAAGATTGATTCAGCAATCAAGCTGAGATGCTTGGTGAAGAGCAACTCCCAAATGATTTTGGGTTTTCCTAGTCTAAAAGAAGTTGACATTGTCAGTTGCTGGGACCTGAGGTATCTCTTCCCCAATTTCACAGCCACAACGCTAAAGAAACTCGAGAGTATAAGGATTAATAGATGCGACCAAATGAAAGAAGTGGTTCTCGAGGAAGGTGGTGGTGAATCAAAGGCAAATGTGATGAGTTTCCCTTCCTTAAGAGCTCTAGATATTTGGAACTGCCCTAATCTTGGAGTGTTCATTCGAAGTCCTACAAGTGCCAAGAGGCAGTTAAGCGAAACGACCAAAGAAAATAATGAATGGCCACAACCGTTTTTTAATTAGATGGTTTGCTCTATCCCTTACTTTGATCATTCGTATTCTTGAATTATCATGTTTTAGGATGAACAATGTAATAAAGTGGTCGTACTTATCCCACTTGATCACATTATCCTCGTGCAGGTCAAATTTCCCAATATAAAAAGTCTACACTTTACAGGCCTTCAGTGCAAAGAGTTATATAACAATCATATTCCTGCCAATTCCTTTTTGAAATTGGAATCTCTTGGATTGAGGGACTGCAACAACCTCCAATGTGTTGCCCCGTCCCATATGTGGAAGACGCTACAGCGTTGTCTTAAGGACCTAAAAGTGGTTTCATGCCGTTCGATCGAGATAATATATGAAGGTGACGGGATGGATATAGAAGGTGGTGAATTGAGGTGGTTGTATTTGCGTGATCTTGAAAACTTGAGGCACATTTGGCAGTCTGACGGTCTCCCAAACATCCTATTCCCAAACTTGAGAGAAGTAGAGGTTGTGGGGTGCTCTCGTCTAGAAACGCTTTTCACTATGTTCACGGCGAAATTTCTCGGGCAAATTGAAGAGTTGGTGGTGGAGTCATGTGAAAATATGGAACTAATTGCTGGTCATGAAATATGGGAAGAAGCGATTGGCATCACAATCACTTTCTCTGAATTAACTACTCTTAGACTTTTCAAGTTGCCCAAATTCAGGAGGTTCTTATCTGAGAAATACTCTCTGAAATTCCCGTGCTCTGAGGACTTGGAGCACTTCCCATCCTTGAAAGTCTGGAGTATAGAAAGCTGTGGAGCAGAGCCGAACCAATTCAATGTTGACTGGAAAAAACACTATTTAGAACGACTAAGGCGCAAGTTTCCATGGCTTATGGTATTCCTTCAATATTTCATTGCTTTTTGGTTTGGCTGTCCCGTCCCTTTGAATCAAAAAATCAATTGGTCTTACCTAATGCAAAATTCTCGGTGGGGCCCACATCCACTCTACATGACATGGCCCTCTTCCTTTCTATCTCTAGCTCTCTTCCTTCCTTTCTTCTACTAACGATCTGTCGATTCCCTTTTATGCTTAGGATTGGCAGTTGCTGTGGTGGCTCCCCCGTTGATCTTCATTCCTTCGTCATTCTCCCTCTCCGTTGCCCTCCATCCACTAACAGCCACCGCCCGACGTGCACGCTGAGAAGGGGCAAAGAACAAAGAGTGGTGATCGAAGGTACTCGGGTGATTTTTTTAGCATCCATGAGTCAACTGTCTCGGTGATTTCAACTGAATCCTTTTCCGCTCGCTTCGTTGCTGGTCGTCACTGCTTCCCGATTCCCGCCACCAGTTTTGCCGCCGCGGAGAAGGTCTGTAATACCGAAGTACTCGAACTTCAGTCATGGCTGCCTACTTCGATGATTCCATTCCTCGATGTTGCTTCTGTTATCTCGTTAGTCATGTCCGATGTCAATCACTATAGCTAATCGTTCTTCATTCAATTAAACCACATATGCTTCGTTTTCCGTTGCTATAGCTACTGTCTGTATGCAAATGGACTGTGATTTAGGTTGTCTTGATGATTTGAACTGGTGGTCATCGGCCGAAATGTATACCACCCATTTGATGAAATTCTTGAACTAAGTCTGTGTGTATTTTGATTCAGTTCTTGACTCAGAATTCCCTTCATTACTAGATTGTTGATCTATTCTGGACTTATAAGTGTATTTGGGTTCCGTTGCTTAAAAAAAAAACCATAAGTATTCAATTTCAAACTTGTTTTGAATCTACTGTAACCTTGTCAATGCATGCTGATTTGTGACTGTTGTAGCCCTGAACTGATGTCAATTGGTCCTTGATTTTATGCTTTTCCACTCAAGTAAGCATGTACAGTGATATAAGGTTGTGTTATGGTGAATTTCATGTTCACTTGGGAAAAAAATTATGGCATATGAATGCATGAAATTCTACTCGA
Organism: Eucalyptus caleyi; assembly: GCA_014182885.2. NCBI lineage: Eukaryota > Viridiplantae > Streptophyta > Magnoliopsida > Myrtales > Myrtaceae > Eucalyptus > Eucalyptus caleyi. The sequence goes on from CM024472.2 coordinate 19,571,937, forward strand.
AATCGATCTGTGGATGCTGACTCTATCTTGATGTGACATCCCAAATTTCTGATTCTGTTTTCAATTAAATGAGACGGACTTTTCATCGACGCGCTTATAGTTCAATTCTCCGAGCTGATCACTCACGAGATAACTAGTCTATCAGGGGAAGCCGTTAAGGAATTTAAATGCAATAGGCTTGAGAATCTGACCATGAACCGACTGCTCGACCGTATAAATCTGCAAGGATCATTACGACACTGTCAGAATCGAACAGAGATCAGTAATAGGTCGATTCGATTGAGGTATGTAATTAGAGTGTGGGTGATTCCACCTGATTTCAATATCCTCGTCGACCGGCACTAAACTGATTATTCTGTCGTTTTGGGTACCCTGTGTCCGTATTTGAAACCTCGAGATTTTCACGACAATCGGGAGTTGCTAATATGTCGAAGATTTATGTCGTGGCTTGAAAATAATCAACCACGGTCAATTGCATTGAAAATTTCCTAAAAGCTACCCGGTAGATTAGGACGCGCTCAAATCGCGCCAGATTGAAATTAACCGTGATTTTAAACCCGGATTCAGAAATTGAAGGTTCTGGCATGTCACAATTCATTTTAGGAACGTCGACTCATCTCCAGAAGATTTTTCTACAAACCGAGATTTTTGGCGAAAAAGCAAAGTAAGGCCGTTTTTGTTCGGGATTGTCAGAGGGCCGTTTTTAATCCAATCTTTGGGATGCAAGTTGGATCATTTGACGGGGAAATGTCATGAGAAGGCCGAGGACACATGGACCGATTTATTTGAACTTCAATTGAGCTTCAATTGATTGGAATTAAGAGAGAATTGAATGGATTGAATGGGGGAATGTCCAAAATTCATAGCTCCCATGGCACACCACATTTTGCACCTATTGACAAGCTAGTAGAGGAAGATTGGAGGAGAGAGAGTGGCTGAGGTCATGTGGTGTCATGGTGGGGGCAAAGCCAATGAGAAGATGGCAAGTGTTGAGCTCTAGAGAGCCCAAGGAGACCCCCCACTCTTCAGCAGCTTCTTCTCCCTTAATCCAAGGCTTTCTCCATTGTTGTTGTCCATCTTGAACTTCAAAGAACCAGAGGAGATCAGCCCTCAGCCGCCCAAGACCGTCGCTTGCCCGCCGGACCTCTTTTTCCCCTTGTTTTTCCCTCGTTCCAGTTTCTGCTCCAGCTGACCTTTCGTCAAAGATTCGAGTTAAAAGTTATCTTCCCGTGAGAATTAGCCAGCGCTCCACCCACCATCGTGACGAGCACACCCAACCCGTACCGGATCACCTTGCCTCTTGCCGGAACGATTCTCCGGTCGTCCCGAAATCCGGTGAGAATCTGCCGCTCACCGGACCGCCTGGTTCTGCCCTGCTCCGCCTGTTTCGCGTTTTCTTGCTGTTTCGCCCCTTTCCGACCCTTTCTTTGCCCATCCCAACCTCCAGCAAGATCCCCTTGACACCCGGGAGCCGCCGGTTGCCAACCACCCGCTCGCCGGAGCTCCGATCAGCCCGTTTTCGCCGTTGAAGTTGCTGGTTTCTTCTCTGCAGTTCAGTCCAGATCAGAAGCAGAAGACAGCAAGGTTTTGGAGACTTCGTGGCCCATTTTCAAGCCCTTCCCGGCCTCCGTTGGTGTCGCCCCTTTGGGGTTTATCGACCGCCTTGGTGTCGTGGTTGCCGTGAACTCACCGGCGCGCAAAACCGGTGAGTTTATCTTCTAAACCTCGCTTAGCAAGTTAATCATGCTTAAGGGGTGTTTAGATTAGTCTAATTAGGTTTAGGTGGTTAGATTAGATTATTTTAATGTAAATTAGATTAGTTGTATGATTAGTTTAATGGATGTTTAATTAGGGCTAATTGTGTGTTTAAATTAGTGTAATCTAATTTAAGCCCTAATTAATTATTTTTAATTAAATAATTATTTCGAATTTTTAAATATTATTTTATTGTTTTATATTATTATAATATAATATTTAATTATTTAATTTTCGGAATTAAATTTAATTATTTAATAATTTCGAAAATTATGCCGGGATGGCCGGTTGTTAGAATTTCGCGCTGATCGCAGCAGTGCGGTCGGTTTGTGCTAATTGTATGCTTAAATTGAGAAATTGAGTGATTAATGATTATGGTTAATTATTCCAAAAGTGTGGAATTGAGTGATATTGATGAAGTTGTGGTATTTAACTTGAAAATACCCGGTGTTGGCTTCTAGCACCGTGATTGGTTTGTATGGCTAGTTTGTATCGATTGATTGAATGGTTGTTTATGTGGGGATTTATCCCAAAGATGTTTAATATCGATATTCGATTGGAATTTGATTGTGAAAGGTTGTGATTGGATCTAGAAAATCGTCGAAGTTCGACTGTGCCCTGTTAGACCGTAATCTGCCACCTATTGAAGGTTGCGCCCGTTGGGCCGTAAATTGCCACCCGATAAGGGTCGCGCCTGATAAGGCCGTAATCCGCCACCTATTAAAGGTCGCGCCCATTGGGCCGTAATTTGCCACCTAAAGATAGGTCATGTCCTTTCGACCATGGTTTTTAGTGAATGATTTGATTGATTATTGAATTGTACTGACATGCAGGAATGGACTGAGGCGAGGTAAGTCCTCAACTCTCTTTGTGTGGTTAGAGCACCCTGGGGCTTATTTTCTTTCTAATCGAGTTCTAGAGGGTAGGACTCGCTGAGACATCGTCTCATCCCGGTTGTGGGATAATATTTCAGGTCCCTAGATGGTGGATCCTCCGGAGCTTTTTGGTAGACCAGTGAGGGTCGCTGAGAGGATTTTTGACTTCGCCGATCCCGACTGAAGAGCTGGCGAATGGACCTGTCTAGCTGATCTTAGGACAGCTTAGTTTTTGAGGACTGATCTTCTATAGATCTTTTTGTTAATAGCCTAGTCTTGTAAATCAACTGGTTTGATATGTATATAAAGTATGTGGTTGGTTTTGAAAATGTGATCCTGCTTTTCTATCCCAATTGAATTTTGTCTGGGGATTATTTATCCGCTTCCGCATGTGTAATTAAAAAGAATGGGTCGGCGACGTGTCCTGGGAAGTCGCATTTCTATCGACCGCAGTGGGATGTGCGCGTGCTCGAGGTTCGGGGCGTGACACTTGATATCCTTGATTGGGTGTGCTTTTGATTCTAGCTTGAGGCTAGTTTGGTTGTGGGATCATTTATGTTCATGCTAGGAAAGTAATATGGTGAATCTCATGCCAATTTTGCAAGAATTATAATCATGAACTTGAACATGCTAGAATCAAAGCATTGCATGCTGATAGTGATTGCTTTATTTGAATTCGGTATTAATTTAGTCTTGGATTGATGCCATTTTGATCAAGTAGACTCATATGCGCCTGTAGGAAGATGTGGCTTCAATTCTGTCAATTAGTCATCAGAGGATCACGATTTGTGGTCTTGTATGCTCTATTACAATTCTGATCATTTGCTGGAATTTGTGGCATAAGCATGGTTTAGATGGATTTTGTCTTAGTTTGGTTGCCTTTTTGATACCTTGTGTTCAAGTTCCTTGTCAATTTCACATAATTGGATGGCAATTGCATGATTAAATTGATGAGATTGAAGCTTGATATTGCAATGAGTCTTGGCCTGGTTATTGATTTAGAGAAGTTCGATGTTAGTTGAAGTTTATTTCCATGATTCTTGTGGTTTCAATGCTCGGGGCATCTATTTATTGTCATATTGAACATTTTGAAGAATACCAAGTTTGTCTAAAGGTGATCTAATAAATTAGCCAGATTCGAGGAAATCTCTCGACGAAGCTAGTCATTGTGGCCCCTCAAAATATTGCATGGACGACACTTGAAATACCAAAATTCTCTCCCTCTCCTTAGACGCTCACCATTCAAGGCTTGTTTGAAGAGCTATTGCTTAGATTTAATTGATCCTTTAAGTGCATGTGTTTGTGCCAACATACTGTACATCTACACAGCACTAATTGTGGCCTACTCATTCATGATGTCCTTTCCTTCCTCGGAGTGTTCACTGCCCACTGCCATTTGGAATGATTTTTCAAAGATATCATTTTTGTTTTCCTCCCTCCCTCATAGATTCACAAAAGCAACCCTCAAGCAAGGCGGCCTCAAAGCTTACTGCAACATCTTAAGAGGGCTGCTTTTGCGAATTTCTATGGGGGAGGGAAGATTAGTTGCCAGCACTACTGGTACTCTGCCCTTGAAATCCATCAGGACCCTGGCCATATGTTCCGCTAGAGTAGGTGCACGGTTCCAATGGTGTCTCCCATAAACCATTCTGCACTGGAGGTGCAGAGCTCCATCTATCTCTTTGTAGCAGGTCTCTCTATTGCTGACAGGAATTGTTGTTATGAACTTGCTGGTGGTAGTTTCCCTAGTATGAATGCACCGGATCTCTCCTCTGTTCTTGATATGGATCCCTTCTACTGAGGGCATAATCCATATTGCTCATTAGTACGGGATTTCTTCTTTCACCTTGCCCAAGGGTACCATGACTTTGCAGAGCATCTTGCTGCATAGGTCGTTGATAACCATACCGAGGGCTCTTGTGTATTTGCCACTTGACCACCTTGCCGGTCATATCTAGGTTGGCCGTAGTTTCTTTTGTGGTCACACATTCTACCTCCAGGCCTCCCATACTGAACTGGGTGTGGTCTGTGACTAAGTTCTCCATTTTCATACTTGTCACCTAATGAATTAGTAAGTTCAACAAAACAAGCAGCAGTGCAGGATCACAAATCATAGACATATTGGAAAGCTGAGCTTGTGGAATTTAGAGGATGAATGGATTAAATGACTGAAAAAATTTGACGGAGATGTATAGTAGATGCTCTTCTGTGGAGCCAAGTCATACCTCCGTACTCCTTGTTTTGGGGATCAATGTAGGAATCAGGTAATATAAAGACATCTCCAGGGAGTTCTGTTTATAGCTCATTATATTAGTGCCTAACGATGATGAAATTCCCTCTGGATTGCTCTTATATGCTTCAGTAATCACAGCCTGAATCCCCTGATAGGTGGCTGTGCTACATGCATAAATTCTCTTTTTGCTTCCTCCAAACTGAAACACGAGGATCAAATGTCATCACAAAAAGCAATCAATTCTAATGACCAGATAATTACATATCCATGTTATTACGATGCTAAATGTAAACATTAGCTTAATTACTGTGATGTGGGGTTATGAATGTCAATTTTTAAAGGTGTCAAGATCGTTATAGAGCTCTCGGGAGAGTCATATCGGCCATCGCATAGGCCCGTCAATGAAACCGTTATTTGGTGGTTGTTTCCCAAAACAATTTATTTGCATCAAGAAAAAGTAGACAATAGAGATCCCCATTTTATTGAATGATTTTTTAAGGTTACATTATCCTTTTGAATTATTTTTTAATAGAGATAATTTTAAATATGATTAGTTAATGAAAATTAGTCATACACGTTGCCTAACTACACTTGCTAGCAAGGATAATTTGCTTTGAGAAATTCGGATGCCCATGATGATTCATTTTGGCATAATTATGCCAAATTATTCATTTATTATTATTTATCATTACAAATCCTTGTTTGACAAAAGATCCCCATCCTTACAGATTTAACGTTTTGCTCTCTATCGATTGATTATTTTCAAACTTTCCCCTCTAATTTAGACGTGTGTAACTTCTCAAAAGCAGCATGTAACTTCATTTAGTATTAAATGTAGATTATGACTTTTGAAAATGCGAAATTTGGTCAATTTTCCATTCCCTTCTAATTGCATTTTTGCATTAGCAATATTTTAATACTGTTCCAAGCAACTTTATTGTATTTATTTTCTGATTTCAACTTTGGTCTGTTTTAGGTGCGATTTATTATAATAACTTTCTTCTTCTTTTTGGTCCAGCACCACAACTGTTCCTTCTCTGCATGAGAGAGAGAGAGAGAGAGAGAGAGAGAGAGAGAGAGAGAGAGGCATCAGATCAACAATGGTGGATGAATTAGGCAGGGAGAGACACATAAGGATTTGGAGTTTGCGATGATAAGCATCGGTTTTGTGAGTTGTTACGTTACTTTTGCAGAGAATGAATCTGGGAGAGTGGTCTTGATATGACCTTAAATCGCTTCGCGAGAGAGAGAGAGAGAGAAGAGAAAAGCCGCCCCGGGGGGGTGGGGGTGGTTGGGTTTGTGTGGTCAAGCTCAACCATTGAAAAAACGTGAGATCCGGACAATCCACGAAATAGACTTACACCAATATAGAGTCAATGATCCAATGGACATACAAATGCAAACATACTAATGCGCTTTATATTCACTTGTCTATTAATGAGAGGTACATCATTGCGTAGTGGAAGAATGGCCGGCCACCCGGGTCTGTTCGAACCTGGCCCCTTCCTTTCGCGCGGTGCGCGCCCATGTGTTTCAACGGAGAAGCCCGCTTGGGTCCAAGTTGGTAGCCGTCCCCATTCTTCTCTTTCGAGAAGGTGGGGTTGTGGCCGGTCTACCAGTGGGGGAGGCTTATTTTTCAAGCCCCTCCCCGAGCTTTACCTAGGAGCATCCAGGACTCCCACCCGAGGGAGGTTATCCCCCCGGTATCCCGTGACCCGTTTTTCTGGGCTGTTAGAGCATTTTAAGGACCTACTCAGGTCCAACCTGGCAAGGTCAGTGCAAGACCCACTTCTTTTTATTTTCTTATTTTTTTTTCTTTTTGGCTACTTTCAACCAGAAAGTATCTCTCTTGTGCCGGGTCCTTGGTCCAAACCAAACCAAACACAACTGTTCTTAGAAATAGCAAATAGAGAAACCCCAAGCAACATGTCTTAAGACTGGCTGGCCTCTGATGTTGTCATCTCTGCTGACTTACACTTTGGCGGCTGTCGCGACCTATTTTTCGGGTGCACCACCTAAAACTAGGTTAATGGACTGCTAAGTTTTTACACTTAGCTCGGGCTCTCCCAAGCCCATACCAAATCGCGACTTAAGTCTAGATTTTTAAATATGCAAGATTATTAACTAGGAGTCGCTACTAATCAGTTTACGGTAGGTCGATTAGACACCTAAGTAAAATAAAGGGAGATTTATTTTACTCCTACGAACCAAAGATTAAGGGTACGAGGACTTGGTTACACTAGAATTTTCTAATGCCCTTTCGGTACCATTTCTTTTTTTAATTTTTCAAAATGTTTTTGCAAGCAGCTGATTTATTTTAACCTAAATTGCTATCATGCAAATGTGGTGACCACACGAGTGCTCATCCATTATTTAAAACATTCAAATAAATAAATTGCATCACACAAAGCCAAAGAATCATTTTTTGGATTTTCTTAAAAATTGGAGTTCTTTTACGAAAATGCATTTTTAACTAAATGATTTAATCCTATTAATATGAAAATTCTAATTAAATGGGCCTATTATGCAAATTAATTAACATGCACCTCATGACCTAATTTCACTAATTAACAAATTCTGATTAAATGATCCTATTATGCAAACTAGTTAACATACACCTAGCATTTTTGGATTTTTTTATTGAAATTCGGAATTTATAAAGATCCTAATTAATTTATCTAAAAAGGGATAATTTTCTAATTTATTCTAGGGATTAATTTGATTTAAACCCTATCCTGTCTTAGAAAATTATTTTTTATTTTTTATTTAAAAAGGATGAGAATATGAAAATATGCTAATTATATCTAAGACTCTAAAAAGGCTATTTAAGTCTAATCCTAACTTTTTTAAAATATCTAAAAATGCAGTCCTAAAAATATTATCTAAAAATGCAATCCTAGAAATATAATCCTAAAGACTTGATTAATTAAACCTACGTGTCTATTATATTAAACCTTAATGTCCTATATGCTTATGCAAATCTTTTTGAATGTTTTGATTTTTGATTTTTTGATTTTTTTAGCTTTTTTTAAAGTTGAATAATTGTTAAACAAGGGTTAAATCTAAACAATTAATATAATCACTAAATAAAGGATCAAAATAATTGAAAAAATAGCCTGTCGTCTCACGAGTTAAATTAACAATTATTTTAACCCTAATCATCACAACAACTTAAAATAATTAAAAATCTGGTCCGAAGTCTTACAGACCAAATTAAATAATTATTATGATTTAACAATTAAGATTCCACTAAAAGCCCAAAAATTAAAAATAATTAGAAAAATGATCCGATGTCTGCCGGATCAAATTAATAATTATATTAATTCTGGACAAAATCTCTACGGATAATGCATACTAAATTTACAAATATTAACATCCGCCATTACAAATTGAATAGCTAAACTAATAATGCTATCAAACGAAGTAAAAAAAAATGATAGAACAAATTAACAGAATATAATAAACTAACTTATGAAAAAGGTAAAGAATAATGAAAATCTACCTAAGGTGAGTAACAGAGACGGTGGGGTTGACGGCGAGGTGGTGCACAGGCTCCGGTGGTGCTGGAGTCGCGATCCGCAGCGGCGGGCGAGGGTGGTCGCGGTCCGATGCGGGCTGAGGCGGATCGGCAAGCGTCAGAGATCGACGGGTGACCTCACGGGCGGAGCGAGGGGTGCGGCTACGGGTCAGTCGGAGCAGAGGCAACGGCGAGCGGTCCCACAGGCGCCGGTGACAGTGCTGGGTTGTAAGTCGCGATGGGTTTTACCCCCAAGCGGCGTCGGGGCGATGCGAGCTTCGGGCGTCGAGGCGCCGGCAAGGCGTGGCGTGGCGGAGGCGCGGTGCGAGCTTGCGGGTGAGAGGGATCTCCGGCGGCTGGCTGGACGACGTGACCGGCGCGAGGGGTTTGCGGGCTGTCATAGGTTGCTGGTGCAATGCACACGGATGGAGGAGGCGCGACGCGAGCGTGGACAGGGGCTTCCACGCGAAGAAGACAAACAGTAGCTCCTGCTACTTTTCTTTTTCTTTTTTTAGCCACACGTCACTTCTCTGCACTTTTTTTTCTCTTTCTCCGCACGAATTTTCTCCTGTACGAATTCTGCTGTACTCTCTTGCAGAAGTCAAGTCTCCTTTTGACTTTTCTTTCCCACAAAAGAACTTTTTTTCTCAATTTTGAACGAAGGAAAGTAAACTCCCCTTTCTCACGTATTTTGCTCCCAAAACTTCGAATTCTCCCCAATTTTTTTCGCACCCCCGGTTACGAAAAATGAAACTCCTTTATACTGATTCCAGACGGCCACCTTGAATGGTATTTTCGAGTTTCCATCTTCCGTCGCATTAAATCAGCGCCGCAAATCAAAGCGAGATTTCGCAATCAACTCGATTTTGCTCCGATTTATTCCGTTTTATAAAAATTCTTGCCCTTTGTTCACCTGATTTTTAATTGTTTCTGCATTTATCGAAATCTGAATGATCATCAGAATTTCATATTTCCATGCATAATCAATTAAATAAATTTCCCAAATTTTTTCCTTTTATTTGTCTCAATGCAATTTTTATTTTCCTTATTTTCCTAGATTTGCTAAAAATATGTGTCAACAGCTGCCCTCTTTGAAGGTGAGCTCGTAGAGGTTGCATTCAAAGACAAGTTGAGACCTAAATGTTAATCATGCAGATGTACTAAATGCCTTTTTGTTTTTTTGTTTTTTTGTTTTTTTGTTTTTTTTTGGAAAATGACTCCCATTTTGCAATGAAATTTATATGATGCATGAAAATGCTAATGCAAATGATAAATGAACTTACCTGGAATTACTTACCTTCGGGGATGGTAGAGTAACTCAAGATAGATTGGTGTTACATGTCTAAGACCCGTACCATTCTACGGTCGCTCAGAATAGTAACATGACTTCATAAAGTGACTGCTTTCCCAAGAACCCGTACCATTCTACGGTCGCCTAGTATGGCATTGTTTGGTTGTGTCTAGGACCCGTACCATTCTACGGTCGCCTAAACAGGGATTTGTTTTCCAGGACCCGTACCATTCTACGGTCGCCTGAACTGAGGTTGTCTAGGACCCGTACCATTCTACGGTCGCCTAAACGGAAAAAAGATTTTCCAGGACCCGTACCATTCTACGGTCGCCTGAACTGAGGTTGTCTAGGACCCGTACCATTCTACGGTCGCCTAAACGGGGATTTGTTTTCCAGGACCCGTACCATTTTACGGTCGCCTAAACTGAGGTTGTCTAGGACCCGTACCATTCTACGGTCGCCTAAACGGAAAAAAGATTTTCCAGGACCCGTACCATTTTACGGTCGCCTGAACTGAGGTTGTCTAGGACCCGTACCATTCTACGGTCGCCTTGACGAAAAAATGATTTTTCAGGACCCGTACCATTCTACGGTCGCCTGAACTGAGGTTGTCTAGGACCCGTACCATTCTACGGTCGCCTAAACGGGGATTTGTTTTCCAGGACCCGTACCATTCTACGGTCGCCTGAACTGAGGTTTTGCTTCGCTAGGACCCGAACCATTCTTCGGTTGCCCAACCTTGCGACAGAAATCATCCGACCAGGACCCGAACCATTCTTCGGTCGCCTTAATCAGATTGAATCTGGAGGAAAAATCTTTGGGGGACAACTCCATTGAGTGTCGGTGCTTGAAAATGAATACCTGTACAATGACAAGTATTTAAAGTATGGATAGAGATAGACTTACCTGATGACATCTCTGTTCCTTGGGGATACGTCTCCTGCAAAACACAGTTGTAGGAGAGGCAATATGCATTCACAGACATGCATTAATTCAAGTAAGGTTCATGCGTGATGATTTCTATCATTTTTGCATTACCTGATTTCCTTTGGGAAGAATTTCAAAAGGATATTCCAATCTAAATAGATGAGTGTTATGGATGTGTCAAATGAAAGGTCTTTCAGTCTGAAAGGGCTTTGCGCTCATCCTCATTAAAAGGGTCGTTTCATCTTGACCTTTGATGCAGGATTTTGACAATCACTCTATCTCACTGTCATCATGCCAAAAAAGGTTTTGTGCAATCTCGCAAGTGGTACGACCTTACCAATCTGAGAGGTCTTTAGTAGGGATCGTAATGTGGGCCTGGTCAATGGCTTAACAAAAGGGACTTTTTGAGTCAAGGCTTTTGAAAGAAAGAGTGATATTCTATAATCATCTCTGGGTTTACAAATCAAGAACCCTGCAAAATAAGAAGGGAATAATCTTGCTCGCACTTCTTCGAGCGATGCTTAAAACATGTGAACCCCTAGGTTAATTCAAGTGCCATAATCAGAAGAGACTTTGCAAGGGATGTAACATAGGCTTGGTTCATGAAAGGATCATTAAGCTCAAAAAGTGTTTTAGGGGGGGTTAAAATTGGTGATCATCTTGACATTTCCACCACTTTCCTTCTCCACTTTCGAAGATTTTTTTTTATCACAACTCCAATGATTGCAACAGCATTTGAGAGTTTTTTGGTACCACCTTGCTGGGGACACAACTTACTGTATGAAGAGTTTGATTCTTTTTTTCTTTTCTTGGCATTGGCCTTGCTTTTACCAGGCACACTGCTTTTTTCATGCCCCATTATTTTGCACTTATTTTTTGAACTTGCACAACCATCCTTTACAGCATTTTAAGCCATGTTACTTGAATGATTCTTTTTGCCTTGCCCCAGTGTGGGGGATGATCACCAACTGGGTTTAATATGAAATAAATTCATAGGCTCAAGTGGGCTATGCAATGGATAGAAGAGTATAGGATAAAGAAAGAAATGCTCTTCATCATCTTAAGGCACTTCAAATTACCGTACGAGTTACACTGCAAAAGCAATATTCGAAGATTGATGCAAGTGGGAGCAAGAAGATTCCTACCATTTATTTTGAATTTGTCCCAATGTGGGATGATTCTTGACAGGGATAATTTTTAAAAAATCTCCATAAGTGTATGGGGCTCAAAGGGGTTGAGCAATGGATCACCTGTAGTGTTTAGGATAAAGAAAAGAATGCCTCTCATCACCTTGGTTGACGTACCCTTTGCGAGATAGCCCTCTTCCTTGCGGGCATGGAATTTTTCACACAACTCACTGAGGGTTAGTGTATGAAACACTGTATGGAACAAGGCTTCGCCTTTCGTCATTCTAAAATACCTCATTTGACACATTCAATTCATCTCACATAATTCATCAGGGAAAACATTTAAAACTTATCACAAATTTGAACGATTCGACTCATTTACTCATCATAGAAATGCTTGCAGTTCAAAACATGACATGGCAAATTCTATCATAAATAATACTTCTTGACGACATCAGAATTAACTGGAGTGAACCACTCATGACCATGTATTTTTGTCAAGATCAAGGCACATTCAGGAAGTATCTTCTTTACCACATACGGGCCATTGTAATTTGGAGCGAACTTGCCCCTAGGCTCCGAAATTGGATTGGACCGTTTCCACACCTTCACATGTTACAAGACTGTCTCTGAAACAAAAAGTGGATGGGTCAAAAAGACAAACATAGTAAATCAAGTCTTATTTTTTGAATTTTTTTTTGAAATTTTTTTTTTTGAAAAGCATTTGGAAAAGCATTTTTTTAAAACATTTTGACACGAGAAAGTATGATGAAGCCCAGGCCTCGGGAATTCTCCTTGGATTTTTTTCTTTTATCGTTGGATATCATCACTGGGCTGGTTTGGTGTACCTCATCATGCCCTCAAAATAAAATTTGTAATTTCATTGAAATTCATCAATCGATTACATTTATTGAATGGAGAAAATGCAACACTCAATCATTAAAAGAAGAAACTGAAAACGGCATTCAGAGAATAATAAAAATTCCCACGCAGGGGAATGTGCAAGAACAGCAAAAGAGTTACTCTTGTGGGCCAAGGCCCATCTCTTCAGGGGGTCCTTCATCAATGGCTCCTATGATGAGGTTGTCGAATAGGCTTGCAACTCCTTCTAGTTCATCATCAGGGCTCTCTGTCTTCGAGGGTGTCGGATCATCCATGCCATCCCATCCATCTGGGACTATTTCACTAGGATCAATGTAGTAGCTAGGAGGGGCCGAATACTTCACCAGGTAATCAAACTTGCCACTAGGTTGTCCCAAAGTGTCTATCACTTCCACTTCATCCTGCATCATTCTTGGAGGACCAGGAAATGTCTCGTGAATGCTCGGGGGTAGTGGGTTTTGCCTCTCTCGCCCTTGGTTAGGTGGCGAGCTCCGCCTCTCTTGTCTTCGTCCTTCAGAACTTCCCCCACCTCGTCCATGATACCCTAAACCAGCAGAACGGGACATCTGAGGGGCTTCAATGGGGCTTCGAATGCCCTGACCATTTCTCCCAAGACCATTGCCAGGGACAAAGTCATTCCCAACCATAACTCTTCCCACCATGAGGGCAGCATTTGATACTTCAGGGGCAGGCGGTGATGAACCCCGAGAAGCATGTATAGTGGACACCAACTCGAATGAGTGGTAACTTGATTCAAACTGGGAATCCGGCTCCACATAGGGGATAGCCGTCTCATGATAAATCCGGTGGTCTTCCTCACCATACACGGTGACCAACTTCCTTTCAATTACAAATTTGACAGCTTGATGTAGACTTGAAGGCACAGCTCCAGCAGTGTGTATCCATGGTCGACCTAACAAGAAATTGAATGCAGTAGGGATGTCCAGCACTTGGAAGGGAATGTTGAAGACGACCGGTCCTATTTGTACATCGAGATGGATTTCCCCAATCACTTCCTTTCTTGTTCCATCGAAAGCTCGCACCGAAGTTTTCGCGGCATGTATCCTTGACGGGTCTACCTTAAGGCGGTGAAGAGTGGCCAATGGACAAATGTTCAGAGCGGACCCATTATCAATGAGTACTCGGGACACATGGGAAGACTTGTGCTTAACGGATATGTAGAGTGCTTTATTATGTCCCCTGCCTTCAAGAGGAAACTCCTCATCAGAGAAGGCAATCAAATCCTTAAGAAGGACCGATCCCACAAATTCTTCCAGCTTGTCTGCCTCAACCGTCTCTGGCACACGAATTTCACTTAGCACTTTCATTAGCGACTTTTGGTGAACAGGAGATGTCATCAAGAGCTCGAGTAAGGAGACCTGGGCGGGCATCTTTCGTAGTTGATCAACCACGTTATACTCGCTTGCTTTGATTACTGCCAGAAACTCCTTAGCCTCTTCATCAGTGACCGGCTTTGCAGGTTGAGCACTGACTTGACCATAAGTCCGACCAGACCTTGTAACAAGGTCTACATCCAGGTCATAGGACCAAGGTACTGCCTTATCATTGACATATTCATACGGCTGAGGCACCTCTATCACTATCTCTTCATCAGATGCATCTTCTAATGGGGGCATATCTACGAGCGAAGGATCAACTTCTCTCTTGTTAGCATCAAGTGTAGCCTGCTCCTCCTTCCAATCGATGATGAGGTGGGAGATAGTAGAAACTATGCAGTTGCGATCGGCATACACAATGATGCCATCATCCACCATTTTGGCAACTCTTTCTCTCATCACCGATAGAGGGACACCTTCCTGACCTCGGTAATACCCAGCTCTCACTAGCCTGTTGTAGGCATCCGCCACGTGCACCTTTGAGTTCCTGATCCGTCCGACTTAGGTTCCAGGACAGCATTCACTGTACCCTCGTGCTTTGGTAGTGGGTTTTTTTGGACATTTGGCCGAGCAGTTTGAAATGAAAAGGCCTTTGTATCGAGGAGATTCTGGATCTTGTGCTTGAGGGTGAAACACTCATCAGTTGAATGCCCCAATTCACCGTTATGGTAGTCACACTTCTTCGTTGGGTCGTAACCACGAATGCCTTCACGGTTAGGGCGCTTTGGTTCACTAGTAAGCAAACCCTTCTTTCGGAGGACTGTCAGCACTTGGGATGGTGACCCAGGGAGAGGAGAGAACTGCCTTCTATTATTTGCTTGGGCGAATGATTGACGGCCAGCGGTTTGTTGCTGTCTTGAGTTCACCTGTATAGCCGGGGCACGCTTGGCATTTTCTTGGCTATATGCCACGTTCACATCCACGGCCGCTTCCTTCTCCTTCTTGGCAGAGAACCTTTTGGTAGATGGCTCGGAAAACCATCCTTCCCTTATCCCCATCTCGATCTGCTCTCCTACAGGAATAAGCTGATTGAAGCTCTCGACATACGTACTGGCCATTCGATTCCGGAACTCAGATGGAAGGGTCTTCACGAACAACTTCATCAACTCCTTGTTGGTAGGTTCAGGAGTAATTTGAGCTGCCAAGTTTCTCCATCTCATAGCATATTCTTTAAATGACTCACTCATTTTCTTTTCCATCCGCTCCAGGTCTTCTCGAGAAGGCGCGATGTCCATGTTGAACTTGTACTGTTTGAGGAATGTGTCCGCCACTTCGTTCCAAGTTTCGAGGAGATTTACGTTCTTCATCACGTACCAATTTAGTGCGGGCCCGGTCAAACTTGCGTGAAACGATTGGATCATAAGAGGCTCATTTTTGACGTGCTGGGCCATGCGCACGTGGTACATCTGCAAATGAGACTTTGGACAGGATGTCCCGTCATACTTCTCAAATTCTGGCATTTTGAACTTACTCGGCATTTTAACCTTCTCATAGACCGAGAGGTCAAATGGGAGTGAGCTTTGTGACTCCTGCAGTTGTCTCACTTTCTCCTCTAGCTTTGCAACGCGCTCATCCTGATCTGTCTTTGGAACACTGTCCAGCTTGGCCTTTCCAACAAGGGCCATGTCATCTTCCAGTTCGGGCATTTCATCATCACTCATTTGGGCCCTATTTGCTTGCCTCGGGACTACTATCTCGGGGAGAGCGGGTGGAGGAATCGGGTTCACTTGGAGGGATTGAAGCTGAGTTGTTACAAGCTGCAGGGAAGCGGCCAACTGTTTGAGTTGATCTTCCACGGAGGACATGCGATCGCGCATCTCGTTTTGGTCAGCCATTTTAGTCTTTGATCGTGTAATAATGGGAGAGCGCGGAGGATCCGTTATTACCTAAGGTGAAAGAGGTAATGTAAGAACTAATGACAAGATAGAAAATGGCCCATGACAATGGTCTAATCGCCCGATTTTATTTAAAATTCACTAAAAACATTAAACCAAACAATGAACTAAGAATTGAAATTTAAGTCCCTAAACATTGAACTAAACATTGAATTGAAAATCGAAATCAAACTCCCTAGACATCAGACTAAGAACCAAAATTCAAAAGATCTCATTTTATATGCTTTCGGGATTTCAACGCCTTGCGAAGCTTCTTATTTTCAGCTTCAATCATTTCCACTTTCCGTTTAAGATGCTCAATTTGTGCTCGCTGAGTGGGCTTCTCAGTCACATCTGGCACCACTGGACGTAAGGTCGCAGGAATCCGATGTTGTTGAATGTAGAATGCTGACGCATGGTGGAGTTCCTCTTCCCCTTTCAGTCTTTTGGGCACCAAAATCTTCTCTAGGTGGCATTCATTCCATGCGGCAATGATCATCTGGATCTCATTGAAGTAGTTATAGTTCGTTCGAACAAAACGAACCTGGAACATCTCTATCTTGAGTGGTGGAGGAACTTCCTGAAGAGCTTTGTACTGGCGGGCCACCCTATATGGGTAATAAGAAGTTGCACCGTAAAAGACCCAAAGAACGGGATGGGCTCATCATGCTTGTGTGAGAAACGAGCCTCCTCAACTCGGAACCATTTAGTATGCCATAGGAATGCCTTAGGATTAGGATTTTTCAAAAAATTAATCCAACGAGCGTACTGTTTATTTGGAGAAAAACGCTCTAAGACCGCAAATTTTTGTATAGGGTGCCTAAAATCATCAATCTTAAATTGTTTCATGAGGTGCCCAAATCCTCTTATGTGGGAGAAAAACCATATTTGTAAAAGTTCAGGGAGGGCACGCATGGTCTTTTCTTCATTTCGTTTGAAACGGTTTAATGACAAAAATGTTTCAGCTAAGACCATATTGACATAATTTAAGCCGTCACAAACACGATTAACCACCCATGAAATTGAAGGATTAATGGCATTTCTTCGATAAGGGAAAACAATTAGCCCGAAAAATGCTAACATGAAGATTCTAGCTTTTGAAATCATTGATTGATTTGCAAAACATTTTTCCAAAAACGAAAATGGGCATGCAAAACAATTGGCTTTGACAACTTTCCTTACTCCTTCGGCTTCGATTTCTAAAAACTGTGATAATTCAGAAATAGAATCTATACCGATGGGCGGTCTAACAAGTTCCTTTTCCAGGGGCATTCCAATGGCAACACTATATTCTTCTAGTGTTGGAGTCAATTCGTACTCACCAAATATGAAGGTGGAAGTTTGTGGACACCAGAAGTGAGGGAGTGCTTGTATCACACTAGAGTGGATATTGATCTCCAATAGTGGGAGAAGTCGGGCAATCCTGGTCTTCACATACCTCTGGCCCTCTTGATCTAACTGATCCAGCCACATCTTGAGCTCTTTTTTGGGAGTGGAAATGAATTGTACGTCGGTCCTCCCCATAGCATATAAAACAAGACGCGACGAAACCTATTGTCATGGACCGACAAAATTGCAATAAAGTAAGTAAATTGCGAAGTAAGAATTTAGACAACTTACTTTCACCGGAAGGGATGACAAGCACATAGACACACGCATGAAATGTGAGGCTCGATTTCTATCTAAACGGCTTAACAAAGTGAAGCTAAGAGGATGATCTGACCGTTGCAGTCTCGCATTAACGTATCAGGTCCCCTTAACTCCGGCTCAGTCGAATGGAATGTCCAATAGTCACGCAGTCTCGCGGATATGGACAAACACATTCGACACCATGAAAAGACTTTCGGGGAAGAGAAGGTCAACCTCTACATAGCAGTCTCGCTTTGGAGGAAGTATCCTTCTCAACACCATCCTAGAAATCCTATCGCAGCCTAGGTCCGGCCACAGGTTGTGTGTGCAATAGTGTAGTGCAAAAAACAGTAAAACATGCACAACAATTTAAATGCAAACAACACTTCTAATTATGAAAAAATAAATCATCAATCACATACTCCAACCTGCAAGACAAAGGTTAGCATAGACTACTCCCCTTATACCTCCCATCTGCAAGAACATTTAACACCTTAGAAATGTTAGGGACGTACCTGGGATCCTCGCTGCTAAACAAAAACATTTTAAAAGAAAAAGAAAAAGAAAAATTGGCCTAAGTCCACTAAGTGTTTTAACACAAGTCCCCAGTGGAGTCGCCAAGCTGTCGCGACCTATTTTTCGGGTGCACCACCTAAAACTAGGTTAATGGACTGCTAAGTTTTTACACTTAGCTCGGGCTCTCCCAAGCCCATACCAAATCGCGACTTAAGTCTAGATTTTTAAATATGCAAGATTATTAACTAGGAGTCGCCACTAATCAGTTTACGGTAGGTCGATTAGACACCTAAGTAAAATAAAGGGAGATTTATTTTACTCCTACGAACCAAAGATTAAGGGTACGAGGACTTGGTTACACTGTAAATTTTCTAATGCCCTTTCGGTACCATTTCTTTTTTAATTTTTCAAAATGTTTTTGCAAGCAGCTGATTTACTTTAACCTAAATTGCTATCATGCAAATGTGGTGACCACACGAGTGCTCATCCATTATTTAAAACATTCAAATAAATAAATTGCATCACACAAAGCCAGCAATCATTTTTTAGATTTTCTTAAAAATTGGAGTTCTTTTACGAAAATGCATTTTTAACTAAATGATTTAATCCTATTAATATGAAAATTCTAATTAAATGGGCCTATTATGCAAATTAATTAACATGCACCTCATGACCTAATTTCACTAATTAACAAATTCTGATTAAATGATCCTATTATGCAAACTAGTTAACATAC
Organism: Eucalyptus caleyi; assembly: GCA_014182885.2. Lineage (NCBI taxonomy): Eukaryota > Viridiplantae > Streptophyta > Magnoliopsida > Myrtales > Myrtaceae > Eucalyptus > Eucalyptus caleyi. The sequence goes on from CM024472.2 coordinate 19,590,696, forward strand.
ACCTAGCATTTTTGGATTTTTTTTTATTGAAATTCGGAATTTATAAAGATCCTAATTAATTTATCTAAAAGGGATAATTTTCTAATTTATTCTAGGGATTAATTTGATTTAAACCCTATCCTGTCTTAGAAAATTATTTTTTATTTTTTATTTAAAAAGGATGAGAATATGAAAATATGCTAATTATATCTAAGACTCTAAAAAGGCTATTTAAGTCTAATCCTAACTTTTTTTAAAATATCTAAAAATGCAGTCCTAAAATATTATCTAAAAATGCAATCCTAGAAATATAATCCTAAAGACTTGATTAATTAAACCTACGTGTCTATTATATTAAACCTTAATGTCCTATATGCTTATGCAAATCTTTTTGAATGTTTTGATTTTTGATTTTTTGATTTTTTTAGCTTTTTTTTAAAGTTGAATAATTGTTAAACAAGGGTTAAATCTAAACAATTAATATAATCACTAAATAAAGGATCAAAATAATTGAAAAAATAGCCTGTCGTCTCACAGGTTAAATTAACAATTATTTTAACCCTAATCATCACAACAACTTAAAATAATTAAAAAATCTGGTCCGAAGTCTTACAGACCAAATTAAATAATTATTATGATTTAACAATTAAGATTCCACCCAAAAGCCCAAAAATTAAAAATAATTAGAAAAATGATCCGATGTCTCTGGATCAAATTAATAATTATATTAATTCTGGACAAAATCTCTACGGATAATGCATACTAAATTTACAAATATTAACATCCGCCATTACAAATTGAATAGCTAAACTAATAATGCTATCAAACGAAGTAAAAAAAATGATAGAACAAATTAACAGAATATAATAAACTAACTTATGAAAAAGGTAAAGAATAATGAAAATCTACCTAAGGTGAGTAACAGAGACGGTGGGGTTGACGGCGAGGTGGTGCACAGGCTCCGGTGGTGCTGGAGTCGCGATCCGCAGCGGCGGGCGAGGGTGGTCGCGGTCCGATGCGGGCTGAGGCGGATCGGCAAGCGTCAGAGATCGACGGGTGACGTCACGGGCGGAGCGAGGGGTGCGGCTACGGGTCAGTCGGAGCAGAGGCAACGGCGAGCGGTCCCACAGGCGCCGGTGACAGTGCTGGGTTGTGAGTCGCGATGGGTTTTACCCCCAAGCGGCGTCGGGGCGATGCGAGCTTCGGGCGTCGAGGCGCCGGCGAGGCGTGGCGTGGCGGAGGCGCGGTGCGAGCTTGCGGGTGAGAGGGATCTCCGGCGGCTGGCTGGACGACGTGACCGGCGCGTGGGGTTTGCGGGCTGTCGTAGGTTGCTGGTGCAATGCACACGGATGGAGGAGGCGCGACGCGAGCGTGGACAGGGGCTTCCACGCGAAGAAGACAAACAGTAGCTCCTGCTACTTTTCTTTTTTTTTTTAGCCACACGTCACTTCTCTGCACTTTTTTTCTCTTTCTCCGCACGAATTTTCTCCTGAACGAATTCTGCTGTACTTTCTTGCAGAAGTCAAGTCTCCTTTTGACTTTTCTTTCCCACAAAAGAACTTTTTTTCTCAATTTTGAACGAAGGAAAGTAAACTCCCCCTTTCTCACGTATTTTGCTCCCCAAAACTTCGAACTCTCCCCAATTTTTTTTTCGCACCCCCGGTTACGAAAAATGAAACTCCCTTTTATACAGATTCCAGACGGCCACCTTGAATGGTATTTTTCGAGTTTCCATCTTCCGTCGCATTAAATCGAAAGCGCCGCAAATCAAAGCGAGATTTCGCAATCAACTCGATTTTCTTCCGATTTATTCCGTTTTATAAAAATTCTTGCCCTTTGTTCACCTGATTTTTAATTGTTTCTGCATTTATCGAAATCAATGATCATCAATTTCATATTTCCATGCATAATCAATTAAATAAATTTCCCAAATTTTTCCTTTTATTTGTCTCAATGCAATTTTTATTTTCCTTATTTTCCTAGATTCGCTAAAAATAGGTGTCAACAGCGGCGATGAATGGCTCTACCACTACTTTGCCTGCCTAGAGATTGACCACCTATGGACACTCTTCAAAGACCTTCATGTCAATGTTGAACACATGTTGGACATGTCAGATATCGACATGCGACTGACAAATGTCAAACATCGAACATGTGATTAGCACTCTAAATACATTACTGCCACGCAAGTCTAGCATCTTCACATGTCATTTTGACATGCACAGCTCAATTTTAAACATTTTTAATAAATTAAGGGTAAAAATGTAAATCTATAATATATATATACCCAACCATCCCAAAATTAGGCTATTTTTATTATTTATTTTATTCATGGATTTGAATCAAATTAATTTAATTAAAATAATTATAAAAATGATAATTTATTATATATAATATATATTTACTGTACAATATTTTTTAATGTACAATATTTCCTAACATTAATCATGAATTTTGCCAACAATGCACAAATAACCATAAGAGTAATTTTGCCATGCGCCATAGGTAGTACAATAGAATTTGTCATATTCCCTAGGCCCAGCGCCGATTTTCCCTCCTCTCCTGAATTCGGTTAAAATAGCAATAACTAAAAGGACATTTTCGTCGTTTTAAAGCAGGGCACTCTCGTCATTTGACGAGGAAGTTCTCGATTCTACTTCGCGTCCGTAGCCTCTCCCGTCTTTCCTAGCTTGAACGCCGGCCGCCGGCTCCACCGGAAGCCACCGCCGGCCTTCCATCTCCGACCACGACAGGCAGACGCACGGAGAAGGCACACTACGCACGCGCAGAAGAAACAAAGCTTCATCCTGGAATCCGAACTTCATTTTCGTTGATCCGAGGTTCGCCAGAGGTGAATCAACGCCGATTCCAGTATTCATGACTTCGATTGCGGGTTCCGGTGTCGTCTTGTTGCAGTTCCGATCGTGTGCTATTCTGACTGCGAAATGACTGAAAGACTCTATCCGTTATTCTGTCCCGTTGCTGGCCATTAGAATTAATGCTATAGTGAGGCTGTGCTCGCTGTCTTGAAAGTCGCTGAGTCGTCATCTCGAGCTCGCGCCGTCATCGCCACCAAATCATCAGGTCGTCTCTTCTCCAATTAAGCTTTGTTGTTGGTGTCGATTTGTTCTAGACTGGCCTCTCTTGATCTCTGTTCTGTTCCTCTTTTTTTCTTTTGCTCACCTTTCGCTTGACTGCTTCATCGTCAGGCATTTTCTACGTCGTGGCACCGAGACACTCCTCATCACCAAAAGCCAGAAGCGGGACTGCGACGGTAGAAGCCAAGGAGATGCGGTCGACCTTCCACGAAGAATAATAATCATCGATGCATCACACGTAACGAAAATCATCGATGTGCCGTTCCGATACAAGCAAGATCATCTAGAAGCAGTTTCGCCTGGATAGCAAAACAGCAGAATAAGAAGGAAGCAACGGCAGGACATCATCAGCTGGAGCTTGAATTCATGGAAACGAGCAGCGATGGCAATGATCTGCATCTGGTGCGGCTGAAGGTCTTCTGGCAGAGACATTGCTAGCCGAAGACAACGAACGTGACTCGGTATCTCTTTCTACTCCATGCTTAGCGTCGAGGCAGAGCGAGCGTTCCTTTCTTCGGTCAGATCAACTGTTGCGGTAATTGGGCTGATGGGTCTGGGCCGCGGATCAGATCAATGGGTTGCTCCTGTGGGCCGCTCCAGTTGGACCAACTTTGGGCCTTTTTTTAATTCGTTATTTATTTCTATTTGTTTATTATTCATTTTTTTGTTCTTTTTACTACCATTCATTGTTTTCATTTTTTTTATTTTTTACAAAAATGTAATCAAGGTGTCTGACAGTTTCGAATTTATTTACTCTAATGTTTGAAGAAGACTTTCATGCCATTGAGAACAAAGTATAAGACGTATGTTTTGTTGCGTCAAATCTTTACCTACCAAAGGCAAGAGTTATTTTAGATCGATGGAGAAATTGACCAGAAAAAATGAACAATTGAGTTGAATAGAATCGGGTAGGTGTTGATGATATATAAACCCATTTAAAAGGACTTGATTAACGGTGGATGTGTTACGAGATCAACGGTGGGAGCCCATCCCCTGGGAAAAGCTACAAGTTGGAGATATTGTGAAAGTGAGTAGTGTTTATGCTTTCGGACTGATATATATATTTTTTGTGTGATATGTCATGTGACTGTGTTTCTTCCGGTGAAAGAACCTGTATTTTATTGAAGTGAATCATTTGTGTGTGGAAATGTGTCATCTTCGGAGTGTTATCTTTATGTTGGAATCGGCAATATCATGCAACGCAGTTTTTACCATTTTGTGTTAGCTCTCCGATTTTATATGGGGTGATTATTACTAATTGAGCTTCTATAGCCATACTGCCTTCACTGTTTATTCCACAAATTCTAAATATCTCTCTCTCCGACATCCAAGCTTGTCTTCTGCGTTTGAGACTTTACTATGCTTGTCTTCTGCCTTCGAGAGATATTGGTGCTTGGAAGAAGCCATTTGCTCTTCTAATTCTGGGGAACGGTGACCAAGCATCATGTGGCTCCAATGAAGGATAAGGTGAGAGTAGTTCGTCTGAGATGATTTGATCACATTGAACAAAGGTTTTTGGTCCTTCAATGAGGAGAGGTAATCTGGGTACGAAGACTCGGGTTAGAAGTGGGATGGGAAGACCTAAAAGACGTGGAAAGAGATGACAAAGATGTGGACCACATAGAGGTTATATAAGAAAGAAGACACGGTGCAAGTAGCTGGCTTCACCTAGAGGGATCAGGCTTTTCTTGTTGTCGTTGTGGACATCCCCGTATTGTGGGAGTGTAGCTTTGAAACCGAGAGGAACCTGCTATGAGAACCCTTTATTGTAGGAGCGTAGCTTCTCCTAGAAGTGCAATAATGCTGCATTCTGTTGGCTGTACTCTTCAATAATGCTGCATTTGGCTGTTTCCCCATGTATCAATAAATGTCATTAATTTTGGCAACGGCTGATTCATATTCTGATTTCCTTTTTACTCTGGTGAAAATGCTTCTTGCACCCGTTGCAGGTTAAACAGGATGACTCCCTTCCCGCAGATTTGCTTTTTCTTGCTAGTACAAATGCTCATGGTGTCTGCTATGTTAGGAATATATATCACCAGAAAGAAGATGAAGATGGTGCTGGTGGTACTGCAGACGGTGCTGCTGAAACCGTTGCTCATATTAAAACAGAGGATCCTGCGAAGGCTGATAAAACAAGAAGAAAATCAGTAGAAATGGATGGCTAAGATCAAAGTAATGAAGATGATGATCAACGATGGAAAAGCAGTCAAAGAAGATAAACAAGGATCGTGGATGCGGATTCGTATTATCCCTATGGAGATACATGAAGTCGGTGGTTAGTTATAAAGTAAAAACAGAAGTTAGTTGTTTCTGTTAAAAAGTCTTCCCTTTCCATATAAAGCTTCGTAATGAGAAAGAGAGAAGTAAGGAGAGTAGTCATTTTTTGTAAAGAATTCATTCTTCCGGTTATCGCATAAAGCTAGAGAGAGAGAGATTGATAAGAATACAGAGAGTTTTTTTTTTCAATTGATGTAAAGATCTTGATGTACATTGAGATCAAATACAGAAGAGAATATACAGAGTTGTTCATTGATCAATCTCAATCCCTCCATCTATACTTTCCTATTTTCTGTGTTTTCTGTGTGCTTCAAGTTCGCTATAACAGGAGCTTCAGCATTGTTGAATCTTCTGTATGAATGTATCATCTTCTTCATGCTACTCTGAGGTTTAAGATCAATCATTCTTGAATCTCGATGAGCTGGTTGCATTCCGTTGCTGTTATATATCTGTCATGTTTGGCTTTGCTTTTTCAAATTTTCAGACTGCAAATTTGTATGGCGAAACAACTATAAAAATCCGGATGGCTTCAGAGAGGACATGGGATTATAATACCCAGACATCGTCGGAATTCCAAGGTGTTTGAATTCTCTGTCGAATTCTCTGTCTTTCCACGGATTCCATGCTCATTCTTTTTTCTTTACTATTAATATTTCCGTATGACTTCATTAAATTTTATTTGTGACAAAAAGGACATATTTGATTTATACGCACTAGGAGGGGAAGTACCGAAAGATACTCATGATTATTAGTGTAGGTCTATACTCGGTCCATGGTGTACAGCGGGATACCTATAATTACTATATTGAATAATACGAATAGTAAGGGAGACCAACCCCAACCTTCCAATGATCCCTCTCTTGGATATCATTTGTACGGTCATTTATATGTTTCCGTGACCAATTTTCAAGCAAAATGTTTGTTGTTTTGTGCTATTATTAGGCTTTTAAACTTTCAAGGATACGATCACGTTATTTTGCTAAAAATACTTTGGAGTCTGAGATTACTAGACAAATATAAAACTTAAGTCAGTTGTTCACCGAACATTGCCAAATGCGGACTGGTTGCAATTGTCATTTTGCCGTATAACTTCTTGCATACCACACTTTAAGAGCTCTTATTAGCACAACTTCATGCTATTAAAAAAGGCTTTACTATTTTCACGGAAGGATTCGACAGTTGGCTCTGCTCTCCCTCTCTCTCTCACACACTGCAAATTTCACTTACCTTCTCTCAAAAGTTTCCTATGCTTTATTAGAATGGGGTGGAATTATACTCTTTTTACCTTTAATCATGTTGGTAAAAGATACTTTATCTCTTATCTGATGAATATTAACATCACATGAGAATAGAAGAGGAAAGCCCTTTGTATGGATGAAAGAAAGACCCTGGACGCAAATCAAGGCAACCAGTGGATAATCTGAAAATAGAAAGGAACTTAGTCGCTGTTTTACAAGAAAATCAGTGTTTGGATATACAAGAGCCTAAAGGTTGAGCTCTTAAATAAGGGCCGCAGGTTTCTAATACCCTCCAATATGTTTTTTTTTTTTTTGGGAAAGATCAACTATGCCACTTGGTGTAGGTTCCATATATTCGTTTGAATCAATAAGCTCATCCCTTTCTTGTGCAAGTCCGTGTGCTCGAAGATTAAGCGGACATAGCTTGTTCATTGTCTTCAACTTTGTAATATAGTAGTGGGAAGATGAGATTGCTTTATTCTTTTTGCTGGAAAGTTTCTGGTGGACATAGCTTCTAGCCTTGACATATCTCTCCTTTCCTTTCCTTTGCTTGCTTTTTACAACTTCATGTTGTTCTGATTTATACCTCCATATGATGAGCTCTGAGAACATTGATGGCTGTTGAGGATCTTCCTGATGGTGGTGTATATTTTTTAATGAAACATGAAGATGTGAATGACCTCTCTAACCCCTCCTTAGATGTGCTGTACATGGACATGTCTCATTTATTGTTATTTGCTAGTCGATTTTCTTATGCCAATAAATCTTAGATGAAAAGCCATTTTATACGATCTTTATTCTTCCCCAGAATCCCTTTTGAAGCCAACAAATCAGCATTGATACTACTTCCAGTTAGCTTTGCTTTTTAAACCCACGCAAGGAACCAAATATGTTGGTGTTCTAGTTGATGGGTTAGCATGCCTAGAATTTCCTTCCAAAATGACATGTATTTTTGTTACTTATGAGACATAAGATCTGGAACTTTTACCTACAGACCTGCTTGGAGCGCCAATGCTGGAATGCCGATGGATCAAATTATAGATTTTATGACCAGTTTCGGAATATTTGTGATGAAGCATTCTTTTGCTTGCTGTGTAGTAGATTAAGGGAGTGCATGGAAACGTTTCTTAGAAAGGTTTCTGGAACACTTCTGTACAGAAAGTGTTCCCGGGAATAAAAAAAGAACAGAAACGCGTTTGGTTGCGTTTCTGTTCTTTTTTTGTTTTTTTGTTTATGGAACGAAATAAGAACAAAAAAAAGAAACAACAATTTGTTGTTTCTTGCTCCAGAAACAGTTCTCTTCTCTCTCTTCTTCTTCTCTTCTTCTTTTCTTCTTTTTTTTCTTCTTTTTTCTTTCGCCGGTCGCCGGCCGTCGAGGCTCGGGCTCGCCCAGCCAAGGTGAGGCTCGGCCTCGCCGAGGCCGGTGACCGGCCGAAAAAAGAAAAAAAAAAAGAAAGGAAAAAAAAAAAAATAAAAATGTTTAAAAAATTAAAAGAAACAAAAAAAGAATAAAATTTACCAAATGTGTTTCTATTCATTTTTTATTCCCGAACCAAACGTTACCAAACGCGTTCTTTTGTTCAAAAATTGTTCCCCGGAACAGAAACACTTTTTTTTGTTTCTGTTCCCTAGAACAAAAAAAGAACAGAAATGTTACCATTCGCACCCTAAACCACAAGCATTTGCCCTCCAGTTGGCTTTTTGTGAGGTCTAAGTAGCTATAGTCTTCTCTGCTTCTGTGAACTAAAATTAACATGCGCTCTGTTTACGCACTTGTACCACAAGCATAAACAATGGCTTCCTAGCATGCACTAAGCAATCATGTTCTCCGTATCTGCCTTACAGAGCTCACGGGTTTACCTTCCAACAGGAAAAGAAAAAAAAAATCATGAAATTCTTTGGCTAATTGCAGGCGAAGTGCATTGTGAACAACCAAACAATTCGTTGTACACGTTCACTGGCAATCTTACACATCAAAAGCAAACTTTACCTCTCCCCCAAATCAAATTCCGTTGTGGGTATGGATGCTTTTCTGCTTGTTTATTGTCCTTTATTTATTTTGTAGGTCTTCATTTTTTTATTCATTAGGTTGTTGTAAAGTTTTTTGACGCATGAACCTCTTACTCAAGTTCTCTGCATCTCTTGTAAATATGAGCTTTAGAAATACGTTTGATCATTCAAGTAATGTGGATTTAATCTATTCTTCTGCTTCTAAATGTTATTTATTTTGATTTGGACTCTTCATTCACTAAACTGTGGCACCGTGGCATAACTTGTTCTCAGGGATGCAGTCTTAGGAACACTGAACATATTGTTGGTGCTGTCAATTTTATTGGTCATGAGACTAAGGTATGCTTCCAGAAATCTCCGTTTTGGTCCTTTGTTACTTTCCTTACTAGTGGAGATCTCTGATTAGATGAAACAGATTTAATTCTGCTGATGTGAAAATTGTATCTTTGTAATACAAATATGCCCTGAATTGTGACAGGCATTCTCCACCTCTCTTGAGAACATTGATTTTATTAGGTCCATCTCTTTTTGGCGCTTGCAGGTTGTGATGAATGCTGCGAACGTTCCTTCCAAGAGGAGTACATTAGAGAGAAAACTGGACAAACTTATACTCACCCTTATTGCTACTCTCTTTGTCAGGTGCGCCATTGGAGCCATTGGCAGGTGTGGCTATTTCCTGCTACGGATTTCTCAAATATGCTCCCGTTATTACATGAAATTACTTATTCTTAAAAAGTTCGGAGAGTCGGTCTCTGAAATATAACATATTGAATCAGGATGCACTCTTAATGTCTTGTACAGTGAGTTCTAGCTATTATTAGCTGATACGCAATCCCCAGGAGGAGCCAAATCTATACTCTTTACTGGAGGCGTTATTGCTCGCTCAATTCAGTCAGTCAAAATGAATAGAAATGGGCATCTTATACCTGCATTTTTGTATGCTGGCCGAGCATATATTTGTTTTCAATGTAAAGAAGTGTTGTGCCGATCTAATTGCTTTCACATACGCGTTGTGAATACTCTTGTCTACTTTCAAGTTCTTTCCACAGATAAGATTCTGCAACCATGAAGAGATTAGAAGAAGCAACATTATCAATGTGGAATTCATTCTCTACTCAAAAACACTAAAGACTCTGCATAAAAAAGAAGAGTGACTTTCTAATGTAAGAACACTTTCCAAGTTATACACATATAACAGCCAATTGCAAATCTACCAGCATGGTATTAGCAGCTAAAACATATTCTCCAGTTGCATCTTGTAAAGGCAAGCCAAAAGAAAGAACCATTAGAGGTCAAGAATTTGTGTGAAAAAAAATAGAGAACTTCTTATATTGTAAACGTTCATTAAGCCGCTAGTAAAAGTAGGAAAATCTTTCACTGACTACACACCATTGATAAAAGGATGATCCTTACTCTACTACACTGGCCCAACAAATCAATGGAAGCCACAGGTAGGCAAATTTTCTCAACCTGGTAGTACTCCGATCATCCCGAAAACCATAAAGACATTTCCATGTTTTAGCAATGCTTAATTACACGTGAGTATGAGATCATCCAAAAAATCATAAAGACATTTCCATGTTTTAGTAATGCTTAATTACATGTGAGTATGGTCTAGTATTACTGTCTTCAAAAGGATCAGCTCAGGCCGGACGCATCATGGTCCTTCACACAGAAGTGCTCATCTTGCAAGGGATTCTTATAGGTTGGGATTATTGACACTTGAACTGTACCAACAATGAAACAATAAAAGGAAGAATAACAATAATCATAAAAATTTTGTCATACGCGACAGCCGATTTTCCCTCCTCTCTTGAATTCGGTTATGACAGCAATAGCCAAAGGGACATTTTTGTCGTTTTAAATCAGGACACTTCCGTCATTTGACGAGGAAGTTCTCGGTTCTACTTCGCGTCCGTAGCCTTTACCTTCCTCCCTAGCTTCACTGTCGGCCGTCGGGTCCACCGGAAGCGCCGTCGGCCTTCCGTCTCCGATCACGGCAGATGCACAAAGGAAGGCACACAACGCACACGCACGAAACGAAGCTCGATCCTGGAATCCAAAGTTCATTGTCGTTGATTCGAGGTTCGCCGGAGGTGAATCGACGTCGATTCCACCGTTCATGACTTCCATTGCTGTTCCGGTGTCATCTGGTTGCAGTTCTGATCGTGTGCTGTTCTGACCACCAAGCGTTCCTGCGATTCATTCTTTCGCTTCAGTGATCGGTGGAAGTTTGCGGTAGATACGAATCACATGGAAAAGGAGGCCCCGTCTCGGTCGACTCCAACCATCGCTTATGAATCTTCTCTCCACCGATTGAGCTCTTCAACTTCTTGCTCTAGTCCAAGCCCAAGAGTAGTCCTCGCGTCGAATGAATGTACGGATACTGCTCAGGAAGTGTTCAATGGAATGACTGAAGGAATCCATCCGTTATTCTGTCCTGTTGGTGGCCGTTGGAATCAATGCTATGATAGTGAGGCTGTGCTCGCTGTCTGCAAAGTCGCTGAGTCGTCATCTCGAGCTCGCGCCCTCCTTACCACCAAATCCTCAGGTCGTCTCTTCTCCAATTAAGCCTCGTTATTGGTGTCGATTTGTTCTAGACTCGTCTCTCTTGATCTCTGTTCTACCTTTTTTTTCCTCCTCGCCTTTTACTTGACTGCATCGTCATCAGACATTTGCTGTGTCGTCGTGCCGAGACACTCCTCATCACCAAAAGCCAGAAGCTCACTGCATCAGAGGGATCGAGTCAACTAAAACCTTCCACAAAGAACAATAATCATTGATGCATCGCACGTGACGGTAATCATCAAATGTGCCATTTTGATACTAGCAATATCATCTAAAAGCAGTTTCGCCTGGATAGCAAACCGACCGAATAAGAAGGAAGCAACTGGAATGACATCAGCTGGAGCTTGAATTCATGGAAGCGAGCAGCAGCGGCAATGATCTGCATTTGACGCCCCTGAAGGTCTTCTAGTAGAGACATTGCTAGCCGAAGACAACCAATGTGACTTGGAATTTCTGTCTACTCCAAGCTCAGCGTCGAGGCAGAGAAGGCCAGGCCAGGCTAGGGGAAAAGGTTGAAAGGTGGGAGCAATGGGGCTGGTGGGTCTGGGCTGCGGATCAAATCAATGGGTTGCTCTTGTGGGCCGTGCCAGTTGGACCAACTTGGCCTTTTCTATTTGTTATTTATTTTTATCTTTTTATTGCTCTTTTTCTTTTGTTCTTTTTTACTTCCATTCATTGTTTTCACGATCATTTTTTTTTAGAAAAACGTGTGCTTAATTTTTCGACTAAATTCAAGTGTTGACAGTTTCGAATATATTTATCTTAATATTTGAAGAAGAACATCATGCCATCGCGAACAAAGTACAAGACGCTATATGTTTTGTTGAGTCAATTTTTAGTAACTAAGGGCCAAAGTTGTTTTTAGATCAATGAGAAATGGGCCCGAAAAATGGGACAATCCAATTGAACAAAATCGGGTATGTGTTTATGAAATATCGATCCATTGAAAATGACTTAATTTATGAACTGTATTCATATTGACCCAAGTCCAATCTCACAAAGAGCACTACAATGAGAGAGAGAGAGAGAGAGAGAGAGAGAGAGAGAGACGGCTGAGACTTCTTTAGTGAAAGATTATTCTTTCGTATTTTTCTTTTGCTGTTTGTGGATTCTTTTTCATTTTCTTTAAAGTTTCAAAAGTGAAGAAATGATGAGATGATTGAGGATTCCCCCATCTTCTTTGTAAAAAGATATGACCACTAATTTATTTGTCAGATCACCCATAAATGAGTAATCATCATTATCAGGATTTTACCAATGTATAAATAAATTGGTAAATTATGAGCTCTTCTATTATTTTACAAGCGTCTTTACTTATATATTGATAATATAATAAAGTCACTAATATTCCACTAATATAGAGACCGACTGACTTTGTTGAAATTTTACGAATGTTTTTAGTAAAATACCAACTCAATAAGGAATCTGCCAACCTCCTAATAAATCAGCCAATCATCATTTTTTTCCATGTTGGTAATTATTAGACTAACAAGATGAGGAAGAAAAAAAGAAGAAGGAACAAATAAAGATGAGATAGTGAACATAGGATTTAAGACATGGCAAAGAGTCGAGGAAAAAGCAAATATGTTGTGGGCCCATGGAACTCATCGTGTAAGGGAAGAAGGAACTCATTTTGTGTTTGCCCCTCTCTTTCCTCCCACTTTTAAGAGGAATATATCTTGTCTACCATTATTTTCGCTTCTTCCGCATTTATTCTAGCCCAACAATGGAAGCAGTTCCTTCGATCTTTATTTTTGATTCCTAAAACCCGCTTTATTCAATGGAATGGCCCGATTCGATTCTTTTATGCGTCGTGCTCTCAAAAGAAAAAATTAAGGAGGCGAACATTTGGAGTGGCTTTTTATCCATAAATAATATCTTCATATTGACGTGAAATTTGAAATGTACAAATTCCTCTATAAATATGTGTTCTCATCGATAGCAATGTGTATCGACTTGACTATAGATGCTATGATAAAAATGAAGAAGTAGATATAAGCCATAGATGGTATGCGTGAAAAAACAAGGTGGATGAGCGAGATGATGTCTTCATCCTCTGTAATAATGCATAAAGGTATTTTATATAGGAGGGAGAGGTTCTGATTTCTTTCACTGATCAATATCTTGTAATTATTTATCTTATATTACTTGTTTTTTCAATATAGAACTTGGATACCACGGCTAAATATAGAACATATATCTTTTTAATTAGGTCCACGGTCGGTAGAAAAACATCTTCTATCACGGCGCTACAATAATTATATGTGCATGATGACTGTTTGATTGTATCAAGTGATGTAAATTTATGGAATGTATGTAAGTAGATTTTCCCACCGATTAAAGCTATTTTTGTTTTGGGTAACTGACCGAATTAAATGGTTGCGTTTTTCTTTTATATAAAAAACTTGCTTCTGTTATTCGTAAAACAATATGTATAGATTTGGGACTAAATATGTCATTAAATAAGGTAGTGCACATATTAACATGATGCTTCCAAGCCTTTTCAGCAATCCTTTTGAATTTCTATTATATTAGGTGTATAGGTAGACGCATGTATTTGTATTTTAATTTTTTTTATGTACTTGGATGAAAGATATTCTTTACTTTTATTTTCTGATGATTGAGTTCTGACTACTTTTGGTGTAATTAATTATATGCTTGGAGATCTAGGGACTAAATAATTTCATATACATTTCACATGTCATTATTGTAAATTTGCATCTAAGTAAAAGAAAGAACGATATTTACATTTCAATCATTCGATTTAATTAAAGAAACCGAAAGAAAATGCACAAATTATACAAAGTCCTTAGTAATTGCCATCTACAGTGAGTTTGACATAAGGCCAAGCTCCACCATGTTCGACCATTAACATCAGTCTGCTCTTTTCTTCTGTTTGGTGTAGCGCCGCGCTTGTCTTCCTTCTCCTCCTCTGCCTTTTAGAGAGAGAGAGAGAGAGAGAGAGAGAGCAGCAGCAGCAGCAGCAGCAATAGAACAACGATGGTCAACGTGGGGTTGGTACGTGTTAGGGAGGGAGAGACACGTAAGGATATGGAGTTTGCAATGAGAAGCGTCGGCTTTGTGATGAATTGTTCACGTTATATTCTGCGGAGAAGAGGGTCGTTTACGTGGAAGTTAATACCAAAGAGAGGTCAGAAAGAAGTGGTCAAGCTCGACTGTTGGATAATCTGTGAAATAGTCACATTAAGTCGACGGTCTGTGAGGAGAGAACCTTCTTGGAGCACTGAATTCTCAAACTCACTCCGTCCACTTTTCTCAATTTGACCTACACCGAACCTTAAGAGAATATCTTGACCTCAGCAAATCCCACTATCTCCTCCCAAAATGGCCGAGAATCACGTGCCAAATATGTGGCCATATATCATTCCCTTTTGTGATGATTCCTCTTGTTGACCGAATGAATCAATCGCCTACCATGATGGGCAATAGCTTAAGAGTTATTCACATTCCTTCCTTGTCGATCTTATTCTCTAATTGGAAGCATCACTCGACATGCATGCGAAAACTTCGGCTAAGCCAAATGGGGTTTGGCTGAGTTCATTCGTAGGGGTCCATACTCATGTGGGCTTAGTCTTAAAAATTCAAATGAGTCCAAAGTCAAGCTTATTTCGCATGTCGGGTTAATTCGAATGCAATTCATGACTGGACCAAGATGAAATTTATTTGATGTGGACATGCTATTACTAAACGAAAGATGTTCCCAATGCCTAATTGCAATGTGAATGCAAAATTACGTCTTTTTGTTTAGGGTGAGCTTGATCCCTAATTTTCCAATGAGTAAATGATGAATTTACGAGTCAAAAATTAGGTGTTAGCAGAGATCGACCAAGATAGGGATGTATTGGATGTCTCTAGGATCTACCAACCAAAAGAACTTATGAAAATTGATTCCTCATATGGTATCTCATCGATTTGATGGTTGATCGTAATTTGGACATTTTATAACCAAGGAAGTCCGAATTATATGCATGGTATGAACAAAAGGCATCAAATGCACAAGTATCATATGGTTAATGTGTATGCAACTCAGTGGAAGAGATTCATTTATTGACATATCTATATGTTCTTGAGATTAATATTTCATAAAATGCTAGTCCTTGAATCAAATTTAGTGATTCATGGTAAGCAAAATTAGCAAGTGGTTTTTCTTTTTTGTTGTTGGTGCCGAATGTGATGTCCGATGCATATATTCAATTGAAATAATCAAAAAAGATGTGAACACCTTAGAAATCATTGTCTTCTCCAGATTTGACAGAGATAACATAATTTTGCTGTAGTGATCACGAATAGATCCTATTGGATGTCAAGTGCCAAACAATAGTAAAGCCTTTTCCTAAATTCCAATAGAAATATCATCCAAAAAGCTTCATTTGTACTTTCTTCCAAAAGTTTTTTGAATCTTGTAATATATATTACGGCTTTATAACAACTGTAGTAGCTATCGCAGCGAGAAAACACCGTAACATGTGGTACATTTGTGGTAGACTTGCAATATACTAATTATATGCTTTGAACAGGCCATATAATTGACAATTCTTCGATTGATTAATATGTTTTGTCAGGGAACATAAATTTCAACCTATGGGATTCGGCAACTGTCAAGGTGGTTAGTGAATTTGATATGAAAATTAAGTATCGATATATCATGGTTTTATACTATGTATTTTTTTTTTTTTTTTGACAATGATATTTAAGTTTACACGTTGAAAAAAGTGGATATGCATCCATTTGCAACTTGTACTATTCCAAAGCAACTGAAGAGTTTCTTGGATCATAAGTAACATTCAACTTACATGCAGTAAGTAACTTTTCAACTACAAAAGTGGTATCAATAAATGTAAGGTTTGTAATTATTGAGAATCAATTAGTAACTTTTCTTATTTAAAAGGTGAGTTTGTACCCTTTTTCTATGACAAGGAAGCTCACCCTCCTAAGTAAAACATGAACCCATAAAAATACCCTACTAATATCATAAATCATGTAAAATGTGAGTTAAGATCCAGATAGATGGTCCAAATATAATATTATTTGTATTTGGTAGTGTGGGAAGATGGATATTTGTAACCATTTGTAAACTATACCATTGATGATGGTTAGTATGTTTATACAAGGAAAAGAAACTTCTCCAAGTGATTAGTAATTTTTCACGTAGAAAAGATAGTTTTAAATTGCCAAGTGTTGACGCCTTAATTTTAGGCCTATTTAATTTTATTAATTAAGTTTTTAATTTATTTTATATTTTCGGATAAATAGATAATAAAAAGAGAAAACAACAAAAAAAAGATAAAAACAGGAAAAAAAACCAAAACAAAAAAAAACAAAAAAAAAAAAGCACTAGCTCTTTTTTCCCACGTGGGTCCGCGCGACTTGGCCCCACCCCCCTTTTTCCTTCCTTCTTCTTCCTCCTGCCTTCTTCTTCCTCGCTCCTTCTTTCTCCGCCTCTGTAGTTCACGCGCGGTGGCCGGCGACGCGCGCAAAGGATGGCCTACGGCCGAGGGGAGTAGGCCGACGTCGGCCGGAGGAGATAAGATTGCAGGCGCCATTAATGTTGAGCGAGCATCGCTGGAAAAGCTCGATGGGACACCGGTTCAGCCGAGCGGAACCGGATGCCGGCGGCCGAGGCCCTTCGTCGACCGGAGTTCCTTCGCCTATAAATAGGTGGCCGCAAACATCGTCGGAGAGGTGTGGCAAGCTCGGAGATCCTTCACTGAGAGACATCGGGAAGGGTTGAAGGGCGAGCGCAAGAGAGAGCTCGAGTCGCGAGCTCAGCCCACCTTCTACCGAGAGACTTCGGGGAAGGCCGGCCGCAAGCGACTCCGAGAAGGTCAGATCTGGCCGGTGGAGGCTCGGATCTGGCCTGAGTGAGAGAAAATCGAGGCCGAGGAAGGTCCGGCCAAGATCTACGCCTCAGATCTGGTTCTTTTTTGCTGCTGTTGTTGCCGCCGAACGACGCTCGCCTCGACCGAGTCCCGACGCCGTTGCTTCGAAGGGTTTGTTGTTGTGCTTCCCCCCCGCGAAGCCGTTGCCGTGATTGATCCGCCGAAGCCGCGCCAGATCAGGAAGCTGGGTTGCCGCCGTCGTTGCCTAGTCTCGCCGTCACCGTCATTGTTCGCCGCGACCTCCATCGTCGCGAACCGCCCTCCTGCCGTCGCCATCCCCGTTCGAGAGAAGGTAAAAAAAAAAAAAGGGGTTGTCATTGTTCGTTGTAGCCATTTTCCGTCGACCTAGCCACCGTCGCCGTCGCCGTTGTCACCTTCGTCGTCGCCGCCGTAGTCGCCGTCGCCGCCAAGCACCTCGGTTCCCCCCCCTTCGGCGCCGCGGATTCGCAAACCCTAGGGTTTGCGATTTCCGGGTCGTCGAATCGAATCTGGGTCTCGGAATCGGGTAGGGTTTCGCGAGATTCCGGGGCGGCGGGAAGCCGGGTCGCGAAGTCAGGTCGGATCCGAGTAGGGTTTCGTGGGGAGTTGGGTTGCGGAGGGGGCTATCGGGCCGGGTTGTTGGGCCGGGCAGGGTGCTCCCGAACACCCGGCCACGACGCCGTTTCAATAAATAAAATAAAAAGAAAAAAAAAAACGAAAAAAAATCCGAGTCGGGCCCGCGTTGCCATTCGGATCGGCGGCCCAGTCGGACCCAACCCGCGGATCCGACCCGGGTTAGTTTTCATATTATTTTAAATATAAAATAATATTTTAAATAAATAAATAAATAATAAATACTTTATTTCAAAAAAATCAAAAAAATCAAAAAAATGTTTTATTTTCAAAAAATATTTAAAAAATGTTAAAAATTGTTTTATTTAAAAAAATCGGGAAAAATCAAAAAATAATTTATTTTCCAAAAATATTAAAAAATATTTTATTTTCCGAAAAGTCAAAAAAATTTCATATTTTCCAAAAAAATGCCAAAAATCCAAAAAAAGCCAAAAATTCATGAAAAAGCCAAAAAAATCAGAAAAAGCCAAAAAGACTTGTATTTTTCCAAAAAAAAAATACCAAAAATCCCTTTGTGTCCAAAAATTAGAAAATGACTCAAAAAAAAAAAATGTTTTTCGTCCCAAAATGCATGGAAAATCCCTCGAACATCCAAAAAAAAAAACCTCGGGGTTTAAACAAGATTAGGTACCGAAAGGGCATTAGTGATTAACTAATGTAATCAAGTCCCGATCTTAATTTCTCTTTGCGCAGAGTGAGTATTTCTCCGATACTTCACTTGGGTTTCTAATCAACCCACCCCAAATTGATTAGTGGCGACTCCATTTTAAAAATCAACTTACGGGTTAAAAACTTGAACCATTAAGTCATGAATTGGTGGACTTGGGAGAGTCCGGGCTTAATCAATTTCAGCCGAGCCATTAGCCTCCTTAGGCGCTCGTACCCGATTGCGGGCGCCGAAAAAAAGAGGTCGCGACACCAAGTAATTACGACAAACTATCTTTTTATTTGAAAAGTAAGTTTCTACCCCTTTTTCTATGACAAGGAAGCCTACCCTGACTAGTAATACATGAACCCATAAAAATACTCTATTGATATCCTAAATCATGTAAAATGTGAGTTATGAACTAGGTAGACAGTCCAAACATGATGTTATTTGTATTTGGTAGCATAAGTAAATAAATATTTGTACCCATTTATACACTACTATTCATGATGATTAGTAGGTTTATATGAGGAAAAGAAATTTCTCGAAGAGATGAATAATTTTTCTCATTGAAAAGTAAATTTCAACTTACCAAGTAGTTAGGACAACTTTTTTTTTTTTCGCAACAGTGAGTAGCTTTAAATCTTGACAAAAGTAATGGATGATTGTAGTTTACCAGTGTCTTGTGAATTGATTAGTAAATTTTGTTAATCAAATATAACTTTCAATCTATTAGGAATCAGATGCTGAATAGGGAGACGAACCCTGAGACCGGCCATTGTCGGTTAAAGAGCTGTCCTTTTTAGATTCTTCTGGGAGAGCTGGTGGAATGGCGGCAACCTGCCACGCGTTACCGGCTATTCGCGGTTGCTCCTTTTCTTAAGCTTCACACATCCGCTTCACCTCGTCTCCCAGCCCTGTTCTCTTTGTTAGCGTCTGATTTTCAAAAGATGATATTCTCTGTTCGATTCTCTGTTCCCAATTCGATTTTCGCCCCCGCCAAGCTGTCGCCTCCCAACTCCATTTCTTGAAGGTAATTCAATATTCTTCTTCTCTTTCTGTTCTCTTTCCTCTTCCTAAATCATTTCCTTTGTGGGTTCCTGCAGTCCCGCCTTCCTCAGCATATTACAATTTTTTAACTTTCTTCCTCCACAGAGAAAGGAAAGAAAACCAGAAAAGTAGAAGTCGAAAAGGGGGGAAAATGGCGGATATTATTATATCTGTAGCTTCCAAGGTGGCGGAGTACCTGGTGGCTCCAGTCGGTCGTCACTGCGGCTACGTGATATACTCTAACAGCTATATTCGCCAACTTAACGATGAAGTTGAGAAGCTGAATGATGCCAGGGTCGGGATCCAGCGTTCCATCGATGATGCTCAAAACAACATGAAGGAGATAAAACCCGAAGTTGACAGATGGAAGTATA
The DNA here is from genome assembly GCA_014182885.2 of Eucalyptus caleyi. NCBI lineage: Eukaryota > Viridiplantae > Streptophyta > Magnoliopsida > Myrtales > Myrtaceae > Eucalyptus > Eucalyptus caleyi. The sequence goes on from CM024472.2 coordinate 19,610,451, forward strand.
AAGCAGAGACTGTCGCCAACAAGGCACGTCGCGTGCTGGATGATGATAGAAGAGCCAACAGAACTCGCTCCTGCGGGTGGCTTCCCAACCCAAAGGAGCGTTATTGTCTCGGCAGGGACGCAAGGAAGACAGTCCAGGCCATCCAAGCACTCATTCCTCAGGGTAAATTCGAGAGGGTCTTCTACGAAAGTGCTCCGCCAGGGCATGTCGCTAGCCCTCCCGAGGTGAATTCCTCTACCAGTGATCGGGGTGACACTATCACCGATTCACGAGATTCCTTCTTTGAGGGCATAATGAATGCTATGGATGATGAGAAGCTCAAAGTGATTGGGATCTACGGGCCTGGCGGCGTGGGGAAGACTACGCTCTTGGAGGAAGTCCAGAAGAAACTCAGGAACGAGAAGAGACTGTTCCACCTGATTGCCACAACGACCGTATCGCAGACTCAAGACTTGAAGAAAATCCAAGATGACATTGCTTACGCCTTGAGTCTGGATCTGAAGAACGAGCCAAGCGAAGTCGGAAGAAGAGATCTTCTGTCTCGGAAATTACAGAGCGATCCGACAAAGAAGGTTCTCATAATATTGGACGATCTGTGGGGGCCACTTGATTTGAAGGCGGTTGGAATTCCTGCGGGAGACGAGAGCAGGGGATGCAAGTTGCTGTTAGCATCAAGATTTAAAGATGTGTTGGAGCAAAAGATGCATGCGGATAAAACATTTCGTCTTGAAGGTTTAAACAACGACGAAGCTTTCAGGCTATTTGAAAAGATAGTCGGCGACAAGCTCAAAGACGAGGAATTGAAAGCAATAGCAGCTCAAGTGGTCGAGAAGCTCCTAGGTTTGCCTCTTTTGATTATCTCCGTCGCAAGCACTTTGAAATACAGCCGTGTGTCCGCATGGAAAAACGCATTGATAAAAATAGAGGACTCAAATATAGAAACCATAGTAAAGCTGAGTTATGACCATCTGAAGAGTGAGGACGCCAAGTCCTTATTCTTGCTCTGTGGTCTTCTTGGTGGGACCATTCAAGTCGAACTTCTGCTGGGACTAGGCATGGGGTTGGGCTTGTTTGAGGGATTCAATAACACGGTAGAAGATTCAAGAAATAGATTGAATACTATGCTCGATAGCCTCCGTTCTGTTTGTTTGTTGCAAGATGATGGTGATGACATGGAGACTGTGACCATACATGATCTTTATAGTGAGGTGGTCGTCTCAGCTCCATTTAGAAGTCAGAATTCCTTAATGATGAACAACTCTTATGTTTCGTGGCCAAAAGAAAAGCTTGAGAAATGTTGGGCAATATGCCTTGTTAATGATTACGGTGATGGCCTTGCTAAAAAAATGCGGTGTGCGTTTCCCGACTTGAAGATATTCGTGTTGTCTCAGATAGGGTCGTTCGTGACACCTATACACCGACATGATGTGAGAGATTGTTGTGGACTAAATTTCACAAGCATGGAGCAGCTCCAAGTCCTATATCTTCGCTTCATACATATCACCAATTTACGTTCCTCGATTGGCACCCTCAAGAACCTCCACTCATTATACTTAGACTATTGCATTGTGGACGATGAGGCAATTCTTGGCAAGCTCGAAACATTGCAAATTCTCAGCTTGGCAGGATCTCAAATTTCTAAGCTGCCTAAAGAAATCGGGGAACTTAGGAATCTGAGATCGTTGAATCTATATGATTGTGACTCGCTTATGATAATCGAGCCTGTTGCCTTGAAAGGCTTAGTCCAATTGGAAGAGTTATATATGAGGGGAAGCTTTAGTCAATGGATAGTCGATGATGAAATACCAACGGAATCGTATAATGGTAGGCTTGTTGAGTTGAAGAGCTTGACAAAGCTAGCCTCTCTGGAAATATCGATTCATGATCCCATCGTACTCTTAAAGGATGATGACCTGCCATTTGGGACCCTGATCAGATTTTGGATCAACATAGGAAATACTTACGGAAGGGGATTTCGTGGTTTGAGAACCATGAAACTCCAAATGGAAGGATGCGATGGTATTCTCTCAAAAGAATGAGTTCAGAAAACTCTGCAGAAAACTCAACACTTATATTTGGATGGATTGGGAGAGTTCAAGGAGAATGCTCATGAGTTGTGCATTCGAGGATTTAAACAACTGAAGCATCTCGACATTCAGAACAGCCCCTCAATCAAGTACATCATCAGTTCATTAAATGACCTTCTCACTGCATTTACGGATTTAGAGTCTTTGTTCCTCAAAAATCTTATTAATCTGGAGAAGATATGCAATGGCCCTGTCACACCAGATTGCTTCCGCAAATTGAAAGTTGTGTGTATCGAAAAGTGCCACCAATTGAAAAATTTGTGGTTCCTCTCAGAGATGCAAAGACGTGTACATTTGGAAGAGATCAAAATATGTGAATGCGACTCATTACAAGCCATTATCACAGGTGATGTAGGAAAAGTAGAAGTTGATGTTGATGACATGATTGAGTTACCTAATGTACGACGTCTAGATTTGCGTAAGTTACCAAAAATGACGAGCTTTTGCACTAGAGCTGAGGGTGCTCCAATTCAGGTAACTTTTTCATTTTCTGGGTATAAATTTCTTTAATTCTTAATCTTGCAAACAATACCTAGATTATACTATTATAGGGGGATTTAGGATAAGATGATATTGGTGTTCACCGAGCCTCAGTGAATATTGCATTATTTTGATTATTTGTACATCTTGAAACACATAAAAAATCCTTTCAAAGAAAACACAAACCATACATTTTTATTTACATTCAACTGTAGCTAGGGGAAGCCTTTTCCTACGGTTTTTTTTTTTTCAATTTGTTTCAGTGTTAGATAATTGCACTAATTATTTGGGCTTTAGCATGGGTTTATACCATGACTAATTGATTACTTATTTAACATTTTTAATGAGAAGAAAAAACATTATACATAATGACTCTTAAACGAATGCACGAAAGTCAACAATTTCAAAATGAAGAAAGTGAGAGAATAAATAAAGAGAAGGCGAACTAGTAGCCACATAACAAAGAAAGTCCACGTCTGTTCAAAAAAAAAAAAAAACAAAAACAAAGAAAGTCCACATAATTCATGTTTCACCTACACGCAAGTTCGCAATTGATCCTAACGCGTCATGCCAATCTCACCATGTCAACGTCATTCTGCTTCTGTCATCCCTTCGTCTCAATTAAGTTTTTGACATTCTTACGAGACATCAAACTCTTTCATATATTTAAGTTTCTTTTGTTTCGCTGAAAATTCATTGTTGCTGAAAAATGTCTTCCTAGCGATTCATTTTTCTTGTTTTCTTGTATTTGGTTCTGCTGAAAACACAATTTGAGAGAAACTAACCCAAATAGATCATATTTACCTGTTCATAATGAAAAGCAATAAGTTAACAAATAATTTATTAAAATTTAACTCCGACATGAATTTGTTTTTAATTTTGAAGGTCAAAATAGAAAAACAAAAGAAAAGATAATAATTACGATGACAGTTGTTTTGAAGATCAGTAGATGATTTCAAAAGAAAAGAGAAAAAAATTATGGCCATAGCTTTGAAGATCAGACAAATCAAAGATAACAACTATGATGACACGCGGGAGCAACATGATAGTGGTGACGATATCCTCCTGAAAATGATTTTGCTTTTCACGGAAGAGAAATTCATTTTCTTGAATTTTAGCCTGAGAGTTTCAGTCATTTTCTAGTATCCAAATACAAGAAAATTCTAAAAGCATTTTTCTAAAAATAGATTTACTTGCAACTTACCTTTAATGAGTTTGATTGTGGCGCTTTGTTAGGTTTCATTGCCTCGCTTGGAATCCCTAGTAATGGTTGGACTCCTTGGCCTAGAAAAGATACTCCACAATGAACCCTCAATAAAATTCAGTGGTTTGAAATCACTAAAGATAGAAGAATCTAAATCCACATTGAGTATTCCGAAAGATTGGATACTAAAGCTACCAAATTTGGAGTCAATGGAAATTGCGGGCTCTCCATCAGCAGAAGTAGTTTTCGACCTAGAGGAGCTAATAGTCATTGGAGAAGTTGAGATTCTCTCTCAGCTAAGTACATTGGTGTTATCTAAGTTGTCAAACTTGCGGCGCATGTTGAAACAAGATGTACAATTACAAGGAATATTGATATTTCAAAACTTGAAGGAGCTCTCTATCCGTGAAACGGGGCTATCATTTCTCTTTTCGGTGTCTGTGGCTAAATGTCTTAGAGAAATTAGAGACATTAAAGTGGAGGACTGTCCAAATATGAAGACGGTGATTGTGGATGAAGAAGGAACATATGATATTATAGAGTTACCACTCCTGAAGCGACTATCTATAACACGCTGTCCCATAGAGAAATTCTTCTCATATCCTCATGGAAAGAAAGAGTCAGTAACCACTACTTCAGATTCACGAGATGCTTATTTCAACTCCTTCTTTGATCAAAAGGTACAAATCCCTTCTCTTAAGATTATACCCATAATAGCCATAGGCACATGCTTTACAAGGCAAGTAATCAAATCTGTTTGAAGATCTTTGTCACGCCCCGATCCTTGGGCACGTCACATCCTTCTCTTGGTCGATTTTAATATGCGATATCCCAGGACTATATATCGCCGACCCTTTCATTCTTTAAGCACATGCGGAAGCAATTATAAATCCCCAGACAATAAAATAATGGGATAGAAAAGCAGGCTATATCTTTCATATTGAAATTTACAACCAAACCTTTATACATGGCACTAGACAGAGCACTTCACAAACTATTCGCAACTTCAAAGTCTCACACTATCTACACATATACAAAAAGGGTTCACAAAGAGATGGGATTTCAATCCTTGTCTAAGTCATACTCGAGATCATCCTGATCCTCCTCTGATTCCTCTTCACTCAGATCATTCTCTTCCTCAATTTCACCTGCGAGTTCTCATTCACAAATTCCTCCTCCTTAGCTCCTCATCGAGATCCTGAAATGTTTTCCCCAAACTGGGATGAGACTACGTCTCAGCAAGTTCTACCCCACTAAGCCCGATTAGTAAACTATTATACTAAAGGCTGCCTAAACCCGCATAGGTCAGAAGACGTACCTTAGCATCAGATCCCACCTGCAAGTCAGTACAATTCACAATAGACACTCAAGCAATCATATCACCGATCGAAGCATCGATCAAATCGACCGAGTCGATTACAAGCCAACCAACCACTCACGATCAATTCCATTCAATCAATCATTTCACAATATCAGATTAAAGCAAAGATCAATCGACCTAGTCGATTACATGTCAGTTGGATCATTCCCCAGTCGCTTCCTTTATTCAGTCTCAAATCGTACTCACAACTTCGCAAGCCTAGACTACCAAATCTTGGCAACAAATTACAGTCCAGAAGGACACGACCTACCTTTAGGTAGCAAATTACGGCCCAATGGGCGCGACCTTTAATAGGTGGCGGATTACGACCTTATCAGGCGCGACCCGTATCAGGTGGCAAATTACGGCCTTGTCAGGCGCGACCCATATCGGGTGGCAGATTACGGCCTTATCAGGCGCGACCCATATCAGGTGGCAAATCTTAACCCAACTGGCATAGCCATACTTCGGTGGCTTCCGAGGTTTAACTCACAACCTCTCATAGTCAAATTCTAATTGAATGCCGACACTGATCAATCTTGGGATGAATCCCCACATACTCATCAACTCACTCAATTTTCACACGATATTAACATACCTGATGAATCTTAGCCAAGAGTATATTCAAATCACTCTCACAATTCTACTCACTTTACAACTCAACAAAGCATTATAAATGCTGAATAACATACTTGGCCATTTACCGATCAACAATTCAATCTCAATCAATTCCAATCAATTTAGGGTAAATCCCTAAAATATCACAATTTATTCAATTCCATATAACGTGAAGCTCAGATAAATAAACGGACTGCGCCACGACGATCGGCACGAGATTTCGGTCGTCGGCCAACAAAATCTTAATTTCCGAAAAATAATTAATTAATTAATTAATTTCGAAAATTAATTATTAATTATTAAAAATTCCATTTAGCTCAAAATAAAGCCAATTTAAATAAACGGGCTGCACCACGATCATCAGCATAATATTCCGGTCACTGGCCATCTCAACCTTAATTTCCGAAAAATAAATAATTAAATAATAATTTCGAAAATTAAACAATTAACATTAAAATTCAACTTAGCTCAAATTAAAGCCCGATTAAATAAAACGACTTCACCACGATCATCAGCATAATTTCCCAGTTCTGGACCATCTCCTTGAATTTTCGAAAAATAAATAATTATTTAATTTAATTCCGAAAATTAATATTTAAATACCAAAAATCCCACTTAGGCCCAAATCACCAAATTGAAGCTCGATTAGGGATCGGAAAATTCCCGAGATGCTTCCAATAATTAGTAGGCCACGTCTACTTGTTAATTGCGCAATCAATTTATTTAAATCGCATCACAATTGACTAATAATTGCTAATTTAATCTAATCTAACAACCTAAATATAATTAATTAAATCTAAACCAACTTTAAGCATAATTAGCCACTAATCATGGATTAGTGAGATTACTCACCAAATCGCGCGCAAATCGGATCAATCCGACGGCGGCGACGCGAGGAACGATTGTTCCCAAAGCACGGCTCGGGTTCGGGGCCGGGAAACAGCCCAAAACGAGCCCGAAAGAGCTTGATACCCACTTCGTGGGTATGCTGGTCGCGGCTGAACGGAGCCGCTCCGGTGGCTAGGGCGGCGAGGGGAGGCCGGCGGAGGGCGAGGGAGTCGCGGGGGTGGTCCAGCGGGGTTGGGTGGTGGCCGGAGGTGGGCTGGTCGGTGTGGAACAGAGAAGAAACAGAGCTGGGCCGAGCTGGATAGCACGGAGGGAGGAGCGGTAGCGAGCGGCGGACTGCGGGACGGCGGCGGGCGCACGGGCGGGCGGCTGTCGCGGTCGTGCGAGCGGCGGTGCAGCGGCGGGACGAGCTGCGCCGCTTCTGCTCCGGCTTGCTGGTTCGCTCGAGCGTGAAGAAAGAAGGAGAAGAAGAGCTGGTTCGGTTGTGAGGGGGAAGAAAGAAAAGAGAGGAGAGAGAAGAAGAGATAAGAGAGAAAAGAGAGAGAGAGGATGAGGATTGACTAGTCAAAGTGAGGAGAGAGGAGAGAGAAGTCGGTGGGGGGAGGGGGAAATCGCACGGATGGGGGAGAGGGGAGAGGAGAGAGAAAGAAAAGAGAGAAAAGAAAGAAAAGAAAAGAGAGGGAGAGAGAGGAAAAAAGAGAAAAGAAAAGAGAAGGGAGAGAGAGAAAAAGAGAAATAAATAACCATACTTTTCTTATTTGATTTTCTTTTCTCTTTCCCTTTCTAATTTCTTTTCGGACTTCAATTTTCTTCCGATAATTTCTTTATTGAAATTTCGGACTCGTCAATAAATTGACGAGCGATGAGATGGGATCCTAAAAATAAGAATTATGACGCGCTTAAAATTCGATTCCCGAAATCGAGTTCAATTTCGTGGTTAAAAATCGATCAGACGTGATTTTAGCTCAATCCAACCAATTAGGTAGCTTTTAGGGATTTTACAGCTGATACATCCCTTAACGGCTTCACCCAATAGGTTAGTTAACTCGTAAGTGATCAGCTAAAAGAAAAAGGCCATAGGCACGCCGACGAAATGCCCATTTCACTTTATCGAAACGGGGTCGAATTTCAGGATGTCACAATCTTTATTTGGATTTATTAATTAAAATGTGTTTATAATTTATTACTATATTTGTTAGATAGATGCCACTAATGGAAAGTTCATTCTTCCACCACATCAGATAGATTGTTGGGATTTAGCCAATTTCATAAAATTTTCATAGCTACAATCTGATGAACAACTCTTATGAGCAGGTTAGTTTGCCGAGCTTAGAGGAGTTAAAGCTTAAGTTAGAAGGATCCTTCAAAGGAATATGGCATAGTGAACTTATGGAAAAGTCCTTCTGCAAATTAGCCACCCTCTCCATTGGATGTTGCTCTAAGCTACACAACGTCTTCCCTTCCACAATCATAGGGAGATTGCACAACCTAACAATTGTTGAGATTGAAAACTGTCCCTCTTTGGAATCATTGTTTGATTGTGGGTCCATTGATGCAAATATTGCGCAAACAACTATATTGCTCCCCAAATCAGAAGTAAAGACGGTGAGGGACACAAGAAAGTTGAAATGTACAATGAAGAGCGACTCCCAAATGATTTTGGGTTATCCTAGTTTAAAAAAAGTCCGTGTTTGCAGTTGCTCCAACCTAAGATATCTCTTCCCCAGTTGTATGGCCACAACTCTAGAGAAACTTGAGAGCCAATGGATTAGCAATTGCGAATAGATGAAGGAAGTGGTCCCTAAGGAGACAGCCAAAGGGGATGATGAATCATTACAACCATTGTTCAATGAGATGGTTTGCTCTATCCCTTACTATGATCATCCATATTCTTGCATTTCGTATTTTAGAATGATCCTCATTTCTCACATTATCCTCGTACAGGCTAGATTCCCCAATATAAGAAAACTACAAATTGAAGGCGCTAAGTGCAAAGAGCTATGGAACAATCAAATTCCCAATGATTCCTTTTGCAAATTGGAACTTCTTCGAGTGGAGCACTGTGACAATCTCCTATGTATTGCCCCATCTCACTTGTGGAAGAGACTACAACTCTGTCTCGCCTTCCTAGAAGTGAGATCATGCCGTTTGATCAAGATCATATACGAAAGTGATGGGACAAATACAAAGAGTGGTAAAATGACGAGGCTGGTTTTGCGAGATCTAGAAAACTTGAGGCACATTTGGCAATCCGATGGTTTCCCAAACATCCTGTTCCCAAACTTGAGATACGTAAAGGTTGTGAGGTGCTCCCGTTTGGAAATGCTTTTCACAACCTTCACAGCAAAATTTCTCGGGCAAATCAAAGAGTTGGTAGTAGAGTCATGTGAAGATCTAGAACTAATTGCTGGCCATGAAGAATGTGAAGAAGCGGTCGGTACGACAATCACCTTCTCTGAGTTAACTGCTCTTAGACTTTTCGAGTTGCCAAAAATCAGGGCAATCCAAGCTGAGAAAGACTGTGGAATTCCCATCCTTGCAACACCTGTGTATGGTAAGCTGTGGAACAGTGCCGGACCAAGGCCTTGATGACTGGGAAAGCTACCAAGCCCGCAAAAACATCGAAGAAATGTTGTTTAGATGTGCGCTTAATGACTATCGCTTTTGGGACATCTGCAACGGAAAATGGTGTTTGGCGATATAGAATAACGCGTCCGGTTATATGATATTCTATTTATGCATTCTCATGTACACTCCCCACAAAATTTGTGAGTAGTTCCTTCAATGTTCATCGCTTCGGTCTGTCTCCTGTCCCTTGGATCTAAGGCCGTGCTGAGCAAGGTCACTTGTTCATTCTGAGTCAGAATGTAGAGTTGCTATGGAGGCGCAATTCTAATAAATGACAGTGCATCGAGACAAAGTCTGTCAACTGACAAGCATGGAAGAGTTGCTAGTGAGTCCCAGTCACTACCTCTAAATTTCGAAAGAATTTTTCATTAATAGGCAAAAATATAACGAGTGCATTGCATCCAATTTGTCTCGAGAAATTACAGTGGTTTTGCATTAACAGGCAAATATATGGGATAACTGCTTCGTGGTTGACGAATATCCATGTTGACAAAATTTAAAAGTTGCTAGTAATTTTTCAGTCTTGTTTGTAAAAAGATATGATCGATAACTTGCTTGTTAGGTCACCCGATGGTAAGTTACCATCATCATCAGGATTTCACGAGCGCCCAAAACAAATTAATGAATTATCAACATTTCTAAAATTTTACAAATGTGTTTATTTGCATCGTGTATCAAATCACCAGAAACTAAACAAACATCTTCTAGGTTTTAAGGTACAAAAGAAGAAGTTTTTGTGGACTGCTTCAACTCAATTATTCATTTCTTTTAAGAAATCATTATTCTTTAAGCGATGTTAACTCTAATTTTGTATCTTACTATGAGTTTTATTTGATGAAAACAAAATAACTTTACTAATCACTGAAATCATTTTCTCTCTAAACAGTACATGTGCATCTAAATGATGTCACATGTTGTGCATAGAGATTCTTGAATAGAATATGAAATATTTTGAAATGTGATGTTCATGATTAGTAAATTAGAAAGTTACTCTTGGTATTTTCTCGTTCATAGAGTCAATTTTACTTGTTATTAACAATAAATTTTGCTCTAAACTCATTAATAGTGAAGGCATTTAGTAAGCAAAAAGCACTTCTAAAATAATATATTACCAAGAGATTCTCTGCCTATACTTTTACTTTTCTCTTGACAAAGCTCTTCAAATTTTATTTAGAAAAGAAAAAAAAACCGTTTTTATTAAATATGAACGCATCTAATGTGCAAAAATCAATTTTACTGTTTTATATATACCAGATTTCAGGCTCTTTCAAGAATTTCACAAAATAGATAAACTCCATACATACGAGTTTACCAACTTAAGTTCACTTCTAATAATTTCGTCTCATGAGAAAGATCAAAACATGTTTCTTCTCTCTCAATCGAATTCACTGGCTAACAAGGCATCATCACGTGGCCCTCAACAGAATTCACTCGCTCTCTTCCTTTCTCTCTCTACATCTAACGATCTGAGTCGACTCCCTTTCGAGATCAGGCTCGGCGTGCTTTGCAGAGTGGGGCCAGAACATAAACAGAGCCACCTTCGCACGCGCAAAAGGAGCTCCACAAATTCTCTAGCCCAGGTTGAAGGGACTCGCGTGATTTTTGAGCATTCATAAGTCACTCTCTCTTGGAGATTTCCTTCGAATCCTTGCCTCTCACTTCGTTGCCGATCGTCATCGCTTCCGATCGCCAACAGTTCAGTCTGTAGTGCCGAAGTTCTCGAACTTTGGTCACGACTATCTGCTTCGACGATTCCAATCCTGGATGTTGCCTCTGTTATCTCCTTACTTGTATCCGATGTCAATTGCTGTAGCTAATCATTCTTCATTCAACTTGTCGCGACCCAATTTTTTCGGGTGTGGATCACCTAGGGTTTGGCTAATGGATTGTTAAGCCTAGACTTAACTCGGGCTCTCCCAAGCCCATACCAATTCGCGACTTAGGTTTAAGTTCTTAACATGCAATTGATTTTCAATTAGGAGTCGCCACTAATCTATTTTTGGTGGGTCGATTAGAAACCCAAGTAAAATAACGGGAGAATTATTTTACTCCTACGAACCAGAGACTATGGGTACGGGGACTTGGTTACGCTAGAATTCTCTAACGCCCTTTCGGTACCTTTCTTTTTATTTTGAAAAATGTTTGGCAAGCAGTTTGGATTGATTTTAAACTAATTCCCTAACATGTGAGGTGTTCATGCAGGTACGCAAACCACCAATTTAACACTCAAGTAAAGCAAAAAATAAATTGTAGGACTTACCTCAAAGCAACGAAAGCATCTGCAATGTTAAATTAAAATCCACATCAACAACCCTAGATATGGTTTCTAATTAACACGCAATTTTTGTTTTGTTTTCACTTAATTAATGAGAATCATGCTTTATGCAATTCATGCCACTAATTTAAGATGCAAACATTAATCTAAACTTAAAATGAAACATGCAATTTATTCTAATATGCCATGACGTGCAAAGAATGCTCTAATTCTAAATTTTTTTCTTTTATGAAATTCGAAATTAAGATTAAACATGCAATTCAAATAAAAAACTAACATCTTAAATGAATGTGCTTTCTTTTTTTGTTTTCCTTTCCATGATTCAAAATAAAATTCCTATTCTAAATATGCAAGATAAAAAAACCTAATCCTAATTCAATTTTTTTGATTTCCTTTTCCTTTTACGAAAATAAACCGACTCAAACACCACGACATCAAATCAAGCAAGATAATGTTGATATCCAAAAATTGGCGAACCATATCTCGCGCATGAGATCGGGTTGACCAATTTTAAAATAAAATCACGAATCATATCTCGAGCGTGAGATCGGATTGGTGATTTTTCCGTACGATGCGGGTCGTATTTCGAGCGTGAAATCGGACCGTCAATCATACGTACGTTGCGAAATTAGGGAAATTTCCTAATTCATAAGGATTCAAAAGATTTTTGGATATGACAATAACGAACAAATATTCAAACAAGGTCGCGATCCCATGAATTAGGCAATAAAATGTTAGAAAATTGAATTAATCAAGAATCTTACCTAGCCCTCGATATCGTGTGGATAAGGTTTTCTAAATCGGAATCCGCAAACAACGAGCTCGGATGATGATGGGCGATGGAACCGGCGGCGCTTGACGAACGTCCGTGAATCTGCATGAAAGAATAAAGCGGGCTGCAAGGCACGAACAAAGCAAAACCTTGAAGCTAACGGACTTTCTTTGATGGTCCCTAAATTCCACGAGAATAGACCAAAGATTCTCCTTTCCTCAATGTGCACTGGACAGAGATATTTTAGTTGAATCTCCCTTTGACCGCTAAAGGAAAACCACCCTCGCTTTAGCCCCTCTCTTGTTGTTCCAAATTTCCACCAAGGCTCTTTGACCACCGCTTGGACTTTTCTTTTGATTAAAGATCCGACCTTCCTTTCGTGGCCTTCGACAGCTACGCACGATGATGCTTGGGCAGATGATGGACGAGATAGATGCGGCAAGGAGCAGCAACGCTTGGATCGTCGCTGCCAGCGGGATGCTTCGAGATATCCACCAAAAACATAAATAGCTACAACGATTGTTGATGACAGTGCGAGGACCAGCAACGTCGATGCAGCAAAAGGGAGAGGCAGCGCAGGATCGCGTAACTGGCAGTGAGGGTGCGTTGGCGTGGCGTAGTGGCAGCTTCACGGTGGCATCTTGACTCACGCTCGGTGCTACGTTTATTCTTTTAGCGTGTAGAGTATCTGGTATCAGAAAGAAGCGAGACCCCCCCTTCAATGTGGCCATGGATGCGTCGATGTCGCGGCTGCTCCCTTGCGGTTGTGCAAGCGGCAGGATCAGAGAATTGCAAGTGTTGACCGGCACTGGTATAGAGGACCTGACCGAGGCTCTCCTCTCCAAGATCTCTCTCTTCTCTCGTGTGTTCTCTCTGAAATTATCAATTTGCCGGCCACCACGATTTCTTCAAGGGGGCGTGATGCTCTCTCTTCAATGCTCTCAATTGTGGCTGCCGTATGTTCAATGTGTATCCTCCTCCCTTTGCTCCCCACCGTACGCGACTCCTTTTATACACCGAAAAATTGTATCTCCGTGGTATATTTCATTGCCAACTTTGCTTGTGCAAAATACTATTGAATATATCATCTCACCACGTGCAATATTTTGTGTGTTTTTTTTCCAATATTTCATTCGAGAATTTCCTTTCCATCAAAAATACATCAGTCGGTGTATATTGCCTAAATATATGAAAATCCCAATGGAATATGTGAAAAATTTTGCACTCGCCGTCGGTCCAATAAAATAAACAAAAATGTTCCTAAACTATATGCCATGCCATGTGATTTTATTTTTTCAGGGATAAAATTAACCCCTAATTTTTAATACGATAATTGTCTAAATTGGTCGCCAAAATTTAGGTGTCAACAGCTGCCCCTCTTTGAAGGTGAGCTTGTAGAGGTTGCCTTCAAAGACAAATTGAGACCTAAATTTTGACAATGCACATGCAGTGAATAATTTTTTTTGTTGGAACATGAATTCCATTTTTTAATGCAATTTGTATGATGCATAGAAATACTAATGTAAATGATAAATGAACATACCTGGAATAACTTACCTTCGAGGAGGATAGAGTAATTCGAGGTAGTGGGTGTTACCTGTCCAGGACCCGTACCATTCTACGGTCGCCTAGAATAGTAACATGACTTTGTGAAGGAACTGCTTTCCCAGGACCCGTACCATTCTACGGTCGCCTAGTATGGCAGAAAGGAGCTGCTTTCTCAGGACCCGTACCATTCTACGGTCGCCCAATACAGCAGAAAGGTTTTGTAAGGAACTGCTTTCCTAGGACCCGTACCATTCTACGGTCGCCCAGTACGGCAGAAAGGTTTTGTCTAGGACCCGTACCATTCTACGGTCGCCTAAACGGAGATTCATTTTCCAAGACCCGTACCATTCTACGGTCGCCTGAATAGGGAATAAGTGTTGTCAAGGACCCGTACCATTCTACGGTCGCCTCGACGAAGAAAATTATTTTTCCAGGACCCGTACCATTCTACGGTCGCCTGAATGAGGAAATTGCTTTTCCAGGACCCGTACCATTCTACGGTCGCCTGTTAGAGCAATAAATGTTTTCTAGGACCCGTACCATTCTACGGTCGCCTAGACTAAGGTTTTGCTTGGCTAGGACTCGAACCATTCTTCGGTCGCCCAACCTTGCGACAGAAATCATCCGACCAAGACCCGAACCATTCTTCGGTCGCCTTAATCAGATTGAATCTGGAGGAAAAATCTTTGGGGGACAACTCCATTGAGTGTCGGTGAAAAGGACTCTGAGCTACGAAAGCACACCAGGTCGATAAAACTGGACAGCTTGACCAAGTCAAGTGTCGATGCACCTGAGAAAGAATACCTGCACAATGACAAGTATTTTAGAGTATGGTATAGATATACTTACCTGGTGATATCTCTGATTCTTGGGGATATGTCTTTTGAAATTTAGATATCCTGTGGAGGTCTTTTATCTCATGGTGGAGGTTTCTCATCTGCTAATATCATGAAACATTCTGAAAGGAACTTGAATTACCTGTCAGACATGATTTAACGCAAAAACTGATATGCATTCATCAAAGAGATAGACAATCTGAGCTACTCTAGAATGCACATTTCAAAACTTAGTGAGGTTTTCATCAACTCAATCAGGATTCATGCATAATGACCTTTGCATCACCCAAATTTCCACTGGAGAGAATTATCATTCAAGACAATCTTTACTCATGACATGGATTTCCTAAGAATACCAAATGAGGGATCTTCAATTAGAAAGGACTTTCACTCACTCTCATTTATAGGCTATTTTATAAGAATCACTCTGTCTCACTATCATCATACCAACAAGGGTCCAAGTATTCTCGCAAGCGGTACGACCTTACCAATCTGAGAGGTCTTTAATAGGGACTGTAATGTAGGTTTGGTCAATGGCTTAACAAAAAGATTCTTTGAGTCAAGGCTATTGAATGAACAGTCTTGTAATCATCTCCGGGTTTACAAGTCAAGAACCTTGCAAAAAGAAATAATCTTGCTCGCACTTCTTCAAGCAATGCTTATAACATGTGAATCCATACGCTAATTCAAGTGCCATAATTAGAAGAGACTTTTCAAGGGACGTAATGAAGGCTGAATTCATGGGTTGAGAAATGAAAGGATCATTAGGCTCAAAGATGTGTAAAGGATGAGAGTTGGTGATCATCTTGGCATTGCCACCAGTTTTTCTTTTTCATCATCAAAGATTGTCTTCATGAAATGCCCCCATTGATTGTAAAAACTCACATTTTGAGTTCTTTTAGTATTGCTCCATCAGGATTCAATTCTTTTAATTGACAGTCACCTTATCTTGACTCTCTTTTTCATCTATAGGCATTGGCCTTGCTTTTACCAGGCACACTGCTTTTTCATGCCCCAAGTTCTTATTCATTTTTTCACTTCTTTTTTTTTATATGGGCATTGGCCTTGCTTTTACCAGGCACACTGCTTTTTCATGCCCCTTAGTTCTATTTTGATTTCTATGCATGTGTCAAACAATGACACTCGAACTTTCAAGGGTCTTCATCTGTCTTTTGCCTTGCCCCAGTGTGGGGGATGATCACCAACTGGGTTTAATGAAATGAAATTGCAGGCTCAAGTGGGCTATGCAAAGGATATAAGTATGTAGAATAGAGAAAGAAATGCTCTGCGTCATTCTAAGGCACTTAAATTTCCACATGAATTCAATGTAATAGCACAACTTGAAGATTTAATGCAAGTGAGAGCAAGAAATTTCTTTTCATTTTCCTCACCTCATGATGCTGTCTTACCTCCAACTTGCCCCAATGTGGGGTGGTTCTTGACAGGGATAATTTGAAAAAATCTCCACAAGTGTATGGGGCTCAAAAGGGGTTAAGCAATGTATCACCTGTAATGTTTGGGATAAAGAAATAATGCCTCTCATCACTTCGGTCATCGTACCTTTTGCGAGAGAACTCTTTACCTTGCGGATATGAAACTTCCTACACTCATCTCACAAGTGTATAAGTAGGGGACTGTGTATAGGATAAGGCTTGCCTTTCATCATCCTGATACGTCTCATTTAGCATTTTTAAACATTGATGTCACTCCATTAAATTGTCTATCTTGACAAATCTCCACATGAAATTGGTGAGCTAAATCAATATGAAAATTTTCTTTTCAAAAGAGTTTAGCAACTTTAAGCATAAAAAGCGTTTGTGATCTCAAAACAAACAATTTACTACACTCAAACATGATTTCCAACATTCATTCAAGGAATTGTCCCATGAAGGGATTGTCTCAGCAATGGATGTCCTTGAATTGAAAATCCGCTTTTTGATTTGATGAATGCTCCATTCTTGCTTTTGCCCCTACACAAGAGAACGTGCATGAATAGGATACTATGCAACTCAAAGTAAATTCAAATTGCACAACCATTTTGGCTCGGATCGAGATTTTGTCTTAGTCATGTCACTACTAGAATCTGTAGTGCCCTCAATTCGTCATCTGCAAGGAAAAGAACAAAGCGTCATCTCCCAAAATTATTTATGTTCAGAAACGAGATGTACCTCTTTCACCAAAGATGGATGATCCTCTTTTAACTTGCCCCTCATTTAATGGGCGAGAATGAAAATTACGTCAAGCATGGAAATGGAACACACTTTGTTTGGCCCTTCAAGATGGATATTTCAAGTAGTATCGAGATGTGACCGACATTAACTCTTTAGAAACTTGTTGAGTAACAATTGAACCAATTGCAACCTGATGTGCCTTTTTCAGATGCTTTCTTATCGAGTCAAGAAGGTAATGCTATGAAACATGAAGTAAATGAGTCAGAAAATTAAACAAGGCTAATCTAATGCATGCTTTTTGGAAATGGCTTCAAAAATGATTTTTTTTTTCTTTTTGAGGAATATTTTGGACGAGGAAGCATGAAGAAGCCCAGTCCTCAGAATTTCTCCATGGATGATATTTTCTTTTCATTGTTGGATATCGTCACCGGGCTAGTTTGGTGTACCCCATCATGTCCTCAAAACTTGTAATTCTATTGATATTCATCAATCAAATTACATTTATTGGAATGTGATGCTCAAGCACTAAAGCAAAAACAGAAGAAATTTTTACCAATCCCTAAAAAGCAATAAGAATTCCCACACAGGGGAAGGTGCAATTGAACATGCCCCTAATTAAATAAGGAAAGCAAACTACTTAGGATCATCATGTGTACTTGAATTCTTCACCCTCCTTGATCTTGTGAGGCGAACCCTTCAGGTCAGATATTTCTCTCTCTATATATGTCACTAGTCTCTTCATGATGGCATCAAATTCAGCTACCTCAGGAAAATAGGACGGTTCGAAAGTCCTCTTGGCTCTCTTCTTTGAGTCATAGTTTCCTCATTTTGATTCGCCATTTTAGCTCTCGGTCGTGTACGGATGGGCGAGCGAGATCGCTCCATAATCACCTAAAGGAAATAAATGGGAACATGTAAGCATGAGGTGTAAATGGAGAGTCAATCCATGACAATGGTCTAATCGATTTTTCTGTTTTTTTTTTTTTTTTTCATTTATTCATGAAAAGTCTACGCAAGAAGGAAATTTCCTAAAAATGGATATCCTAGTAAAACCAAATTTTCTAGACATGATGTAAAAAATTCTCCAAAGTTTTTTTTTTTTAAAAAATGCATCATTCCCTAGCAATTTCTCATTTCATTTCCAATTGACAAATGAATCAAATCAATGATTGACCTAGACTGTCATGGACCGACCCAAGAATATGACAAAATAAATTGCATGGTATAGGGAAAGAACACTTACTTCACCAAGGAGAATCAATGGCAATCACATAGACATGCGCATGGTAAGTGGCTCGATTTCTATTCTATAAGGCTTATCAAAGTGGAGCCACAAGGATGATCGGACTAGCCACGAGCTTGTGGACTATGTCAGGTCCTCATGACTCCGGCTTGGTCAAAGAGCCGACCCGGGTCGCGAGCATGCGGACCGAGGTGGGTACTCTTGACACCATGAAAGAAACTTCGGGATTGAGATGGACAACTCATACCGCGAGCATGCGGTCGGAGTGGCAAACACCTCAATACCACCCTAGATGATCCTAATGCGGCCCAGGTCCGGCGGCAGGTTGTGTGTGCAATGGTGTAGTGCTAGATGCAAGGCATGCACGACAGTTTATATCAAGCAACACTTCGTTCATGAAAATAAACCACACATTCCTACACCTCCCTGCAAAACAAAGGTTAATAAACACTTCCCCTTATACCTCCCATCCTGCAAAACATTTAACACCTTAAATGTTAGGGACTTACCTGGAATCCTCGCTGCCAAACAAAAATATTTTTCAAAAGAAAAGAAAAATTGGCCTAAGTCCACTAAGAGTTTTAACTCAAGTCCCCAGCGGAGTCGCCAAGCTGTCGCGACCCAATTTTTTCGGGTGTGGATCACCTAGGGTTTGACTAATGGATTGTTAAGCCTAGACTTAACTCGGGCTCTCCCAAGCCCATACCAATTCGCGACTTAGGTTTAAGTTCTTAACATGCAATTGATTTTCAATTAGAGTCGCCACTAATCTATTTTTGGTGGGTCGATTAGAAACCCAAGTAAAATAACGGGAGAATTATTTTACTCCTACGAACCAGAGACTATGGGTACGGGGACTTGGTTACGCTAGAATTCTCTAACGCCCTTTCGGTACCTTTCTTTTTATTTTGAAAAATGTTTGGCAAGCAGTTTGGATTGATTTTAAACTAATTCCCTAACATGTGAGGTGTTCATGCAGGTACGCAAACCACCAATTTAACACTCAAGTAAAGCAAAAAATAAATTGTAGGACTTACCTCAAAGCAACGAAAGCATCTGCAATGTTAAATTAAAATCCACATCAACAACCCTAGATATGGTTTCTAATTAACACGCAATTTTTGTTTTGTTTTCACTTAATTAATGAGAATCATGCTTTATGCAATTCATGCCACTAATTTAAGATGCAAACATTAATCTAAACTTAAAATGAAACATGCAATTTATTCTAATATGCCATGACGTGCAAAGAATGCTCTAATTCTAAATTTTTTTCTTTTATGAAATTCGAAATTAAGATTAAACATGCAATTCAAATAAAAAACTAACATCTTAAATGAATGTGCTTTCTTTTTTTGTTTTCCTTTCCATGATTCAAAATAAAATTCCTATTCTAAATATGCAAGATAAAAAAAAACCTAATCCTAATTCAATTTTTTTTTTTGATTTCCTTTTCCTTTACGAAAATAAAACTGACTCAAACACCACGACATCAAATCAAGCAAGATAATGTTGATATCCAAAAATTGGCGAACCATATCTCGCGCATGAGATCGGGTTGACCAATTTTAAAATAAAATCACGAATCATATCTCGAGCGTGAGATCGGATTGGTGATTTTTCCGTACGATGCGGGTCGTATTTCGAGCGTGAAATCGGACCGTCAATCATACGTACGTTGCGAAATTAGGGAAATTTCCTAATTCATAAGGATTCAAAAGATTTTTTGGATATGACAATAACGAACAAATATTCAAACAAGGTCGCGATCCCATGAATTAGGCAATAAAATGTTAGAAAATTGAATTAATCAAGAATCTTACCTAGCCCTCGATATCGTGTGGATAAGGTTTTCTAAATCGGAATCCGCAAACAACGAGCTCGGATGATGATGGGCGATGGAACCGGCGGCGCTTGACGAACGTCCGTGAATCTGCATGAAAGAATAAAGCGGGCTGCAAGGCACGAACAAAGCAAAACCTTGAAGCTAACGGACTTTCTTTGATGGTCCCTAAATTCCACGAGAATAGACCAAAGATTCTCCTTTCCTCAATGTGCACTGGACAGAGATATTTTAGTTGAATCTCCCTTTGACCGCTAAAGGAAAACCACCCTCGCTTTAGCCCCTCTCTTGTTGTTCCAAATTTCCACCAAGGCTCTTTGACCACCGCTTGGACTTTTCTTTTGATTAAAGATCCGACCTTCCTTTCGTGGCCTTCGACAGCTACGCACGATGATGCTTGGGCAGATGATGGACGAGATAGATGCGGCAAGGAGCAGCAACGCTTGGATCGTCGCTGCCAGCGGGATGCTTCGAGATATCCACCAAAAACATAAATAGCTACAACGATTGTTGATGACAGTGCGAGGACCAGCAACGTCGATGCAGCAAAAGGGAGAGGCAGCGCAGGATCGCGTAACTGGCAGTGAGGGTGCGTTGGCGTGGCGTAGTGGCAGCTTCACGGTGGCATCTTGACTCACGCTCGGTGCTACGTTTATTCTTTTAGCGTGTAGAGTATCTGGTATCAGAAAGAAGCGAGACCCCCCTTCAATGTGGCCATGGATGCGTCGATGTCGCGGCTGCTCCCTTGCGGTTGTGCAAGCGGCAGGATCAGAGAATTGCAAGTGTTGACCGGCACTGGTATAGAGGACCTGACCGAGGCTCTCCTCTCCAAGATCTCTCTCTTCTCTCGTGTGTTCTCTCTGAAATTATCAATTTGCCGGCCACCACGATTTCTTCAAGGGGGCGTGATGCTCTCTTCAATGCTCTCAATTGTGGCTGCCGTATGTTCAATGTGTATCCTCCTCCCTTTGCTCCCCACCGTACGCGACTCCTTTTATACACCGAAAAATTGTATCTCCGTGGTATATTTCATTGCCAACTTTGCTTGTGCAAAATACTATTGAATATATCATCTCACCACGTGCAATATTTTGTGTGTTTTTTTTCCAATATTTCATTCGAGAATTTCCTTTCCATCAAAAATACATCAGTCGGTGTATATTGCCTAAATATATGAAAATCCCAATGGAATATGTGAAAAATTTTGCACTCGCCGTCGGTCCAAT
Organism: Eucalyptus caleyi; assembly: GCA_014182885.2. NCBI lineage: Eukaryota > Viridiplantae > Streptophyta > Magnoliopsida > Myrtales > Myrtaceae > Eucalyptus > Eucalyptus caleyi. The sequence goes on from CM024472.2 coordinate 19,631,588, forward strand.
AAAATAAACAAAAATGTTCCTAAACTATATGCCATGCCATGTGATTTTATTTTTTCAGGGATAAAATTAACCCCTAATTTTTAATACGATAATTGTCTAAATTGGTCGCCAAAATTTAGGTGTCAACACAACTAAACCACATCTGCTATGTTTTCCGTTGCTTCTTATACGAAGCAGAGGCTGAGTGCTATTGTTACCGTCTGTGCGAAAACGGCTTCGACTGAGGCTGTATTGATGATTGAACTTGCCGACTGCCTTTGTGATGATTTGGATGCGAATCACTTGTTTGATGAAATTCCTGAACTTAGTCAGTTTGTATTTTGATTCAAGTCTTGACTGAGAATTTCCTTCATTACTAGATTATGGATCGATTTCGGTCATATAAGTGTATATGAGCTCTGTTTCTTTATTAAAAATCATAGGTATTCAATTTTGAACTTGCTTTGGATCTATTACAACCTGTCAATACATGCTGATTCGTAACTATTGCAGCCCTGAGCTGATGTCATTTGGTCCTTGATATTGATGTCATTCTACTCAAGTAAGCATGTGTAGTGAATTTCATGTTCCCTTGCATGAAAGGAATTTAATTCATTTTATGTCATGAATGAATTAAATTCTACTAGAAACCGATCCTTCTATGCTGACTATGTCTGGATATCCATGATTTAGTGTGCATTTGATTCCAATTTGAGGCTAGTTTGGTTATGGGATCGTATATGCTCATGCTAGGAAAGCATTATGGTGAATTTCATGCCAATTTTCAAGAATTGGGGTCATCACCAAACTTGAATATGTTAGAATCGAAGTATTGCATGCTGACTGTGATTGCTTTGTGTAAATTCGGTATTTATTTGCCCCTAGATTGATGCCATTTTGATCAAATAGACTTATATGCGCTTGTAGGAAGATATGGCTTCATTTTCATGTCAATTAATCATCAAAGGAACACAATTTGCTGTCTGATATGCTCTGTTACAATCATGAATGTCTGATGGAAGTTATGGAATAAGTATGAATTAGATGGATAAGTGATATGGTGTGTGCAGGTTCCTTGTCAATTTCACATGTTCGGATGGCAATTGCATGATTAAATTGATGTATGTATGCTTGGTATCGCCATGAGAGTCTTGGCCTAATTATTGAATTAGAGAACTCCGATGTTAACTGAACTTTAATCCCATGATTCTTTCGATTTCAAAGCTCGGGGCATTTATTTTTTGTAATATTAAATAATTTGAAGAATACTGACTTCGTTTAAAGGTGATATGGTAGACTAGCCAGATTTGAGGAAATCTCTCCAACAAAACTGGTCACCGAGGCCCCATCAAAATATTGCATGGACGACACTTGCCAACAGAATCCAAATATTCTCTCCCTCTCCTTTGACGCTCACCCATTAAGGCTTATTTATAAGAGCTATTGCTTAAACCTGATTGATCCTTCAAGTTCGCGCACTTGTGCCAATATACTGTGCACAACACCAATTGTGACCTATTGACGCTACTGGAAATATCTCCGGGGAAGCTAGAACTCACATTTGTTTGTGAATTCCAATGTGACAGATGAAGGGATATATCTCTCTGTCCTTTCCTTCCTCAGAGTTCGCTGGCTAGTGCTGTTCAGAATGATGTTTCAAAGATATGTTTCTCATTTCATTGGAATGTTCATGATAGACTGATAGTCATCTGCGTCAACAACACTAAAGGAGCACAACAGAAGATTATTGTCGGTAGGGGGAGGGAAGCTTGGTCACCAGTGATAATTTAGTCACCTATCCAATTGCCAACAGTTCCAAGGACTGAAATGCCACGGTACTCAAACTTTGGTCATAATTGCCTGCTTCATCGATTCCATTCCTTGACGTTGCTTTCATTATCTCCTTACTCATATCCAAGGTCAATCACTATAGCTAATCATTCTTCATTCAACCAAACTGCATATGCTTTGTTTTCCGTTGCTTTATGAAAGAAGCAGAGGCTGGGAGCTGTTGCCACCATCTATGTGAAAATGGACTGTGATTGAGGTTCTATTAATGATCTGAATTCGCTGCATTTCCTTTGGAATGATTTGGATGTGAATCGTTGCTCTACTTTTGCATCTAAGCTCCCTAGCCCAAATGTATACCGCCTGTTTGATGAAATTCGTGAACTAAATAAGTGTATATTTGATTCAGGTCTCGACCCAGAATTTCATTCATTACTAGGTTTTTGATCAATTTTGGTCATATCAGCCTAGTTGTGTTCTGTTTCTTCATAGAAAATCATAGGCATTCCATTTTGAACTTGCTTTGGATTTGCTGGAACCTTGTCAATACATGTTGATTTGCAACTGTTGCGGCCCTGAGCTAATGTCCATTGATCCTTCATTTGATGCTATTCCACTTAAGTAAGCATGTGCAGTGACATAAGATTGTGTTATGGTGAATTTCATGTTCGCTTAGAAAATATATTATGTCATGGATGAATCAAAATTCTATTGGAAATCGATCATTGGATGCCGACCATGTCTTCATATCCCATGATTGGGTGTGCATTTGATCCCAACTTAAGGCTAGTTTGGTTATGGGATCGTATATGTTCATGCTAGGGAAGTAATATGGTGAATCTCATGCGAACTTGAGGCTAGTTTGGTCATGGATTGATGCCATTTTGATCAAGTAGACTCATATGTGCTTGTGGGAAGATATTGCTTCAATTTCATGTCAATTTGTCATCCAACAATCATGATTTGCAGTGTCGTGTGCTCTGCTACAATTCTGATTGCGTGCTGGAAATCGTGGATTAAGCACAAATTAGATGGATTTTGTCTTAGCTTGGTTGTCTTTTTTATTGTCCTTGGGCAAGTGATATCACGTGTTCAAGTTCCTTGTCAATTTCACATGTTCAGATGGTGCTAGTTGGCTGTTAGTGCCGCTAAAATGAAATCAAGGACTGCATATCACTACAGATACATATTAATAAAGGGTCTTGACTCCTAGGGGTCAACACTCACTTGTGAATATTCACATCGGCTTAATTCCCTAAAAAAGCACGAACTTTAGGTCGACTCCCTATTCTGACTTGAACTTTTTTTTTTTTGTCTAGAAAAAATCAACTTCCACTTAAGTCCCAAATTTTGCCCCCATCTGATTGCCATCCAAAATCACTGTTGAAGGTCTGACGTGGCAGTCAGTTGTAAATCCATGTCGGCTAACTACTCACCAAAATCATGCTTTGTTGTTCTTAAAATTTGGGAAAATTCAAAGCAATTAGAGCTGGATTCTTCAATTCTGCAGACAATGTCTTCAAATTCTGCATTTGGGAATCTTCGATTCGTCGAACAGACTCACACTCGAGAGAGTTGGTTTACTGAGCTTTTAATAAACCAATTCTGAACTCTACTGGTCTCATGATCCTAAGGACCAGTGCTCGACCAAAGATAGCATCTTTTGCGGGATCATTCTCAGTGAATTGCCTGCATTCAAGGTATTTGATTATTTTGATTCTGGTTCTTCTAAATCGAGGATGGATAGCTATCTTCTTCAATGTCAAAGCTCATTTCAATTCATGGTTTTGCATCTCATGCGTTATTTTTGCCAAAAAATGCGAGCTTGATGTCCTGCTAGGTTGGCGATTGTGTGCAGAAGAATTACATCCACTCACTGTTCTCATATTTTGCCTATCCCAAAACTTAATGGAATGTTGATTCTTCCGCATTGCACAGTTTGTTGTGCATAATTAAGCATTGCTGATGCAGCTCTGTCTTCGACAAACATTTTTGGAATGTACGACGGATGACAACTAGAATTATTAGATCCTTCTTCATTCATTTGATCTATTCATTTTGTATTTTCAGCTCTGTGAAGATGAAAAGTGACTATGAATATTGATTCGAATCTTCTGAGCCATGGGTAAGGTGTTACTCATCCATCATTCTGCAGTAGATGACCCCTTGAAATTATTGTTCTTAAACAAAAATAAACTGATGGGGCAAAGATGTATTTTTTGCTTTCGTGATTGACTTCTCCGTTGTTTAGCCAGGACTTCTTAGTCTCATCTATTGTGTAACCTTGCTTCATAAACAATCAATTGAGATAAATTAATGTGTCTATACGTGAAGTTAAGATTTGCATATGAAACTACGTTTTAACGGTTCTAACTTCAACGGCCCACATGCTTGGTTATGGCATCCAAGATGATTGAGTCTTGTTTTATAACTCAACGCCAATCTTCCTTACTAATGACAACTTTCTTGTTGTCAGTTTGGATCCTAGCAGTTGTTCTCATGGCCTAAAGAATCCACATCTTAGTTCAAAAAATTCTATCTGCGGATCAGCATAGATCCTGGCAGTTGAATGTAGAGACTAAAAGGGAGCATTGAAGAGAGAGAGCTTTTAACTATTATTAATGGAGAATGTCTACTCGAGAAATTTCGCACTATTGCTTTTTCACAAACCAACTTCTATTATTTGAAAAATCTTTTTGCGATGTAAGACTATGTATGAACTCACTCACCTCAATTGTACTTGGGACGCAGTGCTTTGTCCACGATCTCCTGCAAATCAGTGGTTTTCATATCCGGCGGGCCTTACTGTTCAACGACCAAGTCGAGTACATTAATGCCACGCGGGACATGCTGTGGTCCCTCGCCCGGAAGCTGGATCGTTGGCAAGGAGGAGCGGCGTTTATGGCCGATGGCAAGCTAAGTAGGAGGGGACAATCGGGGGTTCCTCAGTGCCAGATAGGCAGTTACTTTTTGTCCAGCGTGGATGCGCTTTCATGGAGAAAAAGATTGCGAGATGGCTGGATAGTTCTAGCATTTTGGAGGCGGTAGGGCCCAAAAGGCAATATTAGTATAAAGAAATGGTGGAGGCGGTCCACTTATTTTCAATCGAAAATTGGATGGCCAGTTGCGGGCCGGGGAGTTTGCTCTTCTGTCCAACAGCACCTTGACCATCTTTTCAACAGCTACTTTGAAAATTGCAATTCTGTAAAAAAGGATTCAAAGCTTGCTGAAGGATTCGGTTTCCGACTTCTTGATATTTTACAAGCGTGGTCATAAACTACCAATACTCTGAAGAATTTTGCCAACATACGAATGCATTAATAAATTACCAACTTCTTAGCAACATTGTAAGGGATTTAGTAATATCCAAATAAATTAGATTTATCAATGTCAAAATAAATTAGAAAATTATGCATTATTTTTAAAAAAATTTTAGACATGGTTCATAAGTTTTTAACGATGTTATTAATTTACTTATGTTAGATTAATTTGTAAGTAACCTCTTAGCCTAGTTGGTCCGGATCTCACCCGAGATCCGGGAGGTAAGGGGCTTAATGCCCCTAATATTTATCTTGTCATTTATCTTGTCCCTCGAATTGAGGCGTGCGTCTTGATTCCACCATCAAATGCGTGTACTCAATTCGGGCTTACTCAACATCAAGAATGGCTTTCCTCCTAGCGCCCCATGAGGATCTGTTAATTTCTTTTGTTGATCAATATACTTCAATTTTTGTCCTAAGTAATCTATTTTTCAGTCTAGAATTTGCATATCACGGATATACATGTAATTTATACCTTTTTAGCTAGAATTTTTATTATATCCACGATCAATACAAAACAATCTCTATTGTGACACTACAATATTTATACATATATGCTGACTATCCGATTATGTCAGGTTATTTAAATTTCGGTAAATGTGTAAGTATATTTTATATACCATTGATTAAAATTATTTTGTTTTGGGTGACTAACCGAATTAGGAGGGTTGCTTTTTTAAGAATATTGGCTGCTATTAGTCGTAAAACAATTTGTACAAATTTGGGACTAAATATCATTAACATGACGCTTTCAAGCTTTTCGGCAATTCCTTTTTAATTTCTATTTAACTAGGTATCATATACTTGAATAAAAAGATACTCTTTACTTGAATAATATTAGCATTCACATATATGAAGTTGCCCTACCAATTCAATTATATATGTAATTGAAAACCTATGCATTGCCACAAGAATAATAGATAGATGTCTATTTAATATCAATAAGGTGCTTAGAACTCTCTAAGCATCCAACTAATCTCCATTTGGCGTGATGGTCCCTCCATCTCACACACATTGGGTAATCACCGGAGACTCACAAATGTGTGCTCATGGGAGTGGCCACAAGAGAATGTCCAAGTGTCATGATTTGATCACAAGCTTTGACAAGAAAGATAAACACACTTGCCACTTGAACAACCTCTTGGGCTTAAAACATAATTACCGCTTAGTTTTCTTGGAATAAAACTAAACAAATCTAATATAAAGTGAAATCTCTTGATCTTTTCCTTATAAGAGAGTTCTTCATTTCCCAAATGATAACCGTCATTGTGACCGTGGTTTTACACTATCCACTTTTGAAATTTTTTAAGTTGCCACACTTGATTTACGTGTGGGCTGAGCCCTTCTTATTCTTTATAACTTTGGGAAGGGTTGGAGAATATTTCCTCTACACTAGAAAATATTACTTATTTAAATTCTAACGGTAGTCTCACATTATACATTGGTTACCATGTAAAAGAAAGAATTAAGATGTAACCCATGCGTCGTTACGGGAGTGAAAAACTAGTTTCCTTAAAGTTTAGATTCAAATGATGAGGCATTATTACTGAAAATCTTATTTGTGTTGTTGCTTCGTCCTGCAAATTGACTTACACACTAGTTTATATTTAGCAGTCACTCTAGATTGACTTACACACTAGTTTATATTCAGTAGTCACTAGAGTTTGATCCATCTTTTTGTTGAAGCTGGTCCGGTCGAGCTTTGGTTCTCTTCTTACAGCAACAAATGAACTTGTCACCTAGGAGTTTCAGAAAATTCCTCTAGTACATTAAGAGAAGATGCATTGATGTTCTCTTTATATCATAATGCTTATTGAGAGGAAGATGGAACTTCATGGAGTTCACTGGTTTAAATAGCCATCATGTGGCAATTTTTAATGGAAAGTCTCGTAAAAATTTACAATTCTAGAAAATACATATGCACTAGAATTTTTCCACAGGATTTCAATGTTAAAATTCTCCAATTGAATTCCTTAATTGTGTAAAGCAAAGTGAGTCAAGTTAGGAAAGATTAAGAAAACACAAAGCTTTGTCCTTCCACCACTGCAAAAGATCAACATTGTTTTTCTCCAATTTTTCAAATGTAGTTCCTGTCATCCTTTTGAGATATCCATCCAACTCACTAGCAATCGACACCAAAGTGCTTGAGGCTTGCCCTTTTCTTTTGGGGCACATGTGGCCCGAGAGCATGGGTCCGAATTGTCACGGCCCATTAGCCATCCTAACTAAAATCTATCTATTTGGGCTCATGCACACTAGGAAGAACCTTAGAATATTTTCAGATGGCCGAGGATCCTTTGCTCAAGGGTTGTCGGCACCTTCTTGGATATTTTTGGAGCTTCAATTAAGATTACTAGAAATAAGATAGAAAAGGATCACACGAGCACATGCATTATTAGACAAGGACAAGCAAGATAGCTTGTCCCCTTTCTTGAGATAGGCTCACATGTGACATTTGTCAGTCAGTGCAGCTTGGCTGTGCCCTTCCAACTCATACTTGGATTTTTTTGGACTGAACAATGTGTGAAAAGAGAGAAAAAATGGTATGCTGGAGTTGGGTCCTCATACGTGAGGCCTGACACAGTAACAACTTTAAATTGCCATGTGACGATGTATCAAGTCGTACTCTCATTATGCAAAAAGGGTTGATGTAGCACAAAGCTTCAATAATTGCTAAAGGTGTGTTTGTTTATGTTTCTGTTCAAAAAGTATTCCGGGAATAAAAATATAAAAACTATTTCTAATTCGGAAACAATTTTTACCAGAAAAATGTGTTTGGTAAACTTGTTTTCGAAAATAAAAAAGAATAGAAACATATTTGGTAAATTTGTATTCTTTTTTTGTTTCTTTTAATTTTTTAATATTTTTATTTTATTTTATTTTTCCTTTTTTCTTTCTTTTTTCTTTTTCTTTTTTCTTCTTTTATCTAATCGCCCGGTCTCGCCCATGGCCAACGATCGGCCGACAAGGGCCGGCAGCCTCGCCCAACCATGGCGAGGCTCATCGGCCCCCGGCGAGGCCGAGCTTGCCCAACCACTGGTCGCCTGGCGATGGCCTGGTGAGGCCGAGCCTCGCCGGTGGCTAGACGAGCTTTGCCACGCCGAATCTGGGTGAGGTCGAGCTTACCCAGCCAAGGCGAGGCCGAGCGTCACTTGCGCAGGTGAGGCTCGGCCTCACTTTGGCTGGGCGAGCTCGGCCTCGCCTAGATCTGACGAGGTCAAGCTCACCCAACCATCGGCGAGGCTCAGCGTTGTCAGGCCACCGCCAAGCGACACCGACTTGGCGGTGGTCCAGCGAGGCCAAGCGTCACTGGTGGCTAGGCGAGCTCGGCCTTGCCAGATCTAGGCGAGCTCGCCCAACCAAGGCGAGGCCAAGCTTTGCCAGGGGCTGACAACACTCTGGCGAGGTCGCCAGCCCTCGACGGCCGGTCGCTGGCCATGGCTAAGGCCGACCAAAGAAAAAATAAGAAGAAAAGAAAAGAGAGAAAAATTATTCTTAAAAATTGTTTCAAAAACAATAAATAAGTTTTTTTTTTTGTTTCTTGTTTCTGTTATAATTTTGTTCCCAGGAACAAAAAAATAGATTTGGAACAAAAACACAAACAAATGCATTTCTATTCTTTTTTTGTTCCCGGAAACAAAAAAACAGAATTTTTGTTCATAAACAGAAAAAAAGAACATAAACAAACACGCCCTAAGTGACTACGATGGCTAAAGAATACTGAGAGAGAGAGAGTAACATCGGAGCATAATCAAGTCGTGGCATTTTTTTTATGGCAAATTCGTAGATGTTGTGGAGAGAGAGAGAGAGAGTAACATCGGAGCATAATCAAGTCGTGGCATTTTTTTTATGGCAAATTCGTAGATGTTGTGGATAATTAGATGACACGGTACAGCCTGAGCACATTGACGATGGGCCAAGAGATGCAAGCGATAGTCATTTCCATATTTTGGTAACTTAACATTTGCTTATGATCTTTAATAATCCATTCGCTAGTATTAAAAGTGGACTCTAATACTAGTATTGACACCAATGGAGTGAGCACGCCACCATCAGCCGTGGAAAGAATGGGAAAAACACAACAGTTTGGCCTTCCGCCATACCAAAAGGTCGTAATTGTCTTTGTTGACTTTTTCAATGTAGCTTCGCCGGGATATTCATTCACCTCACTAGTAACCAACGCCAGAGTGCCCGAGGGCTGTCCCTTTTCGGCCTAGGAACACAAGTCCATTCTGGCTTGGTGCGCCAGCCATCCTAATTGAAATCGATGTTGGTTTATGCACATCCAAAAGGACCTAACAATTCTTTTCATAGCAGGAGATCCTTCGCTAAAAGTTTTGCCAACACCTTGGTAGATATTTTTGGAGCTTCAATTCATCTCATTCAAACATCTATCACATGTCTCACCTCATAATGACAGAGAGTCTAGAAAATGCAATATATATTATGGGCCCCACTGAACTTGTTGATTCAAGGGAAGGCACTCAATTTTGCGTTTCCCTCTATTTCCTCCCTTTTTTTGGAGGAAAATGTCTTGCGGATTCACTGGAAAAATCTTGCTCTACCGTTCCTTTCTATTCCTTGGATCTTTATTGCCTCCCCTCTTTTCACCCAATTCCTAAAACCCACTTCATTCCATGGAATAGCCCGATTAGGTTTGTTATGGAACTTGCTCTCAAAAGCAAAATTAAATGTCATAACTAATATATTAAATTTTTTTACTATGTTCACAGTCAATGGAATAGTAGAATACGTTTGGTAACTATTTGATTCACAAGAATAATTTTTGATAAAAAATAATTATTTTTATTTTGTTATTGAAAATATTAAAGGCGTTTGGTAACTGCCTAAATTTTTTTTTTTTCACAAAATAAAATTATATTTGGTACCATCCTTAAAATTTATAATCTAAATAATTTTCTTTTAATTTTTAAATAATTTTATTATTTTTCTTTCTCTTCTTCTTCAACCTTTGGTTGGTCATCAAGCCAGATGAGGGCCGATGATCTCGTTGAAGCGTCGCTAGCCCTCAGCAAGGTTGCGCCTCGTCAGTCAAGCCTCACCAACAACTAGGTGAGGCTTGGATCTGGTGAGGTTGAGTTTGCCTAGCCACCAGCGAGGCTTGAACTCGTCAAGCCACTACAAGGTTTGCCTCGCCTTGGTTGGGCGACATTGACCTCATGGTGGCCCAACTAGATCGGGTCCCATCAGTGGCTGGGCAAGTTCAACCTCGTTTAGCCAAGGCTCATTAGTGGTCGAGAAAGGTCAGGGCGAGGCTCATTTGGCCACTGGCGAGGCTCACAGGACCTTGCCTAATTGGTCATATGCGATTGACGACAGTGGACAGCGATGGCAATAGTGGAAGAAGATGAAGAGAGGAGGAAGAATAGCAAGAAAAAAGAAGAAGATAAAAGAGGAAAAAGAAATTTGGGTTACCACCGCCTACGGTGGCCCAATTGCATAAATGCTCCCATGATCCTTTGCGAGAAGAGAGGAGTTCGAATCCCGCTGGCCGCACGAGATCTTAAATGCGATGTCGGGATGGTGGGTCCTCCACTAGCGTCGTCTCAGGATTTACCCCCCGTTACCCCGGACTTGTTGGTCTGTCCATATTAGTACAGTGCGCGGGTTCTGCCTGTCATAAAAAAAAAAAAAAAATTGGGTTTGCTTGATTCTGAAATTATTCTTAGGAATAAAGAAGCAAATTTTTCATTCCTTAATTCTTTTTCAAATTTATCCTTGGGAATAAAAATTTATCAAATAAATTTATTTATTAAATTTATCAAATAAATTTATTTATTAAATTTATTCAAATAAATTTATTTATTAAATTTATTCCCAAAAATAAGTGAGTTCATACTGCGACACTACAATTATTATACGTGCACAATGACTATTCGATTTTATTAGGTTATTTAAAATTCGAAATTATATTTATAAGTATGTTTTCTCATCGATTAAAGCTATTTTAGTTTTGGGTGGTCGACCGAGTGCTTTTTCGTAGAATATTTATTGCTGTTTTTCGTAAAGCAATTTGTACGTAGGACACGTTAACTTGAAGTTGGTAAGGACGACGTGCAGAAAGAGAGGACAGTACGGTAGAGTGGGGCCCCTCAGGCATGAGGTTGATATAACAAGCAGCTTAAACAATTGCAACGTGACCCACGATGATTCGATCAAAAAAAAACGCGACACACGATGTACCAAGCCGTACTCTTCATCTGCAGCATGAATGAGGATGACATGACATGAGGCTTTAACAATTGTCGAGTGACCGATGATGGCCAAAAAGTAACTTGACTCAATCTTGGTTAACCCTTGAGCTCACGTTGTTCTATCTTCCTCCTCGTCTGGGTTTTAGAGTGAGAGAGAGAGAGAGAGGACGAGTCAACAGGTCGTAGACGTCGCAAAGGAGAGAGAGTGTCAGAGTGGTAAGCAGGACGCGCAAATTTTAAACCTCTGACGCTGTTGCTTATGTGGAATAATGGGTCAATCGCTAAATGTTCTTATCCTAAATCTACATAGAGGGTAAGATCCATCTAATATTTTCTCACGTGATCCACGATGATTCGACCAAAAAAAAACGTGACAAACGATGTACCAAGCCGTACTCTTCATCTGTAGCATGAATGAGGTTGACATGACATGAGGCTTTAACAATGAGAAGCGTGTCAGGGAGGGAGAGACGCATAAAGATTTGGGAGTTTGCAATGTGTTGGAGAAATCTTTCCAGAATATTTTGAAGCCGACAAAACGTTTCTTTCAGTCTAAAGTCTGGATGTTCGGAGACCGTCAGTTTAAAGTCTGAAGACTTTGTTCTCCCAAGACTCAAGACTCAAGACTCAAGACTCAAGACTCAAGACTCAAGACTCAAGACTCAAAGACTTAAGACTCGGGACTCAAGACTTAAGTCTATTCTCACCCACAGTCTTTCTAATCCGTGTGAAAGGAAATCCAAAGCCGAGGTTTATGGTTGAGGATTCGATCCTATCCTCGGAATAGATTCTTTGGTTGGATAATCATTTCGGATTCTTTAAGATCGATTGAAGATCCGATGGTCGACGAAATAATCTTGGAATATTCTATTCTTGGAAACCGAGATCCTGATTGTATGGGCGAACAGGATTGATGGGCTATCATCAGATTCCTTAATTAGCTCGGATGATCTTCTTGATTGATTCCGTCCAACGGGTAGATTGGAGGAATTCCTTTGGTAAGTGCCAACGGCTATGATGGCATGAAGGAGTATAAAAGGAAGACGTCTAGTTGTTTAAGTGTGTGATCGATAGAAAAATTCCAGAGTCCGAAGATCCTTGATTGTTAGTTGAGGCGAGCGAAATTGTATACGAGTGTTTATACTTGGTGACGCCTTGAGTGAGTGTGGTAGATCATCTACACCTAGAAATCAAGGAAGATCAACACTGTAACATCTCTTTGATCATAGTGGAATCCAGCCAATCGGCTGTCAGTGCAGAAGAGTGGACGTAGGCTTGAATCAAGCCGAACCACTATGAACCGAGCGTTCAATTCTCTCTTTCCCTTACTCAGTCTTGCGATTGAATTTTTAACTGTTGCAAATCCTCTAATTGTTTAAATATCGTGCAAGCCTCGAGAAATTTTTTTTATACCTATTCACCCCCCCTCTAGGTACTCATACTAGCTATTTCAATTGGTATCAGAGCTCGTGTTCTTACTTTGTTTGAAGTGTTTTACTTCAGAGTAAAAGATCCATGGCTAGTATGCTAGCACCAGGGCTGATGGAGGGGCAAAGCAATACCAGACCTCCCTACTTCGATGGAAAGGATTACAACATCTGGAAGAACAAGATGAAAGCTTTCCTACGATCAAAGGATCCTCTGGAATGGGACGTTGTGGAAAGAGGAATCACTCCTGCTGCTGCATCAATCTCTGAAAGAGGGAAAGAAACTGTTGAAGCAAGCGGAATGTCTCAAGAAGAAATAAACAAGAGACAAGCACTCGATGCTAAAGCAATTTATTCTTTATATTGTGCTTTGTCACCAACTGAATATAACAGAATATCTTCTTGTGTTACAGCAAAAGAAGTCTGGGACAGGTTACATATCACTTATGAAGGGACAGATCGAGTGAAGGAGACCAGAATTAACATTCTTCTTGGTCAATATGAATCCTTCAAAATGAAACCAGGAGAATCTATAACTGACATGTTTAGTCGTTTTACAGATATTGTCAATGGTCTTGAGAACCAAGGACAAAAAATTTCTGATCCCATGAAGGTGAACAAGCTTCTGCGTGGACTCTCCAAGGATTGGAATCATATAAAGACTTTAATAAGAGAGACACAAAGAATCATGCCATTATCGTAGACGAACTGTGGAACTCTTCAGTCTTACGAAGTGGAACGAATTAATGAAGACGAAGATCCAAGAGGTAAGAAATCTATTGCACTAAAATCAAATGATGATTCGATGATGCAGATTCTGAAGATGATATGGATGATGAGGAGCTCGCCCTCATGATAAGAAGATTCAGAAAACTGAATAGAAAAGGCGAGAGGTTCATTCCAAAGAAACAGAGTTTTCGAGACAGCGGACCAAGTCTGTTGATGATGTGGAATCAAACAAAGATGTAGTTTGCTTCGAATGTAAAAAGAAGGGACACATCGGACCCAACTGTCCTCTTCGAAAAGAAAAGAGGAAAAGCTGAGAAGTCTCGAAAAGCTCTCAAAGCCGAGACACGGAGCGATACGAGTGTGAAGAGAGTGATGAGGAATATGCCAACCTGTGTCTGATGGCACAATCAGACTCAGGATCTGATCGGACTGGATCGGACTCGAGACAGTGAATTTGAGGTAAGTGATTATAAAATCCCTGTCAAAGTCTCCAAATATATTGATGAGTTATGTTTCAGTCTTAAGACTTCTCTTAAAAAGATTTCCGAACTTAAAAAGGAAAACTCAGTTTTAAAACAAAAGGAAAACATTTTAGAAGAAAAGGTAAAAAATTTAGACTTGAATGTTTCTACTCTTAAAGAGAGTGAAGACAATCTTTCAAAAGAAAACGCTTTCTTAAAAACTGATTTATCAAATATTTCAAAGAAATTTTCAATAGGATCTGAAAAACTTGAAAAAGTTCTTTCAATCCAAAGACCTTACTTCAATAAGTCGGGTCTAGGTATGACAGCTGAAACAATTCCTTTGATTGATTTTCCGAAAGTAAAAGAAAGAATTAAGAAAAGACCATCGAGAGAGGCTTATAAAAATCATTTCAAAAGAGTTTTTGTAAAGCCTGTAGGTCGAAATGCTTTAAGGTGTTCTAAGTGTAATAGTCAGGATCATTTTGAAAAAGAGTGTCCTATGGTTTGGAAGCCTGTTAAGAGAGTATGGCCTAATAATGCTCATCCTACTAACACCAAAGGACCCAAGAAAATTTGGGTACCAAAGAAAGCTTGAGACTCTCTTTTGAATGCAGGTTTCTGTCAAAAAGAAGGTAAAGTGGTATCTTGACAGTGGATGCTCAAAACACATGACAGGAGACTCAAATTGTTTCATTAAGCTTATTCAAGTAAATGGTGGAAAAGTTTCATTCGGAGGAAATAGCAAAGGAAGTATTGTGGGATTAGGAACTGTAAAAATTGGAAATCTCACAATAAGCAATGTTTCTCTAGTGGAAGGACTCAACTACAATCTACTCAGCATTAGCCAACTGTGTGATACTGGTTACAAGATCTCCTTTCAAGAAGGCATATGTTCTGGAATTAGCAAAGATTCAACTCAGTCTTTCATGGGTCGAAGGCATGGAAACATCTACCTCCTTGATGTAAAGCCAAATGAAGAACAATGCTTAATCTCAATTCAAGATGAAGCAGTTCTATGGCACAGAAAACTTGGCCATATCAACAAGAAGCAATTAGCCAAAATCTCTTCAAAGCAACTTGTTCGAGGTCTACCTAAATTGCCATACCAAAAGTCTAACTTATGCACTCCATGCATTCTGGGAAAGCAGGTAAGAAATTCATTTAAGCAAATAAATCATGTATCTACTAATCATGTACTGCAGCTGCTTCATATGGATCTCTTCGGACCAACAAGAACCCAGAGCGTTGGAGGTAAGAAGTATTGTCTAGTAATTGTAGACGATTACTCTCGTTTTACTTGGGTATATTTTCTTGCAAATAAATCAGAAACCTTTTCGTACTTTGAGAAGTTTGCTAAAAAGGTTCAAAATGAAAAAGGATGTGCTATTTCTAATATAAGAACAGATCATGGAAGTGAATTTGAAAATCAAGATTTTACGAGATTCTGTGATAAATCTGGTGTTAATCACATGTTTTCCTCTCCGTATACTCCAGAGCAAAATGGAGTTGTGGAAAGAAAGAATAGATCTCTTCAAGAAATGGCTAGAACACTTTTAATTGAAAGTAAAATTTCTTCACGATTTTGGGCTGAAGCTGTTTCAACTACTTGCTATATTATAAATAGAGTCTTTCTAAGACCTATTCTTGAGAAAACCCCCTATGAATTGTTCAAAGGTAAGAAGCCTATTGTTTCATACTTTCATGTATTTGGTTGCAAATGCTTTATTTTGAAAAATGCAAATGATCGAGTTGGTAAGTTTGAAGAAAGATCAGATGAAGGCATCTTCCTTGGATATTCTATATCAAGCAAAGCCTACAGAGTCTACAACAAGAAAAGCCAGTCTGTGGAAGAATCAATGAATGTCAAATTCCAAGACTCAGTGCAAGACGAATCCAGCCAGACTCAGTACGAAGAGACTGAACCCGCTCTAGACCTTCAAATGTCTACATCTCAAGAAGCATCTCAGAGTCTGGAAGTCCATCATCAAGACGCTCATGGAGAATCAAATAAAGAAAGAGATCATCAACCTGGCAAATTAACTAGTAACTGGAAGCACAAATCCAGTCATCCCAAAGATCTTATTATTGGCGAACTTAATGAAGGAATCCGTACCAGATCAAAGAGGCATGAAGAATCTAGTGCTGTTGCTCTCATCTCTGAAATTGAACCAAAAAGCATAGAAGAAGCTTTATCTGATGAAAGCTGGATCGAAGCTATGCAAGAAGAGCTCAGACAGTTCAACATTAATGATGTCTGGGAATTGACATCTAAACCAAAAGGTAAAACCGTTATTGGAACCAAATGGGTATTCAGGAACAAGATGAACGAAAAAGGAAAAGTCGTACGAAACAAAGCAAGACTCGTGGCCAAAGGCTATACGCAAGAAGAAGGAATAGACTATGACGAGACTTACGCACCAGTTGCAAGGTTAGAAGCTATTCGTCTGTTACTTGCGTTTGCTTGTTACAAAAATTTCAGGTTATTCCAAATGGACGTCAAAAGTGCTTTCCTAAATGGATTTATCCAAGAGGAAGTTTATGTGGAACAACCGCCTGGATTTGAAGACCCAAAGAAGCCAGACTCAGTCTTCAGACTGAAAAAGGCTCTGTATGGTCTAAAGCAAGCACCTCGAGCTTGGTACGACAGACTAAGTAAGTTTTTATTACAGAATGGTTTTGTCAAAGGTAAAGTAGATACTACCTTGTTTATCAAGAAGGAAAACAAAAACTTTTTACTTGTTCAAATATATGTTGATGACATTATTTTTGGATCCTCTAATGAAAGTCTTTGCAAGAAATTTTCTAAGTCTATGCAGGATGAATTTGAAATGAGTATGATGGGAGAGTTAACATTCTTTCTTGGACTCCAAGTGAAACAAATGAAGGAAGGAACTTTCATTCATTAAGAAAAATATGCGAATGATCTTGTTAAAAGGTTTGGATTGGAAAAGTGCAAAAAGACCGACATACCAATGTCATGTTCTCAGAAGATAGACAAGGATGAAGAAGGGAAGAAAGTAGATCAAAAGCTGTATAGAAGCATGATCGGTTCACTTCTTTATCTTACTGCTTCTAGACCTGATATTTTGTTTAGTGTTTGTATCTCAGTGCTAGGTTTCAATCGATCCTAGAGAATCACATCTCATTGCCGTGAAACGTATTATCAAATACGTTGCTTCATCTTTAAGCATCGGTCTTTGGTATCCAAAGAGGGGAGACTTTAATCTTCTAGGATACTCGGATGCGATCTGGCCGGTTGCGAGTCGATAGAAAGAGCACTTACGGAACTTGTCACTGCTTGGAAACAGGACAGTGTCTTGGTTTTCAAGGAAGCAAAGCACTGTAGCTCTCTCAACGACAGAAGCAGAGCATGTAGCTCTTGGAAGCTGTTGTTCGCAAATTCTATGGATAAAACAACAGCTACAAGACTTTGGCATTGAAGACTCATGCACGAAATCGATGTGACAACACCAAATACGATCAATCTCACCAAAAATCCAATCCTTCATTCAAGAGCAAAGCATATTGAGATTCGTCATCACTTCATTAGAGATCATATTCAAAATGGAGAAATCTCGATTCAATTTGTTGATTCAAAAAGTCAACTAGCGGACATATTCACAAAACCTTTGGAGAAGAATCAATTCGACTTCATCCGCTCAAGACTCAACATTTTGAAGCTTGAAGAAGTTAAAGTCTAGAGACTCACCAACTCTAAGACTCTGATCTCTTAGACTTTAAATCCTGAGACTCAATCATTCATCACTAAAGACTGTAAGTTGCTATTCTATCTAAAAGGTACGAATTCTCGTTTATCTTATCTCGTAAAGGTACGTTCTTTTATTCAGATATAATTCGTGTGAAATTTTGAAATCTTGTCTTTTTTAAAAGGAAGTTAATTTTGGCAGTTATTGATTTTGAAAAGAAGTGTTCGTACACTTTCCTTGTACCGTTTAATCTTCTCTTTTCAAATCCGAGGCATATATAAATACACAGTTATTCTACCCCCAATTTTCAAAACCCTAAAAAGACACTCTCCTCCCAATACTGTTTCTACTCTTTGTTCATCGTCGAGAAAGTGGTCATTTTTCTTGGGAAAAGCAAGTGAAGGAATCCTCCAATAGACAAAGAAAGATGTCGTCTTCGAGGAAATCATCAAGAATCGCAAGCAGGGGACCACAAAGAATGGAGAAGGGACCGACTCACTTCGATCTTACTGAGGAAGAAGACTTACCAAGTCAACGACAAAGTCCGATTCGCTCTCCTCCACGTCATTCAGCATCTCCTGACCCACAAGGTGCGAGTCAAAATTTAGAAGAGGAGATAATTGAGGATGCTGACCCAGTAAGAGTCCAAAAACCCTCTGTTATCTATAAGCTTTATCGTGCGTTGAAAAGCACTGGTTCTTCGTTAAAATATATAGATGACTTTCTTAAGGACAAAAATTATGGGAATGAGTATCTTTTTCTGCGGAAAATGGAAGAGTTGGGAATTGCTCCGAAAGGAAGAGCAGAGGAGGCTCTTGCGAACATTCCAAGTGATCCTCGTATGCCAGGACAGAATCTGATAGACGGGAACGATGATGACAAAATGTTCCTTGAATTTAAACCTAGAATGGGTGTGGCAGCAAAGGTGAAAGGGAATCGGATGGATTTGTTTAAATCCAAGGATCAGGAAAAAGTGTATTTCAGGCTGTTGAAAAGAGGGGTAATTAACCCTAGAAGTGTCGATTTTGACTTCTTGGATTCCATCAACTTGAACTTAAGAGAGAAGTTGAATTTGCTTCAACTTGAGACTTTCTGCTCTGACTCTACAGACGGGTATGCTCAACTGACCGCTTATTTCTATTCAAATCTTAGCTTTTTGGATGCGAATAGAATTTCTTTCAGTGTTCGAGATCAAGTCTACGTGGTAGATGTGAATATGTTGGCGGACATTGTTGGAGTTGAACGGGGACGCTATCTTCCAATCAAAGTCTCACCTGCTCGTACTACTCTGGATCTTGTCAAAGATAGGGACGTAGAGAAGAAAATTATCTATTCCAGGATGAATGCCATTAACATTGTGCTTCATAAGATTGTGATCAACTGTCTCAGACCAAAGTCTACGTCAAAGACTTCTGTGTCTCTTTCTGAAGCAAAGTTGATGTATGCGATCAACTCAGGACGGAAGTTCTCTCTCCCGCACACTATTCTTTTCCATATGTACAGAGCAGTGTCAAAAGACAAAGGACAATTGCCTTATCCTGGTCTGGTGACCAAGATCTTTAGACATCTGAATATCGAACTGCCACATACTTTTTGTGTTCGACCGTGTGACAAGATGGTGGTAGGGTTGAAAATGTTAATGAAGATGCGTCTGAAAGATCTCTCTAAGGAAATGGAGAAATTCAAAGTGAAATCTCCAGTCCAGTCTGCTTCAAAAAGGAAAGGAAAGGAGGCCATTGGTGCCTCATCGAAAAAGAGGAAAAGAACTCTTATCCTGGAGGATGAGGATGAAGATGAAGATGATGAAGATCCCACTATCCCAGCACTGACAAGAACAAGACGTTCTGTGTCTTATCCTATAGAACTTCAGCAGAGCAGAGAAGAAGAAGAACAGAGAGAGAAGGAGAAAGAAGTTGAGGAAGAAGGAGAAGAAGAAAAAGAACAGTCTGCTGATAAATCTGGAGAGAAGGGAAATCAAGAGCATGATCATCACTCTTCTCCTCTCGATGTCCTAGAGACAGGGGGAGTAAGCGTGCAAGAGAGGTCTACACCTCATGTTGCTGAAGATCTAAGACAATCTCCAGAAGACCCAGAAGAAGTTCAGGTCTCTCAATTGCCTGAAGAAGATGATACATCGATTCCAAATCTGCCAGACCAAACAGAAGCGCCAACGTCTGAGAAAGCCAATGCCAATATACAGACGGATGATTCTGCAGATCTTCGTAGTATCATGAATATTCTTCTGGAAATGCGTAATCAGATATATATTCTGGACTGTGAAATCCAAGCTTTGAAGCATGCTGGACAAGCATCTTCGGTCTCTTTGGAAGACAAATTCAAAGACCTCGCTCTTCAACTTCAAGCCAATGCCAAGGGAGAAGAGGTAGCTCATCTGCGAGAAGACCTGAAGAAGCTCGAAGGAGTAGTCCAGTCCATTGGGGATTTCCAGATCGTGCGCATTCCCAAGCAGACATGACTCCTTTCTCACCCTTTTCAATGCTGACAAAAAGGGGGAGAACCAATTTGAACTTTCATTTTTTAATCTTTGACCTTTGTGGTTATGTTTATTTTTGAGTATGACTTGAGAACTTGAACTTGGGTGTGAATTTGACTGAATTGACTGTGGATTATGAACTTGACTGGTTGCATTTATTCAAGTGTTGTTATATGGTGTTTCTCATGAAAGACTAACCAATTTTCTGTGGATGCAGAGTCTGGTTGTTTTATTAATCTTTATGAGTTAGCCATATTGCTTGAGAAATGTTTTTGCAGGTCAAAGTTGTCCAAATCTTCAAGAAAGTTTTTGTCACCATCAAAAAGGGGGAGATTGTTGGAGAAATCTTTCCAGAATATTTTGAAGCTGACAAAACGTTTCTTTCAGTCTAAAGTCTGGATGTTCGGAGACCGTCAGTTTAAAGTCTGAAGACTTTGTTCTCCCAAGACTCAAGACTCAAGACTCAAGACTCAAGACTCAAGACTCAAGACTCAAGACTCAAAGACTTAAGACTCAGGACTCAAGACTTAAGTCTATTCTCACTGACAGTCTTTCTAATCCAGTGACGAAGGAAATCCAAAGCCGAGGTTTATGGTTGAGGATTCGATCCTATCCTCTGGAATAGATTCTTTGGTTGGATAATCATTTCGGATTCTTTAAGATCGATTGAAGATCCGATGGTCGACGAAATAATCTTGGAATATTCTATTCTTGGAAACCGAGATCCTGATTGTATGGGCGAACGGGGATTGATGGGCTATCATCGATTCCTTAATTAGCTCGGATGATCTTCTTGATTGATTCCGTCCAACGGGTAGATTGGAGGAATTCCTTTGGTAAGTGCCAACGGCTATGATGGCATGAAGGAGTATAAAAGGAAGACGTCTAGTTGTTTTAAGTGTGTGATCGATAGAAAAATTCCAGAGTCTGAAGATCCTTGATTGTTAGTTGAGACTGAGCGAAATTGTATACAGAGAGTGTTTATACTTGGTGACGCCTTGAGTGAGTGTGGTAGATCATCTACACCTAGAAATCAAGGAAGATCAACACTGTAACATCTCTTTGATCATAGTGGAATCCAGCCAATCGGCTGTCAGTGCAGAAGAGTGGACGTAGGCTTGAATCAAGCCGAACCACTATAAACCGAGCGTTCAATTCTCTCTTTCCCTTACTCAGTCTTGCGATTGAATTTTTAACTGTTGCAAATCCTCTAATTGTTTAAATATCGTGCAAGCCTCGAGAAATTTTTTTTATACCTATTCACCCCCCTCTAGGTACTCGTACTAGCTATTTCACAATGAGGAGCGTCGGCTCCGTGATGAATTGTCCACGTTCTTTTTTTTTTGCAGAGAATTGATCAGAAATAGGTTCATCACGATGAGGTTATTAGCAAAGAGAGGTTAGAGGGAGAGAGAGGGTAGTCAGGCTCAACCATGGAATAGCGAGGCATCCATATAATCCATGATATGGGGTTAATGATCCCCCTAACGTACGTATAGTTACGTACAAGTACGTATGATTATTACAGGTACACTACATATTCCCTACATCCGTTGCCGAGGTGTAATGGATCAATAAAATTGGGTTTTTTTAGAACTTTAAAGGTGAGTTTTTGAAAAATAAATGATGATTATAATTAGTAATTTCTATACAAAAAAATGAAAAGGCTATATTCCATGAACATCTCCATTCTCAAAATGGAGTTGTGTATGTAGCTCAAAACCTATATGTATTCACAAGATTAATAGATAGGTGTTTATATTAATGGAGTATCTAACATTTTTTGAGTATTCGACGAATTTCTACTCGGTGTGGCAATCCCTCCATTTCATACACACTGGATAATTATTGGAGATGCATAATTTTTTATATTACATTATTTGTAAAATCTGTTATTTGCCTTCATTCTCTTCACTAGATCAATCAACATGAATAGTTCAATCAATGCGTGGTTTTCTCTAATACTGTATTTAAAAAAAGAATAATGAATAATTTCTTCTAAGGAGAGATGAAATGACGTGAAAATTGTCAGAATAATTTCCACAATATTCCAATCTCGAACCAACAGCTTTAGTGCTTATGTTAAGCCTTAGGTTTGGGGGGAACCAAATTTGAATCGGAAAAGGACAATGATTATCCACGTGGCATATGCATGAAGGATTTATATTACATAATTAAGTAAACTAATATTACTGGGAACCGGGCATGTAAGGTTGACAATGATATGACAAGCACATGCATTAGGCAAGGACAAGGCAGAGAGCTTACACCCTTTTTTGAGAAAAAGTGCCAAAAAAGTCATAAACATTTTGGTTTTGTGCTGATTTAGTCTTAAACATTTTTTTGGTGCCGATTTAGTCCTAAACCTTTTTACGTTGTGCCAATTCCGTTCTTTCCGACCAATTTTGGCCGAATTTTGCTAACTGGATACTAGTCCGCTGACATAGCCTGATCGGCGCTGATGTGTACAACTTTTAATAACATTTTAATATTTTTGAATATTTTTTATTTTATTTTTTCTCTTTTTATTTTTATTTTTATTTTTATTCTTTTCTTTTTTCTTATCATCTTCTTCCTCCAGCCGGTCGCTTGAGCTCGGCGACCAGCCAGAGGTGATGGCCGGCGAGGTCGACATCGCCGGCCACCTCGCCAATGGCTGCGAGGCTCACC
Organism: Eucalyptus caleyi; assembly: GCA_014182885.2. Taxonomy (NCBI): domain Eukaryota; kingdom Viridiplantae; phylum Streptophyta; class Magnoliopsida; order Myrtales; family Myrtaceae; genus Eucalyptus; species Eucalyptus caleyi. The sequence goes on from CM024472.2 coordinate 19,654,381, forward strand.
CTCGTCGGATCTGGCGAGGGTCGAGCCTCACCCATGGCCTGCGAGGGTGAGCCCCACTAGCTCGACGTGAGACCAGCTGCCTCGAAGAACCCCAAGAATCACAAAACCCCCACCCCTGACGGATCGTCGCCGTGGGAGAAACAAGCGAAAATCCGGGGCTGGAGCCGCGCGACCGAGGACACCCCAAGCTCCTGTAAACCCTAGAGACGACGACGACGACGAGTGGAGGAGGGAGGAAATTTCTAGGGCAAGATTGGGATCAGAGAACAGAGCCGAGGAGGGGTCCAACTAGCCTCGCGTCGAGCTGGCGGGGCTCGCCCTCGCCGGATCTGGTGAGGTCGAGCCTCGCCGGCCATGGGCAAGGCTCGATCCTCGCTAGATCCGGCGAGGGCGAGCCTCGCCTGCTCGGCGCCCTCGTGGCCACTAGCGAGGTGGCCGGTGAGGTCGACCTCGCCAGCCATCGCCTCTGGCGGTTGCTGAGCTCCGGCGACCGGCTAGAGGAAGAAGATGAGAAGAAAAAGAAAAAGAATAAAATAAAAGAATAAAAATAAAAAGTAAAAAGAGAAAAATATTAAAATATTAAAATATATTAAAATATTATTAAAAGTTGTATACGTCAACGCCGATTAGGCCACGTCAGCCGGCCGGCGTCCAGTCAGTAAAATCCGACTAAAATTGACCGAAATGGTTTGAATTGGCACAACATAAAAATGTTTAGGACTAAATCGGCACAAAAAAAAATTTAGGATTAAATCGACACAAAATCAAAAGATTTAAAACTTTTTTGGCACTTTTCCCCCTTTCTTGAGACGGGCTTAAATGTCTCTTTTGTCGATTGGTGCATAGCTGTGCCCTTCCAACTCTTGCTTGGATTTTTTTTTTTTTTTGGACTGGGATGACGTGTAAAAAGAGAGATAGGGCGGTACGGTGGAGCCGGGTCTCTGGACGGAGGTTTGACATAGCACGAAGCTTTAAATTATCATAAGACCCACGATGCATCAAGTTGTCCTCCCATCTGCAGAAGGGGTTGACATTATACGAAGCCGTAATAATTGCGGAGTGACTGACGATGGCCAAAGATTAACTTTACCCTTGTTAAACTCTCAACCGCCCATTGTCCTGTCTTCCTCCTCCTCGTCTGCGTCTTAGGGGGAGAGGGGGAGAGAGAGAGAGAGAGCAACTCGTGTGGACGTGTCTGATTGATACCTGATAGGGAAGGAGAGAGACACGTAAGGAGTTGGAGTTAGCAGAGAATTGTTCACTTCTACAGAGAACTGGAAAGAGGGTCATTGGGTTGAGATTATTGGCAAAGAGAGATCAAGAGAGAGAGATAATTACGTACAAATACACTTCGTACTCCCTGAATCCGTTAACAAGATATAATCAATCAATAATATCGGGTTGTTTTAGAACTCTTAAAGTAAGGTTCCATGAAATAAAATTATTATTGTAACTAGTAACTTCTATACAAAAAAAATGAAGATGTATCTTCCATGAAGCTTCGGTTCCTCACAATGGAGTACCTAAATGCACAGGATTAATAAAAAAACGTCTCTTGGATATCAATAGTATTCATGGCTTTTTACTATCCGACTAATTCTCATTCAGTGCAATGGTCCTCCAATCTATGCATATGTAAAAATTACTAGAGATAAGCAATTTTTATATTACATTCTTTTGAAAATCTTTTAGTTGCCACATTTGATTTTTATTTTTATCTCAATTTTTGGTTGACGATTGCATCATAATTAGCTTAAATAACAATAGGGAAATTGAGAACAACTCTTGTGGATCTTGTCTTTGTTGCATTTTGTCAATCAAATAAGGTGTTACGGAGACGCAATACTTGTTGACTATCGTCATCAATGAATCCTCCGGTACACTTTCCTATCTAGAAAAGCTTGGTGAAATTGAGGAAATTACAAATTATTCTGTGCAAATGCCCACAAGAACACCTAATCTGTCATGCTTGAGGAATGTACAATCCTTCGCACTATCTTATTTAGAAAGAGTTGTTGAGGTTTAAGGTTTAGGGGAATCGAGATCTTTGTTGCATGCGATTCAATTGAAAGATTACATATCCTATGCAAGCTGAAGAAGCTAAGGTGTGTTGAACCAAAACGCTGTCCTAAGCTAAGACCCATGAAAGGCGGCAATGGCTCACGGTCTTTAAAGTACTTGGAGACCAAAGGTTACAGACCTCTCAAAATGTGTTGCCCAATGTGTCAAGATCAACCAAGATAGAGACGGAAGTGTAACAACTGTAGTAGTTATTGTGGTAAGAAAACACCGTGATATGTGATGTGGTTGTGGTAGACTTATAATATTTTAACTAATCTTTAGGTGTCATGGACTCTAGTTCTTCATCTTAGGAATTATTTTGTACGGCTTGTGAATGCATTAAAAACCCAGGATATCAAAAACTCGAGATCTCCATAATTGTTTCTGTCCAACGGGTTGATTGGAATAACTCCTTTGGAATGTGCCAACGGTTAAGAAAGCATGGAAGAGTATATAAGGAAGATGCTAAAATTATTTGAGTGTATGTGTGAAAGAAAAATTCCAAAATCTAAAGTTCCTAATTCTTTGTTGTTTCAATTGTTGAGCTCAATTTGTACTCAAAAGAGAAATTAGATACTTCTGAGACCTTGAGGAAGTGTAGCATGGTCTCTATACTGTATAATTAAGGACATGAGACTGTAAAATCTCTTTTGGTTCTTAGTGGATTCCAGCCAGTGGGCTATCAGTGCGGGAGAGTAGACGTAAGTTTGGTCTAAGCCGAACCACTATAAACCTTGTGTTTTGATTCTCTATCCCTAATCTCTTTACTTTAATTCGTGGCTTTATATAACCATTTATAGTCTTTTACATCTTCAGTCAATTATTCTTAAAAGTTGATTTATTTTGTTAAGTTTTGCAAAAACCTCTTTGATCACCTATTCACCCCCCTCTGAGTGCTCTTACTAGCTTATCAAAAATAAATACAGTTTTTTTTCCTTGGCCTGATGAAAACAAAAAAACAAATTGAAGAGAGAGTTAGAGATAGCAACTACTCCAAACAACTTCATAAATAATGGTGGTAACACACATAAAAATGTTGGACTTACTCTATATCAAGAGGTAGAGATTATATTCAAGACACGAATTTTTACATCACTATGTTAGAATATATTTCAACTATGAGCCTATAATTCGAACTCGAGATTTCTTATTCGGGATGCTTTTATCCGATGGACATCTGGATTTATTTTGTTAATATCGATTATTCATATAATTTATCAACCGAAGTACGTCCCCAGGACTTTGTCCTCGTATCTAATCAAGGTAGAGATGACTTGGCAAGCGCGGCTCCGCTTGAGCTACTAATGGTTTGGCGAGGAATAGGTCATCCCTCGACTCGGCGAGGTTGATGCTCGACAAATTGGAGGGTTTACTCCAATTAAACCCTTGGATTAGCCTGGCGAGGAGCATCACGGTCATTGTCGTACCAAGCGTGGCGGCAATGCACCCACGTCGGCCAGTGCTGAAAGATATGAAGCGCAGGTCAGGTTCTGTGAGTACGACCTCCGCTTGGTCCCTCGTAATGTGTCGGTCCGGCTTGAACTTGAGGGGTTCGTCCCAAATCTCGGGGTTTCTACCGAGGCCGACGCGGCTCAAAAGGACGTGGCTGCCCTTGGGGATGCGATAGCCAGCCACAGCGGTGTCCGACATGGCTACGTGGGGAACATTGAAGGGGGCCACTGGGTGGAGCCTAAAAGCTTCCCTAGCACATGCTTTGATGTAGCTAAGATCTCCGATATCGGATTCTTGGACTAATCTCTCCTTTCCCACAACTCTATCGATTTCTTCTGTGGCTTTGTGAATGAGCTCGGGCTGATTTATCATCTCCGCCATTGCCCATTCGACAGCGTTTGACGGATTGTCCACCGCGGCCATCATAATCTCCTGCATATTAGGTCGTGCATCTTTATGTTAAAATTTAAACTATTTAGACCAAAACACTGCAAATGACTGGGCAAATACACTAGAATTATCAATATCCTACTGATTCCAAAAATGCTACCATAGGTTCCTACGATATCTAATAGCTACCGAAGCAATCGAGTTTACAAAGTGATCCCGCTTTGTGCGGATGGCGTAAATATATGGAGACATCGATTCTGATGGACAAGTATTTAAAGTTTATATTCGATGGAATCCTTTAGGAAGAAGAATATAATTTTACCGTGGTCAGCGCTCGAACTTCTTGTGGCGCCAGCACTGGCATCCCTTTTGAGTCTTTAAGCATAATTAGAACGTCCAATAAGTCTTGAGGCTCTTTTTCATTACTCTCGGAGCTCAAATCGTCCCTCCATCGTTTGATCCTCTCGCTTATTATGGGTTCATGCAATGTCCTAAGAGTCCTCGCACTCTCTTCTACTCCCTTCTCATGCCCATCAAGATCAAGCCCCTTCAAGAATGGAAAGTAATCAGAAACACAAAATGCATAGACATAGTTTAGTGCATTGAATAGTGCGTCCACATGTTGTTCTTCATCAATGGTTGGTCCTCCATCTTGCCTTCCCTGGCCAAAGTATCTCTTGTTGAACATCAACCTTCTTATCACATTCCCAGAATAGTGCCTCGTAGTGGTTCTCAAGTTCACTTGATGACCTGAGGTTTTGCATAGGTTAAAGACATACTTCACTAGGTTATCGGCTTCCCCCACTCTCTTGTCATGGAGCCACTTGTGCCGAGACGGGCATACTACCTCCGACACCAAGACCCGCCTCATCTTCTTCCATTGCCCCCCATAGGGTGAGAGGACTGCTGTCAAGTAGCCGCTGCTGAATGTGCCGGACGCCATCGTAACTGGCCTTGAGGCGAATGATGAGTCCTGTTTCCTGAGGAATTCTTGGGCGATTGTTGGACTGGTCACGGGAATGACGTGCGTGCTCCCTAGACGGATGCACGCTATGTCGGTGTTCATTTCCTTCATCAGGCGATGGATCCACCGGAACACGGGCTTGTTACGAAGCATACTCGGGGCACAACCGACCACGGGCCATGGGGTGGGGCCTGGAGGGAGTGGGAGAGGATTATTTTCTTTTCTGATGTTTTTCCGACGAAGCTGCTGTTTCACGATTCTATATAAAGCGACAAGTGCCAAGAGAAGTAGGGCATAAATGGTGGCCGGGGTGGCGGAACTCATTGTGGCGGCGGCAGTTGGAGCTTTTGTCGATGGCTATTGCTATATATATCTTTGCCTGCGGAGGTTTTCGACCACTAGGCTTTTGCTATGAAGAAGGAAAAGGGAGAGTTCGTGGTGAAGTGAATATGCACGTATGACGCCTATATATAGAGTCGGAGGCCAACTGATGCTCTGTATGTTCCCAACAAGCGTTCGGATTCATTCTAATGACAATGTGTGCAACATTGTGTGTTTCGAGACAAAGGCGCGTGGTGCTCGCTATTTGAGTACCCATGTCCACGGATAAAGATAGAGATGATAGCGATAGTGTGCTGCCAGTCTCCTGGCTTCTCAAAACGAGAAGTGAAAAGTTGATATCCGGAGGCCAAAGACTTTGCGGTCGACTTTGCTATTGGAGCCAAATAGCATGCGTCTCTTGAGGTCAACTTTGTTGTTGGAATAATAACTAAATAAAAGTGGCTGATACGGATGGCGGGGCTGCAGCAATTGGAATATGCCAAGCTTTGCCAAGAGAAAGTTACTGTGCGAAGACGTGTTTTTATGGTGTCGAAAAATGCCTCCGTGAAAAAGATAAGCTCCATAACCTGACCATTGTGGCAGTTGTTTAAATAGGAATGATGCACTTAGATGAACACTGTTGAGCGGTGAGGATAGATTTATTTTGGTACGGGTGCATGGGATGTACAGGGTGCGAAGTGCACTTGGTATACTAGGGTTGCTTCAAGAAACGAGGCAATGATACCAAGTTAGAAAGCCTAATCCAAGAGTTTCAATTGATAGGTGGAAGGAGACCAAATGAAATAAAAAGCATTTATGATCCATTGTCAAGTGATGTGTGACAATACTTCAATAGCCCCTCTCACATGCAAATTGGATTACGAGCGGCATGTGAAATTTTGACTATGCACATTCATGTGGAATTTTGACCATGCATATTTGTGAAAGGGATAGCAATTGTTTTGATACCTTATGAGATTTTGTGGAATGAAGGCCTAGTTCAATATTTATATATTCTAATACTGCCCATCATGCATAGACTAGTCATTGGCCTAAGTCTAAAGCGTGAAATTATGTAATTGGAGAGATAGATACGGGTCTCAAAAGATTTGAACTCATTGGAGAGATAAATATGGGCCTAAAAGATTTGAACTTAAGATCTCTTAGGGCGCGCATGACAAAATTTATATTTTTCGATTTCTCTGTTTCTCTGTTCCCCGGAACGGGTTTGGAACAGAAATCCATTTGGTAACGCAATTTAATTTCTTTATTTCTGAAACAGATTTCTATTCCAGAAATAGAGAAATTGAAGAAATCAGAAGCTAAAATTTTTAACTTCTCAGTTTCTGAAATTCTGAAATATAAATCAGAAACTGAAATCAAGCCAAATAAAAGAACATTGCGCTTTCCTGCTAACTTAATTCATTTATAACCACAGCTTCACAAATTATTGCTAATTTTCTTTTCTTATTTTGCTCGTGTTTTTTTTTTTTTTGCATTTTTTTTCAATTTTTTTTATAACTTCCTCTTTAGGATGAAAGGCAATCAAATGGGTCCCCAATTTTCAAAAATGACCAAAGTTCTTAGATGATTACTTAAAAACAATGGGGCTCTTTCCTCCTAGAAAAGGCACGCGCATGGCCAGTTGAAGAAAAAGTTCTTACGTAATAGATGAATAAAAAATGTGTCTAGAAATTTAACCTTATTTTTTACGGATTCAAAATTCTTGCAAAATCAAAATAATTAGATTGTTACACAATCTTGAATTTTAATTCGAAGGCAAGAGATTCAAGAGAATCTCTCTTTGCTATACAAGGGCCATTAAAGGTTCATTGAACAACAATAAAGAAATTAGGGATGAGCAACTGGACTGATTCAATTTGAGAATCAAAATAAACTGACCTTCCCCCGATTGGTTCCTAACCATAAACGTTACTTTAAGGTAGAATTCTCATATATTCCTTTACACCATTAATTTTATTTTATCGATAATCTTGTATAATACTAGTTTTTGATAAAATGACAAGGCTATATAGGCGCCATTGATGGCACCCATATTCATGCTCCTCAGTACTTGTCTGAACCTACACAAAATGAGCTTGCAAACGATACATTGACTGAGGAGGGAAACCAAATAAATATGCTTAGGAAAACAATTGCTAATAAAATGGCAAGTGATAATAATATGCCGGAAATTCCATGAAATTGTATTTTCAACTTTTGTAATGTATTAGTATTATTTCGACTATTATTTTATATTTGAGGATTTCTTATGTTGTTTTAGTATTATTTCGACTATTATTTTATATTTGAGGATTGTTATTTAATCAATTTCTATTTCTAGAAATAAAAATTTGGTTATGTTATTAAATGGATTTCTGTTTCAGAAATAGAAATTTTGAATTGTTATCAAACGGGTTTCTTTGCTCAGAAACTAGTCCGGAGAATAGAAATTAATAAATTTATTTCTGGTCAGAAATCAATTTTTGTTTCATAAATTTTGTCATGCGTAGCCTAAGCATCCTATGGCTCCAATTAAGACTAAGGTGAGAGAAGTGTCAAGATACACGTATGAGTTGTGTTAGTGAAATCCCACATCAAAGAATTGATGTGATGTAGAGTAGTTTATATATTTTAGTTGGCTTATAATTCATCAACTTAAGTTTTTGAGTGAAAGTGAATCTAACTTGATATATTGACGAGGGTGATCTCCCCAAGTGAAGGAAAGCAAATGGGCGTTGTAGTGTAGCAACGCTGGCCTATAAGGATGAATTTGAGCTAGAATGACACATGAACTAAAGGAAAGCAAACCTAACACTAGAGCTCACACGCAAGGGGGATATAGTTAGGATACTATTGCTAGGGATACACGTGCGAACCTAACACTAGAGCACTCACACACAAGGGGGATATAGTTAGGATACTATTGTTAGGATACACCTGCGAGTTATGTTAGTGAAATCACCCATCGAAGAACTGATGAGATGTAAAACACACTCATCACACATGCGAGAGGGATATTATTAGTGTAGCAAACCTAACACCGGAGCTCACACTCGAGGAGGATATTGTTAGGATATACGTGCGAGTTATGTTAGTGAAATCCCACATCAGAGAATTGATGTGGTGTAAAAGCATAAATGTGAAGGGGATATTATAAGGATAGGAATATTGTTAGGATACATGTGTGAGTTATATTAGTGAAATCCAACATCGGAAAATCGATGTAGTGTAAAGCGCACACACCATGGGGATATTATTAGGATATACATGTGAGTTGTGTTAGTGAAATCTCACATTGAAAAATTAATATGATGTAAAGCAATTAATATATTATGGTTGGCTCATAACTCACGGCTCGAACTTGGGCTCTCTCTCCGATGTGGTGTAAAGCACACATGCGAAGGGGATATTATTATGATAACACGTGTGAGTTGTGTTAGTGAAATCTCACATCGGATAATTGATATGGTATAGAATAATTAAAATATATCATAGTTGGCTCATAGCTCACGGCTCAAGCTTGGGCTCTCTCTCTTGGCGATCTTCCCAAGTGAAGGTATCGGGCTTTTGCTACGTGCTCCCAACAAGAAGTTCGTCCAAGATGATTTGGTCAAACTTGAACAAAGGTTTTGATGCTTCAGTGGGGGGACCGCATAGAGGTTACATGAGAAGACATGGTGCGAATAGCTGGCTTCAGTTAGAGGAGAGGTATTTGGGAAAGTGTAGCTTTTGAAGGGTTGGACCTTTGATACTGAGAGGAAAGGAACCAGATATAAGAACCCTCTCTTGTAGGAGTGCAGTTTTTCCATAGATGTGCAATAATGCTGCATTCTGTTGGCTGTACTCTTCAATAATGCTGCATTTGGCTGTTTCCCCACGTATCATCAATAAATGTCATTAATTTTGGCAACGGCTGATTCATATTCTGATTTTCTTTTTACTGTGGTGAAATTGTTTATTGCCCCGTTGCAGGTTAAACAGGATGACTCCTTTCCCGCAGATTTGCTTTTTCTTGCTAGTACAAATGCTGATGGTGTCTGCTACACTGAGGTTTAAGAACAATCATTCTTGAATCTCGATATGCTGGTTGCATTCCGTTGCTGTTATTTCCCTTTGTCATGTTTGGCTTTGCCTTTCCAATTTTTCAGACTGCAAATTTGGATGGCGAAACAAATATAAAGATCCGGAGGGCTTTGGAGAGGACATGGGATTATATAACCCCAGAGAAAGCGTGGGAATTCAAAGGTGAAGTTTTCTTTAGATTTCCTCTATTGTCTTCTCAGTATTTCTATGGACTACATGCCTATTCTTTTTTCTTTACCACTAATATTTTCGTATGACTTAATTAAATTTTATTTGTGACAAAATGGACAAATTTGATTTATACGCTCTTGGAGGGGAAGTGCTGAAAGATAGTCATAATTATTAGTATAGGTTCATACTCGGTCTATGGTGCACAGTGGGCTATCTACAATTACTATATTGAACAATATGAATGGTTTAGGGAGATTAACCCCAATTTTTCAATCAGATAATCCTTCTCTTGGGTATCATTTTTACGGTCATTTATATGTTTTTGTGACCAACTTTTACGCAACATGCTTGTTTTTTTGTGCTATTTTTACGCTTTTAAATTTTCAAGGATAAGATCATTTTATTTTGTTAGAAATACTCGGGGCTCCGCGCGTACTAGACAAACATACAAGTTAAGTCAGTTGTTCACCGGCCATTGCCCAGTGCAGACGGGTTGCAAATGCCGGTTTGCCGTGTAACTTCCTGCACACCACACTTCAATAGCTCTAATTAGCACAACTTCATGCTATTTAAAAAGGCTTTACTATCTTCACGGGTGGAAGCTTTTCGACAGTTGGCTCTTCTCTCCCTCTCTCTCACATACTGCAAATTTCGCTTGTCTTCTCTCAAAAGTTTTCTATACCTCCTGCTTTAATAGAATCGGGTGGGAATTATACTCTTTTTACCTTTTATTATGTTGGTAAAAGTTACTTTATCTCTTATCCGATGAATACTAACATCACATGAGGAGAAGAGAGGAGGAAAGCCCTTTGTATGCATGAAAGAAAGCCCCTGGACGCAAATCAAGGCAACTAGTAGAGAATCTGAAAATAGAAAGGAACTTAGTCGCTGTTTTACAAAAGAATCACTGTTTGGATATCTAAGAGCCTAAAGGTTTAGCTCTTAAATAAGTGCCGCAGCATTCTTATACCTACAAATTTGTTTTTTTGGAAAGATAAACTATGCCACTTTGGTGTAGGTTCCATTTATTCACCTGAATTGATAAGCTCATCCCTTTCCTGTGCAAAACCATGTGCTCGAAGATTAAGTGGACATAGCTAATTCATGGTCTTCAACTTTGTAATATAGTAGTGGGAAGATGAGATTGCTTCATTCTTTTTGCTGGAAAGTTTCTTATGGACATAGCTTCCAGCCTTGACATGTCCTTATGTTGGAAATTTGCAACAAGAAGGATATTAAAATATAGCATATCTCCCCTTTCCTTTCCTTTGCTTGCTTTTTACACTTCATGTTGTTCTGATTGATATCTCCATATGATGAGCTCTAGGATCATTGATGGCTATTGAGGATCTTCTTGATGGTGGTGAATATTTTTTAATGAAACTGAAGATGTGAATGACCTCTCTAGCCCATCCTTTGATGTGTTGTACATGGGCATGTCTCATTCATTGTTATTTGCACGATTGGTTGTTTTCTTATGCCAATAAATCTTACATGAAAAGCCATTTTATATGATCTTTAATCTTCCCAAAATCCCTTTTGAAGCTAACAAAACAGCATTAATACTACTTCCGGTTAGTTCTGCTTTTTTAAACCCTTGCAAGGAACCAAATATGTTGGTGTTCTAGTTGATGGGTTGGCATGCCTAGAATTTCCTTGCAAAACAATGTATGTATTTTCGTTAATTATGAAGCATAAGATCTGAAACCTTTACCCACAAACCTGCTTGTAGCTCCAATGTTGGAATGCCGATGGAACCAAATTATGGATTTTATGACGAGTTTTGGAACATTTTATTAGATGCAAATTGCACAAACCCAAGATCTCCATAACTAGAACAAGAACATGCATGATTGAGTAGAAAGAATTGACGCACTTGTTTTGGGATCTATTGTTCTTGAAGCGGAAGCGGAAACACAATGTTCCACGCGCAAGTCATTCTCCTCTATTGCCATCCGTATCACTGGCTCAATGAGGCGGCCCCCTCACGTGCAGCGTTTGGTAAACGCCCCTTAGGTGAGGATACATGTGAGAATTAGGGTTAGAGGAGAGACTTGAGCACTATTTATAGAGTTTCCAGCCAGTCCCCCTTATTACGGGCCAGGCTCAACTCGGCCCACACTAGCCAGCCCCATATTAGACTAATTAAGAAACCTTCTATCTCACCTTAGACCAGCCCTGTTTTATGGTAACAGTAAAAATAGTAAATTACAATATCAATTAATGTAGTCCACATTAGGAAAACTCTTACATTCTCCCACTTGGACTATATTAATTGAAATTGTACCTTATGCGCGCACATTGGTCCAGAGATAATTCTTAATAGTCAATCCTATCCCATAAAGTCTCAAACACCGAATCATTGCAGTAACTGCATGTATACACACAGAGCCTTCCATGGTCACGAATGTTCTCAACTTTATTAATATAGATTCAATATGGTAGTGTGTCAAATGGATAACATCTCTCATAGAGAGATCCCATTTGTTAGTCACCATTCTCTTACCTTAGGTGTCACAAAAAACTTGTGCCACTAGAGAATGTTTTATGGTTCCAATGAACCCACATATGTCTTGTCCTTATGGTTAACCTTTCTTTATGTATCACAAGACATATGCACAAGGTTAATAACCGGATGCCCGGATGCCCCTAGCCTTCACTCAAGGTCTATACAATCCCTTAAGACTTTATCAATATATATTCAACATAATAACAACACATTCAAAATATTTTATTGAATGCAAAAGTTGATACATATCAAACCGTTACTAAGTGTAACGAACCACAGATGTGAACTTTATCAGAGTAAAGCCAAAATAGCTCCCACTAAACAACAGTATCCGAAGATACTCCTAGGCCCTTGTTAACAATATGTTACTAAAATATACATGGGCGTAGGCTTTTAGTTTGTGGATCTGCAACCACATCATCTGTGAAAATATGTTATATCATAAGTCACCTTTCTGTACCATTTCTTTATGGTTAAAAATATCTAAACACCATATATTTAGACCCATTGAGATCTCTGTAGTAAATAAATAATATTACAAATTTGTTATCTCAATACAACCGTATGGGTCTATCCATCAAGTTAAAACGATCAATTCCGTCATGAGGTTTTGTTACTAACACTGCATACATAGTAAAAGATAACAAAGAACTTTATTTACTATACTTCCTACTAACATAAATATGTATTCTGTTATTGATTGCATGTCATCAAAATAGCCAGCAAAGTTTACATCTAAATACTCTACTAACTGCAAGAATTGAACATGTTTATAAATTAGCATACAATCTCTTGTCTTCTTTAAGTACCTTAAAACCTTCTTGACAGCAACCCAGTGATCATGTCCTGGATTTAACCAATATCTGCCTAGAAGTCCCGTCACAAAGACAACATTTAGTCTAGTGCAAATTCGAGCATACATTATACTTTTAAGTGCACTGACACAAGGTACACCATTTAATTAGATTTTCTCAATATCTAAATAAGGACAATGTGATAGATTTAGTCCATCACCCTTAACAACTGGAGCAATTCCTGACTTGCAATGATGTATATTGAATATTTCCAATATACAATCAACAAATGTCCTTCGAGAAAATCTAATATAATATGGCAAAAACAATCCTTACAGACCTCAGTATTGTCTCAAGGTCACAACTTGTAAGCAAAATATCATGTACATAAAGTATGAGAAAAAATAAATTTCCTCCCACTGACCTTGTAGTATATTGAATTACTTTGTTCCCAATTGAACAAAATAACAATAATATGAAACTTTAATAATATTGTCTAGAAACTTGCTTAAGACCATGAATTAGAACTTTCAATCTACACACAAGTTTACTTGAATTTGCTGCAAAATCATCCAGTTGCACAATATATATTTTGTATCTATTTGGCGTAACTTTATATCAAAATAAATTATTAATGCCACGTTCACTCTGAAAGAACATTTAAAGAAATAATTATTTCTTCACTATAAACAATCCACCCCTCTTTCAGAGTTAAAACGTTAGTTACAAATTTGGCTTTAAATTCCATAATCTTTGTTTAAAATTCTTTTAGTTTTGTACGCCAATTTGCAACTAATAAACTTGTGATTTTTAGACAGGTCAGTAAGTTTCCAAACATGTTTCATAGATTGTATATCGACTTTTATGGCATCTAATCACATACGTAATTGAAAATAAGAAACGACATTTATAAATATGTCATTACATCAAGCTCTCACAAATAGACTATATAGTCTGATGGTATAACTGATCGTCTTTCCTTAACAAATATCCTTAATAAAGCTGCAACTACTTCATTCTGCACTTGAGAGGTTTAAGAAATTTCATTATAAACTATATCAAGAATAGTACCTTAAACATCAACAAGTTTAGTCTATGGTACAGGAGATTCCATAATTATCTGTATAGGTAAAGACAAAAACATAGTAACCTCCATACTATTATCTTTAATAATCTGAGAGCAACTATCCTCTATAATTACGTCAATATTTAGTAACTTTTAGAGTATGTGATTCCATAATTCTTATATCTTTTTTAGGGTCATAAAATCAATACCCCTTTTGTATATGAAAAAATTGCTTTCATAATATTAGCTCACAAAAGACCAGATAAATTAGTCTTACTAATCATACTCATCACCACGTTCAATATGGCACATTTATGCCTTTCGCCCAAATCTTTTTGTCAGAATTTTCAGGTATAGTAATTAAATTACCACCCCAGAATCTACCAAGTATTTGACAAATGACCCTTTAAGCTATTTCGCATTATCATACTTGCCAAAATACTCATTACCACTGTTAAACCTGACAACTTTTTAATCATATACGAGATGTATATGTCATTAGGACTTAAACACAATTTTTGCTGATGTGTCCTAATTTCAATATCAGACAAGACATAATTTCAAGCAACTAAGGCTTCCTTCATCTTATAGCAGTGCAGTCTGCAGACAAACCTCTTTTCAAGTATTCCAGAATGGAACGCTTCATGGACAATAAGCAAATTTAATTGCTCTTTTCTCAAGTAACAAATCATATGTCCACAACTTAAAATTTGAAGCAGTAAAAGATCTCAATGATAACGAAATTACCATTTACAGAAAAGGTGACTGAAAAACAAGCAGTATATAATTAGCATCATGTGAGCATTGTGTAACTTGACGTACAAGTACACATCCAGAGAGCTACATGCAAAATCACATAATCACCTTTGAGCAGAATACATGACATGCAATTGTACACTCCCCACATGATAAGGGTTATGAGAATATGTTCCAATTCTTCGTGAATTCATCACCTTTGGGCATATGAATCACTAGAATCAGTCACTTCTCCACCACACTATCATGTATTCCTCCATGAACTAATACACAATCACCTCCTTTGGAAGTATGATTACGAATTAGACCAGCAGACATCCCAATCATCATACGAGACCGAAATTTCTCAAACCCAATCAAGCGTGCCACTTTGGCGGTCACTACTCAATTGAATCATTGAAATTCTCTCATACCAGGGATACAAAATTTTCATCTCACATAAACCATATATATGTGATTTTAACTTTAGTGACAGGGGCAGTAATCACTAAAATCACATATCATGCTAATTACATTGCTTCATTCATTAATAAAAATAAGCTTTATCATATATTATTAATGAATAACACTTATAAAGTTCATGTGATAACATACCTGTATCCCGGCACCTGTATTTTCAAAAACACAGAAAATACAAGAAAAATACGCGAAAATACACTAAAAATTCACGTATTTAGGGCTTTGTATGTCACATCCATAAAATCATCAAACATATAATATAAATATACCATGACGTAGGAAATAATCATACGAGTCCATCGCCGCTGGCCACTCGCGAATCGGAGCCTCCACGCGCCCGCACGCGCCACCTGAGTGCGCGGTGCGTGGAGCACACGCGCAGTGCGTGTTCGACGCGCAGAAGGCGCGTGGCCACGGGTGGGGGCGCGTGCGGCCTCCTCCGTCAATGCGCTACCCACGGTTTTCTTCTTCTCGTCGAGCCCAATCCGAATATATACTTTAATTTAATTTTTATTGAACTAAAGGTCTCGAAAATCACAAATTTGGGCAAGATCCGTACTAATTAGGGCTAATCCGAACAAATTAGGGCAAAATCCTTTGCGTTCGTGTTCTAGGATTATGGAGGCTCTGATACCACATATTAGACGCAAATTGCGCAAACCCAAGATCTCCATAACTAGAACAAGAACATGCATGATTGAGTAGAAAGAATTGACGCACCTGTTTTGGGATCCATTGTTCTTGAAGCGGAAGCGGAAGCACAATGTTCCACGCGCAAGTCATTCTCCTCTATTACCCTCCGTATCACTGGCTCAATGAGACGGCCCCCTCACGTGCAGCGTTAGGTAAACGCCTCTTAGGTGAGGATACATGTGAGAATTAGGGTTAGAGGAGAGACTTGAGCACTATTTATAGAGTTTCCAGCCAGTCCCCCTCATTATGGGCCAGGCTCAACTCGGCCCACACTAGCCAACCCTATATTAGACTAATTAAGAAACCTTCTATCTCACCTTAGACCAGCCATGTTTTACGGTAACCGTAAAAATAGTAAATTATAATATCAATTAATGTAGTCCACATTAGGAAAACTCTTACACATTTGTCATAAAGCATTCTTTTGCTTGCTGAGTAGTAGATTAAACCACAAGCATTGGCCCTCCAATTGGCTTTTTGTGAGGTCTAAGTAGCTATTGTCTTCTCCGCTTCTGTGAACTAAAAGTAACATGTGCTCTGTTTATGCACTTGTACCACGAAGATAAACAATGGCTTCCTAGCATGCACTAAGCAATCATCTTGTTCTCCGTTTTCTGCCTTACAGACCTCACAGATTTACCTTCCAACAAGGAAAAAAAAAAACTCACAAAAATTTATGGCTAATTGCAGGCGAAGTGCAGTGTGAGCGACCAAACAATTCGACGGACACGTTCACTGGCAATCTTATACATCAAAAAACAACTCTACCTCTCACCCCAGACCAAATTCTGTTGCGGGTATGGTTGCTTTTTTGCTTGTTTATCGTCCTTTATTTAGTTTGTAGGTCTTCATTTTTTTATGCATTGGGTTGTTATAATGTTTTTTGATGCATGAACTTCCTACTCAAGTTCTAAATATATATGCTTTAGAAATACATTAGATCATTTAAGTTATGTGGATTTAATCTATTCTTCTGCTTCTAAATATTATTTATGTTGATGTGGACTCTTCATTCACTGAACTGTGGCATCGTGGCATAACATGTTCTCAGGGATGCAGTCTTGTTTTGGTCATTTTTACTGATCATGAGACTAAGGTATGCTTCCAGAAATACATTCAAACCCTTGTTTTGGTCCTTTGTTACTTTCCTTGGTAGTGGAGATCTCTGATGTGATGGAACATATTTAATTCTGTTGATGTGAAAATGGTATCTTTGTAAGACCAATATGCTTTGCATTGTGGCAGGCATTCATGATGGGAAAATAGTAACAATTCGAACAATATCAAATTAACGCAGCAAAATAAAATAATCTCTCATCTTGTGTAAATCTAATAGGAATCGATATAGTAGAGTAAAATAAATATCAAGCACACAAACACAAGACGATTTTTTTACGTGGAAAACCTCCTCGATGTGAGGAGATAAAAAACCACAGGACCAGAGTCCACCCGAAAATCTTCACTATCAATAAAATTGGGTGAACAATATTTTTCTCTAGCAAATACTAAAGGTACATAGCAGCAAAGACCTCAAGAATATAATTATTGGCAATACACATGAACTTTACGAGAGATTAAGGATAAATCGACAAAAAACACATGTTTTGATTAATCCACGAAAAATCTGATGTATGGAGCTTCAAACGAAAATCAAACCGTTCAGATTCGAGAAAATTACGCCACGAACATGCTAACAAAATTTCAGCTCAATCGGACTACGAATCGACCTCCAATGCCAGTTTGATGTATATTAGATATTGTCCCAACTTCCAAATTTTTTGTTTTTTGTTTTTCTCTTGTTACTATTTCCTTCTGTGGCTACCGCTTTATAAAAATAGCAAGAAACTCTATTTCTTCATATAACTTATTATATTGCCTCAAGCTCTTTTTAGGCTTGCAACTCATTGGGCCTCCTCCACATAGGAGTGAACCCAGTTAACAATTCTCTATCTATCTTGAGAACACTGATTTAATTAGGTCCATCTCTTGTTGGCGCTTGCAGGCTATGATGAATGCTGTGAATGTTCCTTCCAAGAGGAGTATAGAGAAAACTGGAAACTTATACTCATCCTTATTGCCACTCTCTTTCTCACGTGCGCCACTGTAGCCATTGGCAGGTGCGGCGATTTCCTGCCATGGATTTCTCGAATATGCTCCCATTATTACGTGAAATTACTAATTCAACCCAAAAAAAAAAAAAGAATCTGCATCTCTGCTATCGCTATATTTTCTCGTCATTATCTTCGCGTGATCTCATACATGGAGTTATGCAGTGCTATTTTTATAAATCGCAAGTATTATTACTTGGTTATGGGGAAGGGGGTGGAAGCCCAGTTTAACCCTGACAACAGACTAACGGTACTTTATAATCGCGACTCTTTCTCTCTCTCTCACGCACGCACCCAGGCACGCACCCACGCACGTGCACGCACCTTACTATTTTATTTATTTATTTTTTGCTCCAGGTATTTGCGGGGACAATGCTCACCCTTGTTACCCTTTTCTCAACTATTGTCCCAATATCTCTGTACGTAACCACTGAGGTTAGTCTTCCAGGCTTCTGGCCTAGGCATATGCTCAAGTTGTCTTGCTCCACAACAGAACTTACTTATCTAAATAAGATTCTTTTGCCTCCACATTCAATTTGTGTTTATCCTTTCGTCCAAATTTCAGGTGATCAAATATATTCAGTCCACGCAATTTATCAACAAGGATTTGCGCATGTACCATGTTGAGACCAATACCCCAGCCCTCGCTAGGACTTCCAATTTAAACGAAGAACTCGGATAGGTAGATGAGTAATATGGTTAAGTTGTTGGCAATGAGGTTATTCTCATAACAGGATACCGAAATGACCTCGTTATGCTTCATAAAAAAGATGAACATGAGAGGTTCTTTGCCATATAACACCGACACGAGCATACAATATACAACGCGACACGACACGACACGACACGACACGCAAACGCGTCATTTATCAAAAAATAAAAAATTCCGACATTTCTATATTAAATATATTTTTATATATAAATGCACAAATAAATAAACAATAATAAAAAGAACCTAGAATTAATTTACACTAAAAATATTATTTAACATTTTTTAATATCATTTATTATTTTAATTTGACAAATTCAACTATATTCCATTACAATAATCCATAAAACTTGAAAAGAAAAAAAAAAATCTACATTCCATTATTAAATTTAGGGATATGTTCACTACAAATCCTAAAATTTGTTGTGAAAATACAATTGAATCCTAAACTTATTAAATTGGTGCAATCGAATCTTTCTATTAACACCGTCAATTTGTTTAACGGAAAATGTTGAAGTGGTATTTTTTAAATTTATTTATTTATCCTACATGGTATTTTTTATTAATTTTTTCTTCAAATCTTATTTAAAGAATAATAAAAAAAAATTAAAAAGCCAAAATAATTCTTAAAAACTGGAAAAAAAAAAAAAAAAAAAAAAAAGATAGGATTGTGGTTGGGCACGCCGCTGCCATTGTCGAAGGAACTGGCGAGGTGGCAAGGGGGTAGCCCTCGCCGACCCAGGCAAGGCCTAGGCGAAACTTGCCTAGATCTAGGCAACGTTGGCCGTCGCCTATGATCGGTGAGCGTCTCCAGCCCTACGAGGGCCGGCGACCCTCGCCAGGCCTAGCGAGTGCAATGTTGCCTATATTTGGGCGAGCCTTGCCCAGGCCTTCATCGAGGCATCACCCAAATCTAGGTGAGTCTTGTCAGCCAAGCAATGGCCTCACCTGAGTCGGCAAGGACCCCACCCCTTGCCCCCCTCCCCCAAAAAAAAAAAAAACCACCACCACCTAGGGCTGGCAAGGTCCCCACCCCCTCCAATAATGGCAACAACAACGGCAGCAGTGCCTAGCCACAATCCCTATCCCTTTTTTCTATTTTCTATTTTCATATATTTATATTTTGACTTCTCAAGTATTGAAAATTTTTAAAATTAACCTCACGCGTGTCGAATGCGTTCAAAATTTTGGACTCGCAAGTTAGAGCGTGTCGGGAAGAGTTGATCACATGTCGGATTTTTTGACACTTGTTGACCACATGCCAGACATGTGTCCAAGTGTTGGACACAATACGAAGGCTCTTAGAAAGTATCGGTGGTTCTTAGGTTCTTTGTCATTTTCTATTAGCGTTTTACTACCGCCATGTCAAGAAATTGCTTTTCCCACTTTTGTTTACGGAATTTGCTGCTTGGTGCAGGTGGAATATATATTTTCGGATAAAACTGGAACTTTAACTAGCAATATGATGGAGTTTTTCAAATGCTCAATTGGTGGAGAGGTTTACGGGATAGGCATGACTGACATGGAGATAAATGAGGCGCGACGGACTAGCGAGATAGTGGAGGTATATCGGAACATTTCACGGGAAAATTTGTGATGCAGTTGTATCAATTGATAAATTTATGTGGCTTCACCATGCAGATGGATAAGTCAGTCTCCGCGGTCCGCGAGAAGGGTTTTAAATTTTATGATGCAAGGCTTATGCATGGAGCTTGGAGGAATGAGTCAGATCCTTATATGTGCAAGGTCGGTGTTACAGTATAACGCAAATTGCCCATCAACTTTTCTCATTTGGTGCAGGTTTAAGTATCAAAGTATGCTGACATTTAGGATACACTTTGATTGATATTGTTGTTGATTTTTAGGAGCTAGTATTTGCCCCTACATGCTATTGAAGGTACGGTTAGTTACATGCTTAGAGTTTAGCTCGCGCATATGTATGTTTGTATGTGCATATAGGTGGATTGGTGGTAGCCCACATAGGAATGCACAAGTTCAGACATCTCGGTAAATGTTTGAGTCATCTCTAGTGCCTTCTTAGATAAGCCATGTCCAAAGTTATGCTAAAAAAGGCTTGGATATCTTCTTTTATGAGAATTATGAGAAAGAGGTATGATGTGTGATCCTCCTAGATTCAAAGATCTTGATTGATATGTTAATGTTTGAAAGATCAATTGTAAACTTTGTACATAAGTTGCTAATAACCGACGGAAGACGTCAACAAGCAGCATAGGCTAGGTCGGTTAATTTCTTGAAATGTTTGCTTTTGGAAATATGCTTTTAGATATAACTAGCTGCTCGAGAGATGTCCTTCTAGTTCAATTTTTTGTTCGTCTCCTTCTATTGATCCACGTTGTATGTAACCACGATGCAAGTGTCTAAGCTATAGTAATTGCAAAGCGAGTTTAAATCTTGGGAATTATTGCTAGTGATCTCGTTTTCTCCTATTAGAAGCTTCAAATTAGATCCTAAATCTAAGATATATAAGAAATTTATTATGACAATGTTTTAGGTGTTGGGTGAGGTTCATACTCCCATCAACTGTATAGGGTAGCGCCCCCATGACGCTAAAGGGTTTTATAATTTGTATTTGGGCTCATGAATAGTAGCTATTGAATATATATATATATTCTGTTTGGATATATATTTTTTCCTTTTCATATTTTTATTAGTAGAATTGCTACTATATATATGTATGTATTATGTTTACATATATATATTCTCTTTCTTTTGTAATCGAGGGATGTAAAATAGAGGTACAAGTGCTAATTAGAGTAAATTTTTCACCTAGACATAGACCTAGCTTAAGGGTGAACTATGATAAACTCTTGTGTCTCAAAATTTCTTTCTTGATCTGCACACAAGAAAAAAAAATAAAAGAAAAATCTTTGGAAGATGTCGTTGTTTGGTCAATTAAGAATTGAAGTCAAGAAATTTAGAGGGAAGTGTTTTGAGTTATGGAAATTGAAAATGGATTCTCTGGTCGTAAACAGAGATTTGTGGCATATGATCGAAGAAGATAAGCCTAAGGAAAAATCTAAAGGGAAGTCAAAGGAGGAAGAATCGAAGGAATCCACGTCCACTTAATTGGAGTAAAACATCAGTAATCGGAAGGCACAAGGCCTAGTCTGGCTATGCCTTGCTGATAATATCCCGGTGAACATGAACTCTGAGAAGACAGAGAAAGATCTTTGGATGAAGTTGGGAAACCTTTAACGGAGCAAGTTGCTCATGAATAAGTTGTTTATGTAGAAGAGCCGCAACCTCTACCTCTCATGGCATTAAGTTAATGGCTTACTAAGTCTAAATTTAGTCTGGGCTCTTTTAAGCCTATTAATTCGGGACTTACGATCCAATTTTTTAACCTGCAAGTCATTTTCATATAAGAGTTGTCACTAATTGATTTGTAATGAGTTGATTAAAAATCCAAATAAAATATTGGGAGAAATACTTTACTCCTACGCAACCAAATAAATTAGGATTGTGAACTTGATTACACTTGCTAATCAACTAATGCCCTACCGATACATAATCTTGTTTAACTTTCAGCATTTGACCTTTTGAAGGATGTTTTTCTTTTGCTCTTTTAAAAAAAAAAAAATCTAAAACTACATTTTAAAACCTTTTCTAATTTCAGAATTCTTTTGAATTTTTTTTTTTTTTTAAATTATTTGTATATTAAAATTATGATATAATATTATATTATATAATCAACCAGACTCGAGTCCTCGACTGGACTGGGCTAAGCAATTGAGCCCAATCCAAGGACCAAACCATTAAGAAAAAAAAAAAAACTAGCCAGACCTTATGCCCAACCCGATTGACCCACTGATCTGACTCCTACTCAACTTGTGCCCCTTCTCCTTACTATTCGACGGAGGTAGCTGCACCACTCGTCTCAACCTAGGCGCGTGCCTACGCCAGCATTGCCTCGGCCAGCCCCGGTTGAGGGTTAGGCCATTGTTTAGGCTTTTGCTTCCAAAAGATGCCAGCACCCATGGCTGCGCGTGAACCAAAACGTCGGCCCGGGGAGGGAGCGAGAGACTGAAATCACACACAAAAATATGTCAGTCGTTGAGTGAGTTTGATTGAGAGGGTTCACAGCAGGGGTATAGCCCTCTCTACCGACTCGTTTGTGGCCACAAGTGAAGGCACAGAAGCAAGCCTTTTTTGGGTATTTCATCGAGCATACGGTGGACATGGTCAATGGGGCAAAAATGACGGCAAACGAACTTGGGCTTAACCAGAAAAGTCACACAACTGAGCCACAATGTCATCAAAATGTAGCATCCGCACAAATGGAATCAAGAGGATGCCTAAGCTGAGCAAGGCTGCTCAATCTGATGAGCCCCCACCCCCCAATCCCAAACAAAAAACAAAAAAAAAAAAAAAAAAGAAAAAGCATGCGAAGGGAGAGAGGACCCGAGACGGGGGTGCCAGTTATGGTCCCTGCTAGGCTTGGCGACGTCGGATGGTGGACAAACACGATAGATCAAGCTACGTTTGCCTGCCTCACGCATCCACGAATTAGGATCCTCACATATCAAGGGGATCCACGCATCAAGTCCTTCTTCTCTATTGCCTTCCGTATCACTGGCTCAATGAGACGGCCCCCTCACATTTAGTATTAGGTAAACGCCTCTTAAGTGAGGATACATATAAAAATTAGGGTTAAATGAGAGACTCGAGCACAATTTATGGAGTTTTCAACCAAGCCCCCTCATTATGGGTCAGGCTCAACTCAGCCCACACTAGCCAACCCCATATTAGACTAATTAAGAAACCTTCTATCTCACCTTAGACTAACCCTATTTTACGGTGACTGTAAAAACAATAAATTACAACATCAATTAATGTAGTCCACATTGGAAAACTCTTACATTCTCCCACTTGAACTATATTAATTGAAATCGTACCGTATGTGCGCATATTTGGTTCAGAGATAATTCTTAATAATCAATCCGATCCCATAAAATCTTAAATACCGAATCATGGCGGTAACTATATGTATACACACAGAGCCTTCCATGATCACGAATGCTCTTAACTTTATTGGCATGGATTCAATATGATAGTATGTCAAATGGATAACATCTCTCATAGAGAGATCCCATTTGTCAGTCACCATTCTCTTAACTTAGGTGTCACAAAAGCTTGTGCCACTAGAGAATGTATTATAGTTCCAATGAACCCACATATGTCTTATTCTTATGATTAACATTTTTTTATATATCACAAGATATATGCACAAGGCTAATAATCGGATGCCCCTAGCCTTCACTCAAGGTTTATACAATCCCCTAAGACTTTATCAATATGTTTTTAACATAATAACAACACATTCAAAAATATTTTATTAAATGTAAAAGTTGATACATATCAAACCGTTATTAAATGTAATGAACACATATGAAACATTTATTAGAGTAAAGCTAAAATAACTCCCACTAAATAACAGCATTTCATGATGCTCCTAGGCCCATATTAATGACATCACTCAAATACACATGAGCGTAGGCCTTTAATTAGTAGATCTGCAACCATATCATCTGTGGAAATACGTTATATTATAACGTCACCTTTCTGTATTGTTTTTTTTTATGGTCAAAAATTTTGACCACCATATATTTAGACCCCTTGAGATCTCTGTAAATAAAAAATAATACAAACTTATTATCTCAATACAACCATATGAATCTATAAATTAAAAACAGTCAACTCCTTTATGAGGTTTCGGAGCCTAATGGCTCAAGTAAGCCTAAAAGAATGTTACTAACAATGCTTACATAGTAGAAGATAACATAGAACTTTATTTATTGCACTTCTTGCTAATATAAATATGTATTCCGTTATTGATTTCATGTCATCCTAGCAGCCAGCAAAGTTTACATCCGAATACCCTACTAGTTACAAGAATTGAACATGTCTATAACTTAGCATATAATCTCTTATCTTATTTAAATACCTTAAAATCTTATTTGCAGCAACCCAGTGATCGTGTCCTGGATTTGACCGATATCCTCCTAGAAGTCCTGTCACAAAAACGATATTTAGTCTAGTGCAAATTCGATCATACATTATACTTTTAAGTGCACTGACACAAGGTACACCATTTAATTAGATTTTCTCAATATCTAAATAAGGACAATGTGATAGATTTAGTTTATCACCCTTAATAACAGGAGCAATTCCTGGCTTGCAATAATGTATATTAAATATTTTTCAATATACAATCAGCAAATGTCCTCCGAGAAAATCTAATATAATATGACAAAAACAATCCTTATAGACCTCAATACAAAGGATATAAGATGTCTCAAGGTCATAACTTGTAAGCAAAATATCATGTACATAGAGTATAAGAAAAAATAAATTTTCTCCCACTTGACCTTGCGGTATATTGAATTACTTTGTTCCCAAGTGAACAAAATAATAACATTATGAAACTTTAATAATATTGTTTGGAAACTTGCTTAAAACCATGAATTAGTACTTTTCAATCTACATACAAGTTTACTTGAATCTGCTGTAAAATCCTTCAGTTGCACTTATAGATTTTGTATTTATTTAACGTAACTCCAAATCAAAAAGAGCTATTAATGCCACGTTTATTTTGAAAGAATATTTAAAGAAATAATTATTTCTTCACTATAAACTATCCACCCCTCTTTCAGAGTGAAAACTTTAGCTACAAGTTTAGTTTTAAACTTCACAATTTTCATTTGAAATCCTTTTTTAATTTTGTACGCCAATTTGCAACTAATGAACTTATGATCTATATGCAAGTAAGTTAGTTTCCAAATACTATGATATTTCATAAATTGTATATCGTCTTTTGTGGCATATAATCACATATTTAATTGAGAACAAGAAATAACATTTATAAATATGCCACTACATCAACCATATAGTGGATATTGCAGTCATGCTCTCACAAATAGACTATATAGTTTAATGGAATAACTGATCGTCTTTCCCTAACAAATCTCTCGAGTAAAGTTACCACCACTTCATTATATACTTGAGGGGTTTGAATAAATTCCATCATAAACTATATTAAAAAAAAAATACATTAAACATCAACAAGTTTAGTCTATGGTACAGGAGATTTCATAATTATTTGTATAGGTTAAGACAAAAACACAGTAACCTCAATCATACTATTATCTTTAATAGTCTGAGAGCAGCTATCCTCTATAATTACGTCAATCTTTAAAAACTTTAGAGTATGTGATTCCATAATTCTTGCACCTTCTTAGGGTCATAAAATCAATACTCCTTTAACAATCTAGATAAGATACAAAATAATTCCGAGTGGATTTGAATTCTAACGCACTTAATATTAGATTAGATAATCTCACTTTTGCATGACACTTCTAAATTTCATATGATTCTGTTGACACCTAATTTAGATTCAATTTTTAGAAAATAAAAGATTAGAGGGAAATTTTGAAAAGAAATTTTGAATTCAAAATAATTCAACAGCTGGATTTTGGAGCCATTTCTTTGTTGGAGAAGTTGAGCGAAAATCTCCACCGGCGAGAGGTTGAGCAAAAATCTCCACCGGCAAAACAAACTCGAATTTTCGCTTTATAAATAGAGGGGTTCTCTTCGTAAAAAAAAAAAGGGGGGGGTTCTCTTGGTGAAAAAGGAGAAAAAGCGAAAAGTGAAAGAAGAGAAGGGGGCCGTTCGTGGGATCTTTGAGAGAGAGAGAAGAGAGTCTTCTGCAAAAAGTACAGAGGGAGAGAGAGTGTCAGGTGAGAGAGAAAAAGAAGGAAAAAGTAAAAAAAAAGAGGTCAAAATGTTTTCTCCTTTTTGCTGACAAGCGAAGACAGAAGACAGAGAAGGGGCAGAGATTTCGTGGAGGGAAGAGAAAAAAAAAAAAAAAAAATAAAGAAAAGTTGTGCACTGTTCATCTTCCTCGTGGTTTCCTCCTCCGCAAAGCTCCCACGCCGCTGTTGCTTCCACGACCGCGACCACCGCCGTCCGCGAAGCCCCACACCGCTGCCGCTCCGGTGCCCCACACCACCGCCGGTCCGAGATCTCCACCAGCACGCCTTGCGCCGGTCACCGCCGCCCGTGAAACTTTCGGTACTGCTCGCTCCGCCGCTGCTCCAGCATCACTCAAACACCGGCGGACCTCCATCGCAGCAACCCGCTCCCCACGACACCCGTGACGCCACCCGAGGTCGATTTGCTGCACTCTCGAGCCACCGACGCTGCCGTGTCCAACCACCCGAGGCCCACAACCTGCAATTCTCGCCCAGCAACCTGGTGGTCTGCCTCCACTCAGCTGCGAAGCCACCGAGCCGCACTGGTCACTTCACCAGCACTACCTCATGCCGGTGACCCGCGACCCCATTGCACGCCGCTTGGACCTCCGTCTTAGCAGCTCGCCTCCGCAGCACCTCGCTTCCTGCTCGTTCAGTGGCCGAAGCCCGCCGTACCCGACGCCTGCGCCTTGCTCCCGGCGGCCCGTAAGCCCTCCTCGCCGACCCAGCCGCCGGGCCACCACACCGCCTCCGACGCCCGGTGAAGCACCAGCCCGCGAGCCCTCCTCGCCGACCCAGCCGCCGTGCCACCACACCACTGCTGATGCCACTGTCCTCTCTTGAGCCTTAGGTGGTTTATTTTATTTATTTATTTATTTGTTTGTTTTTATTTTAAGTCTTGTTATTATTATTTGAGTTAGATCATGGTATATTAATGTTAGTTATTTGTATTGTTTAGACATTATCCTTAAGGCTTTATCCAAGATTTTTGTAATAATTAGTTTGATCCGAGAGACATCGGATCATTCTTTTAATTACATTAATTTTGGGCTTCTTGGTGAAATTTTAATTGTTAAATAATAATAATTATTTAATTTGGTCCGTAAGACTTCGGACTAGATTATTTAATTATTTTGAGTTGTTGTGATGATTAGGGTTAAAATAATTGTTAATTTAACCTGTGAGACGACAGTTATTTTTTCAATTATTTTGATCATTTATTTAGTGACTATATTAATTATTCAACCTAAAAAAAAACCAAAAAAAAAAAAAACTAAAAAAATCAAAAAAATCAAAATATTCAAAAATTGCATAAGCATATAGGACATTAGGGTTTAATATAATAGACATGTAGTTTAATTAATCAAATTTTTAGGATTATATTTTCTAGGATTGCATTTTTAGATAATATTTTTAGGACTGCATTTTTAGATATTTTAAAAGAAATAAGTTAGGATTAGACTTAAATATTTTTTTTTTTTAGAGTCTTAGATATAATTGGCACATTTTCATATTCTCATTTAAAAAAAAAAAAAATAGTTTTCTAAGACAGAATAGGGTTTAAGTCAAATTACTCCCAAAAATGGATTAGAAAATTACTTTAGATAGCTCGAGTAGGGTTTTTATTAGTTTTGAATTTCAATAAAAAAATACAAAAATACAAAATCTAGGTGCATGTTAATTAGTTGCATAATATGATCATTTAATTAGAATTTATTAGTAAAGTTAGGTCATAAGGTGCATAATAACTAGTTCGCATAATAGACCCATTCAATTAGAATTTCCACATTAATAAGATTAAGTCATGTAGTGTTAAAATACATTTTATAAAAGAATTCTAATTTTTAAGAAAATCCAAAAAATGAATGCTTGCTTTATGTGATGCAATTTATTTACTTGAATGTTTTAAATAATGGATGAGCACATGTGTGGTCACCACATTTGCATGATAGTAACTTAGGTTAAAATAAATCAGCTGCTTGCAAAAACATTTTGAAAAATTAAGAAGAAATGGTACCGAAAGGGCATTAAAAAATTCTAGTGTAACCAAGTCCCCGTACCCTTAGTTTTTGGTTCGTAGGAGTAAAATAAATCTCCCTTTATTTTACTTAGGTGTCTAATCGACCTACCTTAAACCGATTAATGGCGACTCCTAATTAATAACATCTTGCATGTTAAATGTTTGAATCTTAAGTCGCGAATTGGTATGGGCTTGGGAGAGCCTGAGCTAAGTTTAAAAGCTTAGTAGTCCATTAACCTAGTTTTAGGTGGTGAACCCGAAAAAATTAGGTTGCGACAGCTTGGCGACTCCGCTGGGGACTTGTGTTAAAACACTTAGTGGACTTAGGCCAATTTTCTTTTTTTTTTTTTAAAAAAAATGTTTTTGTTTGGCAGCAAGGATCCCAGGTACGTCCCTAACATTCCTAAGGTGTTAAATGTTCTTGCAGATGGGAGGTATAAGGGGAGTAGTCTTTGTTAACCCCTGTCTTGCAGGTTGGAGTAGGGATGAATGTTGAATTTAAATTATAGAAGTGTTGTTTGTATTTAAACTGTTGTGCATGTTTTATTGTTTTTAGCACTACACTATTGCACACACAACCTGCTGCCGGACCTGGGCTGCGATAGGATTCCTAGGATGGTGTTGAGAAGGATACTTCCTTTAAAGCGAGACTGCTATATAAAGGTTGACCTTCACTTCCCCGAAAGTTCTTCATGGTGTCGAATGTGCTTGTCCATATCCGCGAGACTGCGTGATTATTGGGTATTCCATTCGACTGAGCCGGAGTTAGGAGGACCTAACACGTTAATGCGAGACTGCAACGGTCAGATCATCCTCTTAGCTCCACTTTGTTAAGTTGTTTAAATAGAAATCGAGCCTCACTTTTCATGTGTGTGTGATTGTCATCTATTTCCAGTGAAAGTAAGTTATTTAAATTATTTGCAATTTATTTACTTCATTGTAATTTTTCGGTCCATGACAATTAGGTTTCGTCGTCAATCTTATTTTATATGTAATGGGAAAAACCGACGTACAATTCATTTCCACTCCCAAAAAGAGCTCAAGAGGTGGTTGGATCAATTAGATCAAGATGGTCGAGATATGTGAAAGCCAGGATCGCCCGACTTCTCCCGTTGTTAGAAATCAACATCCATTCTAGTGTTATACAGGCGTTGCCTCACTTCTGGTGTCCACAGACTTCCACCTTTGTTTTTGGTGAGTTCGAATTGACTCCAACGCTCGAAGAATATAGTATTGCCATTGGAATGCCCCTGGACAAGGAACTTGTTAGGCCGCCTATCGGTATAGATTCTATCTCTGAATTATCTCAATTTTTAAAAATCGAAGCCGAAAGAGTAAGGAAAGTCATCAAAGCTAACTGTTTTGCATGTCCATTTTCATTCTTAGAAAAATGCTTTGCAGACCAACCAATGATTTCAAAAGCCAGGATTTTCATGTTAGCATTTTTTGGGCTAATCGTTTTTCCTTATCGAAAAAATGCCATTAATCCTGCAATTTCATGGGTGGTTAATCGGGTTTGTGACGGGCTAAATTATGTGAATATGATTTTAGCTGAAACATTTTTGTCATTAACCCGTTTCAAACAAAATGAGGAAAGGACAATGCGTGCCCTCCCTGAACTTTTGCAAATATGGTTTTTCTCCCACATAAAAGGGTTTGGGCATCTTATAAAACAATTCAGGATAGACGATTCTCGACATCCCATACAAAAATTTGCGGTTCTAGAACGTTTTTCCCCACATAAACAATATGCCCGTTGGATTTATTTTTAAAAAACCCTAATCCTAAGGCATTCTTATGGCATACTAAATGGCTCCACATTGAGGAAGCTCGCTTTTCGCACAAACATGATGGACCAATCCCGCTGCTGGGCCTTTCCGGTGCTACTTCCTATTATCCACATAGAGTGGCCCGTCAATACAAAGCTCTTCAAGAAATTCCTCCACCTCTCAGGACAGATTTGTTCCAAGTTCGTTTCATTCAAAAGGATTATCACTACTTCAATGAAATCCAGGAGATCATTACTACATGGAGCGAATGTCATCCAGAGAAGATTTTGGTGCCCATGAGACTGAAGGGTGAGGAGGAGATTAACCATGCATCGGCGTTCTACATCCAACAACACCGGTTCCTGCTGCCTTGCGTCCGGTAGTCCCTGATGTGACCGAGAAGCCCACCCAACGAGCACAAATTGAGCATCTTAAGCGGAAAGTGGAAATGCTCGAAGCTGAAAATAACAAGTTTCGCAAGGCGTTGGGTTCCCGAAAGCATATAAAATGAGATATTTTGTTTTCTTAGTTCAATGTCTAGGGACTTTTATCTCAGTTCAGTGTTTTCAGTTTTTAGTTTGATGTTTAGGGACTTGAATTTCAATTCTTATTTTAATGTTAGGAAGTTTGGTTCAATGTAAAATAAATCTTGAATAAAATCAAGCGATTAGATCATTGTCATGGACCAATCTCATTTATTATAATACTCACTGTATTTTTTTTTTTTAGGTAACAACACGGCTCATCCAAGATCACCAATCCGTACTCGTTCTAGGGCAACAATGGCTGATAACACCGAACAAGTGCGTATTGTCGAACAAGCTCGTATTGCCGAACAAGCTCGTATTGCCACCCTCGAAACGGAAATGAAGCAAGTCTTGAATGTTCTTGAGTAGCTTTCTAAGCAAATCGATTCTCTTCAAGCAAACACTGCTCTACCAGCTCCGCAAGTCGAAGTGGTGTTACCACAACATGCTCCTGTGGTTGATCCAAAAGATAAAGGCAAGAATACGACTGCAGTTGGGCCATCAAGCTCTAAGGATGTCTCAAGGGAGAAAATTTCTGACGTGCCTCAAATTGTTGTTGATGAGGAGGTACAAGTGATACACTCGGCTGTACCGAAGACAGAACAAGAAAAACGCATGGCAAAGATCAAGGAGAAACTCAAGTAGCTGCAGGGTTCGTTTATCCAAGGCCCAACTGATTTGTCACACTATGCAAAGGTCAAGATGCCGAAGAAGTTCAAAATGCCGGACTTTGAAAAGTATGATGGCACCTCTTGCCCGAAGATCCATTTGCAGACATATGTGGTCAGGATGACCCAATATGTTGATAACATCCCCTTGATGATTCAACAATTTCAGGCAAGCCTGACAGGACCGGCGCTGCAATGGTACATCATGAAGAAGATTAATCTGCTGAAGACTTGGGAGGATTTGACGGATGCCTTCTTCAAGCAATATAAGTATAATATTGATGTCACTCCATCTCGAGAGGATTTACTTCGCACCGAGAAAAAGAGGACAGAATCTTTCAAGGCATACGTCACGAGATGAAGGACTGTAGCCGCTCAAATAACTCCAGAGCCAACAGAAAATGAGTTGATGGATTTGTTCATGAAGACACTCCCTCCTGAGTATCGAAACCGAATGCTGGGATCGACTGCTGAGTCATTCAATCAGCTGATCCCTATTGGCGAGCGAATTGAAGTAGCATTGCGTGATGGATGGGCGTCTGATCAAACTAGCTCATATGAGAGAGTCTCAACCAAGAAGGATAAGGAACTTGTAGTAGAGGTTAATGCAACTTATGTGCAACCACCTCGCCCTACCCCCAACACCCATCAGGGAGGAGCACGACCATTCTTTGGCCAGCAGAAGAACTCTTCCAGGCGTCAATTTACGCCTCTTCCTAAGCCATTGTCAAAGATCTTGCCAACCCTTCAAAAGAAAGGATTACTCGCTAAGGAGCCTAAGCGATCTAATCCCGAACGTTTCCCCAACTATGATCCGTCCAAGACATGTGCTTACCATATGGGGGAGGTAGGGCATTATGTTGATGATTGCTATACGCTGCAACACAAAATCCAAAATCTTTTGGATGCCAAGGTGGTCTCATTCCGCAATGCACAACCGAACATCCAGAATAACCCACTCCCTGACTACCCAGAAGCTGTGAATGCCATTTTCAGTTTTGATACTGAGCCCGCCATGTTTCAGATGATGCATAAGGAAGTAGAAGTGATGGACACCCTGGGGCAACCAAGTGGCAAATTCGATTACTATGTAAAGTATTCAGCTCCTTCCAGCTCCTACTTCAACCCACAGGATATCATCCCAGATGGATGGGGTGGCATATATGATCCTGCACCTCCAAAGATTGAGAGCTCAGATGACACACTTGAAGGAATGACTGAATTGTTCATCGATGAAGCTCGAGAGTAGGACACTCCTCTGCGCAGGAGTCTTTATTGCTTTCCGTATTTGCATTTTCAATTCTAGGATTTCCCTCATATCAGTAATGTAATTTGCTTTTCATCCAATAAAATGCATGGAGATTTTTCATGTTTTAAGGGCATGTTGAAGTATACCAAACTAGCCCCGTGATGAAATCCTACCAAAAGAAAACGGCAAGGAGCTAATTAAGGCTGGGCTTCTTCATGTTCCCTTAAAAAAATTTTCAAAATAAAATAATTTTCCAGCATGCATCTAATTTACCATGTTTGTTTCTTTTAATTATCTGCTTTATGTTTCAGGTGCAGCCTTCCGCACATTTAAGGAACCTCTATGAGCTCCCTTGCAAAGAGGGGCAAGACATAGACACTTAACAGCTTTCACTTCATGATTTGATAGAGCATGGCATTTTTATCATTTCAGAATGTTTTCACATGATGTGCAATTCACCAATTCCACTTGAAATTTATCAAAATGGATAATTCAGTGAAGGATGTTGAGTTACTTGAACATGCTAAATGATGCTAAATGAGGCGTGAAAGGCAAGCCTTATCCCATACACAGTCCATTGTCTATACATTGTGAGGTGAGTATGGAAACGTTTTGTGTTTCAAGGTGAAAAGTTTTCTTGCAAGAAGTACGACAGCTGAAATGACAAGAGGCAGTTCATTTGTCTATCCCAAATACTACAGATAATCCATTGCTTAAACCTTTTAAGCCCAAATACTTGAAGAATTTCTTTCATACTACCCCTGTCAAGGACCACCCCACATCGGGGCAAATGGAGGTAAGTTGACATTGAAGGAGAGTGAAATAAATTGAAATTTTCTTCCTCTCGCTTGCATCAATCTTCAAGTCATGCTATTACATTGAATTCATGTGGTAATTTAAGTGCCTTAGGATGATGAAGAACATTTCTTTCACTACCCTACACACTTATACCATTTGCGTAGCCCACTTGAGCCTATAATTTCATTTCTTTTAAACCCAGTTGGTGATCATACCCCACACTGGGCCAAGGCAAGAGATAGATGAAGACCTTTGAAGGTTCGAGTATACTTGACACACGCATTGTGCGCAAGAACTGAAATCAAAATAGAACTAAGGGGCATGAAAAAGCAGTGTGCCTAGTAAAAGCAAGGCCAATGCCCATGAAAAGAAAAGAGAAATGACTGATGAATTAGGGGGCATATAAAAAGCGGTGTGCCTGATCGATGCCCATCATCAAAGAAAATGATTTTGAGAAAAGATCTCCAGTTGAATAATCATTGGCATTAGTGATAAACTCTTGAGCCAATAAAGAAATCTGTCAAGAAGACAATCCGTGGCGAAGAAAACTGGTGGTAATGTCCAAATGATCACCACCTCTCACCCTTTACACACATATTGAGCCTAACAATCCTTTCGTTTCTCAACCCATAAACCCAGCCTATGTTACGTCCCTTACAAAGTCTCTTCAGATTAGGGCACTTGAATTAACATAGGAATTCATATGTTTTGAGCATTGCTCGAAGAAGTGCGAGCAAGATTATTTCTTTCTCATTTTGCAAGGGTCTTGACTTGTAAACCCGGAGATGATTACAGAATTGTTCTTTCAATTGCTTTGACTCAAAGAATCCCTTTGCAAAGCCATTGACCAGACCCACATTACAATCATTGTCAAAGACCTCTCAGATTGGTAAGGTTGTACTGCTTGCAAGAAAATTCGAACTCTTGTCGACAAGATGATGATAAGATTGAGTGATATATTCCTGCATCAATGGTCGGGACAAATAACCCCTCCTAAATGAGAGTGAGTGAAAAAGTCTTTCACACCAAAAGTGTCTCGTTTAGCATGTTCAAGAAATTCACAGCTTAGTGAAAGTTGTCTTGATAATTTTTCCTGGTGGAAGTTTGAAAAGCCATCATGCATGGACGTTCATTGAATAAAATGAATTTTTCCTCAGAGACCAAAAAAATTGTCTTTGAAACCCTGAGTTTGTTCAGTCATCTTGGTGCTTGATGAGAATTCCAAGTACCCATTTGTAAAATATTTTCAAATGTCTAATGTGAACCACAGATATTTGAACCCTCAAATGCTTGATGTGACTTCCAAGCATTTGTCTTTTCGAACATCTGATATGATTTCCAGATGTTTAGTAAAATATTTTCAAATGTCTAGTCTGAACTCGAGATATTTGAACCTTTAAATGCTTGATATGACTTTCAAGTATTTGTCTTTTCAAGCGTCTGATGTGATTTCCAAATGTTTAGAATTTCCAGGTGCTTGGGATTTGATGAGAGTCCCAAATCCCCCAAAGATTTTTCTTTAGATTCAGTTTGATTTAGGCGACCGTAGAATGGTACGGGTCCTAAACAACATTTATTGCTCTAACAGCGACCGTAGAATGGTACGGGTCTGGAAAAGCAGTTTCCCCATTCGGGCGACCGTAGAATGGTACGAGTCTGAAAAATCAATTTTCCGTAAAGGCGACCGTAGAATGGTGCGGGTCCTCGACAATACCTATTCCCTATTTAGGCGGCCGTAGAATGGTACGGGTCCTAGAAAGTGAATCTCGTTTAGGCGGCCGTAGAATGGTACGGGTCCTAGACAAAACCTATTTCCCTATTTAGGCGAGAGATGTAGAATGGTAAATCCCCGTTTAGGTCCTAGACACAACCAAACACTGTCATACTGGGCGACCGTAGAATGGTACGGATCCTAGGAAAGCAGTTTCTTTGTAAAGTTATGTTACTATTTTAGGCGACCGTAGAATGGTACGAGTCCTGGACATGCAAAACACCAACTGCCTAGAACTACTCTATCCTTCTTGAAGGTGGGTTATTCCGGGTGCTTGGGATATAATGAGAGTTCCAGACTTTGAGCCTTTCAATTATCTGAAGAGATTTCCAGATGTTTGTTAGGTCTCATAGGAATCATTTTACACCTAATAATACTTTTCTGAATCTCCCGGATAAGTATGACAGTACGTGTTCTTCTTTGCATTCTGCATTTCATTAAGCATGGAGACATAGAAATATATGCTCTCGATAAAATCATTGCATTTACATTGCATTATTACATGACCTTGCATTTCAAAAAGAATTAAATTTATTTGAAAAAGAGGTCATTAACATTTGCATATACATTCCATATTCATTTTGCATTTATTTCGCATTTGCATTTCATTAAGCATAGACACATTGAAATATATGTTCTTGACTAAATCATTGCATTTACATGGCATTCTTTATTGCATGACATTGCATTTATTTGAATCCATTTCTTTAAAAAAAAAATTCATTACAATTAACATTTGCATATGCATTTCATATTCATTTTGCATTCATTTTCCATGGTCTAAATTTAGGTGTCATTTATCTTTGAAGGAAACCTCTACGAGCTTCCCTTCAAAGAGGGGCAGCTGTTGACACCTAATTTAGATTCAATTTTTTAGAAAATAAAAGATTCGAGGAAATTTTGAAAAGAAATTTTGAATTCAAAATAATTCAACAGCCGGATTTTGGAGCCATTTCTTTGTTGGAGAAGTTGAGCGAAAATCTCCACCGGCGAGAGGTTGAGCAAAAATCTCCACCCGGCAAAACAAACTCGAATTTTCGCTTTATAAATAGAGGGGTTCTCTTCGTAAAAAAAGGGGGTTCTCTTGGTGAAAAAGGAGAAAAAGCGAAAAGTGAAAGAAGAGAAGGGGGCCGTCCGTGGGATCTTTGAGAGAGAGAGAAGAGAGTCTTCTGCAAAAAGTACAGAGGGAGAGAGAGTGTCAGGTGAGAGAGAGAAAAGAAGGAAAAAGTAAAAAAAAGAGGTCAAAATGTTTTCTCCTTTTTGCTGACAAGCAGAAGACAGAAGATAGAGAAGGGGCAGAGATTTCATGGAGGGGAAGAGAAAAAACAAAAACAAAAAATAAAGAAAAGTTGTGCACTGTTCATCTTCCTCGTGGTTTCCTCCTCCGCAAAGCTCCCACGCCGCTGTTGCTTCCACGACCGCGACCACCGCCGTCCGCGAAGCCCCACACCGCTGCCGCTCCGGTGCCCCACACCACCGCCGGTCCGAGATCTCCACCAGCACGCCTTGCGCCGGTCACCGCCGCCCGTGAAACTTTCGGTCTTTCGCTCCGCCGCTGCTCCAAAGATCACTCAAACACCGGCGGACCTCCATTGCAGCAACCCGCTCCCCACGACACCCGTGACGCCACCCGAGGTCGATTTGCTGCACTCTCGAGCCACCGACGCTGCCGTGTCCAACCACCCGAGGCCCACAACCTGCGCAATTCGCGCCCGGCAACCTGGTGGTCCGCTCCACTCGGTGAAGCCACCGAGCCGCACCGGTCACTTCACCAGCACTACCTCATGCCGGTGACCCGCGACCCCACTGCACGCCGCTTGGACCTCCGTCTTAGCAGGTCGCCTCCGCAGCACCTCGCTTCCTGCTCGCTCAGTGGCCGAAGCCCGCCGTACCCGACGCCTGCGCCTTGCTCCCGGCGGCCCATAAGCCCTCCTCGCCGACCCAGCCGCCGGGCCACCACACCGCCTCCGACGCCCGGTGAAGCACCAGCCCGCGAGCCCTCCTCGCCGACCCAGCCGCCGTGCCACCACACCATCGCGACGCCACTTTGTCCTCTCTTGAGCCTTAGGTGGTTTATTTTATTTATTTATTTATTTGTTTGTTTTTATTTTAAGTCTTGTTATTATTATTTGAGTTAGATCATGGTATATTAATGTTAGTTATTTGTATTGTTTAGACATTATCCTTAAGGCTTTATCCAAGATTTTTGTAATAATTAGTTTGATCCGAGAGACATCGGATCATTCTTTTAATTACATTAATTTTGGGCTTCTTGGTGAAATTTTAATTGTTAAATAATAATAATTATTTAATTTGGTCCGTAAGACTTCGGACTAGATTATTTAATTATTTTGAGTTGTTGTGATGATTAGGGTTAAAATAATTGTTAATTTAACATGTGAGACGACGGGTTATTTTTTCAATTATTTTGATCCTTTATTTAGTGACTATATTAATTATTCAACCTAAAAAAAAAAAAAACTAAAAAAATCAAAAAAATCAAAATATTCAAAAATTGCATAAGCATATAGGACATTAGGGTTTAATATAATAGACATGTAGTTTAATTAATCAAATTTTTAGGATTATATTTTCTAGGATTGCATTTTTAGATAATATTTTTAGGACTGCATTTTTAGATATTTTAAAAGAAATAAGTTAGGATTAGACTTAAATATTTTTTTTTAGAGTCTTAGATATAATTGGCACATTTTCATATTCTCATTTAAAAAAAAAAATAGTTTTCTAAGACAGAATAGGGTTTAAGTCAAATTACTCCCAAAAATGGATTAGAAAATTACTTTAGATAGCTCGAGTAGGGTTTTTATTAGTTTTGAATTTCAATAAAAAAATACAAAAATACAAAATCTAGGTGCATGTTAATTAGTTGCATAATATGATCATTTAATTAGAATTTATTAGTAAAGTTAGGTCATAAGGTGCATAATAACTAGTTCGCATAATAGACCCATTCAATTAGAATTTCCACATTAATAAGATTAAGTCATGTAGTGTTAAAATACATTTTATAAAAGAATTCTAATTTTTAAGAAAATCCAAAAAATGAATGCTTGCTGTGATGCAATTTATTTACTTGAATGTTTTAAATAATGGATGAGCACATGTGTGGTCACCACATTTGCATGATAGTAACTTAGGTTAAAATAAATCAGCTGCTTGCAAAAACATTTTGAAAAATTAAGAAGAAATGGTACCGAAAGGGCATTAAAAATTCTAGTGTAACCAAGTCCCATACCCTTAGTTTTTGGTTCGTAGGAGTAAAATAAATCTCCCTTTATTTTACTTAGGTGTCTAATCGACCTACCTTAAACCGATTAATGGCGACTCTAATTAATAACATCTTGCATGTTAAATGTTTGAATCTTAAGTCGCGAATTGGTATGGGCTTGGGAGAGCCTGAGCTAAGTTTAAAAGCTTAGTAGTCTATTAACCTAGTTTTAGGTGGTGAACCCGAAAAAATTAGGTCGCGACAGATTCAAGTAATTTATGTCCAGTCTATAACTCAAAAGAAGTTTATGAAACTATTTTTGTATGTGTACCACCGCCCACGGTGGCCGCGTTGGTTTCGACCTTAGTACCCCACCGCCGGGGGAAGAGTTTGAAACTTCGCGTGGTCGATGCTTCAGTGCAAGCAGCGCAATTCACCTGTGCCTGGGTCTGTGGTGGTGGCCTAGTCCATCCCAGAGTTTACTCCGCCGCGAAGCGGCACACGAAGGTTCCCTGGGTCACCAAAAAAAAAAAACTATTTTTGTATGTGAAAATGTTACTTTCAAAATATCAGTCCACAAAAGACTAGATAAATTAGTCTTACTAATTATACTCATCACCATGTTCAATATGGTGCATTTATGCCTTTCGGCCAAATCTTTTTGTTAGGATTTTCAAGCATAGTAATTAAGTTACCATCCCAGAATTTATTAAGTATTTGACAAATAACCATTTAAATTATTTCGCATTGTCATACTTGCTAAAATACTCACGGCCACTATTAAGCCTGATAACTTTTAAGATTAGTTCTCATCAATTTATTCTTTACCTCGGTAATTTTACTTCTACAATAATCTATAGAAGTTTTTAGATAATCGTTAAGAGTAGACATAATATTAACATTGTCAACTTTTCTATTCTTCCTTTAGACATGTGTGAGATTATTCATTAAATAGATAATTTTTTTGGAAACTACCTCTTCAACCATATACGAGATGTATATGCCATTAGAACTTAAACAAAATCTTTGCAGATGTGTCCTAAATTTGATATTAGACAAGATATAATTACAAGCCACTATGGCTTCCATCATCTTTTAGTAGTGCAGTCAGTAGACAAACCATTTTTTAAGTATTCCTGAATGAAACGCTTCATGGACAGTAAGCAAATTTTATTGCTCTTTTCCCAAGCAGCAAATCATATGTCCACTACTTAAAAATTTGAAGCAATTAAAACCTTAATAATGGTGGAGTTATTAAACAGGAAAGATGACTAAAAAACAAGTAATATATATAATTAGCATCATGTGAGCACCGTGTAACTTGACGTACAAGTACACATCCAAAGAGTTACACGCATAATTATATAATCACCTTTGGGTAGAATACATGACATGCGGTTGTATACTCCCCACATGATAGCGGTTATGAGAATATATTCTAATATTCGTGAATTCATCACCTTTGGGCAGAAGAACCACTAGGATCAGTCAATCCTCTACCACACTATCATGTATCTCTCTATGAACTAATACACAATCACCTCCTTTGGGAGTATGACCACGCATTAGATCAGGAGACATTTCAATCAGCATACGAGACCAAAATTTCTCAAACCCAATTAAGCGTGCCACTTTGATGGTCATTACTCAATTGAATCCTTGAAATTCTCTCATACCAGAGATATAAACTGTACTATTCACATACATCATATACATGTGATTTTAACTTT
Source organism: Eucalyptus caleyi (assembly GCA_014182885.2). Taxonomy (NCBI): domain Eukaryota; kingdom Viridiplantae; phylum Streptophyta; class Magnoliopsida; order Myrtales; family Myrtaceae; genus Eucalyptus; species Eucalyptus caleyi. Next base: position 19,694,453 of record CM024472.2, read on the forward strand.
AGTGATAGAGGCAGGTTATTACTAAAATCACATATCATGCTAATTACATTGCTTTATCCATTAATAAAAATTAATCATACATATATATAAATATATATAGCGAACTTGAAAGACAGATTCCAATGAGATCATCGATCACAGCAACATAAGAAAATTCTCATAACATAGAAATAAGCATATCTTGTACACCTCGATTACTGATTACTAGAACAACATTAAAAGAATGTTGATCCAAATAATCCCTCACAAGTTAACATCAATAGCAATACATAGTACTCCAAATTGACAAGCTTGATAGCTGATCAATTATTGCTCATGAGTTTCATAAGGCAAAACATGACTCCAAGACCAATAACTGATTTATTAGCCAATTTTAAGTAACAAATTATCATTGTATCAACCGGTGGCTTATAAATTGAGTCAAAACACATAACCAAATATCTAAACTATAACAGTAGATACAATTGCTCTGTGTAAATGCTGTCATATTTCTTAACCATAAAAAATATTCAACTTGATAGACATTAACCAGCGACTAGATGAGTTTAGATACAATATGCAATAACTTAACTGACATGCATTACTCACATTCAGCAGATATATTAATCAGTACAATCAGTTTGGTCACAAGTTCTTAAGACGTCCATCATTCAAAAGTTACCAGCGTGTCAAGAAGTTTGCTTGAGAAACAAAAGTTTCATAACCTTTACTGTTTCTCATCACCTCAATACATAGCTCAAATATTATCTCACACTGATTGTATCTCATTAAGCTAGTTTCAATTTATCAAAAAGTTTGATTTTATTAATAAATCACACATTCATAATGTTTATGTGATAGCATACTAGTAACCCATCATTTGTATTTCCAAAATCACATAAAATACAAGAAAAATACGTAAAAATACACTAAAAATACACGTATTTAGGGCTTTGTATGTATTTTCACATCCATAAAATCATCAAACATGTAAAATAAATACATCACAACATAAAGGAGGATCATACGAATCTATCACTGCCAGCCACGTGCCAATCGGACCACCCACACGCCCACACGCGCCGCCTGAGTGCGCGGCGCGTGGAGTCCACACGTAGCGCACGTGAAGGTGCATGAAGCACATCTTCGACACCCAGGCGGCGCGCGGCCGCCCCTGGTGGCGCGTGCAACCTCCTTTAGCAATGCGCCGCCATGGTTCTGCTCATCTCGACGAGTCTAGTCCAAATATATAATTTTATTTTATTTTTATTGAACAAAAAATCTTGAAAATCTCAAATTAAAGAAAAATCCTATGCGTTCGAGTTCTAGGGTTATAGAGGCTCTGATACCACATGTTAGACACAAAATTGCGCAACCCCAAGATCTCCATAATCAAAACAAGAACATGCATAATTGAGTAGAAAGATTAACGTACCTGTTTTGGGATCCATCGAATATAAAGTGGAAGCAGAAAAGGGATTACCCACATATCAAGGGGATCCACGCATCAAGTCCTTCTCCTCTATTGCCCTTCGTATTACTGGCTCAATGAGGCGGCCCCCTCACGTTTAGCGTTAGGTAAACGCTCCTTAGGTGAGGATACATATGAAAATTAGGGTTAGAGGAGAGACTTGAGCACTATTTATAGAGTTTCCAGCCAAGCCCCCTCATTATGGGCCAGGCTCAACTTAGCCCACACTAGCCAGCCCCATATTAGACTAATTAAGAAACCTTCTATCTCACCTTAAACCAACCCTGTTTTACGGTGATCGTAAAAACATTAAATTACAATATCAATTAATGTAGTCAACATTAGGAAAACTCTTACAGAATCGACACAAAAACGGGAATGCACCCTAACGGAACCTACCACGATTTTGGGGTGAGAATGGCGGGGCCACAGGTCATTGGCGATGGTTCGGGTATGATGGCTGTCGTTGGTACTCTCCACCCTAGCTCATGACGCTTAGTTTCCACTCAAGTCTTCTCCCCCTCTCGGCTCTATCTCATAGTTTCTCACTATAAACCTTTCTCTTTCTCATTATGAACCTCTCTATTTCACGGATTTCTCTCTCTTTGCCCTCTGGAACCCCGCTTCAGAGGCCCTATTTATAGGTCGAGGAGGTCAATTGACGAATGTAGCTCGACTGCTGGTCCTTGGGGCGCCAACCGGCCTACCCCTTGGCCGAACTGGGGTCACCTGGAGCTCATCATCTTTGCGATAGGCCTGCTCTGCGGGCGGCGACCTACCCAGTTGTATCCTCCGTCGTCATCTGATTGTTCCGCTTCTACTTTGCTCCTGCGTCATCCTTGCTTACGTGCGGGAAAGGAGGAAGAAGAAGGGAGTGGTCATGCCGGGCCAGGGGACAGGAAGTAAGCTGGACGACATGGGCCCGGGCCCGCACGGAGGGGCAAAGAAAAGAAAAGGGGGCTGGGGCGAAAGCCCAGACCTCAAGACCTTTCCATTTTTCTTCTTCTTTTTTTAAATAAAAATAAAAAATAAAAATAAAACCTAGTCAATGGAAATAATACCGATGCCTATGTGATATGCTATTTAATGAAAATCTTTTTGTTAGGGCCAAATCGATTCCTAATTTTCTTTGTAGTTTATTCCTAAATATTTAGCTAAAATTTAGGTGTAAGCAATTGCACAACTTTTGAATAAGTGAAGGCGAGTCATTTTCTGCACACTTAGATGGGTTTAATACTATATGTGGCAACTTGTATTGATTGAAGATAAAACATATACTTTGCTGTGTTTACTGCCGAATTCATGGAAGCATATAATTGTCTCGATTGGCGCTGGTGTTAGTATGTTATCTTTTGAGGGAATTGTAGCTACTTGTTATCTGAGGAGATGAGGAGAGCAGATTGATAGTGCAACACAAGAGGCTCTTTTTGTAAAAGAATGAACAATGAACAATCTAAATCTAGATTTAGTGGCAAGAATAAGCCTAGAAGAAGATCTAAAAGCTAAGATCGACAAGAAATAACATGTTGGAAGTGCAAAAAGCTTGGATGCTTAAAGAAGGATTGCAGAAGGAAAAGTATAGGTCTAGAGAAACGAGATGAGGCATCATCCTCTAGTGCAAAGAAGGATGATGGCAACAGCACAAGAGACGTGTATCTCATCTGCAATTTGTTGCAAGGTGACCATAGTGCACAAATAATTGATCCTAGAGGATCTTTTCATATGACGCCTTATAAAGATTGGTTCTGTTATTGTGAACCATATTAGGAAAGTAAGTGTGAATGAGAGATGATATGACACTTGATATAATTGGTCGCGGAAAGGTGAAGCTAAAGATGAAAGATGGAACAATAGAAAAATCTTCTGGATATGATGCATGTACCTAGTCTTACTAGGAATCTTTAGTTCTATGGGAATTATGGCAAATGCTGGCATTACTTTCACCAATGATAAGTATTCATGTAAGTTAACCCATGGATATATGGTGATCGCTAAAGGCGAAGGTATGAAAACTGCGAAAGTTATTGGGAAGCATAGTTAGTGATGAGAGTTATATTTCAAAGCAGGTGGAAGAAGATCTTCTAATGCTATTGCATCGAAGACTGGGTTATTTTAGTGAGAAATTGCCAAAGACCATTACCTCAAAGAAGATGGTGGATAGAATCCCATGCCATTCTATGGATTTCGGATATTGTGAACATTCTCTACATGGGAAACAAAATTGAGTATCTTTTGAATCTATAGGAGGAAGAACTAAAGGAATTTTGGATCCAATCCATAATGACGTCTTCAAGCTTACACCTATAGCATCGTTTGGAAAATCAAGGTATTATATTTATTGTACTAATAATTATTCCACATATGTGTGGATATATTCTTGCAAAGGAAAGATAATGTGTATGAAAAATTTCGTGGGTTTGAAGCTTAGGTGGAAAATCACTTTGATAGGAAAATCAAAATTTTGTAGACTAACAAAGGAGGAAAATTCTGTTTGGTGAAATTTAATCAATTTTGTGCAAACAATGGCATTGTAAGGTAGGCAAGAAAAAAAAAAAAAAACCTTATTCACCTCGGCAAAATGGAGTGTAGAGAGGCTTAATTTGTCTCTCATGGAGAAAGCAAGGAGTATGTTAAATGGTGTAAGTTTAGCAACTGAATTTTGTGCTAATGTGGTAGCTACCACGTGTTATTTGAAGAACAGGTCCCACATTAGCTTTGAAGGATCATACACCATTTGAGGCATTCTTTAAGAAGAAACTAAATATATTCAATGTTAAAGTGTCTGGCTGTGAAGTGTATGAGCAAGTGTCAAAGGAAAATAGGAAAAAGCTTGATAGTGAGTCAGAGAAGTGTATGTTCATTAGGTACAAGGATAATGTCAAAGGGTATAAATTGTGGAATTTTGGTACTAAAGGTATCATCTACAGCAGAGATGCGGTGTTTAGAGAATCTATGACAAATCATATTGTTCCAAAAGATCCTAAAAATCACAAACGGTTGAGTCATATGTCGATTTGAAGGAAGAGACATAGGTTACACAAGCTGGAACTAAATTTTTAGATTCTGAGGCTGATGAGCTTGATGAGATTAAAGATATAATGGATTCTGAAACTAAATCTCCAGATGAAACTAAATCTCAAGATGAAGCACCGCCCGAACTAGTCTCAAGTAGGTCCACACGGTTGAGAGAATAACCTGAAAGGTATATCCTATTTTCCAGCAATGAAAATTGTGCTTTGATTGTTATAGGTGATAATCCAAGTACTGTCAAGGAAGCAAGAAGTGCGGAGAATACCAAATAGTGGGAGAAAGCCATAAAAGATGAGATTGACTCATTGGATAAAAGCAAAATGTGGAATCTGGTCAAACTACCTGATCATAGAAAGGTAATCGGTTGCCAGTGGGTGTTCAAGAAGAAAATATTTGTAGATGGAGAGATAGAATGATACATAGCTCATTTAGTTGTGATGAGATACTTGCAGATAGAGGGAGTTGATTATAGTGAGATTTTTTCTCCTATTGCAAAATAAAATTTCATAAGACTTGTCTCATTTATAACAATTGCATACAATCTAGAAATAGAGCGGCTTGATGTAAAAACAATGTTCGTTCATGGTGACACGAATGAAGATATTTACATAAAGCAACCAGAAAGGTTTGTGGTGAAAGAAAAAAAAGACTTTGTTTGCAAAGTGAACAAATTATATGGTATGAAACAATTTCCAAGGATGTAATATCAGAAGTTTGACTCATATGTCTTGAAGTTTGACTTTGTTTGTTATGATGTTGATCATTGTGTCTATATGAAAATGTTAGATCATTTTGTCATCTTAACCTTATAGTTGATGATACGCTGCTAGTTGGGAATAGTTCGAGAATGATTAGCATTGTTAAAGGACTATTGGCAAAATAGTTCAAGATGAAAGATCTAAGCCTAGCAAACTTTATCTTGCACTTGTAGATAAAAAGGGAGCATAAGAATGGGAAATTATGGTTAAGTCAAAAGAAATATGTTGAAAGTGTGTTAACGATGTTCAACATGGCTAACTATAAACCCTGAAGACCCCCACTTCCATAAATTCCAAGTTATCAACACTCGAATGTCCTAAAATTGAAGAGAAAGCTAAAGAGATGGCAATAGTCCCATAGGTAAGCACAGTTGAGAGTTTGATGTAAGCCATGATATGTACATATTCAAATATTGCCCAAGCAGTGGGATTACTGAGTAGATATATGTCCAATGCAAGGAAAGAGTGTTGGATGGCAGCAAGTGGGTGCTTTGTTATCTTCACAATACATCCGACTTTGAGCTATGCTATGAAGGCATTAAAAGCACAAAGGGACAACAAACGTTAGAATTGAAATATTTTGTGGATGCTAATTGGGGAGGTGACATTGATACTAAGAAGTCAACCAACGGATATGTTATTTCCTTATTTAGTGTAGCAGTGAGTTAGTTAGGTGAGTAAAAGAAGAGTACGGTTGTTTTATCTACCACATGGCCTTTAATCATGCTATAAAGGAAGTATCCGGATGCATTGATTATGTAAAGAGCTTACTTTTACACAAGAAGAAGTGAAGATTGGATGTGACAGTTAGAGTGCTATATCATTAGCTAAGCATCCTATATTTTAGGTAAGAACAAAGCACGTCAACATTCAATATCACTTCATCTAAGAAAAAGTGGAATACAAAATTGTAATGCTATAAAAAATTGACATAAAGGTGAATAGTGCAGTTTTTTTTTACCAAGGCAATGAGCACAAAAAAATTTCAATTGTGTGTGAAGTATTCACCAAGTGGGAGAATGTAGGGTGTGGTTCCTATTAGAGGTGTCGGAACCGAACCAAAAAACAGAATCGACGTTGACACCTAAATTTTGGCAACCCATTTAGTCATTTATCGCCTTAAAAAATTAGGGATTAATTTTATCCCTGAAAAAATATTAATTGCATAGCATATAGATTTAGGTGCATTTGTTTTTAATTTGCATTTTTTTTTACATTTATTTACTTGGACCCGGTGGCGAGATGGGTCGAATTAGTGGTTTTGGGTTTTAAATTAATAGGCTGGGCTAAGCCCATGAAAGGAGAAAATTAACCCAAGCTCGTCGTTATGTTTAATTAATTATCTTGTGAAAAATTAAGATTTGATGTGATATTATGATGATTTTTGGAAATTAAAAAAATCGCATTGTAATCTTATCTTTATCAATAGATGATGAAATCGAGGAGAATATTTTTGAGATAAGGATTTTTGTGATCAAGAGGTTATAAGCAATATTCGTGAGATGAAAATATTAACAAAAAAGATCATGTTTTGTTTCGCCTATAAAAGGATGCGTACGGAGATCAATAAAGGGGGTTCTCTTCGTCGAAAAAAGAAGAAGGAAAAGCTCTCCTTTTGCTGAAAAGTGCACCAGAGCACAGGAGGAGACAATGAGAGAAAGTGACGTGAGAGGAGACAGGAGGAGAGAGAAAGAAATAAAAAAGGGGAAGAAGAACTGTTCTTCTTCCTTAGTGGGCTCGACTGTTGTTTGCCCGCGCTCACTGCCCGCCGGACACTGCCACCTCGCCACACGGACGCCGCACAGAACCAAAGCCCACCGCGGCCGCCATCCATTGCTCGCTGCTGCAGCAACGACGCCCTTGCTGCCTTGCTACTGTCACTCCATCGCTCGCAAGCTTGTGCTGCAGCTGCTGTCCAGAGGCTGAGATCTGCTCACCGCCGTGCTCCGCTTGTTCCCGTTCTCCATCACCGCCCCGATCTCGTGTCGCCGCCACACCAGCGTTGCTGCCATGCCAGATCCGGACGCCCTAGTGCCAGCACCCATCGCAGCACCTCTGTCGTTGCCAAAGCCGGACCCGAGCCGGACCACTACTTGTTTCGACTCGACACCCTTGCAGCACCCCTATTCACAAAGCCATCGCCGATTCGCCACCGCCGTCGCCCCTGCACGCACTCGAGCTCCCTTTCGACCCAGCAACCAAACGCCGCCACTAGAGCTCGCACAGCCGCTTTGCCGCCACGCCGGTTGCTACCCTTTGCTAGAAGCCCCAATGGATAGCCCTTTGCTTCAATGCCCAGCGAACACTGCGCCACAACATCGATCCGTGAAGCACCCCGCCATCCTCTGCCCGAGCTTTTCGCCAGCGCTGTCCCTGCTGCCCGGGTGCCGCCCCTTTCCTACCGATTCATCCTCGCCGGAGCTTCCCTTGCCGAACCAGTGACCCACCATCGCATTGCTACTCCGTTTGGGAAGGAGAAACAAAGGAAAAACAGAAAAAGAAAAATCCAATTAGGTAGTTATTTTTTAATTTATTTATTTTATTGTTCATTATTATTTTACTTATTCTGTCTTTTAGTGGAATTATTCCTTAAGGTATGATTGAAATTCCAACATGAAATAGTCCCTCAAGTTACGGATTGACAGTCCGATTTTGCGCCCGAAATCCAACTCGCAATCCCTTACAAAAATCGACAATCTAATCTCAAGCCCGAGATTCGATTCGCGATTTAATTTAAAATTGGCCAACCTGATCTCATGCGTGAGATATGATTCGTCAATTTTTGGATATCAATCTTATCTTATTTGATTCGCTGTCATCAAGTTGGTTGAGTCAATCTTATTTTCGTAAAAGAAAAATCCAAAAAATATTTGAGTTAGGATTAGATTTGCTTTAGAATATTTCCTGTTTTAGGGTTAAAATTGCAATCTTATTTCGAATTTTAAATAAGAAAAATCCAAAAAATGTTGAATTAGGATTAGGTTTTTATCTTTTATATTTAGAATAAGAACTTTATTTTGAATCATGGAAAAGAAAACCAAAAAAGAAAACACATTTATTTAGGATGTTAGTTTTATCATTATTTGAACTGCAATGAAATTTTAATTTCAAAATTAATATAAAAACACAAAAAGTCATCATGTTAGGGCATTTTTTTGCACGTCATTGCATGTTAGGATTGCATGTTTATCAATTATAGGTAGATAATCTCTCCTAGATAAATTGCATGTTTTTGTTAGGGAAATAAAAATGCCCATGTCATATAGAATTAGATTCATGAAATGCACGTCATTTAGTGATTGTTGTTAAGTTCATTTAATTAGAAATTGCCCGTCATTAGATTAGGTTATTTAATAAATGTCGCGTGACATATAGCTTGCATATTAAATTGCATGTTGCATGTCATTTTAGTTAAAATAATTTTGTACGTCATTGCATTGCATTGCACGTCATTAGAATTAAGTCATTTTGGTTAATTTATATTGCATATTTAACAATTGCATGTTCATTAAGAGATCACAAAATTTTTATTCATGTAGTTTAGGACATGCTGCCATGCCATATCATTTCATATTAGATTAAAAGCATTGCATTGCATATGGATTATAGTCTCGTTAAAAAGTGAAAACAAAAAAAGAAATTGCGTGTTAATTAGAAACCATATCTTGGGTTGTTGATGTGGATTTTAATTTAACACTGCAGATGCTTTCGTTTCTTTGAGGTAAGTCATGCATTATTTAATTGATTTTTTGGGTGTTAAATTGGTGGTTTGCGCACCTGCATGAACACCTCACATGTTAGGAACTAGTTTAAAATCAATTCAAGCTGCCTGCAAAACCTTTTTTTTTTTCAAAATAAAAGAAATTATACTGAAATAGTGTTAGAGAAATCTAGCGTAATCAAGTCCCATACCTGAATCTCTGGTTCGTAGGAGTAAAGTGAATCTCCCGTTACTTTACTTGGGTTTCTAATCGACCCACCAAAAATAGATTAGTGGCGACTCCTAGATAAAATCAATTTGCATGTTAATAATTTAAACATAAGTCGCGAATTGGTATGGGAGCTTGGGAGAGCCCGAGTTAAATCTAAGCTTAATAATCCATTAGCCAAACCCTAGGTGGTTCACACCCGAAAAAATTGGTCGTGACAATCGAAATCGAAACCGAATCGAAGTTTTGTGCATTTTCGGCTCGGTTCCGTTTTGGTTCAGATAAAGGAAGATAAGCATTATTTTTTTTTTTTTTTTTCGATTTGGGGTATTTCGATTCTGTTCAGTTAACTGAATCGAACCGAAATTTTAACAAAAACTAAATGTCCAACTTAAAATTTCTTTTCTTTCTCACCTCTTATTCTATTCAATTCAATAAGTGAGGCAAAAATTGAAAACCAAACCAAACCAAATTAGGTTTTGGTTTGGTTCGTACTCGATTTAGATTGCAATTCGGTTTGGTTTAGTTGTTTACTTTATCAGTTCGGTTCGGTTTGGATATCCTAAAAACCCAAATTAGATCAAACCATTGACTCCCCTAGTTCATACTCTCCATCAACTATGTAGAGCAACGCCCCCGCAATGCTAGAGGGCTTTTATGATTTAAGTTCATATTTTATTGATAGTTTCAGTTTAGACTCATGAATAGCCACTTTGGATATATATATTATGTTTCGATATACATATTTTATTTTTTATTTTTAATATACTAGTTTGGGCTTAAATTTATAAATAATTACTAAATATATATTAATTATATACATACTTTTTATTTTTATTTTTTAATAGTAGTTTGGGTTTAGACTCATGAATAGTTACTAAATATATTATATATATTCTCTTTCTCTTGTAATTAAGGGATATAACAGAGATGTGTGATCTATTTATTATAGTAGAATCCGCAGTTGGACGAAGCTCTAGTTTAAGGGTGAAACAAGATAAAATCTTGCGTCTCAAATTCTCTTTCTTGATTTTACTTTCTAATTTCGTTGTTATTAAGTGGCGATCCTAACACTAGCTACCTTTTAATTTATGCTTTATATGGTCTTATTGATCAAGTAAACAAAAATATTAGAAGTATATGACGTGCGGCCCTCTTCTCTCTTAAAGAATGCTGATATGTTCTTAATCTGCAGGAGTTTTTCAGGTGCCTCGCTATATGTCATACTGTATTACCTGTAGGAGATGAGTCTCCAGGAAAGATAAAATATCAAGCTGCATCACCTGATGAAGCTGCACTGGTGATTGCTGCAAAGAACTTTGGTTTCTTCTTTTATAGGTTCGCCATTACCACATCTGCACATGATGAACTTTTTCTTTACTTTTATAGCCTTCTTTGGCCACTAACGAGGAAGTTCATCTTCCATATAACTGAAAATATGCGTTGATATAGCACAAGTACGTCACTATCAGGTTTGGCAATATTCTTACCTGATAAGTTGTTTGACCAAAAATAGCGTTTGCAATGTCAATTCCAATCATAAAGGATGCCGGTAATGGTTCTTATGTTTGTCTTAGTCATTTGTTATCTTATTTAGCCAAAAGATTGTTCTATTTGCAGGCGTACACTTGGTATGTTATATGTCCGAGAATCTCATGTGGAAGACATGGGTAAAATTGACGACGTTGCCTATGAGATTCTCGATGTCCTTGAGTTTAACAGGTGGTCAACTTTTCCTCTTATACTTGCTGTATATATTTCCACATCAGGGGAAGCTGACATTTTTGGTGTCTTTGTTGAATATCTAGTACAAGGAAGCGTCAGTCTGTTGTGTGCCGTTATCCAGATGGCAGGCTCGTTTTGTACTGCAAAGTAATAAGATTTGACCTATTTTTCCTCGCATGTACGAACGAGATTGCCAAATGCTGCTCGCAATCAAATTTGACTTTATGAGGAACGTACTTTCTGCAGGGAGCTGATTCTGTGATCTATGGGAGGTTAGCTCAGGGCCAAGATGACTTGAAAAAAATGACCGGGAGAGACTTGGAACAATTCAGATCTACTGGCTTACGTACCCTTTGCTTGGCCTACAGAGATTTGAATCCTGAGATATATGAAGGGTGGCAATGCAAGTTCATCGACGCCAAAAAATCACTGAGAGACCGTGAGAAGAAATTGGATGAGGTACGTGGCGTTCTAACACGTCAATGTTGCACTAATATAATAAGTATAAAGTAAATATGCTTTGTTCTCGCTTTCCCCTTCTCGGGCTTCCTGACCTATATGGAACGTAAAAGAGTTGTCCTTCTGAAACTCAATGTGCATCTACGGTTAAGAATGACTTTCTCTGCATAAAAACCATCCTTTGCGGAGTCTTGTGACTTATGTTGAAGTCACTCGACATTCGTCCCCCGCCCCCTCCCTCTTCCCCCTTAATATTCGTTTTTATGTAAAAAAAAAAAAAAAAATACAAGATAACCTGATATTTGTCTCGGGATTCCGTTGTTAAATAGGAATTTTTTTTTTTTGTCAATTTCAATTTGAATATGTAAGTATGAAATGAGGGTCCACGCAGCTGACTCCATGAAGTTGTCATCACTGCTGTTCCGTCGGTGAAGATGAATATCATTGATTAAGACGTGGCTTGTCATAGTTTATCTCGAATCCTTCAAGCGGTAGTATTTAAATTGTGATTCTTGTGCAGGTTGCAGAACTAATAGAAAAGGAGCTTTTATTGATTGGATGCACTGCAATTGAAGACCGACTTCAGGAAGGAGTACCAGATTGTATAGAGACTCTTTCTAAAGCTGGGATTAAGATTTGGATGCTAACAGGGGACAAGATGGATGCGGCTATCAATGTAGCTTATGGTGTGTGATCTATTACAGAGCTGCCTGTTATACGTTATTACCCTGATGTGACTGAAATATAAAACCTTTTTTGCTGCAGCATGCAAGTTGATTGATAATGATATGAAGCAGTTTATCATTAGTTCGGAGACAGGTGCGATTAGAGAAGCTGAAGAAAGAGTGAGAGGAACTACTTGCTTTAGCCGTTTGTTCTGAGAAATTTACCAGATCTATTCATATAACTACTTATTTGCTGGCCAGGGTGACCCAGTTGAGCTAGCACGTGTAATGAAGAAAGAAGTCAGAAAACAGCTGAGTAATAGTCCTGAAGAAGCACAAAAATGTTTTCACTTTGTATCTGGTCCAAAACTTGCTCTCGTGATTGACGGAAAGTGCTTAATGTATGCATTGGACCCAAATTTGCGTACAATGCTACCGAATTTAGGCTTGAACTGTACTTCAGTTGTTTGCTGCCGTGTCACTCCTTTACATAAAGCGCAGGTAGCCTTTGATGACTGTTAACATTGCATGTTACAAGAGATCGAACTAAATCCATGCTAATTGATTAGTGTTAGAAATTGGTAATCCATTTTCAATAAAATCTAGAAATCACTAGCTTAATGGAGAAGGAATGAGTCGGCAACATTGCACGTGCATGCAAGAAAAGAAAGATGAAGAGTCCAAGTTGAACTTGAAGACTCTGTGAAGAAGCCAAGCGTCAAAGAAAATCCTAGAATGAGCTAGAGAAATCTACATGCAATCTACGTGCATGAGAAACACGTGAAGAAGCCACAAGCTGATCAAGAGAAAGGGCACATAATAAAATAATATTATAGTAGTTGCTGGAGTTTTCAAGAGAAGAACGTGAAGCAAAATTGCAGCCCACAATTGTTGACTCTTAACCATGAAGGAAGAAGGAACCAGAAGATCCGGAAGAAGCCGCACAAGCAGAAGACAAAGAAGCTGCAATTTTATATTATTTATGTACTAAGTCGGTTGTGTATGGCGGTGGATTCACGCCTATAAATATGCTTGTATATGACCATTTGAGTGTGTGAGGGAAATACCTCCACCGTGTGAGAGGTCCACCTTGTGTGGGAAAATCCTCCACCGTGAGAGGTCTTAGACCTCCACTGTACCACTATCAAATTACTTTATCAATTAATGAAACTATTTTCCCCCATATCCATGTCTTATATCCTTCAAATTATCCTACCTTGTCCCTTGTTCATCCTTCACAAAATATACCATACACTTGCACACGCCACTAACCCAAAACTATCATCCATAACTAAAACCATGCTTCCGCACGCGCAAATCCAAAATATATTTTTTTAGCAATTAGGTATCACATAGTTACAGAAATATCTGCTCCACTGTACTGGAAATTGTTGCTAGCTGACATTTTTAATTGCCTTGTCACTGGTTTCATGTCTTTTGGCAGTTAATACAATCGAAAGATCACAAACTGATATTTTTATGATAAATTTATTTTAAACTAATTTTTAATCACTGAAAACTCCAAACTAGTACACTTATAACAAATTTATTACAAACTAATTTTTGACGTAATATCTTGAGCTTTTGTTACTCCTTATAGGTGACAAGTCTGGTGAAGAAAAGAGCTCGCAAAATAACGCTTAGTATTGGTGATGGTGCCAATGATGTTAGCATGATTCAAGCGGCTCATGTTGGTGTTGGCATTAGGGGGTTGGAAGGATTAGAAGCTGCGATGGCTAGCGATTTTGCAATTGCACAGTTCCGGTTTCTTTTTTGCTTCTTGTGCATGGACGGTGGTCATATCTCAGATTATGCAAGGTCAGGCATATGTCATGGCGACTTGATATTTATATTGTCACATAAGATAGATGGCCTGATAAACAGCGGCTTTCTGTCTCTGCAGGTTGTCACTTACTTCTTCCACAAGAATCTTACATTCACCTTGACTCAATTTTGGTTCACCTTCCAAGCTGGATTTTCTGGTCAGAGATTCTATAACGATTGGTTCGATTCATTGTACAACGCCGTGTTTACTTCTCTTCCAGTGATCGTTTTTGGGCTTTTTGAGAAGGTAAGTTTCATTTATTAAATATTCAGCATATAAAATTCCTAGAAGGATAAGCCGTTTTGACTATTCTCATATATTTAGAGCTGGGTTACTAATGGGTTGTTAGACATTTATAGGGCAGGTGAAAATGGGTTTAAAATATTGAAGTCCAATCATAATGGACCACCGACCAAAAAAAAAAAAAAAATCATAATGGACCAAGTTCTCCTTGACCCATTTAATATTGAAGATAGATAGAGAGCGCCACGGAAAGGCTTCTTTATTCTTCTTCTTCCCGCCCTTCTCGTATTCACCATCTATGAAGCACTGACATTCTCCAAAAACTTTCATGTCGTATCAGACACTTTGACACATATCCGACGCTCTCCGACACTTTTGGACATTCTTCGATACTCGGTCAATATATGTCGGAAAATCCGACATTTGATTAATTTTCTCAACACTCTCTGACACTCGAATCGGAATTCTAACATACGAGTTTTCGACACATGATTTCAATATCGATGTCAATTTTAAAAATTCAATAAATGAGAAGTCAAAATATATATGTGAAGAAATATAACACAATAATAAAAATAATAAATGGAGAAAGAAGAAAAAACCTAGTCTTCTCTTCTCTCCTCTTTTGACTCCCACTTCCCATGATACACAATTTATCCATTAAGTTTTTTTTTTTCTCCTCTTCCAACATACCTTACATGTGAGTCCATAATATGGATTGTTTGTTTTTTCTCCAAGTTTTATGAATTATTGAAATAGAGTTGAATTTATCAAATTGAAATAATGAATAATATTAATAAATAGCGGATTAATGTTTTTAGTGCATATTCATTCTAGGTTTATTATTTATTTATTTATGAATTTGATTCAAATTAATTTGATTGGAATAATCATAAAAATGATTATTTATTATGTATATATAAAAATATATATTTAATATATAACGTGTCCCAATATGTTGAAATTTTTTGTTTTTTGAGAAATGACGTATCGGCGTATCATGTGGTGTCGTATCACATGTTGCGTGTCAGTGTTCGTACTAGTTAGTTCGCCACTACACCCTCTTGCCCTCATTGAGACTCAGTTTCTCTTTGTCGACGCAGCCCAATTCGAGGCACATGGGTTCCATCTCGTGCAAGCATGGGAATTCACCTCTCCATCCCTTTCTTTGAAATCAAATTGATGCAGTGGTGGGTGGTGGTTGTGGTGGCTCTTGCTGGGTGCGGTAAAGCGGTGTGGTGTTGCAATTGGGCTTGTGATGAGAGAGAAGGCAAAAAAAGTGAGGTGTTTGGGTCGCACATGGATTAGACCATAACTTGATCTTGAGCTCCCTTACTTACTCGACGAGCTAGTCCATAGGGCCATCCATTCTTCAAAAGTAACAATAAGAAGAGTAAAAATGCTAAAAATGAATCTCGAGACAAATCTAATATGGGTTTGGCCAGGTTGGGTATGAGTCGAGAAAATTACATGGCAAATAAATGGGTCAAAATGGGTTAAATAGATTAAATTGGCCCAGACCATTTATGACTTAATCCAAACTTGACTCAATCCACCTATTTGACAGGCCTATTGAATAATGACATCTAGGGTCTACTTACTGAAGGCAAGAGCAAAAATAAAGTTGGGTTTTGATTTGGATCCCACTCTCTTGGTAGCTCTCTATGAAGTAGCTTCATTTATTAATCATGAAAGACAAAACTCCGATTTCTTTATTTGGGACCACCTGCTAACCGTGCGACTAATATTCATAGATATACTCCAACACAAATCACAATAGGAGCAAATAATTGACAGTGTTATTGCATGTTTTTCCAGGATGTTAATCCTTTACTTTCGAAGAAGTATCCACAACTCTATAAGGAGGGAATCCAGAATTCATACTTCAGGTGGAAAGATGTGACAGCCTGGGCTCTGTCTGCAGTCTACCAGTCTCTCGTCATTTATCACTTTGCGACAGCTTCTAGTTCTGCTGGCCTAAATTCATCGGGAAAAATGCTCGGCCTCTGGGACGTCAGCACGATGCATTTACCTTTGTCCTTATCACTGTCAACATGCGCCTTCTTTTGATGTGTAATTCGATTACAATATGGCATCATATCGCTGTCTGTTTAACCATCCTTCTTTGGTTTGTTTTCGTTTTCATATGTTCCCTTAAAAGGGTGAGTCTTCTCCCTTTCAGGGGGTTCTTTCGTTCCCTTTATCTCAGCTAGTCCTTTATTGGATAGCAATCATTCTGACATTCGTCTTGTTACATTTATGCGCGCAGGAAAGTCTCTACCATGTCTTCCATGTAATAATGAGTACAGTCTACTTCTACCTAACGTTTCTTCTGGTACCAATTGTAGCGCTACTTGGCGACTTCTTGTGGCAAGGGTAAGGTTTCAGACTTATATCTGGGCCCAAAAAAAGAAAAAAAGAATCGGGCTTTTTTGGTCTTAGACATATTTCTCGTTTACAAACAGGGAGAAACACTGTAACATAGTCCTGAAGTAAATTTGCTCATGAATACTGATAGCAAATCTGCAAATTGGCTTTTCTAGAAGTAACGAAGGACGTTTGTCATGGACAATACAATGGAGGAGCTCCTTTTTTTCTTTCAAATAGCCTTCCTCATCTTCATTGTCGATTTCGTGGGTCCTTTTTTCCCTAGTTGGTCCAGGCAAGATAAGTGGCTTGTGATGTCCGTACTTTTCCAGTTTCTCATATATTTATTGGGGTTCCTCCGATGGTCCATCATTTGTGAATTGCGTCTGCCCTGTCTCCCTCTCTCTCTTTCTCCCTCTCTCTCCCGCTAAACCCTCTTCCTCCTCTTTGGGCTGAACAATGCCCGATTTCTGGAATGTGATTACAGGATAAATCCACATATCAACCTTAATTGGTATGAGTATTTATTGGCTTGTGGGAACTTGACAGCTCGTTCATCTCAAGCGATTGATTTCTGGATTCACCATGTTCTATTTTGCGGGTTATATTTATTAGCAATGCGTGTTTTCTTCAAGTAATTGCAATGGATACTTCCTCTGATTAGTTTCCTTTTTTCCCCCTCTAATTTTTCATGCACCTGGTTACAGGGTTCAAAGGCGGTTCTTCCCATATGATTATGAGATAGTACAGGAAATTCACATGCACGACTGCGATGATTCCACCGGGGTAGTACAGGAAATTCACATGCACGAGCCCGATGATTCCACCGGGGTAGTACAGGAAATTCACATGCATGAGCCCGATGATTCCACCGGGGCAGTGGCCTTGGAAATCAGGGACCAGCTCACGCCGGAACAAGAGATAAGCTTTCAACTTCCACGTCAGACGTCCAAGCACACTGGGTTTGCTTTCGACTGAGTACGAGTAATTTTTCGCTTCACAACATGGTGTCTATGCCCCAAAAAAGGTTTGGGATGTCATAAGAAGAGCCAGCATGAGGCCGAAGCCAAAGACATTGCCCGAGAAATGAACTTTGAGTGCTACACTTAGAATTTGTTAGTCGACAATCACAACAAGGTACGCATCCTTGAACGGAAAAAAAAGGAAGGGATGTGACGATGCCAGACTTCTGGACTCCTTCCAGATGTCAAAAGTATCACTCGTTCCAGAGCGGTAGGAATGCTGCTTTCATTCATCCTGTATGTGCGTTTGAGGGTTAGTTCTAGCTAAACTGCGAAGTGTTAAGTGCTTTTCTGAAAACGTCTTGTTATGTCGTCCTGTTCATTGTTTCTTGCAAAAGCTTTCTTCACAATGGTGGCTTACCTTTTATTCACCACCAGTTCGCTCTTCATTTCTTGCATCGCGACTGCTTTGTCGTTGGCAATATGGAGTTCCTTTTGCCTGTTCTATTTCATTGATTCTCTGGTCACTTTTTCTCTGGTTGAGTAGGAAATCTGTTAGGTTATTTTGGGTGCTACTCTGGGAGCCATCGCTAGATGCATCCATAAGTTTAGAGTAGTTTTTTATGATATCTCAAAATTTGGCCTCTATTTCGAAATAAATGAAATGATTGTTTCGTCGATGCACTTATAATTACTTGACTCTAAACTGATCACTCACAAGTTAACTATTTATTGGGCAAGACCGTAAATGGTTAAAATGCGAAAGACTAGATAATTCAATCAGGAATAGACCGCTTGATCATAAGGATCACCAATGGTCAATACTATGCTATATAAAAATTAGCGAGCGGATATAAATCGATTCAACGGAAAAGTGTAGTCGATTCGCAGGTGATTTTACACGATTACGATATTCGCGTCGAATAACGATAAATCGATTTTTTATTGATCTTATATTCAAGATACGTAATTAAACCATCGCCATTACATGACAACCGAGAGTCGTCAACAATTCGAAGAGGCACAAACATAGATAGAAAATTATCGGCCATGGGTCAACCACGCGAGAACCCCTAAAAGTCACCCGATAAATTAGGTCGTGCTAAAATTGAGTTTGATCGATTTTTAATCATAAAATTTAATTCGATTTTAGGTATCGAACTTTGAGGGTTTCAAAACTAATTTATTAGATGTCGTCTCATCATCCGTTAAATTATTAGCAAGCTCAAAATTTTCGAAAAATGAATTATCAAATGGAAATTGGAGATCGAGAAAAAGGAAAAATCAGACCCAATGGTAAAGTCATAATTTTTGGATCAAGATATTTGTTTTAAATAAAAATAGATATAATAGAATATTATGGGGGCACAATCCTTGGCATAAAAGATTTCAAGGAGAATAGTTAAAAGGGAAATGATAATTTTTTGAAGAAAATATCTTGGAAATCCTTTTTTTTCTCTCTCTCCCTCTCGCTTTTCTCTCTTCTCTCACGTCCATCGCCCCTGCCGAATTCCTCCCCTCCCCTTCCTTTTCTTTTCTCATTCTCTCTCATACTCTCCCCTCTTTCTCCTCCCCTGAAGCTACCACCTCCTGCACTCTTTTTCCCCCATCTCTTCTTCATTTTATTATTATTTCTCTCTCTTACTTTTCCTCCTTCCCTTTTCTTTTCTTATTCTTCTCTCTTTTCCCTCCCCACTAGGGGTGAGCGTGATTCCTGGTACGGGAACTGAAGAATAGAACCAGAGGTTCCGGTTGGGTTCCTCGTTCTTAAAGGACCGGTTCCGGTTCCCAGTTTCTTTTTTGGAAACCAGAAAAAGAAAATGATAAATTAGCCCGAAAAAAAAAAAATAATTCATCATTTTCTTCCTAACAAACGATTAGGAAGAAAATGATGAATTGGCTCAACCATTTTTCAATGATATGATTTGCTCTATGCCTTATTGTGATTGTCTTTAATCTTGCATTATCACATTTTAGAATAAACAATGTAATAATTTGTCCTACTTATCCTCCTTTCTCACATTATCGTCGTGTAGGTTAGATTTCCCAATTTACAAAACCTATGTATTGGAGGAGCCCGGTGCAAAGAGTTGTGGAACAATCAAATTTGTGGTGATTCTTTTTGCAAATCGAAATCTCTTATATTGAAGGATTGTGACAATCTTCAACATATTGCCCCACCCCATATGTGGAAGAGGCTGCAAGATTGTTTGGAAACCTTAGAAGTGAAATCATGCTGTTCAGTCGAGATCATATACGAAAGTGATGGGACGGTGGCAAAAAGCGGTAATTTGAGGACGCTGGATTTGCGTGATTTGGATAACTTGAGGCACATTTGGCAATACGATAATCTCCCAAACATCCCATTCCCAAATTTGAGATACATAAAGGCTGTGAGGTGCTCCCATTTGGACATACTTTTGGCCACCTTCAAGGCGAAATTTCTAGGGCAAATCGAAAAGCTGGTGGTAAGATCATGTGAAGATATGGAATTAATTGCTGGCCATGAAGAATGTGAAGAAGTGACTGGTAAGATAATCACATTCTCTGGGTTAACTATTCTTAGACTTTACAATTTGCCGAAATTCAGGAGCTTCTTATCAGAGAAATATTTTACGGAATTCCCGTCCTTGGACGACTCGAGTAGAATAAAGCCAGAACAAGGGAACCGAAGTGCGGAGGAAAGTGAGGGGGGAAACTGAGCAGGTAGAACACGCAATTGAGAAGTTAGACCACGGAATTGAGTGGGGTAGTGAGGAGGAATAATTAATTTTATGAAGTGAGCCACAAAAGTTTGTGAATGTTGCAACGAATGGTGTCTGGCAAAACAAAATGGACGTGTCTGGTAATATGAGATTTGTTTTTTTCTTCTATATTCTCTTCTACACTTCCCGCGAAGTGTGTGACTGTTTTCTAGGCTATTCATTTCTTTGGTTCGTGTCCTGGGCTACAGTGATGAGTGGTCGGTGATTGGACCATAAATTGTGGGGTATGATGTATAAATTCTAATCAAGTGCATTATCGTGTTTATAAATTTTCCCGTAATATTAGAAACTATATGTGCTATTATATTAAGCCATCGAAGTCGTGATGAATTACCTCACGACAACCATCGCAGGAGGAAGAAGGAGATCAAGGAGATTACAATCTGGGAAAGCCCATGTTCCTCCTCCCATCTCTCTCTCTCTCTCTCTCTCTCTCTCTCTCTCTCTCTCTCTCTCTCTCTATGAAAATCGATGGAGGAAGAAGGAGATCAAGGAGTTTGAGGGACGGTATTATGATTTCGAGTTCGACGAAGGTTAAATGTGAGTTGGAATCGGTGATAACGAGGATTCCTTTGAGCAGGTTGAGTATTTGAACCTTCATGATTCTTATCAAGGTAAACTTCGCTCTGTTTCTCCTGGAGGTAGGGACCGAGTGCTTGATTCCGCCGGCGTGAATTCTGGTTGAGTTCGGGACTGTCCTAATGAACTCATTTAGGTGCCCTTTACTGAAACGCCTACCATACGTTTGATTGAATTCCTGAACGGTACTAGCATGCGTATTTTGCAAGTATTCTTGCGTTGTGATGATTATTTGGCAATGGCAGTGCTTAAACTGAGAGTTGTCCAGGGCATATGACAAATTATTTTCGTTGATGTTGGTTGAGCTCTCCCGGTTGTGCTCAATGCTCCCATGACTGAGAATTTGAACATGCCGTGTTGGCTTAATTTACTTAGAATTATGTTTTCCTTATCAATCTATGATTTTGTATATGGCTATTCTAATATTCAAGGCAATTACCATCCTTGAATTGGAAATTGTGAAATCCTTCTTCGAAATGTGCATCATTACTGTGTACTTCACTAAATTCCTGTGCAAACTTCATCCTTTGCTTGATCTCGCATGTTGGTTTCGTATGCCTGGATGATTATGCCTTGCATTTCTTGATCCATTCAGTGCTACCTCAACCCCTTCACACTGCCAATGATATTCGGTTCATTTTTTTGGCGAATGCATGGGCCTCTACCTCTTTGATTTTCTTTGTTTACTGAAGATTCTGAAGTTCATTCCTTGATGTCATTTGCTTGTAACTTTTCTGTGAATGGTGTGCGAGTCCTTGTCATACTGACATTCGATGGCTGAGTGCATAATGAGCTGTTTATGCCATGACCGAATGCTTTGCTCGATTCATTGTCCACATTGCCGATTTGTATGCATGTTCAATTGTTGCTGAACGAGTCCCATCCATGAGAATTGACTGTAGAATGTGGCTCAATGCTATTTTCCTATGTTTACGTTGCTATGTGTTTTAGTTTTTGCAGCATGATGTTCTTTGAAAATGTCTCCGCTGGAGCCACCCGTGGGTAACTAGAATCCGGTCTTTAGTATTTGGTCCCAAGAGTTCCCGTTGTGTAAAATCAAAGTTGTTTCCAAGTTATTCGAGTCACATTAGCAATATATGTTGGATTCATGTTGACTCTATGTTGATTTCTTAGAGTTCAATGTGTTTTTTGCATCAGATGTGGGCTAGGATTGGATTTGATAGATCTTGGTTTCATATGAGGGTTAATTCGGTAGCACATGATGGTACATCAACGTGCAGATGATTTCTCGTCATTTTTTAGTTACTAGAGTCTCTATCTATCTAAATCATGCTCATGCATCATCTTTCTACTACTTGTTTTTCTCAATTTTTAGTAGTTGAAATTACCTCAATACCATGAGTCACAATACTTTAGAATCGAATCTGACTAATTTACATATTTGATCATGTTGTAATCGTATCGGGCAGAGTGGTGGGCAATCTGAGGATTTTGCCACCCACCTAAGGAAATGTTTTGAAACTAGCCAAAGGACCGACTTTACCATCATTGCTCAAATGGATCGGATATTGCATCAGGTGGCCTTTCATTTCCTTGGGATTATGTTGGTCCTCATCCGCATAAGCCCTCCAATTCCGTTTGGCTATTTTGTTCACCTCTTCATGCGTTCAGTGCTTTGTGGCTCCCTGAAGCTGTCCTCTAAATCTCCCAAGTGCTCCACCCAAAGCGACATCCTATAACCATAAGCCTGCACAGCATCAGTTAAACATTATTAGTCATAAGCTCATGTTTTTGATAAATGTCGATGCACTTGTTGGGTGTTCAGCTAGTACCTGCTATTAAATAGCTGTAACCACATGGAAATATGAGATACTTGAACTTCATACACAATTCCATAGTTGTGCCTTTGAATCCAAAATCAGTGGTATTAGCTAATGCGCAATTCTCAGTGAGACCCACATGCACTCTACATCACGTGGCCCTCCGCAGAATTCTCTGCCTCTCTTCCTGTCTCTCTACGTCTAATGAACTGAGTCGCTTTCTTTTCAGCTCAGGCTTGGCGCACTCTGCAGCAGGGGGGCAGAACAGAAACAGAGGACCTTCCAACAAGTAAAAGGTGCTCAGCAAATTCTCTCTAGCCCTCAGTTATTCCTTTGATCTTCATTCCCTCTTCATTGTCCTCTCTGTCACCCTCCATCCACCAACAGCCGCTGCCACACCTCCATCGCTGACTACCACAGGACATGTCACGCTGAGAAGGGGCAAGAACAAACAGCGTTGATTAAAGGAACTCGGGTGATTTTTGAGCATTTATAAGGCTGAGAAGAACAGAGGGCGAGCTTTAATTGACACCGTAGACTGATGCTTCAACGAGGATTATCACCATAGACAAATGATGTGGACAACAGGAAAGATACAGTTGGAGTTTTGATTTGGATCCCTCTTCCTCGGTGGCTCTTATACCATGGAAATATTTCTATGATTTGCAAGCGATAGGAGAGAGAGAATCAACAAATACTACAGCTTTACTCAATAGCCGAATGAATAAGTATATAGTAGCTCCACTTATAAAGCATGAGAGACATTAACAAAGCTTCGATTACCTTATTTGTGACCACCTGCTAACTGTCAACTAATATTCATAGATATACTCCAACACAGATCACAATTGGAGCAAATACTTGACCGTGTTTTTGCATGTTTTTCCAGGATGTTAGTGCGTCATTTTCAAAGAAGTATGCACAACTATACAAGGAGGGAATATGGAATTCATACTTCAACTGTAGAGTTGTGGCAGCCTGGTCTGTTTCTGCATTCTACCAGTCTCTCGTCCTTTATCACTTTGTGACAACTTCTAGTTCTACTGGTCTAAATTCATTGGGAAAAATGTTCGGCCTCTGGGACGTCAGCACAATGGCATTTACCTTTATTGTTGTCACTGTCAACTTACGCCTTCTTTTGATGTGTAATTCAATAACGAGATGCCTTCATATCGCTGTCAGTGGAAGCATCCTTGGGATGTTTGTTTTTATTTTCATATGTTTACTTATGAGGGTGAGTCTTGTCCCTTTCTGGGGGTTCTTTTCTTCCCTTCACCTCATCTAGTCCTCTTTTGGATAGCAATTATTCTGATATTCGTCTTATTACATGTATGCGCAAGAAAGTCTCTACCATGTCATCCACGTATTAATGAGTATAGTCTACTTCTTCCCGACATTTCTTCTGGTTCCAATTGTCGCACTGCTTGGTGACTTCTTATGCCAAGGGTAAGGTTTCAGACTCATATCTGGCCAAAAAAAAAAACAGTCGGGCTTTTTTGTTCTTAGACATATTTCTCGTTTAGAAACAGAGAGAAACACTGTAACATAGTTCTCAAGTAAATTTGCTCATGAATACTGATTGCGAATCTGCAATTTCGCTTTTCTGAAAGTAACAAATGTCGTTTGTCATGGAAAATATAATGGAGGACCTCTTTTTTCGTTCAAACAGCCTTCATCATCTTCATTGTCGATTCCGTGGGTCCTTTTTTCCCTATTTGCTCCGAGACAAGATACAGGGCTTGTCATGTCCGTACTTTTCCGGTTTCTCAGATGGTCCATCATTTGGGAATTGTATATGCCCTGCTTCTCTCTCTCTAACCCCTCTTCCTCCTCTCTGGGCTGGACATTGCCCGATTTCTGGAATGCGGTTACAGGATAAATCCACATATCAACCTTAATTGGATGAGTATTTATTGGCTTGTGGGAACTTGACAGCTCGCTCATCTCACGCGACATATTTCTGGATTCACCATATTCTATTTGGCGGATTCTGTTTATTAGCAATGAGTGTTTTCTTTAAGTAATTGCAATGGATACTTCCTCTGATTAGTTTCTTTTTTTCTTTTCTTTTTTTTTTTTTCACGCACTAATTTTTCATGCACTTGGTTATAGGATTCAAAGGTGGTTCTTCCCATATGATTATCAGATATTATAGGAATTTCTATGGGCACAAGCCAGGGGATGAGGACGAAGCTGAAGACATTGCCCAGGAGCTCCGATTTACAGATATGTTTCTTAATAATGCAAAATGAAATTTTTAGACTGTTCGAGTTTCTCCATTATTGTCAGAATCACAAGCATACGATCTTTAGGATTCTCCCTTCCAAAATTCTTACCCATCCCTAAACGGAAGGAAAGGGAGGGATGTGATGATAACAGACTTCTGGACTCCTTCCAGTCGCCAAGAGTATCGCACGTTTCAGAGCAGTAGGAAAACAGCTTACGTTAATTCTGTTCATGCATTTATGGGCTAGTTCTAGCCCAACCGCAAAGTCCTAAATGCTTTTCTGGAAACGTTTTTTTTTTCATATATCTTCCTGTTCATTGTTTCTTGTCAAAGCTTGCTTCACAAAGGAGGCTCACCTTCTATTCCCAGCCACGCTGCTCATTTCTTGCATTGCGACTGCTCATATGGCAGCAATAAGGAGTTCCTTTGCCTGTTCATTAATTCTCTGGTCACTTTTTCTCTGGTTGAGTGGGAGATCTGTTAACTGTTAGGTTATTTTAAGTGCTACTCTGGGAGCCATCGCTAGCTGCATCCTAAAGTTGTTTGAGGATGACAAACTGACCGTGCCTCTGTCGAAAAAGTCGGGTGGTTTATTAGGAATTGCTAAAAGTGTGATGGTTGAAAGTACCTTATTAGTTGAAGAAGGAACGTTTTCTCAGATTTTCATAACTGATTCCAACCACGTCCTATGATCCCCTTCCAACACAGAAGTAATTATGGACTCGGCTCGGTCCTTGCATAAGTACCAGCGGCTCTGTCCGTGATCATTCCGTCTTATGCAGGGGAAAGGCAGAGGATATCTGTTGGAGCAGTATCCTGTTCTATTCTGTAAGCAAAAGCCATTGCAAGAATCGCATATAATCACCTCAACGATGGACCAAATATCTCACGAGGAGCTGATGAACTTGGCCAAGTTTCTGAGACACCTGACTGCTGGGATTCGTCCAACCGTTCTTCATTACCATTGTCATCATCATCATTCTCGAAAACCAGCTATATCCCGTGCTTTTTCAGCGAGAGCCTGGGAAAGTATGGTGGGTCTTGCAGGACTATATCTATTCATGTCTCCTTTGAACAGCAGCTCTGTACTTGCTTTTTCAGCAAGGCTTCTGAGGCTTGAATTCTGGATATCTAATCTGGTAAAGCTGGTCTTCGCTTGTGTCATTTAATGTCTGAAGTGTATCGGATCTTCAAGCCTGAGAAGCCATCCTTTAATGTCCTCGATTGCTGGCAGCGGAATGTTTGCCCAGTTTGCACTGTCCATAGAGACAACAGCGAAAATCATTCCCGCTAACCTCGCAGTTCTTTGGAGCAGCAAAATGAGGGACTTCCAGACAAAACCATCCAGGAATCTCACTCCCAGGGACACTCGAGTTGTGCAAATGCTTTAGAGCAACCTGAAATTTCTTCTGAAAAAACACATATAAGGTCAAACTTTTTGCATTCACGATTGAAGATACTGAACAAAGGTGGAGAAACGGAACTAATGAGTAGTTTTCCCAAAATGGGAGTTATGAGTGATCTTTTTCACCTTTTCAATTCTTCTCTCCCAATAGTAAAAGCCTCAGAGATTTCAATACCCGGAGACCAGTGATGTCAACTAGATTGCTGCAATCAGTAAAGTTTAGCTCCTCCAAATCAGTAGAATTCAGATGAAAGATGCAAATTTGAAATTGATTAACCTCCACGCGGGATAGTTCTGGGGGATGATGGCCACGATGGCGCCAAGTAGTCGATCGCCTCCAGGAGGCCCGGCGCTATCTCCTCCCCTCACTCAAGGCCTTCTTCATCGAGCCAGAGCCACGGCATGCCGCTGAGCACGTGCTCGTGGTAGAGGTGATCCATGATGCCGTGGCGGGGGGTGTCGGCACCGTGGGAGCTGAGGAAGACGTTGCAGAGAAAGCGAGATAAGAACATAGCGTCGTCCTCTTCGGGATCTTTTGTCAGCATCGTCGTCTTCGGCTTCTTGATCGGCCTTATGAAGGAGTCGCCGGTCTTTTGAAGGTGGTCAATGTTGAACCTTGCGGAAACGTGGTTCAAATATAACTTTCACTATTACAATAATTTCTCACACCACATACAATACTCATACAACTCTACACAATTTCTCTCACTCATGTGCATACATAGCACTCTCTACTCAACACACTCTCAAGACCCCTACACATACACCCACACACCCCCTTGGACTTCTTACTCACACACTCTCTTAGTTGGACACTCAAATGAGGAGCAAGTTGCTCCTATTTATAGGATGGAAAGTTGGTGACTTTCCTAGCTTTCTACACTATTCTAGAAGTATTATTTTATTATAGCCTGACAACTAGATTTCTATGGAGAAGTCTAGAAGTGGCGCAGCTTATGGATTTTGCTAGAAGATTCTAGAGAAGGGAGAGTTCTAGAGAAATCAGGAGGAGTGAGATATGGAGAACTCTAGAGAAAGTTCTAGAGAATTCCAGGAGAGAGAGAGAGGCGGTGATCTTCAACACTCACCCTCACCGACTACTCTCTCTCGATATAGTAGCCGTGTTGATATTGCTTTTGGACTCTTCAATTGTCTTCCTCCATTCAGCATATTGTAAAGCTTCCTCAGATGTGGATGGCTCTATAGCTCCCTTTTCAGTTGCTTCTCTTGCTACGACTTTCCATTGAGTTTTGTGATCCTTGAACTTTTGTAATACCAATTCATTCTGCCCTTTAGTCTCTTTTTCCTTCTTCTTCCTCAATTCAGTCTTCGTATTTAGCATATCTCCTCTAAGAATTTTGATATTGGAACTCATTCGATCAAGCCTCTCATTTGTGACTTTCATTTCGTGCTTCAACCGATTTAATCCCATTTGAAGCACTTCAATGTAGACCTCTTGATCCTTTTCCTCATAAAATTTCTTCTCCTCAATCTTATTCCACCTATCCTTGCACCATGGGATGTAGGGTGTAGGTGGCCTCCTTTCCTCAAAGAAACCTTTCTTCTTCTCCTTCATGTATTTGATATCTCTCTCAGTATGACCAATTGGGAACATCATAGTGGGCTTGAGATCCTGAAACTTCTGCAGCTTCTTGAACTCACATCGGAACTTCTCTAGTTCCCTTTCTTTTGCCTTGAGCTCTCCATCCTTCTGCCTTATCATCTCATCCCTTTTCTTCAACATATTCTCCATCTTTCTCTTCTCAACTTTCAGCTTCTTTATCATCTCCCGCATCTCTTGCAGTTCCTTTTCACGACTGCTTGTTGGCATTGTTAGTTGTTTCTTCAAGTTCTCCCTTGGCTTGCTCTTGTTCGGGGTTGTGATAGAACTTGTTGAATTATCCAACTCAACTATACAAGCTGTTGCAAGCTCTTCTCGTTCCTTCACTGCAACAGGCACTTGAAAGTCCCATTCTTCTTCGCTTTCAATCTCCTTCTTGCAAGAAGTGACGACATTTCCTTCTTCTCGCCTATACCAACAGAATCTGGCAATATGTCCTACCTTGCCACAAATGTAGCACCGTTTGCTATGCCTTTTGTTGCTCTTATCTTCGTCGTTGTCGTCGTCACGATCTTGACGAGCTCCCCCTGGCTGATAACCCTTCTTTTCGGGTTGTCTCCACCAATCTCCATGATCTTTCCATGGTTTGCCATCTCTTGCACCTGCTCTATTTCTATTTTGGCCCTTGAACCCTCTTTTATTACTAAAGAGGGCATTTTCATCATCTTTAATTGAGACCTTAGACATTTGTTTATCTAAGGCCTCTTGATTGGCCAATATATTTTCCAACTCAGTTAGAGTTGGCTCATTTGCCCATCCACGAGTGGCCGTAATAATACCGTTATACTCCGGCCTTAACCCATGAATTATAATTCTTCTCATTCTTGTTTCAGAGATGGCATTCTCAGGATCTAATTTTGAAATTTCTTCGCAAATAGATTTAACTTTAGAAAAGTATTGACTTACCGTCATACTTTGTTGCAAGATTGAGAGGAGCTCGTTCTCCAGGCATTGTAACTTGGCATCATTTGTCCTTACAAACAGCGTTGCCAAGTTATCCCAGGCCTCCTTCGGGGTCTTCGCACTCTTTATGTGTTGTAATAATTCATCATCAACAGTCACGGCAAGAACGTAGAGAGCCTTACCTGACTTGATGTTCCACTTTCTTAAATCACTATCATTTGTGAGTGGTGTGGTGTTGTTGCCGCCAACAATATCCCATAAATCTTGTCCAAGCAATTAGTACCGCATGCGGGTACTCCAATTATTATAATTAAAGTCATTGAGCTTCTCCATACCGTTCACCGGACTCGAGAAATCCGCCATCATGACTTGAATATAATGCCCCGCACTATACCAAGTAAGCCTGGTCCCGAACCAACCGACTTCACAATCCCAGATTGTGCACTGGCAGAACTCCGACGTCCTTCGCTTCTTTGCTCCTTGGCTCGACGATCCCTGATCGCCTTGCTCACTTACAATGGTCCTCGACCACTATCTTCGCACGGCCTCTGACAACCTGCTCTGATACCAATTGTTGAACCTTGCGGAAACGTGGTTCAAATATAACTTTCACTATTACAATAATTTCTCACACCACATATAATACTCAGACAACTCTACACAATTTCTCTCACTCATGTGCATACATAGCACTCTCTACTCAACACACTCTCAAGACCCCTACACATACACCCACACACCCTCTTGGACTTCTTACTCACACACTCTCTTAGTTGGACACTCAAATGAGGAGCAAGTTGCTCCTATTTATAGGATGGAAAGTTGGTGACTTTCCTAGCTTTCTACACTATTCTAGAAGTATTATTTTATTATAGCGACAACTAGATTTCTATGGAGAAGTCTAGAAGTGGCGCAGCTTATGAATTTTGCTAGAAGATTCTAGAGAAGGGAGAGTTCTAGAGAAATCAGGAGGAGTGAGATATGGAGAACTCTAGAGAAAGTTCTAGAGAATTCCAGGAGAGAGAGAGAGGCGGTGATCTTCAACAGTCAATGCAGAGATTGGGGCACCACTTAACAATGAGCAATGAGCAACGAGCACCTTGCCAACAGATTCGTGTTCCCTTTGAAAAGAGCGATTTCCACAGCATGGGAAATGTGTTGTCTTAATTTTTAATTGACGAATCATGGCATTCTCATTAGTCAAAGAAAAAATTATCCAAAAATTTAAAATCTATTGTACAGCAATCGATTTAATTTTAAATCTATGTATTTCAATTGTATCAATTTAATCATAAATTTTTTAAAATTATAAATATAATGATTTTGGAAAGATTTGACTGGAAATTTGTGACGTGGCATTCTAGTCGATACTAGGCATCTTACATGGAAAGCTGGTATTAATGTGGAAAATTGTGTTTAATTTTTTTATTTTTCTTTTCTTATCTTTCTTTTTATTTTATTGTTTTCTTCATAAGGTCCGCAAGTCCACCGGTCGCTGGCCAAGGGCCAGCAGCCCCGCCACCCTGCAAAAGAAAAAAAAAAAAAGATGGTAAAGAAAATTAAAAATTTTAAGAAATAAAAAAAAATTCAAGCATTCATGATGGATAGTTTATGCCATGACATAGCAATATGTGTCCTCGATACGTAACCAAAATTATCCCCACAAGGATGTTCGTGTCTACTCCAGTTAAATGTAGGATAACAAGTTTTGTCAATTTAGCTTTGATTTGGTTTCAATTTCAATCCTTTATACTAAAATTAATTAGACCTTGAGGCCGCACGCCTGGCACGTGCTGATGTCAAAGAACGTCAGCACCTCCCTGCACCAACAGTTGCGGCACGCCGACGTCTTCTTCTCCCTTGGGTCGCAGCCCCCGAAGCTCTCTTGCCTCTACAAGATGACCTCTCTGTCTTGATCTGCACATGATTTGCTCGTTTGCATGTAAAAAATGTACGATTCAGATTGAAAAATTATTGAAGAAATCTTTCTTTCCGTATAAATTTTTAATGGATTGGCCACCAAAATCACAAACTCGATTGCTTCATGATCCGACGGAAGCAATCGAAGTGATGAATTACCTCACGACAACCGTCGCGAGTGGAAGAAGGAGATCGAGGAGATTGCAATCTGGAAAAGCCCATGTTCCTCCTCCCTGACAATTGGTTGAGGCTGAAACCGTTTGAGTTTGAGGGATAGTATCATGATTTCGAGTTTGACGAAGGTTGAATGTGAGTTGGAATCGGACATAACGAGGATTTCTTTGACTGGGTTGAGTATTTGAATCATCATGATTCTTATCAAGGTAAACTTCGCATGCTCTGTCTCTGCTGGAGGTGGGGACCGAGTGCTTGATTCTGCAGGCGTGAAATCTGGTTGCGTCCGAGATTGTCCTGATGAACTCATACACGTTTCAATGATTCGGTGATTGTTTGGATGCGCACCTTTTCCTTATCATTGCATTTAGGTGCCCCTACCGAAACGCTTACCCCATGTTTGATTGAATTTCTGAACGGTATTAGCATGTGTATTTCGCAAGCATTCTCGCATCATGATAATTATCTAGCAATGGCGTGCTTAAACTGAGAGTTCTCAAGTTTATATGACATTATTTTCCTTGATGTTGGTTGAACTTCTAAAGTTGTGCTCAATGCTCCCATGACTGAGAATTTGAACGTGCTGTGTCGGCTTAAATTTACTAGGAATTATGTTATCTATATCAATCTACGATGTTTGTTTGTGGCTATTCTAACATTCGAGACAATTACCATCCTTATATTGGAAATGGTGAAATCCTTCTTCGAAATGTGCATCATGTGTTGTGTACTTCAGTAAATTCCTATCCAGACTTCATCCTTTGCTTGATCTCAAAAGTAATTGATTTGATATGCTTGGATGATTATGCCTTGCATTTCTGGATCCGTTTATTGATACCTCGATACCTTCTATATGTCAATAATATTTTATTCATTTTTTTTAGGCGAATGCATGGCCTCTACCTGTTTGATTTTCTTCTTTAACTAAAGATTCTGAAGTCCATTCCTTGATGTCAAAACTGACATTCGATGGCTGAGTGCATAGTGAGCTTTTTATGCCATGACCGAATGCTTTGCTTGATTCTTTGTCCATTTTGCATTTGTATACAAGTTCAATTGTTGTTGAATGAGTCTCAACTATGAGAATTGACTGTAGAACGCGGCTCAATGCTGTTTTCCTATGTTTATGGGTAGACAGGCATGTGGCATGCTGGAAAACGACAAAAAGAGCTAAGAAAACTTGCTTCCGCGGGTGGCTTCCCAACTTGAAGGCACATTATCGTCTCGGCAGGGAGGGGAGGAGGACAGCCAAGGCCATCCGCGCACTCTAATCGTAGATTAAAATAATAATCTATTTCTTCTAAAGATAATTTTCTAGTTCACCACATGCAAGACGAAATTTAAAGCTTTGGCTTCCAAGGGCGTCCAATTTGTTAGACCTCAATGATTTTCTCTGGTAAATCTATTGCTGTTGGTAATTCTTTTCATATAGTTAGTGAAATCTTAAATAGAGCGGTAACTTGAGATAAATAGAGTAACTTATACTCGGCATCCACAAATCTTATTGTTCACCTTTAGTTTTCTCTAAATATGTTGTCGATTTCAGTACAAATTTGGATTCCCTATTCAATTTTTCACCTATACTTTCAATTTGCTTGGGATTTCAGTTTCCTGCATTTTGACTTGAGTTGTTTATTGTTTAGGAAAAAAAAATTCA
The DNA here is from genome assembly GCA_014182885.2 of Eucalyptus caleyi. Classification (NCBI taxonomy): domain Eukaryota; kingdom Viridiplantae; phylum Streptophyta; class Magnoliopsida; order Myrtales; family Myrtaceae; genus Eucalyptus; species Eucalyptus caleyi. The sequence continues at coordinate 19,726,898 of CM024472.2, forward strand.
TGTAATTTCCCTAAAACAAATACAAGTGTAGAAAATAGAGGTAAGAGATGCAAAGGAAATCTCAGTGATTAAGGCTGGCTTTCTCTTAGTAATGAATAAGACTCAAATGGCTGACTTCAAAATTTTCAAGTCTGATTCCAAGGGAAGAACTTGCATAGCTCTTTTGCATCAAAGGGATCGAGTTGCCTAAAACGTTACATTGACATCTAAATTTTTATCGACGTTCTAAATATCCATTTATTTCGAAAAAAATATAAAAATTTATAAAAAGATTAAAAAAAAAAAGGAATAATGAATAAAAATGGATCAAATAAAATGAATGAATGATGAAAAATGAAGTCGTGTGGGCCGGCGTGTCTAGTCCACTTGGTTATTTTCAGCTCACCCCTTAAACCGGGCTTCCCATTCAGAAGGGAAGAACTTATGTGAGTATCTCAATTTCAATTCAAACATGGGTTTGGCCCATTTTCCTTCTTTTCTTTGGCCCGCCAGAGCCTAAAAAAGAAGCCCAGCCCATCACTCTTTCTTCTTGCGCGCGCGCGCGCGCTCGTGAGAAGAGCGTCTGCGACGCAAGGAGGAGAGAAGGTACAGTGACGGTCACCGAAGAAATGCCCGTGAGCGAGTGATGAGAAAGAACCTATGAATCTTAATCGATATACTCCCTGCTCAACCCTGCAAAAGCGAGATATATTCGTGCGAGATAATGGAACCTGTCGCGTCGTGTTTTGGTTGGAAAATAGTGTCAAAGCTGAATCAAAAACCTGCTCTCGTAGCTGCACAACATGTATTCGACAAAATGCTCGAATGATGCACCGAAGTCCATGTTATCCGATCGACGTTAAAAGTTTAGTTCGAGGCTTGATCACGCATATGTTGTTGACGCACGCCTGCTTTCTTCGTGATTTGCTATGTTTTTGCTTGATTTCACGGCCCACCTTTTGATATTCGTTAATGGCCATGCAAAACCGAACTTGGTTCGGCCGTGGCCGGCGATAGGCAGACGGCGACGGCCGGAGATGTAATCTGGTGATGGTGTGTAGTGGTGTGATCTCCGGTGTACGTAGATGGCATCTAGTTGTACGGGTTCAAAAAATGGAGAAGAAGATGAAGGTTGGGAGTGAAAAAATGGCTTCGGGTAAGAAGAGGGGAAGACAAAAAGAAGTGGCGCAGTAGAAATGGACTTAATGAGGAAAAAGACAAAAGAGAAAAATTTAAAAAAATTAAAAATTTTCAAAATATTTTTAAAGAATTCGTTTTCTATATCAGACCGGGTCTGATCCGGTAGACGGGTCGGGTTTACGGTCCAAACCCATCCCCGAATATTATAAAAATAATAATAATAAAAATAATAATAATAATAATAATAATAATAATAATAATAATAATAATAATAATAATAATAATAAGTAAAAAAATCGAAAGAATTAAAAATAAAAATATATAAAAAAATTCTAAAAAAGTAAAAATTTTAGAGGTCTAATCCGGTAGACGGGTCGGGTTTATGGTCCAAACCCATTTCCCGAATATAATAATAATAATAATAATAATAATAATAATAATAATAATAATAATAATAAGAAGTAAAAAATCGAAAGAATTAAAAATTAAAAATATAAAAATTCGAAAAAAGTAAAATTTTTAGAAAATTCGAAAATCAATAAAAAAATTATAATTTTCGAAAATCATTAAAAATTTTAAAAAATCCGGAAAATTCATTAAAAATACATAAAATACTAGAAAATCCAAAAAAAAATGGAAAATTTTTTAAAAAATAAAACCAAAAATTGGACAAACCTTTAGGACTTTAAAATAATGTTATTTTTTTGCGCTATCTTTTTTATTTTTTAGGGACGATATTAGGATGCTTGTATGCCTTCCTTTATAATTATAATTGCACATTTCAATACTTTAGGTGTTACTTTCCTGTTCTGGAATGGTTATGACAAATCTTTGATTTCTTTTGGATAGGCTGCTATTGCGTTCGTTAGCACATAGTCAATTTCCCGAATTTAGAATCTCTAATTGCAAAAAGTAAGATATTCACTAATATCTTGCTTAATTTACTGTTAACCGAAAAGGTTAGCGGTGACTTCTTTGTCAAAATTTATGTAGGCTTAATTGATTTAAAATTTGAACACCCGTTGTCGTGCGAGATACAGGCTTGGGAGAGCCTGAGTTAATGGAAGCTCGTCAACACGAAGTTGACAATATCCCTAAACATAACTCTCTCCCCTCAAGGGGTTGGCAAAATCTAGAATGATAATCGTTAGTGCATCGCACGTAATGACATCAATGTGCCATTTTGATACTATCAACATCATCTAAAAGCAGTTTCGCCTAGATAGCAAACTGACTAAATAAGAAGGAAGCAACAGGAATGACATTGGCTAGAGCTTGTAGCGATGGCAAGCGCTTGAAGGTCTTTCTGGCAAAGACATTGCTAGCTGGAGACAACGAATGTGACTAGGAATCTCTGTCTACTTTAAGCTCAGCGTCAAGGTAAAGTGAGCACTCCTTTCTTTGGTCAAATCAACAACGACATCCTCGCAGAACAGAGGAGGAGGAGGGGATAGAGAAGGCCAAGTCAAGGAAACAAGCTGAAATGTTGCGTGACGGGCTAATGGGTCTACGCCGCGAGAAAATATATTGGGTGGGTTTTACCCTCCACGTAGGCCAGTGTGTATCACCATACAAAATTCGACACGTGGCAAATTTGGGCCCACCTGTCAGCGCCCACTCTTTACATTAACTCTGTCTCTCTCCCGTTTACTCTCTCTCCTCCCCTCCGTTTCTCCCCCTCTTCTCTCTCCACTTCTCTTTTCTTTTTTCTTGCGTCTGCCATGACTCGAGCTCGAGTCGGCTCATGGCCGCTTCAAAACCGATACCGGATCAATGCGAACTCTCTCCATCTCTGAATTGGAACCACCAGAAGATCCATCTCGAGTGCTCCTCCTGCCGCTCCTCTTCTCATCCTTCCTCGACCTCCTCCGCTCCTTCTCTCTATCCACACGTCCTCTCTCCTTCTTCCTACCGCTACTGCTGCTACCGCCGCCGCTCCTCTCTCTCCTCCTATGTTTCTCCCTCCTAGAACTGCTCCACTCCTTCCGTCGCCGGTGCTGCCGCCGCCGGGAGGATTCCTCCGAGGCATCGATTCTAACTCTGTGTCCATCTCCAACGAGCTGGCCACAGTGGCCGCCACTGCCTTGACAATCGTCTTGCTTGAGGAAGATGACGAGTCCGGCGGTGGCGCTTGGAGCAAGTCTATACGGAAGGAGGAGAGTCGATGACGGTGGTGGCGGTTGGAGAAAAGAGAAGTAGAGAGAGAAGAGGGAGAGAGAGGGTCGCGGGTAAGAGCAGAAGACGTAGTGCGCAGTTGCTTGGACAAACGAGACAGTGACCTGGTCATCGTTGGCATCGTCGGTGGCAGAACAACAGTAGCGTCGTCGATGGTGGAACATAATCAGCAACTCTGGTGACGGAACGGCAAGAACGTCGAGGGAGGCGAATCTGACTGCAAGAGGGAAGGCGGTGACAAGTTGCAAACGTCGGGTCACGTCCACAGTGGCGAGCAAGGGTGCCGTAGTGCTCCGGGCAGCGGCGGCGGCGGCGTGCCGGGAAAAACAATGGCGTT